>CACTHL010000492.1:7500000-8750000 GCA_902712375.1 Dioscorea dumetorum
TTCTTATTTAGAAAATTATTTTATTATAAAATTATAATATACTCTTATCCGGGAACTCTTTCAGTCAAGCAAGCTTTTGGCGCCCTTAAACTGTCACGCTTGAGCCTGACCACCCTCATGGGAATTCACATTCAGCGGGAGACTCACCTTGCTCCATGGATGCATGTCTCAGGTTTGCTGTAAGGGTTACGACCCTTACATTTGGCCATGACTGAGTGACATGCGAACGGGAGGCGCAGGAGACTGGGACAAGCGCGCGGCGTATACGACCAGCGCGGGATGGGGATTCTTGGGAATCAGGGAGTGGGCTATTTAAGTCATCCCTAACCTCCATGTATAGGCATCTCAGCCTTAGAGAGTGATCAGTCGTGAGGGTGTGAGCTCTCAGATGAGCCTTGGCGTGGTGTAAACTTTCATATTCAGAGAGTTTAAGTTTTTCTCTCTTACATGCTATGTATCTTTCTTTCTTGTTTGTGAATACATTGCTTCTGCATTCAATAGGCTGACTTGGTATGTTGGTAGCCAAGTGCCTCATGGACCGTTAGAGGACCATCGAAAGGCCTGTGACAACTGCTATCAGAGCCTGTCTTCGAGCTAAGGGTCTCTGAAAAGCAAGCAAATGGGCAGCAACAAAGATATCCTGAACTGTCTTGAGGGACAGATGACCATTCTTCAGGAAGCCGTGGGACGGCTTGATGACGTTGTGGGCTCACACGGTGAAGAAAACTCATGCTCGTCGCTATGCGAAACCTGCAAAGACCTCTTCAGTCTTGTTGGGGAGCTTGCGTGCACCCTGGAAGCGCTGAGAGCGCAGGTCACCTTGCTCCAAGAGGCTAGTCTTGATGCTACGACTACGCGGGAGATGGCCTCTCACATGAAGGTCCTCGAACCTTTGCATTTGATAAGGCGCAGAGCGCCAAGACCTTGGAGACTTTTCTTTGGGACGTCGATCAGTACTTCAAGGCTGCAAAGGCCTCCGAAGTTGAATAAGTCCTGCTGGTGGGGATGTATTTAACGGGGGACACGAAGCTATGATGGAGGACTCAGTAGGCGGATGACGCTCGGACCGGCCGCAGAACCTTCAATTCATGGCAGGAACTTAAGAAGGAGTTACGCAAACAGTTCCTCCTTGACAACGCCTCTTGGGTCGCACGGCTAGCCTTGAAGAAGTTGAAGCACAATGGCATGGTGCTCGACTACGTCAAGGAGTTTACATTGTTGATGCTGGACATCCGGGACATGTCCAAGGAGGCCTAAATATTTAACTTCCTCATCGGCTTACAACAATGGGCTCAGATTGAAGTACAGTGGCAGGGAGAGAAGGACTTGGCGTTAGTGATCGCAAGCGCTGAGGCCCTGGTGGACTATTGATACCCTGCTGAACGGGAAGGGGAGAAGGCCAGGTTCCGAACAAAAGAAAAAAAGTATGAAAAGAAGTCGGGGAAACCAGCAACTCAAAAACCCTGTGTTGCCAAGGCAACAGAAGAAAGGCCACAACCTGAAGGCAGGTAGGCGGGTGGGCAGCCTAGTAAGAAGTCCAATTGCTTCCTATGTGGGAGAAGCTGATGGGTCGCATTTAGCGCGAGTCTGCCTAAAGCGGGAGAAGCTGACCACGCACGTCACACGGGAGGATAGCGACTCTGATTCCCTAATAAGAGTCAATCCTCTACAGCTCTTGGGAACCTTGCGGGCGGTGAAAGGCCACTCGCAGCCTCTCTTGTATATGTGGCCGCCCTTGGGCGGCCGGGACATTGACACAATAGTGGACATGCCGTGGCATACATAATTACATCAACGCAGTGGTGGCCTTCAGGTTGGGAATGAAAATTGAATCAAACCCCATTCACGTTAAAGCCATCAACTTACAAGCACGCTCTATAACCAGGAGGGTCTTTAGGGCGGCAGCAGGCTTAGGTGCCGGGTAAAGTAACATTGACTTGTTAGGTGTCCCGCTCTATGACTTTGAGCTAATACTTGGCGTCGATTTTCTGTGGGCAGCAAAAGCGGCAGTGATACCACACCTGGAAAGGCTGCTGATCATGGATGAGGTGTAAGTTAAACAAGGGCTGAAGCTCAGGGAACCCACGTTCCTGATGGCAATGCTAGAAGTGAAGCTGGATCAGGTCGTGGAAATGACGGATGAGGTGGCTATAGTCTTGGCTGATTACAGCAATATGATGCTCCCTGAACTGCCCAAATACTTATCTCTACGCCTGGCTATTGACCACCAAATTGAGTTGATACTTGGTAGTAAACCGCCGGCCAAAGCTACGCATCGCATGTCTCCCTTGTTGATGGGGGAGTTACGAAAGCAGCTAACACAGCTACTGGATGCTGGGTTTATCCAATTGTCTAGAGCCCCGTATGGTGCGCCGGTGCTCTTTCAGAAGAAGTAGGGTGGGTCGTCGCGACTATCACACGCTAAACAAGTAACAATGAAAAATAAGTACCCTGTCTCTCTTGTTAATCAATTGACAAAGGCTTGCTACTTCACCAAGTTGGATTTGCACTCGGGATACTGGCAATTGCGCATCTCCATAGACAATGAGCCGAAAACTTCATGTGTAAATCGATATGGGTCATTCGAGTTTCTTGTAATGCCTTTCGGCCTCACAAAGTCCCCAACAATGTTTTGTTGTCTAATGAATGATGTATTTCATGAGTACTTAGATGACTTTGTGGTTATATACCTTGATGATGTAGTTGTACATAGTGAGTCCCTCGAGAACCATATACGCCACCTTAAGTTGGTGTTTGATAGGTTGAGCCAGCACCAGCTCTTCGTCAAGATGGAGAAATTCATCAAGGGATACTCAAAAATGGTGAGCCCCTTGGCTGATATGTTATGGAAGGACCAATCGTAGGGCTGGCACAAAGAACAACAACGAACATTCAACAAACTCAAAACTGTCATTGCGAGCAAGCCGGTGCTGAAGCTTCCCAACCTTGAGCTACCATTTGAAGTCCACACCAATGCTTCGGACAGGGCCGTTGGGGGGAGTCTTAGTCCAGGAGGGACGTCCGGTCGCGTTTGAAAGCTGGAAGCTCATGGATGCTGAGCTCCGCTACTCAACCCATAAGAAAGAGATACTAGCCGTGATTGTTTGCAGATATGGCGTGTGTATCTCCAAAGCACTAGCTTTGTGATCAAGACCGACAATGTCGCGAACACATATTTCTCCACTCAAAAGAAGCTGTCGATCAGGCAAGCCAGATGGTAGGAGTTCTTACAGGAGTATGACTTCCAATGGCTACACAAGCCAGACAGCCATAATCAGGTCACAGATGCACTGATCTGGCAGCCGGTGGCATGTGTGGTAGCACTGACGCAGATGACTTGTGACCTCGTGGAGCGAGTGAGGGAGTTGGCCAAAATAAACGCCTAGTTTTTTAAGCTGGTAAGAGACGTCAATGATGGAGTGGTCGGCATGTATTAGCTGGAATATGAGTTGCTCCATGCCAAAGGCAGCAAACTGTTTCTACTGAAAGGTGGAAAGCTGCACTTGGCGATGATGCAGGAACATCATGATGTGCAGTGTGCTGGTCACCCAAAGACGGGAGCGGATGAAAGAATTGTTGTCTTACCACTACTACTGGCCGGACATGGGGAGTGAAATAGAGGCCTGTGTCAAGTCTTGTTATGTGTGCCAACAAGACAAGCAAGAGCGGAAGAAGGAAGCAAGACTTCTCCAGCCCTTGCCCACGCCAAACAAACCATAGGCCTTATTGTCAATGGACTTCATCACCTGCTTTCCCAAGGTAAACGGGGTATCGATGGTCATTGTGGTCGTTGATCGCTTCACAAAATATGATGTGTTCATCCCAGCCCGACCGTGTGCCAAGCCGAGCAAGCAACTGTACTTTTCGTTGGACATGTTGTAAAATATTTTGGTGTACCGAATGACATAGTGAGTGATCGCGATGCTAGGTTTACAGGCCGATTCTAGATGGCGTTATTCAGCTTGCCTGTCATGAAACTAAAGTTTTCCACCGCCAACTATCCCCAAATGGATGGGCGGACAAAGTGCATTAACGCTCATTTGGAATAGTACATCCGTCACTATGTTTCGGCATCCCAAAAGAACTGGCTCGACTTACTTGAAATAACCCAGTTTTCATACAACATGAATCAATCTTCTGTGACGGGACAAAGTCCATTTGAAGTGGCATATGACTACGAGCCCATCTCTACTTCAGAGATAGCAAGGCAGCGAGCTGGTAGCAGGTGCCCAGTGGCGTAGAACTATGCCTTGGAGTGGCAGGACAAAATGGGCAAGGCACGAGACAGTCTTTCCAAGGTTGCACGCCGCATGAAGAAATATGCAGACCAAGGGAAAGCGCCTTTGGAATTCTAGGTCGGTGATTGGGTGTGGCTAAAGCTGACACCCTAGGTGTGGAAAAACTTCACCTCAAGGATGTACACAAAAGGCATGATCTCGTGGTATGATGGGCCGTTCGAGATAGTACAGCGCGTAGGCAAGGTTGCCTATCGATTAAGCCTGCCGGAGTGGCTCAACTTCATCCCACTTTTCATGTTAGCTTCCTGAAGCCATGTCATGATGATCAAGTCCACCCCGACCGCAACCAATCCTGACAGGCACCACCGACTTGGCGGAAAGAGTTCAGTCGGGTAACTGAATGCATACTTGATCAAAAATGGAGGACCAAAACAAGAAAAACCGTCGTGTCTTCTTCCTTGTCAAATGGAAGGACTTGTTGGAGTCAGAGCAAGTTGGGAACTCAACACAATACTAGGGCAGTTCGAGGTTATGATCCAGGACTTCATGAAAAATCCGACGAGGGTGTCGCCTTTCTCAAGTGGGGGAGGTTTGTAAGGGCTGCAACACTTACATTCCGCCATGATCGGGTGACATACGAGCCGGAGGACCATGAGATTGGGGCAAGCACGCAGCGCATACGACGCACGCGGGATGGGCTTTGCGCGCACATGGCCGAGAGCATCGAGGGCGAGCGGGGCATCTTGCCCACCCATGATCCAAACTCAGGATGCACGCGCATAGATGTGGGATGCGCGCGCCCGACAGAACCATGCAAGCAGACGCCCATGGACACGGAGCGGAACATACCCCACACATGGACTGGCTGGCATGATCGCTAGTGCACAGCATGTGCGCGGGCCATGACTGAGAGCTAGGCAGCCAGGCGAGTGACAGACTGGACACTGTGCTCATGTAACAGACAGCACCCTGTGGTAGATAGGAAACTGCGTGCATATGAGTCTTGTGTTCCGGGCGACGAGACCTCGCTTGGATCAATGATAGCCCTTGGACTGGATCCTTAGGAATCAGGGAGTGGGCTATTTAAGTAATTCCTAACCTCTATGTATGGGCATCTCAGCCTTAGAGAGTGATCAGCTGTGAGGGTGTGAGAGCTCAGCTAAGTCTTGGCGTGGTGTACACTTCCATACTCAAAGAGTTCAAGTTTTTCTCTCTTACATACGGTGTCTCTTTCTTGCTTGCTTGTGAATACATTGCTTCCACATGCAGTAGGCTGACTTGGTGAGTTGGGCAGCCAAGTGCCGCCCGGATCGTCGAATGGCCCGTGACACTTGCTCCTATTGAAGCTGTCTAACCCCATCATTGCCAATAGATTGTACTACCATGTATTTTCGATTTTAATTGTCGGACAAAGTAAATGAATTAATATTATATTTAAATCATACTTTTAAATAATCATTATTGGGAGATGTTTTTTCTTTGTGTTTGAGTCTCTATTTTGTTATTTCTATCTTGAGTTAGTCATGTTTCTACTTTGTTTTTATTTTTTTCACAAATTATAGTTTATTTATTTTTATAAAAAATAGTTAAAATAAGTTAAAATAAATGATAGAAGCAATATATATGACACAAAAATTATATTAAATATTTTTATAAAAAATTAATACAGTCATAAAATATGAAAATACTTTACCTACTTTTAAAAAAAATTTCATTTTACAAAGAACCGAACCATGATATATAGAATTTTTCAGTAAAAGTTTCTTAAATAGCATAAATAAAATATAGATTTTTGTGTTGCAACATTATACTCACCACCAAACACCATTCTCCAGATTTTTTGTAACCCACAACCATCGAACGCCTGTCACCAAACTTATATAGTTATATAAAAAACAAAACATATTATAATCACCACCAAACATGACTTTCAAAGCTATATATTATCAAGATAATCACCATGACAATTGAGTGGGATGGTACTGGCCGTCCTGGCCTGACACTAGGTCATGCTGAACAGAACTTATATTGAACCGCTGCAGATAAATCCCTCTGTTTTTTTTTCCTGGCCAAATGCGTATAAGATTTTATTGTAAACAATATTTAAGATCAAATTCAAAATTTTATGGAAAATAAACATACAGATATCTATGTATAAACTAGTATTTTTTTTATTTGACAAAAACAAATCTTGGTTTGCCTTGGAACGATGTACTGGCAGGCCATATCATCCAGGCTCTGTTTTTATTTTTGGTTTTTGACAATGGTTTTTTCTACGAAGCGAATAAATATCGTCTTATAAGAAGGTTCCCGAGAGCAAAACAAGTACAATGGTAGATTAATTATGGTGATTTAACTATCATTTAGGATTTATCATATGTGATAAACTAACATGGGAGGCAATGACGGTTTGTCACATATATCCAAAATTATATATCAGAAATTATAACTCTACAATGCTAAATTTCTACACTTTGCAACCCTGGAAAGATGGAAAGTATAGTTCCTCCTATAGGGAACCCAATAAACAATGAGCTAACAGTATTATACATATCTCTACAATATTTTGTACAATACGGCATAGTACTGTCACACTATGCACCCACCGTTAGGGTGACTTCTCATTCAACCATTGATACGCCTTTTGTATGTTCCTTTGCAAGAACATGGATCATATGAATTATTAAAGTGCACCCAAAGAATTGGATAATAAAATCCATAAGAGCCGATAATTCAAGTACTAGTTTTTCTTCTATTATCTATCCTATGACATCGACAGATGATGCTTGTCATGCCCCGTCCCTAGCTGGGCACGTGGTAGTTGCCACGACAACAAGGAGTGGGTTTCACAACGCCCCCACCTTCGGGTCTCCGTAAGGATTAACACAAACCTGCTATCACAACTAACTAAAGAAAGAGACAATATTAATAATAAAAAACATACTAGAGTTCCCTTACACTAGGGACCCAAAATACAGGAAACCATCAACAGCAACATAAGTCAGGGTTTTCCAAATACAATCAGAAAGTAGAAATATAAGAATAATACATAAAAGTCAAGTCTAATGGACATATAGTGTTTACATGCACACTGAATACAATTCAAAATGTAGGCTGACCTCAAATAATTCCCAAGCTAATCGTGGCCGTGACTAGATAAGGGACCACCAAGATGTTTGTAAACTTTTTAAAATTCAAAAAAATATTGCCTTTCTTGGTGTTGGACATTGAGATCCTCGTGTGGTGACCCTGGGTTTCTCAAATAAAGGAACCTTTGTCAATGGCTCTATGCACCTCTTGATCTGGGTAAACTCAGGGTTGATCACGTAGCCTAACAAAAGGTCAAACTGTGGGACTCCCACTGCAGTGTCAAACTAAAGTCCAAAGCCAAATACAGAAATATACATCAAACCATGTTCCATTGGCATGTACACACATACACATATGATCATGCTTCTTTCAAAATAAATATGTATAAATATTCCGCATTAAACCATTCTAATAAATTCATTCTCGATATACATATCAAATGAAATATGATTTATCATCAGAAATATGTTATAAAACACATAAAAAAATACTGGAATACTCTTATTAAGTCTATCCAATTACAAATTTAACCACTTACAGAACCAGTCGTCTCGCCTTTAGACACGCTTACTAGTTAGTGATTTTCTTCCACCTGAAGGATGCTTCACCACCTAGACACAAGTAGGGAATCCAAAAACCAATGAACACAAGAAAGAAAAACTAAAATGCATCCTTCACCTTAATAGGGCATCCTTGGAATCAGATCTGCCTTGAAATCTATGCCCTTCACCCTAATAGGACATCCTTGGAAAACTTCCTCTCTGATAATCTCTTCGCCAAGAAGCATTTGGATCAGAAGCTCACAGTCTAAAGGGGAACCTATCCTATCAACATGACATACGAATGCAGTGCTAACAAAATATCTCTCTGACCCTGACTCTATCAAAACATAAGCATCATGCTGAAAGATGGATACAATACCTGTAATCACGTTGGCTCTGTCCTTGGCCTCCTTTTTGGTCATGGCAAAAACTCTGGACTGAGAACAGATCTAGAGTCGCTGTGTTCCACCTTGTGGAATATTACTAGCAGCATCTGATTTACTAGCAGCATCTGATTGGCTTGGGGCAACAGGTGCGAAAACAGTAAGTGATACACCCTTGGACTAACTTTGTTATCCCATAGGAGAAGGTACTGACCCTGGTGCTCCACCGCTTAACTCTATACATGCTGACTTAAGGTGACCTGTCTGCCCACACCAATAGCATTTGTGTGGCTCACGGTATGGACCAGGTTGAAATCTGTTGCAGTTCGATCATCTGGGAACATTTCCAGTCGATTTTCCTCAAAGCTACCACTCGCATAGGTAGTACCCTTCTAACACCGGCTCCTCGATATAACTGTTGCCCGTATGGACCAGTTTAGTGTAGTTCGATCATCTGTTGCTCGTATTTCTACCTAAAAAGAACAAAGAAAGACAAATTTTAGACTTAACTGCTATATGCACTTATGATAAATGCAAATCACTAATTGGATTCACTAGTCTTTAAAAAAATCAACAGGTTTAGGATTTAGACTAAGATCAACCTAAACCTTTAGCTCTGATACCACTAAACTGTCACGGTAGACCCTAGCCGGGCACGTGGCAATCACTACGAAAACAAGGAGTGGGTCCCACAACACCCTACCTCCGGTTCTCCGTAAGGCTTAACACAAGCCTACTATCATAACTAACTAAAGAAGGAGACAATATTAATAAATAAAACATAATAGGGTTCCCTTACACTAGCGATCCTAAATACAGGAAAACATCAATAGCAGCATAAGTCAGGGTTTTCCAAATACAACCAGAAAGTACAAATACAAGAACAATACATAAAGGTCAAGTCTAGCTTACAGGTAGAGTTTACATGCACACTGAACACAATCCAAAATGTAGGTTGGACTCAAATAATTCCCAAGCTAATCATGGCCGCAATTAGATACAGGATCACTAAGGTGTTTGTAAACTATTTAAAATACAAAAAATGTTGGCTTCCTTGGTGTTGACCATTTAGTTCCCCATGTGGTAACCTCGAGTTTCTCACATAAAGGAACCCTTGTCAATGGCTCTCTGCACCTTCTGACCTGGGTAAACTCAAGGTTGACCATGCAGCCTAACATCAGATCGGACCGTGGGACCCCCACTGCATTGTCGGACTAAAGTCTATAGTCACTATCAAAGCTAAATACAGAAATACACATCAAACCATGTTCATTGGCATGCGCACACATACACATACAATCATGCTTTTTTCAAAATAAATATGTATAAATATTCCACATTAAACCATTCCAATAAATTCATTCTTGATATACATATCAAATGAAATACGATTTATCACCAGAAATATGTTATAAAACATATAAACAAATGTTGGAATACTCTTATTAAGTCTATGCAATTACGAATTTAACCACTCATGGAACCTATCGTCTTACCCTGAGACCCGCTCACTGGTCAGCGATTTCCATCCCTTTGGAGGATGCTTTGCTACCTAGACACAAGTAGGGAATCCAAAAATCAGTGAATACAAGAAGGAAAAACTAAAATACACGCAAATGCAATGTTACATGTCTAACATGCAAACCTAGGGTTTAGGACAAAATGACGTCATTTTGGACCTAAAGGACCTAAAACTAGAGTAATACTAGCTCCAATGAATTTCAAGTAAGAAGGGCTTCAATTTGGACCAAAAACATAAAAGAAATGGTTGAAAATTCCCAGTGCTACCATAAAATCGTGATTGCTACAGTAAAACCAACCCTAATACAATGGTTTTATCTAGATTTACATCATCTCACCACGACATTTCTTTACCAACACCTACAAAAATGAATAATAAGAACAAGGGCTTCCATTTGAGCCTATAATCATCCCAAATCATGGTTTATATATAGGTTTTTAAAGAATTCAAAAACAAAGAAATACGAGTAAAATATGGAATAAAAACTTGGATTGCACCTCTTACCGTATTCAAAAGTAAGAGAGGAAGAGATTTGATGTTTTGATTCACCGGCAATGGTTGCCGTAAAAAAAATTCTAATGTTGAGGTGTTCGGCTGAAAGAAAGAAAGAAAGAAAGAATGAAGAGAGCCTTGGATGGTTTTCCCAATTCCTTTTTTTTTCTTGTTTTTTTAAACAAAATGACTAATTTGCCCTCCTATTAAAAGAATAAAAGAAAAAGGGTCCAAATGACTTAATTGCCCCCAGTTTTTGGCTAGTTTTCACATAAAAGCTACTGTGCACTCATGCAAGGATGCCACTTGTGCTAAATAACTATTTCACACCTAATGCATGAATAAAAATCTAAAGAGATCTGAGGTCTAAAATCAGGATAAGGTACAACAATACTAATCCTATTTGGGAAGATTAACATTTGAAAAGGCGAAATAACAAATTCAGGGTAAGATTATGGAGATGAGATGGCACCTCAGACACAGTCCCATCAAGACATCAATATACTTAATTTCTTATATTGGCTATTTCTTGACCTCTCTTCAACTATGGACATTTTTAAAGTAGTTTAACCCTTTTGGTCTAGACAATTAAACCCTAATTCCATATGACAATAATGATTGCCCTATGATCGCGTTAAAACATTCTATGAGTCCTGCTATTAGGTTTAACACTAATCTAGAGAGTTCAACACAACACACATTATTTCTAGGTGCGCACTCAACCTCTATCTCCTACTTGTGACATAACATGATTGATCTCTCAATGGTAATCATATTTATCTAATATGCAATTGGGGTTTTTATACTAGCAATTTCCAGAATAAAGCAACATTGGGGATTCACAAGAAACTCAAAGCTAATATAAAAGAAGATAATCAAATACAATTAGTTTCAAGATTCGTGGTACAAGGACCAATAAAGGCTTAGCCTTTCATACTATAGAGAATTCTAATATAATCCAATATTCTAATATAATCCAATACAAGAGAAAAGATTGAGAACATATTGGGAAACTCCTTCAAAGTTCTCCATGTGACTGATGATGGAAGCTCCCATATTAGAGAAGATAACACTGTCATTTTTGAACCTTAAGGGCCAAAGGACTAGTGTCAACTCATCGTAGATCAGTTGTCTTCCACTTCCTATCGGAACCTTAGCAACCACTTTGAGATTTCACCAAAAGCTCCTCAATAAAATCTAACTTTCGGGTTTTAAACTGCAAGTAACTAACTAGTGAGTAGTCATACTTCAGGTGTGTTGGACCCTTCTTGTTGTTGGCAACACCTAGGTTTGATTATGAGGAAACTTTGGCAGCTTGAGATCTGTATGACCAAGGAGCACACTTGTGTTTCATGAGCACAATCATGCTCTAGGCAACAATATCGTGCAAAGAACTATGCTGTTTAGATTCTTCTAGCTATTGTTCCATACCCTAAACACACCCAAGCTAAGGCTGTGATTTTCTATGGAATTGTTTTTTGTACTTGTTCCTCTAAGAATTGTGTCAGTTTTGTTTTTTTTTTTATTTTGTCCCAAAATTTATTTACCTACATATTAAACACAAAATATCTAATATAGCACCAAAATAGTGAAAATCATGCATGACGACACATAATATGAATGCTTTTATAATTATACAAAGATTTCATGCACTAATCAGTCATCCACTGGTTGTTTAAAATGGTCATTGTAACAACTATAAAATTATTTTAATGGTTACTTTAATGGCTTATGGAATTCTCTTGGAATTGAAAATTTCAAAAAAAAAGTCTATAAATGGTCTAAATCACCCTCTCATTTTCCTACGCTGAACAATTTCTCATTGCCAACTATTAAAAATGGTCAAGTTCATCAAATTTTAGCTCAAAATTTCAAGCTTTTTGAGTTCTTCGAACATCAACATTTGACCAATCGTTGGCCTCGAGTTCATTTAAAGAAAATCAAATTGTTGGCACACACACACACACACACATAGATATATATATATATATAAGGTTTAATCACCATTTTAGTCCCTCTACTTTTCACTTAGTTTTCTTTTGGTCCATCCACTTGGAGAATTCCCCAATTGAGTTCCTCTACTTTATTGATTGAGAAGTTCATACCCATTTGAGTTCAGGCATAAACGACATCATTTATTTTTTATGGCATGGCTTAAATATGATTAACATATTAATATAAAATCATTGAAAAAATTAAACTAAGTGGCGGATCTAGACACCAACCTAGATCCAAAACTCACATCCCGACATCCTCCTCTCCTTGAATTCCTAGACCTAAATCTCATCACCCTCACCATCTCATCTCAACTCCGAAGTCCCTAAACTAATCCTTTGCCATTTTTGCTGGGATATCACCAACCCCCTTCCTCCGCTGATACTCCCCATGACCTCACTAGAATTCATTGAAGACAACTTCTGCCTCCTCCTCTCCTGATGTCAGACTTGAGCACAGTGAGAGCTCGTTAACCATAGCTACTAAAGCCTAGGAAAACCTGTGGTGAAAATTGGTTAGGTGTTCATTATCTATTGTAATGTAGCTAATCTACTCTTTTTCCAGTACGATTTCTCTTTTATCACTACAATTTATCTTTTTGTACCGGCAAAGTACAGAGAGCACTTCAGTGACCCATTTTGTTTCAATGATATAAAGGTTGGAGTTTGCTACTATTAGTAAGAATTGTTCTTTTATTTCTCAGAAGTTAGTGCCTTTTTATTGTCTCTTGTTTCATCTTTACTAAGATTTCATATAAGCTTAAACTTTGGATTTTTGTTAAAAAATTGTCTTTTTCATGGGTTTCAGAATGTCATTTCGATACTAAATATTTTATTTTAATTCCCCAAAAAGGCATAGAAAAAGAGTCTAACCTTGTCATTTGAAAGAAGCTTACTTCTCTCCAATTCTTTTTCCCTCCATCCAAAATATGAAAAGCTATGAAAATTAGATTTTAAAATGAATTTATTTTTAAACAATCTTTATTTGCACAATGGATGATCAAATTTCTTCTTTGATTTTCATGACTATAGGTTATTTTATTTTAGTCGAAGTGTAGCTACTCTACTAGGACAACTATCACCTTGCCCATAAGATTTTTCATATCAATATTAGAGCGAAACTAGCAGCATAAGGTTAGTTTTCCACATTCATGTGGTCTTAGGAGTTAATGTATTAATTATGTTTATATCATAAAGTATCATTGATGTTTTTTAATTTGTAATTTGCTTTTATATGGGTCATTTCATACCTTAATTGTGTTGTTTGTTGGATTTTTTTTTTTATTTTTGTTTAATATAATTTATTTACAAATGTCTTACTTGTATATGACTCTTATTTTGATTTTTGCATAGAAAAATTGCCCACATTGCAGCATTCTAGACATTGTATTTTGGTTGATTGTTCTGTTGCAAATTTGTTACCTAGACAAAATAGCTTTGAAGTGAAAAATAAGTATACAACATGCATTTGTTTGTGGTCATTAGTTAATTGAAGGTGGAAACTGTTTGAATTTGTTAATGTGCTTAACCTCTTAGAAGAGGAAAATGGAGTTAATTGGGAAAAATAGAACAAACATACACTGGTTTTGTGGTCATTAGTTAATACTATCAACATATGTTCAGAAGTTGTAGCTGGGTGTGAGCTACATGCAGTTTCATGCATGTAGAAGTTGACTTTTATCTTTAATTGCTTTTGCTTTAGTCTTTAGTCTAATCGCCGCTTAGTTTCTTTTGGCAGATGGGTTGAATGCACAGCTGAGCTGGCTTGAACTCAATGGCAATTATACATATATGTAACGTTATCCTCTACTTTGAATTCAAGCAAGCTAGATATAATTCCAGTTACAAAGCATTGCTTCATATATACACAGATAGCAAAACCCTCTGCTTAAGCTCTCGGTCTCCTCGCTTCTTCTTCTTCTTCTCTTTCTTCCTTCCAACAGTGGTATCAGAGATGGCCGCTTGCTCCTCTACCTCACATAATGCCCAAGACAACGTACTACTGTTCAAAGGAGAAAACTATAACCTTTGGAGCTTGAAGATGAAGACCATGTTTAATTAGGTCAAGGAGGCTATGGACTTGGGTTGAAAAAGGAATCACTGAAGAAGAAGATGAAGGAAGATACAATGATGCGGTGGAGAAGGATGTGAAGGCCCTTTATCTTAGTCAACAGGCACTGGATGAGCGAGTACTCATTCGGATAACGGTTGCTTCAATGGCCAAAGAAGCGTGGGATATCTTAAAACAGAGTTTCAAGGGAACTTTGAGATGATCTCTGTAAAAGTTCATGCTCTTCAACAAGAGATGGCGGAGATGAAAATGAAGCACCGAAGAAAGAGGGTAAAGAACTATGTCACTAGAATCTTGGATATTGTTTTTTAGTTTCGAATGCTAGAACAGGAGGTCCCTAAGAAGGTTGTAGTTTTGAAGATATTGAATTCAATGATGAACCTCAGGAAAAGAATATAAGGGTGAGTCGCTTATCATAAACAAAATCGAAATCGAGCGAGAGAAATAGAGACCCCGTCGAAGTTCGCAAGGTTTCTCCGATCTATTGAGAAAGAGTGACAGAAAGAGAGATTCCGTCCACCTTCTCATCGCCGGTGATGGAGGAACTCGTCGATGGTGGCGGGCATCACCTGCAGTGGAGGTCGTCGCCAGTTGGAGATCTAGCGACTTGATGCTTGTGGTGAGGTCTGAAGGAGGGCTTGCTTTTGGAGTTGTGAGGTTACTGTAAAGAAAGCTTTACAGTATTTTAACTCACAACAACTTTTGTTGTAAGTCAAAATACTGTAAAACTTGAGTTTAGTGTAAAACTTTTAACAGGTAAAAATGACATTTACATCAAACCAAACACCAAAAAGCAAGTTTCACATGTAAAACATTTTACATCACATCTATTTACATCCATTTACTGCAAACCAAACAGCCCCTTGGAGTAATACAACGATACTTGAGACAAACGAATTAAGTTTACTTTAAAGTAAACTAAATATCTATGCATAGGTTGTTTTTTGTTCGCATCATAAAAAGTTGTGCAATTATCAAATTAAGTTCAAATAAGCCATTTTGTTCTAAACTTTATTCATGACATTTGGAAATTTCATATATTTTAATATTTTAACAATTAACTTTCTACTAATTGCTTAAAAAACTTTTATTGTTATTTTACTAGACTGTGGATATTTTTTGAAAGTATTTAATTCCCACATTCTTTAATATATTTAAAAGTTTATAAAATAGAAGAATTGGCTAAACCTAAGCATTTCTAATATAATATTAATTATTAAAATATATAGGATTATACTAAAATTAGATCTGATCCGAGTACCTGGTTTTTGATTTTCTTTTCCCAGCCTAAATAAGATCCAGTTTTCATTTTAAAAATTTTAATCATGTATCCATCTTTTTTTCGTATAGGATATCCCAAAAACTTTGCTCACAATTTTTGGGTATCGGATCAAGATTTGTTTCCTCATTACTGATTATGATCTACACCATCTCTTGGGATCCATCTAACCAAAGCCACACTCACCCTTATTGGTTTATCTTGATGCTAAATAAGCTGGCTTACCTAACGATCATCCCTTGACCTCTAATTATTGTAGTTTTCCCTTTTAACCTTTAGCCTTATTTCATAGATCACCCAAAAACAATGAACACTGTTGTGCTCCAGTATAGAAGCTGAATATAGGAGTATTTTCCTTGCCGCCACTAAACTCTATTGGATCACTTTACTATTTGGAAAGAATGGTTTATCCAACTTTAGGCCCACTTTATGGTATAATAATTTTAGTGCTACTTTTCCAGGTGTAGGTCTCGCTTCACATGTTCAACAAAACATATAAAAATCGATATATCCTTCATTAGTGATCTAATTACCGAGAAAGCTTTATTTAACAATCATATACACAAATTGCTATTGTCATAACCAAAGCTATAGTTGCTACATTTTTTTAAAGACTACGTAACAAACTCATGGTTCTTTTAGCAAAAAAGAATAATATCACGAAATATTCTTAAATAATTCTTGATTATTTTTAGGAGATTTGATTCTATATTTTTAAGGTATAATTACCTTACATTCTTTTTAATTACACCTCCCTAATATAGTTAGCATACTTTTTAAGTATGCTAGTTAACGCAAACCAGGTTCTATGTTAATATATCTTATTTTTCCAATTTTCACTGCAATTTTGTTCAATAAGAAATTATATTTTTGATAAGTTAGTTTAGCTAAGAGAAAAACATTCAATTAATAACATTTTATGCTATCACCAACCCATAATACAATAATCTCAAATATTTAATACTCATAACATGTGGATGTTTACTAAACTTTTGGTATTTTAAAAAATCTACGTTCAGTATTACTACAGTTAGCACAAACTATAGGTTGTATGTTAATATATCTTATTTTTAAAAATATTAAAATCTTTATAAACATGAGTCAAGTTTTATGAGCTTTAAGATCTCTGATAATAATTTGTTCAATTAAATATTTTTCTCTCTCCCATATTTCCTTGAGTGGTGTAAAACCACCATTTCAAATCTCGTTTTTATTTATTTTAAAAATATGTTTTATTTTTTAAATTTTAAACTCTCCTAGTTTTATCCCATCTAACAGAGAGATCAGGGAGAAAAAAAAAAGAAAAAAAACTCTCGGTGAAGTTTTTACCCGAGACCTAGCTCCTCTTTTTCTTGGTTTCGTGAAGTGCCCGTGACAAGAAAGAGGAGAGGATCTTACGATAAATTTTTCTTTCTTTCTCCCTACTTCTTGAGGTAAGCAATTTTCTTATCTGATCTAGGGTTTATGATTAGTCAATATCGATTTGGCTCTTTATTAATCTAGTTCTGTAAACTTATATAGTTTAGTATGACATTTGACAGTAAGATCTTGAAGTTTTTAAGTGAATGTTTTTGTTGGTGTTTTATCCAATTTGTATATTGTTTTTGTAAACGTTTGGTTCCCTTCAACTCCGTATTTAAAGAATCTGAATTTCAGAATGTGTCTTATCACATTGACCTCATGATTCGGATCGAAGCATTTATATATATATATATATATATATATATATATATATATATATATATATATATAAGTGGTAACTCACAATTACTACTTTGCTTGTGTAAACGTCATTGCATATGGTCCTCCAAATTGTGTGTTGATGATTGGATCAGGATGAGACTCATGATGCCGCCAAGCATGATGTTTTAATGGATCACCTTTTAATTTCATTGAAGGATATCTAAATCAAATTTGCTTGTATGATGCACTGACTGCTATATTTGTGTCTTTTCTTGGACTGGTTGACTGATGATGAAGCTTTGGCCTCATTTCTTATTGAATGCATTAATTCATGCTGGTAGGATTCAAGTGTTGAGATATGTTCTAAATGTTGGTGTTCAGCACTGTTTATATATATATAGTGGTTGGTTTGGTTTTAGGGTGTTATTAGGGTAAGAAATTTACTTCGTGCACCCCGGTGTTGCTAGCACAGTTAGTGTTTAGCGTTTTGATCAGGATTAAGGCAAGTATTATGTTCATGTTTTAGGGTCTTCGCTCGAATCTTGATTTTGAGTGTCCGAGGAGGGTCCTATAGCTTGGGGTCATTTTCCAGGTAAGTAAACCACATATATACCGTATATTTGTATGTATATATAATTTTTTATTTCTAAAAATTATTTACATAATTATTTAGTTATTTTGGGTTTTATTGTGGAATAAATTTTCACGATATTATATTTAATTTTTTTGGGTTTAAGATATTATGCATATTAATACTTTCAAATTTATTGATTTTTTATGCATTTATTTATTTATTTATTGGTGATTTGTTTATTTAATTGATTCTAATATTTTAATTAATTATGTATTTAGTTATTGAGCTTCATGAATTTTAAATTTTATTGTGATATATTAGCATTATTATTTTTGTATTAATCTGAGATATGTTCATTAGAAAATGGGATCACCGAATTTTTCTATTTTGAGTTGACAATGATTTTAGACCCGACATATTTTGACATAGCAACTTGTAGTCCCCAACTAACTTTGCAATAACATTGTTACTGGGGGTTAAACACTGACCATGTCGACATAAACTCTGACTCTGATAAGAAACTATAGTTTCGCACCATTCCATCGGTGGAGAATAACGGCCTCTGATAATCTGGCTCGGGTTGCTAAGGGTAACTAAATGAATTCTGATAATCTGGATCGGGTCACCGAGGGTAAATAAATGAATTCTGATAATCTGGCTCTGGTCGCCGAGGGTAAATAAATGAATTCTGTGTTTTGTTTTTGGCATTAGTTATCTGGGGGACATATATACTCAGGATTTAAACTTCTATATTTGTCGGAAGTCTGGGTTTTGGATTTTGATGATTTTTGTACAACCTCGCATATGAGCATGTTTTTGAAACTGTTGAGTTTTTGTGATCCCAATATTATTGTTTTTAGTGGTTGCTTACTAGGCTGTTTAGCTCATAAATAGTTGCTCTATCTCTTACAGATCAGGAGTATGTGTGTGGTGACTAGCTTAGTGGGGACTGTTAAGTGATCACCAGGTGGTTAGCTGGAAGATAGTCCTTTCCGTTGCCATTAATAAATTTATTATTTTCTTAAGATTTTGGAACACTACGCTTTTAGTTGTTTATGATCATTAGTTGTAAACCCGATTATTTATTTATTAAATTCTTTAGTTTAATTTGAGATTATTGTGTTGTTATGTTTTTATTTGAAAGACAGGTATTGATGCCTTGTGTGCCCACTTGGTCTCGGCCTGGTGGGCATACGGCCGTTTGTCGACGCATCGAGTCCGGTGAACCGGGTTCGGGGTGTGACAAATCTAAGTGGTATCAGAGCTCTCAGTTAATTTGATCCTAGTATTCCGAACATAGCCTTCTGATTTAGAGTGTTAAGGCTATCTGACTTTTGTTTAGCGTGAAAGTCTTATAGGCTAGTTAGTTTAACAGAGTTATTTTGTTTGTTTAACTTCATTTGGGTTTACCTCGCGGAATGCCGCCCCGTAGGGCTGTTAGCAGAAGCGTTGCCGAATTGTTGGGCAATCAACGGCTGCCAAAGAAGTTCTAACTGAAGAACCCTTGGAAGTTCCTGCTTAACGGGGGACAAATTCAGTGGGTAACCAAGAAGTTCTGTTAGAGTTGATGAAGGAAGTGGTAGGGTTGGTACGTGAACAGAGGCAACACCAAGCACCAGCACCAGCACCATCCCCACCACCTCCTCCTCCTCCCATTATAGAGCCAAAGGAGAAAACCATGATGGAATTCAAGAGGTCCGGTCCACCACCGTTCGAGGCACTACCAATCCTGATGAGGTGGAAGTTTGGGTGGAAGAAATGAAGAAGGCATTTGCAGGAATGAAATGCACAAAAGAAGAAAAGCTCAGGTTTGGGGTGTACATGCTCAAGGGTCCGGCGAATCACTGGCACCAAGGAGAGCTTCGCGTTCGTTAGGGGCAAGAGTTCGAATCTTGGGAGAAATTGAGGGAAGCCCTCTTCTGCAAGTACTTCACCAGAGACAAGATGGTTCAGTTTGAGAGGAAATTCATAAATCTGACCCAAGGAAATATGACAGTCGTGCCAGGTCTTTGGACACGGTTTGGGGCGACGCTAGATAGCAGAGCGGGAAGTTTCAGAGAAAGAGGGATAGAAGTTTTGACAACCAAAAAAATCGTTAGTTTGGAAGTGGAGGAAATCCTAGGTTGAGGCAGGACAAGGTGCATCTCAGACGGTCAGCAGTCCACCAGCGCAGCGATCTCGGTGGTTGACATATGTTCCTTTCCGTTCTAGCCAAAGATGTGCCACTTGTCGAGGTGCACATGCGACCGCAGATTGCAGGCGTACCACTGGGGCTTGTTTCAGGGGTGGTAGTTTGGAGTATCGTATCGCCGGGTGTCCACAGCTGTCTTCTGGAGCACAGAGGACATCTAGTGTGCAGGATTTGAGGTTGGTGTCAGGACCTAAGCCTCAAGCATCTTCGGGTTAGCATGCTGGGAAGGAGGTAGCTAGTGAGCAGCCGACTTCCTCCACTCTGCAGAAGGCAGGAAGGCGGAAAACCAAGGGGCGTGTTTATGTGATGACTCAGGAGGATGCACATGTCTCTAATGCAGTGGTGTCAGGTACCATATCAGTTTATTCTTTTTATGCTTGCGCCTTATTTGATTCTGGAGCTACGCACTCGTTTATCTCGTCTGCATTTATTCATAAGCATGCCTTGCATGTTATACCTTTGGACTATAATTTGTGTGTTGCCACCCCTCTGGCAGTTGATGTTGTTTTGGATAGTGCCTGTGAAAATTGTTCGATTACTATTGCTGGTCATGAGTTACTAGCTCGTTTTCATGTTATGAGCATGAGTGATTATGATATTATTTTGGGAATGGATTTTCTGTCTGTTTATCATGTGGTAGTTGATTGCCATACAAAGAGAGTAGTTTTCAAAATCCCTGGAGAAGCAGAATTCACCTTTCGCGGGAGTGAGTTTGCATCCTCGCCTCATGTGATTTCCGCCTTACAAGCTCAAAAATTACTCTTGGGTAGGTGCTAAGGGTTCCTTACAACAGTAGTTGAGGAAAAACTAGGAGGGCCAGTGTCAGAGGGCATTCCTGTGGTCAGCAAGTTTCCTGATGTTTTTCCTAAAGATCTTCCTGGTCTACCTCTGGAAAGAGAAGTGGAGTTTGTTATCGATTTGGTTCCAGGAACCAGCCCCATCTCTAAAACTCCTTACAAGATGGCACCTGCTGAATTGAAGGAGCTAAAGAAGCAACTTGAAGAACTTTTGGAGAAAGGTTTTATTCAGCCAGCGTTTCTCCTTGGGGTGCTCCAGTGTTACTTGTCAAGAAAAAGGATGGTACTTTGCTGTTGTGCATCGACTACCGAGAACTGAAAAAGGTGACAGTGAAGAACAGATATCCACTACCACAGATTGATGACCTTTTCGATCAGTTGCAGGCTTCTCAGACATTTTCAAAGATTGATCTTCAATCAGAGTATCACCAGTTGAAGATTAAGCCGGAAGATGTGCCGAAATCTGCTTTTCGTACTCGTTATGGACATTATGAGTTTATGGTGATGCTTTTCGGGTTGATGAATGCCCCAGCTGCTTTTATGGATTTGATGAATCGAACCATCCATTTGGATAAATTCGTGGTGGTGTTTATTGATGATATTCTGGTGTACTCGAAGACCCGAGAAGAGCATGAAGAACATTTGAGGATTATGCTAGAAATCTTGAGAGAGAAGAAGTTGTTTGCAAAATTCACTAAGTGTGAGTTCTGGTTGGAAAGGGTAGCTTTCCTTGGTCATGTGATAACCAAGAATGGAATTTCTATTGATCCTAAGAAGATAGAGGCAGTGGTTGAGTAGAAGAGGCCTATCAGTGTGACAGAGATTCGCAGTTTTTTAGGGCTAGCTGGTTATTACAGACGGTTTGTAGAAGGGTTTTCGGTGTTGGCAGCACCGTTGACTAAACTCACATGGAAATGAGCAAGTTTTCAGTGGTTAGATCAGTGTGAGCAAAGTTTTCAAGAGTTGAAACGTCGATTAGTGTCAGCTCCCATTCTCACACTTCTATCTCCTGGTAGAGGGTATGTAATTTATAGTGATGCTTGCAAGACTGGTTTGGGGTGTGTTCTAATGCAGAATGGACGTGTGGTGGCATACGTCTCACGGCAGTTAAAGCCTTTTGATGTAAATTATCCAACTCATGATTTGGAGCCAGCTGCAGTGATTTTTGCTTTGAAAATTTGGAGGCATTACTTGTATGGAGAGGCTTGTGAAGTATTCACATATCACAAGAGCCTTAAGTACATTTTCACTCAAAAGGAGCTGAATATGAGACAGAGGAGATGGCTGGAGTTGCTGAAGGATTACGATTTGACTATTAGTTATCATCCTGGAAAGGCAAATGTAGTGGCTGATGCACTTAGCAGAAAATCTTTTGGTAGTGTCGCTGCATTGATTACTTTCCAAAAGCCAATCCTTGAGGATATGAGGAGGTTGGAACTTTGGCAAGTTTAGTGGTGCGACCTACTTTGTTGGAAAGAATTAAAGTAGCACAAGAGGAAGACAGCTATTTCCAGAAGATTCGACATGAGATAGAAACTGGCACTCATGTTCAATTTAGGATCCATCAGTGAGGTTTGGAGATCGAATTTGTGTTCCGGATGTTTCAGTGTTAAAGAAGGAAATCATGGAAGAAGCTCACTACACCAATTATTCCGTTCACCCAGGCAGCACTAAAATATACAAGGATTTGAAGAGTACTTTCTGGTGGAATAACATGAAGCGGGAGATTGCGTAGTTTGTGGCACAGTGTTTGATCTGTCAGCAGGTTAAGGTGGAGCATCAGAGACCAGCAGGACTTCTTCAGCCACTTCCGATTCCTGAGTGGAAGTGGGAGAACATTGCGATGGATTTTGTGTCTGGTTTTCCTAGAACCGCCAAAGGTTTTGATAGTGTGTGGGTAGTGGTTGACAGATTAACCAAGTCTGCACATTTTTATGCTGTGAAGACTGCCATGTCTTTGGAGAATCTAGCAAAGTTATACATTGATCAGATCGTGAGGCTTCATGGAGTTCCAGTGTCGATCGTGTCAGATCAGGACACCCGATTTTTGGCTCACTTCTGGAAAAGTTTGCACAAAGCTTTGGGAACTAAATTGGCTTTCACCAAAGCTTTTCACCCACAAACTGATGGTAGTCAGAGAGGACGATTCAGATTCTGGAGGATATGCTTCGGGCTTGTATGTTGGATTTTGGGGGTTCTTGGGATCGACACTTGCCTTTGATAGAGTTTGCTTATAATAATAGCTATCAAACAAATATGCAGATGGCTCCTTATGAAGCTCTGTATGGCAAAAGGTGTAGATCACCTATTTGTTGGGATGACATGGGAGAGAAGATTGTTAGGGCCTGAGATTGTCCAGTTGACAGTAGAGAAAGTCACCCTGATTAGGGATCGACTACGAGCAGCTCAAAGTAGACAGAAAAGTTATGCCGATAATAGAAGAAGAAGCTTGGAGTTTCAGGTTGGTGATCATGTGTTCTTGAGAGTAACTCTAACGAAAGGAGTTATCCGTTTCGATGTTAAAAGGAAGCTTAGCCCTTGATTTATCTGTATATTTGAGATTTTGGAACGCATTGGCGAGGTGACATATCGGCTTGCATTAGCACCTTCACTATCTCGAGTGCATGATGTGTTCCATGTTTCAATGTTAAAGAAGTTTATTTCGAATCCCGATCATGTGATACAGTTATCCGACTTCCAGCTTAATAGTAATATGACATAAGAGGAACGACCTATCAAGATTGTTGATTTCAAGCAGAAAGTACTGAGAACACGGATCATTCCTTATGTCAAGGTTTAGTGGAGCAATCACTCAGAGCGTGAGGCAACCTGGGAGTTGGAACCAGAGATGCGAGATAAGTACCCGTACCTTTTCTGACGATCATGTGAGAGTTTAGAGGACTAAACTTCTTTTTAGGGGGGATGAGTTTGTAAAACCACCATTTCAAATCTAGTTTTTATTTATTTTAAAAATCTATTTTATTTTTAAAATTTTAAACTCTCCTAGCCGTATCCCTTCTAACAGAGAGATCCGGGAGAAAAAAAGAAAAAAAAACTCTCGGTGAAGTTTTTACCCGAAACCTAGCTCATCTTTTTCTTCATTTCGTGAAGTGCCGGCGACAAGAAAGAGGAGAGGAACTCATGACAAATTTTTCTTTCTTTCTCCCTACTTCTTGAGGTAAGCAATTTTCTTCTCTGATCTAGGGTTTATGATTAATCAATATCGATTTGACTCTTTATTAATCTAGTTCTGTAAACTTATATAATTTAGTATGACATTTGACAGTAAGATCTTGAAGTTTCTAAGTGAATGTTTTTGTTGGTATTTTATCCAATTTGTATGTTGCTTTTGTAAACATTTGGTTGCCCTTCAACTCCGTATTTAAAGAATCTGAATTTCAGAATGTGTCTTATCACATTGACTTCATGATTCGGATCAAAGCATTTATATATAGATACATAAGTGGTAACTCACAATTACTCATTTGCTTGTGTAAACGTCATTGCATATAGTCCTCCAAATTGTGTGTTGATGATTGGATCAGGATCAGACTCATGATGCCACCAAGAATGATGTTTTAATGGATCACCTTTCAATTTCATTGAAGGATATCTAAATCAGATTTGCTTGTATGATGCATTGACTGCTATATTTGTGTCTTTTCTTTGACTGATTGACTGACGATGAAGCTTTGGCCACATTTCTCATTGAATGCATTAATTCATGCTGGTAGGATTCTAGTGTTGAGATATGTGCTAAATGTTGGTGTTCATCACTGTTTATATATATATATATATATATGATGAACAGGGTGGAAGTAGTAGTGCCGTGATATATATATATATACATATATATATATATATATATATATAGTAGTTGGTTTGGTTTTAGGGTGTTAGTAGGGTAAGAAATTTACTTCGTGCACCCGGTGTTGCTAGCACAGTTAGTGTTTAGAGTTTTGATCAGGGTTAACCAGTGGTTAATTTTTGTATTTAAATTTGAATTTAAGGCAAGTATTATGTTCATGTTTTAGGGTCTCCGCTCGAATCTTAATTTTGAGTGTCTGAGGGGGGTCCTATAGCTTGGGGATATTTTCCAGATAACTAAACCACATATATACCGTATATTTGTATGTATATATAATTTTTTATTTCTGAAAATTATTTACATAATTATTTAGTTATTTTGGGTTTTATTGTGGAATACATTTTCACGATATTATATTTAATTTTTTTGGGTTTAAGATATTATGCATATTAATACTTTCAAATTTATTGATTATTTATGCATTTATTTATTTATTTATTGGTTGATTTGTTTATTTAATTGATTTTAATATTTTAATTAATTATGTATTTAGTTATTGAGCTTCATGAATTTTAAATTTTATTGTGATATATTAGCATTATTATTTTTGTATTAATCTGAGATATGTCCATTTGAAAATGGGATCACCGAATTTTTTTATTTTAAGTTGACAATGATTTTAGACCCGATATATTTTGACATAGCAACTTGTAGTCCCCAACTAACTTTGCAATAACCCTGTCATTAAGGGGTTAAACACTGACAAGTTTCGCACCGTTCCGTCGGTGGAGAATAACGGCCTCTGATAATCTTGCTCGGGTCGCCGATGGTAAATAAATGAATTCTGTGTTTTGTTTTTGGAATTAGTTATTTGGGGGACATATATACTCAGGATTTAAACATTCATATTTGTCGGAAGTCTGGGTTTTGGATTTTGATGATTTTTGTATAACCTCGCATATGAGCATGTTTTTGAAACTATTGAGTTTTTGTGATCCCAATGTTATTGTTTTTAGTGGTTGCTTACTGAGCTGTTTAGCTCATAAATAGTTGCTCTATCTTTTACAGATCAGGAATAGGTATGTGGTGACTAGCTTAGCGGGGACCATTAGTGATCACCAGGTGGTTAGTTGGAAGATAGTCCTTTCCGTTGCCGTTAATAAATCTGTTATTTGCTTAAGATTTTGGAACACTACGCTTTTAGTTGTCTCTGATCATTAGTTGTAAACCCGATTATTTATTCATTGAAGTCTTTAGTTTAATTTGAGATTATTGTGTTGTTATAATTTTATTTGAGAGACGGGTATTGAGGCCTTGTGTGCCCACTTGGTCTCGGCCTGGTCGGCATACGGCCGTTTGTTGACGCATCGAGTCCGGTGAACCGGGTTCGGGGCGTGACAAGTGGACTCTATAATTCTTCCACTATATATATATATATATTCCCTTAGCCTTGAATAAATGAACAAAGAACAAAGAAAAAGGGAAAACGAACCTTAATAAGTGATGGTGGGCATTATTTTGGCTTTTCTTTGTGTGCAAAGGTGAGCATAGATGCTAACTCGCTAAAAGTATTAGTAATTTATTGCATGGGATGCTGATCGTTGCAGCTCTCATTTTTCTTTAGTGTGTAATATATATATATATATATATATACACATCCGTTATATATGTATAAATTAAAACTATTCATTGGGAGACTATCAAGAAATCTTTAAATAAAGGTAATAAAAACATGAAATGGGAACTAAGAATAAATAATGACAGTTTTTTTATTTGACACATATATGAAGGGTTTCTATATAATTAAAAATCTATTCTATAAATATAAATAATAAAGAAATTCGATAAAGAAAAATCAAAGAAATTTTTATATAGCAGTTAATGTCAAAGGACTTATAACTTAGTTAACATCAACTGCACCACATAAGGTGTTGGTGTGGGGATTTAAAAATCTTGAGTTCAAATCGAGTTGGATATTTTGGTAGTAAAAGATTTTTTATTGTGACTGCAGATTTGTAGTCCAAATCTTATATCACTAAGTGAGGGCGCACAGGTTGAACAATCAAAATGTTTTTTTTATGAGTACGCTTTTGACTAAATATGCACTTGTCATATTTTGGAAAAAAAATTATAGAGCTTACAAATTTCGTATATATTATTTTAATTTTAAATCAAAAAGACACATTAAGTCCTTAAATCAGATATTTCAGTATTTAATCTTTTTTATTAGGATTAAGCTAATCAGGATGAATTGTAACAGTAGTTTAATTCTCTATGTTGACATTAGACCCTGAATTAATAATCATTATTCACAAAACAATATTATTCTATTCATATTTATTAATCACTCGTACTTATTAGTTAACAAATTCTCTCATTGTTTCATGAAAGAAAGGAGTTTGTATGTCTCTTAACAAATTCTCTCATTGTTTTATGAAAGAAAGGAGTTTGTATGTCTCTATATTGAAAAGACCAGTTACATATATAGAAGAAAAGAGTAGATGTATACGTGTATATATATATGTATAATACAAAGGGATATATACATATACATATATAGTATGTATGTACATGTAACTCTAACACACCCCCTCAAACTCACGGTGGGTCATAAACTAAGAGTTTGCCAACGAGAAACTGGAACTGAGAAATAGTGTGTGCTTTAGTGAAAAAAAAAAGCAAGTTGGTGGGCGGAGACAATATAGGGAAGATAAATACTGCCAGCAAGGAAGTGATGACGAACAAAGTGAAGCGCAACCTCAAGATGTTTTGTTCACTTATAAAACACTGGATTAGCGGCAATTTTGATGGCACTCTGATTGTCACAGTAGATAGGAGTGGGAGCAGATATGGAGACACCAAAGTCCATCAAAATTTGACGCAACCAAAGAACCTCTTTCGTAGTAGAAGACATAGCACCATACTTAGCCTCGGCAGTGGAAAGAGCAACGGTAGATTGTTTCTTGCTTTTCCAAGAGATGAGGGAATCCCCAAGGAAAATGCAGAAACCAGTGGTAGAACGTCGATCAGTAGAATCACCTGCCCAATCAGCATCACAATATACACGAAGCTCAAAGAAGGACGTGACCCAGAAAAATAAAGATTGAGTGAGAGTGCCACGAAGGTAACGTAGAACACGGAGAAGTGCCGCATAATGAGTGCAACGAGGAGCACTCACAAACTGACTGAGAACACGAACAGCATAAGCAATATCAGGTCGAGTGATAGTCAAATAAACAAAAGCTCCAACAATCGCGCGGTAACGAATAGGATCAACCAAAAGCTCTCGGTCAGTAGAGGAGAGATGATGATGCAGCTCAATAGGCGTAGAAGCAGTACGAAGATCAGAGAGGCCAGATTGTCGAAAAATGTTAGAAATGTATTTCTGCTGAGACACCAAATAACCACGATGTGTGTAAGTTATCTCATGACCCAGAAAATAACGAAGCGGACCAAGGTCTTTCATCCGAAACTCAGTGTGTAATCGTTGTTTCAGAGAAATAATAGTATCAACATCATCACCAGAAATAACCATGTCGTCAACATATAGAAGAAGAATAGTGAGACCACAAGAAGTCTGTCGAGTGAAGAGGGCATAATCATGAGAGCTCTCTGTAAATCCAAGAGCAAGAATCACACTACGAAAACGCTCAAACCAGGGCGCGAGGAGCCTGTTTGAGTCCATAAATAACTCGCCGTAATCGACATACATGCTAAGGATGATGAAAGGAACCAGGAGGAGGAGTCATATAAACCTCCTCAGAAAGATCCCCATATAAGAAGGCATTGGTCACATCTAACTAATAGAGTGGCCAGTGACGCGCTGCAGCAATAGCAAGAAGAAGACGAACGGTAGTCAACTTGGACATACGAGCAAAAGTCTCCTCATAATCAATGCCATACTCCTGAGTAAAACCTCGAGCAATAAGACGTGCCTTATAGCCCTCAATAGTGCCATCAGCTAGGGTCTTCACCCGATAAATCCACCAACAACTAATAGGCGTAACACCAGAGGGTAGGGGAACGAAATCCCAGGTATGCATGCGCTCAAGAGCCCCAAGTTCCTCTGTCATAGCTTGCTGCCAATGGGAATGCTGAACAGCCTCACGATATGACTGTGGCTCATGATGAGTGTGAATAGTAGCAAGAAAGGTCTGAAAGGGTGGAGAGTAAGTAGAAGAGGTAGCAAGAGCATACCGAGCTAGAGGATGACGAACACGATCTGGGTAATGACAGGGGACAGCAGGAGCATCTTCAGGAGAGGTGGGAGTGGATGAAGTAGCGAGAGAATCACCTAGAGCATCAGAACAGGCAGTGGAGTGTGGAGAAGAGGAAATGATGTAGGGAGGCAAGGGGTTGGCAGTAAGATAAGATAAAACGGTCTGTGGAGTCAAGGAGGTGGCAGGAATAAAAGACGTAGGTAAAATAATAGAAGGTAGAGGGGTAGGAGAAGAAGAAGAAGACTTAAGAATAGATAACTCTTGAGAAGGAGAAGAAAAGAAGGGTGTGTCTTCAAGAAAGGTAACATTACGGGAAATACGAAGACGACGAGAGGTAGGATTATAGCAATGATATCCCTTATGTTCAGGGCTATAACCAAGAAATATACACATCACAGAACGTGGAGAGAGTTTGGTTCGCTCAATGGAGGGTAGTAGTACAAAGCAGACACAGCCAAAGATGCGAAGGTGACCATAAGAATGAGGATAAGAGAAAAGACGCTCATAAGGGGTAAAACCACAAAGAGTGGATGAAGATGTTTGATTGATAAGATAGCTGGAGGTGAGAACAACTTCAACCCAAAAATGTTGGGGAACAGACGAGGTGAGAAGAAGAGCATGAGTGGTGTCACGAATATGACGATGCTTGCGCTCAGCAACACCATTCTGAGCTGGTGTATAAGGACAAGACTGTTGGAAAAGGGTGCTGTGAGAAGAAAGTAAGGCACGAAAGGTTGTAGAGAGATACTCTTTAGCGCCGTCGGTTCGAAGAATTTTAATCCGTTTACCGAACTGAGTATGCACCATTTGTGTGAACTGAGAGTAAATGGTAAATACTTCAGATCGAGAACACATAAGATATAGCCAGGTATAGCGAGAAAAATCATCAATGAAGCTTATGTAGTAAGAGAAACCAGAGAGAGAAGAAGAAGGGGCAGGTCCCCATACATCAGAGTGAACTAAATCAAAGGCAGAAACAGACAAAGAGGCACTATAGGGAAAAGGAACCGCCAATTGTTTAGAAAGTGTACACCCCTTACAAGCAGATAACGAGTCTGCAGAGACAGAATCAAGATGGCCTGAACTAGCTAAAAGTTTTAGGCGATCCTTATATACATGACCTAAGCGAGAATGCCAATGATCTAGAGAATAAGCAGAACTAAGAATAACAGGATTACAAGTAGAAGGAGAGGAAGATACAGGAAGATGAAGAGAATCCAAGTGATAAAGCCCGCCAACTCTATGCCCGGTCCTAATCCTCTGGCCTGTAAGATGGTCCTGCACAGAACAGTCAGAGGAGGAGAAGGTAATACTCAAACCATAATTAGTACGCTGACTGACAGAAATAAGATTTAAAGCTAAACCAGGAACATAGTGAACTGTAGGAATAGTAAAAGAAGAAGACTGAAGGTGACCAAACTGTGTGACAGGAAGAAGACTTCCATCAACAGTTCGGACACTAGAGAATGAGTGAGTGCAAGAAAGATTAACTAGGGTAGTAGCATCCACAGTCATATGATGGGTGGCACCAGAATCTAAAATCCATGAGGAAGAAGACATACCAGAAGTAGCAAACATAACAGAGGAGGAAATGGACTGCATAGCGCGCTGCTTAGCATGATTTACTCGGTTAGCTGAGCAACCTGAGAAGCAAGAATACCAGAGGAATCAGGAATCACAGCCTCAACAGTAGCAACATGTGGTGAAGAAGAAACGCTAGATGATCGCTGAGGAGGACGAGGATGTGAATGCTGCAGTGGTCGGTGCTGAAGCTTCGCACAATTAGTCTTCACATGTCCTTGTCATTTACAATATTGACAGAAAAAAGATGATCCAAGGGAAGAGGAGAACTGGGCACTAGGAGGAGATATCCGGGAGGAGTGCAAAGATGTGACAGCCATGACTGTATCTGTAAGGGTCGATCTATCAGAGGAAAGTACATGTAACCGAGTTTCCTCAGCCATAACACTGCGTACAGCATCATCGAAAGATGGAATAGGATCTCGATTGAGTAATTGGCTACGAACAGCCTCATAATCGGGACGGAGACATATCAGAAACTCGAAAGTCCACTGTGTTTGGCGGGACTGAAGGCTAGCCTTACAGCACTTGCACGTCATACAAGTGGAAGGCTCCAGAGAGTCAAGCTGTCTCCACAAAGATCGTAACTCAGTAATATATTCTTGAACAGAACACTCCCTTTGTTGGACATAAGTGAGATCCTGTAAAATATCATACTGACGAGCAGAACTGGACTGCTTAAACATATGACGTAAGTGATCCCACATAGCAAAAGCAGTCGGAAGATGCCCAATCTCCATACGAATATCAACCTCACATGACTGACAGATGAGAGTCACGGCGCGATGATCAGCAGTAAACCATGAAGTAGAAGAACTGTCAGTGGCTTCAGGAGGGGAGGAGATGCCATCTACATAAGGAAGTAACTCCAATCCAAGTAAAATGATACGCACAGTCGTGTACCATTCCTTATAATTGGCGCCATTTAATTTGACATCAACCGGGGTAAGAAAATTGGGAGAAGTAGAATAAGCCATTTTTTGTTTTTGTTTTTTTTTGCACAGTAAAGATGTTGTTTTTCGTTTTTTTTTTGTATTTTTTTTAATTAAAATAATATAAAAGAATATAAAGTAATATAATATAATTGAGTGGGAAGCAGCAACCTTCTGACAAAGCTGCTTTAGAGGACCAAATAATGGAGTGCCTTTAGACAAAGCTACAGAAAGGCTGTCGGATGTGGAATAGCGCGCCAAAATGTCACAAATCTCGGCCAAAATGAAGATGAAGATGGTGGTGAGGGAGGAAGGCCAGTAACTAGAACTTGATGGTGGTGACGCTGTCTCAAGGATCGCGGAAGAAGAAATGAGGGTGTCGCCTAAAATATCCAGCCATAATATTAGCCCGGGGACGCCGACTTAAGGATGGTCACCAAGCTTCTTGTTGTTGGACGAAGGCGCCGATGAAGGCTCGAAAGAAGCTGATGAAGTTGATGAAGGCGCTGACGAAGACGCCGAGAAAGGTGCTTCTCTTCGAGATACAAACAAGGCGGATGTCACCGCCGATGAAGAGGCCAAAGGATCCGGTGGTTCACGTGGCCGCCGGAGATAGTGGCGTCAATCTTAGAGGAGGCCCGAAGGAACGAACGTCTGATACCATGAAAGAAAGGAGTTTGTATGTCTCTATATTGAAAAGAGCAGTTATATATATAGAAGAAAAGAAGAGATGTATACATATACATATACATATAATACAAAGGGATATATACATATACATATACATTTACAGTATGTATGTACATGTAACTCTTACATTTCATACTAACCATATTCAAATTTTCCTTAAATTAAATTTAAACAATAGCAAAGTATGAGATAGAATTGCTATTGTCAATCAAACTACGTTTTTCCAATCTCTCATGTTCTCAATCATGGGATAAATTTGTAAATTTTATGAAGATAGGAAGAAAATATAGATGGTTGAAGTAGAGTAAAAGATGTGGAGATCCTGCCAAGTTTCAAAAGAACCTCTAGGTCTTTATAATTTTCTGAGTACTTTAAAAATTCTTAGTTTTTATTTTTGAAAAAATAGATAAATTACACTATTAAGATAAAATATAAATACAACATTCAGAGTTAAGAAAACAACAAAAAACAATTCCAGATCCCAATTAAAGGGGTGAAACACACTGGACAAGGAAAGATAGAAACCAAAGACACTCTCCAACAACAAAAGACCAAAGGCTCAACCAAGAGAGTGAGGATTCCCTATGATAGGAGAGCCCAATCAAAGAAATTGCTCCGATCAGACCAGGCTGGTGGTAGCATGCATTTCTCTGGTCTACTCGGCTCACCCCCTCTAGGATTTACATACTCAAAGCTTCTCTGTATTATCTTGGTTGACTTCTCCAGCTTTCTTTTTTTTTTTTTTTTTTCTTCAATAATGCAAGGGTCCATAAAATAAATAAGTAATCTTAGTGCTCAAAGAAAAGAAAACAGGCATAAAAAATATGAACATTCCATAAATTAGCTCTAATCAGTGTCCCAAATTTCTTTCATTGACCTTCTGAGGTGGGCCCTCCATGGTTCCCACATGTCTGAGAGGAAGATGGGAAGGTGGATCAGTCCAAGGCTCCAACTAAAATATTCCTAAATGCTTGCTTCAAATGGGTAGTGGAGGAATAAGTAATTTACTGATGGGAGTCTATTGCATCTTTTTTCAAGGTTCTCAGTAGTGAGAATCTGGTTATCCCACACTAGCTATGTGAATGTCTTGACCTTCCTAGAGTAGAAGCCCTTCCACATGTTGAGTTAATCTAATAGTGAATGCCACCATGAACTATCGAAGTTGTTGAAGGATTTCTCCAAGAAGATTCGATTGGATGCAAGACTTCAACATTTAAGGTCCTTGAAGTCTCCGACCAATCTAGAGATGCAGTTATTTATAAAGGGGTTGACTTCTCTCAAAGTGTGAAAGAAGGCTAGGCGATGTCTTTGATCATGCAAAAAGGGTGGGAAGACTGCAAGAAAGCTTCAGGTCGCAGATATCTCAACGCTCGTCCCCCCGGCCAACCATCATACTAAAAGAACATGGAAGCATCATCTCGGATGGCATAGGAGGAACACATCCTGAACTCTAGGAAACAATTTAGGAGACTTTCGAAAAGAAAAAAAGGGCCCTTTCAATGGGCACCTAAAGAATATGTTCCATGGACGATCATGCTGAAAGTAATTAACTGTGATCCACACCAATCTTCTTCTGTAAAGATCTTCCACTACTATTTACTTGGTACATTAAAGTTGAGGTCCATAAGGTTAAGAATGCTTGACTCTCCTTTGTCTCCAGGTTTTTAGAGGTGTTTCTAACTAGCCAATTCACAATATGACTTGTCAATGTTCAGTCCTTGCTATAAGCAGTCAAGGTGGATCCAATCTATTATCCTAGAGACTTAAGAAGGGAGTTTGTAGATTGACATCCAATAAGTGAGGATAAAGGTGTGTATTGAGTTAACCAAAGTAGGACTATCTCCTAGGGATAGTATCTTGGATTTCCATATAGAAAGTCTTGAATTGACTTTATGAATGAGAGTTCCTTGTCTTGGAGAAGCCATCACGTACCTAAGATTGGAAAACCAAGAGAAGTCAGTTGAAGAAGATCTGGTGAGAAATTTAGAGTCCTAAAAGGGAATCTATTTGGAAGGTGATCAAACGTTGTTGAGAAAAGGCATGCTTTATGGAAGCTTATAGCTAATCCAAAAATACCCTCAGAAAGCTATAACATGGCTTTTATAATACAGAGATCTTCTATGCCCCTTGTTGTCAAGATTATCAAATCACCCACACATTGAAATGGCTTATTTTGCCGAATCTCCCTTGTGGGGCACCGAAGACCACCTCATAGGATAAATCATGCCAAAGCATAGTGCTTAGCACATCCACTACTAGAATAAATAGAAGAGGGAGAGGGGGTCCCTTGCTTGAGGCCACGTTGATGCCTTGGAAGTGACTTGAATTTCTAAATCCATTCGATCTAGAGAGCACTAAAACCACGAGCATTTAAAACTTATTTTTCTAAATTTTTCTAAATTTAAAACTAAGAGAAAGTTCCTACATTTTTAAACTTCCCATATTTTTCTAAATTTTTTTACCCTTATTATATATATATATATATATATTTCCCTTTTCTCAACTCTTCATGACAAGCCATGGTGGTTAAGGATAGATAAGTTCAACTGGCCAGACACCACCATCGTCCTCATCGTCAAGAATTCTATTGTGTTTCCCTCCTCGCTAGACATTTCACACTCCCCACCCTCAAAAACATCCTCCTCCATATCCTCATAGACTAATAAGGCCAAGAAACTCCATCAACTCACTAGCCCTCTGCCCATTGTCTCCTTTATGTTTTAGGCCACTAGAACCGCCTGCAGTATCTCTATCTACATCAACATCTCCTCTTATGTCACGCCCCGAACCCGGCTCACCGGACTCGAAGCGGCGACAAACGGCCGTATACTCACAAGGCCAAGACCAAGTGGGCACACAAGGCCTCAATACCTGTCTCTCAAATATAAATCATAATAATATACTAATTCCGATCAAACTAAAGAATTAGAGAAACGAAAAATAATCGGATTTACAGCCAAGATTCACAGAATACTAAAGGTCTTAACAGACAACAGACTTATTAAACAGAAAACTAAACTCCTGCTAGCCACCTGGTGATCACTCAACGGTCCCCGCTAAGCTAGTCACCACACACCTACCCTTGATCTGAAAAAGATAGAGCAACTATTTATTAGCTAAACAGCCCAGTAATCAACCACTAAAAGCCAATAGTAATATAGGGATCACAAAATTCAATAGTTTCAAAAACATGCTCATATGCGATGTTGTACAAAAATCATCAAAATCTAAAACCCAGACTTCAGAATATTTTAGAAACGTACTTAAAAGTAACGTTATATAGTAACTATCAAAAATAAAACCCAGGCATAAGAATATTTCAGACAGACATAAATTTTCCATATAAACACACATATATGTCCCCCAAATAACTAATGCCAAAAACAAAATATCAGAGATCATTTGTTTACCCTCGGTGACCCGAGCCAGAATATCAGAGTTCATTTGTTTACCCTCGGTGACCCGAGCCAGAATATCAGAAGCCGTTATTCTCCACCGACGAAACGGTGCGAAACTATAGTTTCTTATCAGAATCAAAATTCATGTCGACACGGTCAGTGTTTAACCCCCATTGACAGGGTTATTGCAAAGTTAATTGGGGACTACGATTTATAGATCAAAATAGTTGATGTTCACAAACAACAGAATAACAAGGTTCAAACTGAGCGAAAACAGAATAATCTGCTAAACAAAAATATTAAGATTCGCATGATCCCATTTTCCGTATATCAAAATAAGCCAATTATTTTCAAATCAAATAACTTAACGAACATGTTGTAAAATAAATTTATATAACTCAAAATATATAATATACATAGTTTATGAAAAACTTGAATGAATAAATTATTCAAAAATATAATTATTAAAAATAATACAAGAAATAATCAAAATATTAATTTAGCAAATATTGAAAAATATATACTTATACAGAATTTATATGTGGTTTACTTACCTGGAACAATATCCCCAAGCTATAGGATCCACTCAGACATCAAAATCAAGATTCAGGCAAAAACCCTAAACATGAACATCACACTTGTCTTAAATTCCAAACTTACAAACAAATATTGACCACTAGTTAAACATGATCGAGGATCTAAATACTAACTGTGCTAACAACACCGGAATGCACAATGTATTACTTACCCCACAAGTATGCTAAAATCAAACCCACAACTATATATATATGAGTGCGTGTATATATATAGACACATGTGGCTAATGAGCAAGGGTAATGCAAAAGAAGTTTTCAGAAGGGTATAAATGCAAAAAGGGTCAAGATCTTATTTTTTTTAAATTCGGATTCTTTCAAGGGTATAATATAAATTATCAAGTCTAATGGAGATATGAACTATTTCAACATGACCAATAGGGACTAAAATATGCATAAATATGTCTAACATCCTCCAAATCACAGAATTCTTTCTTTAACGAAAACTAGACAGAGAAGGCTATGACATATCGAAAATTTGAATTGATCAGAATACTATTAATTTATATCATCCATTTGAATGTTCATCTATTTCTGCAAACCAGTAGAATCATATACGACCCTTTTAACATGCATATCTCTCAAAATACATCCTCAAATAACATGATATTTAGGAGTAGATAGCTAACTCAATCAGGAATAACTTTTGTATTTTTCATCTTTCCTGATTCAACCTTTAACACCATCAAAAATATTAATCAAACTCCATGTTCTGCATAGATTACTTTTTGACGTAGCTGCACTAATATGATTGTATCTCATAAATTACAAATCTATAAAATCTGAAAATTTGCAGCTACTTAGTTGATATCAAACCCTATAACTTTCGTATTGATCACTTTGCTCGATTCAACTTCTGAAGTTATGTATTATGGCCGTCAATCTTTAGGTTTTGCAGAATACACCAATAGGGTCATATTTTTACAACCACAATTATATAAAATCTGAAATTTTTTGCTGAAATAAAATCTAGGTTTACTTTCCTGGAAAAATCCCTAATCATGTTGGGAAGACAAAACATGCTATGCATTTTTATTCATGGAAATCAAAATAAACGAATAAAATAAAAACACGGCTATTTATGGAGATCAAACAACACACAATCAAAACCCTAAATCCGAATAAGTGGATGCTTACACATTCCTAATGTATAAACTGTATCTTTTTCTCCAAATTCAGAAATTGTCACCCTCATTGAGCATATATAATGACGTTCAATCCTCTTGCTCTTCATATTGGACTTAAGGTTCATAAAATCAATAAGACACAAGAAAACAAAGGAAAAGAAAAGAGATCTCACTTATGATCAAATAGACCTAGATTCGAGAAAGCGGGTGCTTACCTAAAAAAAACAGAGAACAAAAATTGACATGAATCCTCTCTCCCTCTTCGTCATCACCGGCACTTCACGAAACTAAGGAATGACGCGGCTAGGTCTCGGGTGAAATTCTCTCGTGAGTTCTGAGGCTTTCTCCCCATGATATAATGGTTATAGGGGATAAGATTCGGAAGGTTTAAAGTTTAAAATAAAATTAAGAAATAAAAATCTAATCTAAGGGCTGAAATTAAAAGATGACTTTACAAATGATAAGGTTGGGAGGTTTAAAATTTGAAAAAATATCTTAAAAAGATAATCTGACAGCTATTAAAAAGTGGGTTTTACATCTTAGTAGGCCAATAAAGTCTCATTCTTGCCATCAACAACATAGAGGGTGACTCCCTTACCACCCTTGCTTCCATGTTTGTTAGATCCATGAATGATATCCCTTACAACATCTTATCATTCATATCTCCAAACCTCTCATTTGTCATCTTGTGCTTATTGACTCTACCGTCAAATTAATTATGCTAAATTCAAAACCCTCACCACTGATTAAAGAAAAACGTCATCTCTTTGACATAAAAGAATCCCTCCTTTTATTTTTCTTTTTTAATTAACTATTGCCTCCATTCCTCTTTGGAAGTGATCAGGAAGAAAGGGAAACAAATTAAAACAAAGCCCTTGTGAGGCTATCAATAAAAGAGGATGTACATGTCCATCTCTGGTGGATATTTTGTTCTAGTTGTTTCGTCTTTATTTTGTTTTGTTTCAATTGTTTTTTTGGTCTATATCTTTGTATCGCATTGTTTCTAACCGTTTTTTCTAATAAATTGGGTCTTATTCACTTTTCCAAAAAAAAATATATTTTATAGTAGACAAACCAAAAAAATTAAGCACCAATTTCAGTTTAAAATAATTATAATTTTAAATGAAGTTTTTATATCACTGTTACAATTAAAATTAAATTATAAACTATATAAACTTGGAATAAGAAATATAAAAAATGGACATAGGTTGTACTCAATTTTTACCAATTTCTTACCTATCAACCTAGCCCAGTGCAATTTGAACTCTACCTGGGCAAACGAAATTAAACAACTTTACATCATAAAAACAAAACAATAAGTTATTAAATTTTTATAATAAAAAATATACAAAATAATAACAACTCAATTCTAACCAACTGAGTAAATTTTTTTGGTAAGGCATCAAACTATGACTCTCTTTTTTTATACAAATTTTAATTTGAATCAAAATGGTCATCTAATTTCAATTATGTTTCACCAAGTGGTCACGAGAGAGATTTTGGCCTATTTTTGATGATATGGACAATGACAAATTCTATATCAACAACTAACATATAATTACCTGCTGGGTGGAAAATATGTCATGAATGTACTATTGAAAAAAATTGGCCTTTACATCATCAAAAATTGATCAAAATTTCTCAAGTGACCAATCGATGAAACAAAATTAAAATTTGGCAACCACTTTAATTCAAATTGAATTTGGATCCCAAAATAAGAAAAAGTCATAGTTTAGTGCTCTATCAAAAAAATTACCCCTAACCGACCTCTCACTTTTCAAAATGAAAACCAAACAATAAATAGTTTTTTACCAATGTGACAAGCACAATTAGAGGCGTGTGCACTAGTCGGAAATTATACGTCTAGCTTGTCTGCCCTCACCTTGTGACGCAAGATTCAGGTGGCAAACGTAAACCGCAACCAGGAGCTTATTACCACCATGCATTGTATCAAATGGGAGTTGAGCTCAGAACTTTTTGAATGTCCCACACTAATATTTTCATAGTGGGGCCAATGCCACTGTACTATGAACTCTTTACCCCCAAACAATAAATTGTGAAAATTCACAACAAAACATTTATTAAAAAAAATAGGTATAATTTCCTAAATAGTCTCTATACTTTAAATTGTAACATTTTATTCCCTCTATGATTTTAATTGAGTCATGTTAGTTTATGAAAACCTTAAACCCTATACCCTAAAGCTTTAAAATGGGATTGACATGGCTCAATTAAAACACTAAATAGACTAAAATGTTACAATTTAGAGTAAAAAGAATAAGTTTGGAATAGTATAAGGGTTATTCAAAGAATTACACCAAAAAACATATATAAATATATTAATAAATGAATAAATACTTAACTCTATCTGACTTCTCATCTGTTAAGCTAACCACTAAAGGGGTGTTTGGTTGCAAGGAGTGGAATGGGAGTCATTACTTGCATTGTGCAAACCTTTGTTTGGGTGTAAAGTAATAGGAGTGAGAGAAGTATGATGGAGGAGTGAGGAGTTTGTGGAGAAAAATTCACAATCACAAGAAATTTTAGAGGAATGTTAATTTCTGAATAATAAAATAACAATACTGCCATTGTTTAAAAAACATTTTGGATCAGCCTGAGATTTAAACATGTAATTAGTTATTTATTATAGTTAATTAATTGCTAATTAATGATATTAATAAAAATTATAAAATGATTGTGTGACCTACTAAAGTTAAATATTTATTTATAATTATTAATTTACTTTAATACTCTAATATTTTAAAAAATATAATTATTACAGCTGATTACTATATATGTATATATATGTATTCATTTGCATAAGTGCATAATAGTCATTTTATCATATTTTGTTTTCTATTCCTAATAAACTACTTCTCCCATTTTTCCAAATAAATATAATTTTTATTCTCATTTTTTTTTTAATACCTCTCATTGTCATTACTCTTGAACTCCTTGCAATCAAACGCCTCCTAATACTTTAACTTACATAAATTAGATTTTGGCGACTCTCAAACTAGCCAATCCTGTATGTTTAATACTCACACCACAATACTGCATCTTCTTATCTCTTTCACTGTTACTTATAAGCCACACCAAAACAGAGAAACAAGCATCTCTCTTGCTTCTGGTTCAATGCAAGAGCCAACCATCTATATATAGTGCAAGAGTTCATCTTCTCCAATGTCCTCCTCTTTCCTCTATTGATACTTCTCCATATCCAATGTCCTCCTCTTTGTCAGGTATCCTCTCTCTCTCTCTCTCTCCCCTTTTCTATTTATTGATCAAGTTATTTTTGTCTTTTTTTACTGATAGACGATGAGATGACGGCGCTGCAAAAACACGTGGCGTTCTTTGATCGGAACAAAGATGGGATCATCTACCCATCGGAAACGTATCAAGGTTTTCATATTATTTGGTGATTGTTCTTGAAGTTGCTCTATTCGTTGTTAGGGTTTGTTTGTTTTTTTTGTTTTTAAAGATGTGTGGATAAATGAATGAATGAATGAATGAATGAATGCATGAATGAATGGGTTTTAGGATTCCGTGCTATTGGTTGCGGCGTGGCCTTGTCCGCTGCTAGCGCTTTGCTTATCAATGGATTTCTTGCTCCCAAGACAAGACAACCTGTGAGAACTCTGTTCCTTTGCTTTTCTCTTTTGTTTTTTATGAATAAATTAAATTGTTAGTGGTCTATACTATAGTGAGGCATCTCTTTTGCTTAAAAACTCATCTGGGATATAATAATGGTATCGAACCATTTAAAGAAGGAATTTTTCCCTACTGGAAAGCAAATGAAATGCGGTTATGGCTTCGATTGGAAATGGAATCATAATATTATGGTTAGAGAGCCCTTGATTGCTTAGTTTTTAGTTTAGGAATTACTGCTTTTGTTTTTTCTTAAATAAGTCTAGTTTAAGTTTTACGTTGAAGTCAAAAGATATTTTTTAATACTAATAGAATAGGGTTGCTTTAGTAACTAGTTTCTGCTTCTAGTAAATAACCGGAATTGGTTTAGTGCTTGTGGTTCCAAAAATTTAGTAGGTCTATGAAAATTTTTTTTACCTAACAACATCAATTTCTTACTTTGGCAAAAAGCGTTGAATATGCATATTATGAGTGATTGCCTTGTGAAAGGTATTTTATGAAATCATATGCAACAAGTTACCTTTATGAAAGGTATTTTATGACTTACTACTATTAATTCTAATGTCATATGCATATTATGAGTGATTGCCTTGTGATAGCAACGAATCTCCATAGTAAATATGAATTACAATTTGTAAATCTTTTTAATTGTTACATTGAATTTTTACATGAAATCATATTAACAGAGACATTTATTATTTTGACTTAATTCAATCCAAATTAAAGTTTAAATTAATAGAATAAGTTATCCCAATATAATATTAATTGATGTGAGACTCTTAATTCCTCTAATACTAGAAACAAACGCTTGGCATGAATTATATAATTCATAAATTGCTCTAATGAACTTATGTGAAATCTTGTTTGTTGTCATCTTATTGCTTAATTGTGCCCATCAATTTAATGGTTTGCTTTTTTAATGTCTACATTGTTTATAGTAAAATAGTTTAGCAATGATTTTTTAGTCTATTAACATCAAATCCTTTATGTGTGGGTAATACTCGACATCAAACTTCAAAGACCACGCAAGATAAAAGTACAAATACGTAAAGAGATTAACTCCACGTCTATGCACATTCTTGATTTTTTATTTTTCAAACAAAAAACATATTTATCAAAAATTAAACAGAAAAATAAAATGGTTTAGTTTTATGTCTTGTCCTTTGGGCACCATCTTTTGGCCCAAAAGCATATATAGATAATATTTTATGCATATGTTATCTTTTGAATACTTCCATATATTGTGCAGGGAAAAGCACTATCTCCGCGCCTTCCCATTTATATAAAAAACATCCACAAAGGAAAACATGGAAGTGACTCTGGTGTATATGATGCTGAGGGAAGGTAATAGCTAAGTTCTCACATTTTGTAATAATTATGTAGCAGAATAATATAACCTCTCGATCATTTAGCTTTCAATTACATTAAGGGGATGTTTGGTTAGCTGTAAGTAGCTGTAAGTAGCTGTGATGTAAGTGGTTTTACATGTAAGTGGTTATTTGGTTTGATGTAAAAGCTCCACTTATATGTAAGTGGACTTACATCTCACTCACTTTTACAGCATTTCAACTTATATCAAAATTTGCTGTAAGTTGAAATACAGTAAAGTAAGTGGTATCCAAAACCACCATTTTATCTTAAATATAATTATAAAAATATTTAATAAATTAAATTATCATTAAAATTAACTATAAAAATATTTTTAAGTAATAAAATTTAAAAAAATATTAAATTTAAAATATTTAATATTTTAAAAAATATTTTTATCATTAAAATACTTTTAAATAAATAATTAATTAATTATTATGAAAAATATTAAATAATTAGAACTAATACTAACATGATTAGTAGTATTAACATGATTACAAAAATAATTATTTATGTTTTATTTAATTTAATATTGTATTTTAAAATATCAATTCTTATTTAATTTATATAGAAAAATTATTTTAATGGCACATACTTAAATTCCATTGCATTTTTTAAATTTAATAAATCACCACTGAATTAATTAAAATTTTAAATGAAAATTAATTCGTTAATATAATCAATAGTTTTTAGGGATAAAATTTAAGCATATTATATAATTAAAAATTAGTGTTAACAATAATAATATTAAATAATTAGTGTTAACAATATGTGATAGGGGTAATCTTACCATTTCACTTACATGGTAATCGTACTCCTTAACTTACATCAAACCAAACACAGAAAAAGTAAATATAGCATTTCAAATTACAACAAACCAAACAGCTATGATGTGAGTTAAAATACAACATTTTCACTTACACTGTAATTTAACTTACATGTAAATTTACTTACAGACAACCAAACAGCCCCTAAAGTATTTTGTTTTTCCTGTCTCTTATTTATTGGCCTCAAAGTATGTGACCTCATTTAGTTGTTCCAACCTTATAAAATTATTAAAATAATTGTGCTTTTGTAATTTCTTTTTTTCTCCAAAAATGTGGATAAACTGGCATGAATATTAGTTAAACCTTGCACCTGTCATTTAGCTAGGGAGTGTTACACAAATCTACATATTATTGAAATTCCAATTTTATTTAATCTAGCTCTAGCACTATTCTTATAATACACAACTCTAGATGGAATTAAAAGTTACGTGAAGGTGCACTTTGGATTCTCTAACTGCACCTTAAAAGTCATTTTGGTCTTGAACTTAAGAATGATATATTTTGGTCCGTCAACTATACTCACATGTCCACTTTTACTTCTTTTATTTAACTTTTTCATGTATCAACTTTTGGTCTTTCCATATATACAGTTTCAGTCCTTCCCTTTTAACTGCTGCATAAAGCTGAAATGGCATTTGAAGTAGCAAAGACATTGTGCTGATGTGTCAATTAAATGATGTGAAACCACAGCCACATTAGTTTTTTTAAAAAAAATAATAATTACATTTTTTAAATGGCATGAGAAATTGATGTGCCATGTGCACTGGTAGCCAAGTTGGACAAAAGCTTCCAACCAAATTCAAGCCTGAAAACCTATATTTTAACTTATTACAACCCCAATAAAACATGCTGCAGAGCCTAAATCTCACTTCATATTTGGCTTATTGCAATCTTGATTGAAAAATTTGTTTACATATAGTGTTCACGTCGCTTATGGATAAAAATGAAATTATTGGATCCATGCTGCCTCAATAACCTTGGCATATATATATATATATATATATATATATATATATATATATATATATATATATATCTTTGATTAGATGATAATTATATATAATGTGCACACCCTTGCATAGGGTGCTCTAGTTCTATACATTCAAAATTCAGCTCATACAGGGTGAGAGCACAAGTGTGTTAAGATATTAACTCTATACCTATACACATCCTTGATATGGCTTAAAAAAGATTTTATACACGGATGAAGAACGATTTGTTGGATTTAATATTTACTTTCAGTTATACAGTAAGACAGCAAAATGTTTAATCTCTATGTGTTGATTTTTAGTTGAGACATTCAATTATACTTTTAGATGTAAATGTCAACAATAGTACTACTTTCAAGAAACAAGTCTTCATGGACATTTACTAATTGAAAGTCATAATGCCAATGGTGGATGGCCAGGTCGTTTGTCTTATTTACGCTGATACCTTTTCACTCTTTATCATATCTAAAGGACTGGTAACATAAGATCTGAGAATTGGAAGTTTATTGACAACAAAGGCAAAATGATTTATTACCCTTTTGTAATTCAAATGGAAAATATATGCATCCGGATAAATAGCACAGATGTTAAATAGCAAAGATAAAATAACCTTCATGTCTTCTTTTTCTAGACAATATGTTGTTTTATCTACATACTATGAAGATTCATGTGCATTATGACCATGTTCATCATATAGGATATGTTATAATAATCCCTGATTAATATATAGACATTGATGGTTTTAAAACCACACCGAAAGAATGTCTGCCTTCAATCTTACTTTTGTGGCACAGTATGAGAATGTATAATTTTATCTGTTTCTTATATTTTCTTGGTGACAATCACAGGTTTGTACTTTCAAAATTTGAAGAGATATTTCAGAAACATGCACATGCCAATCCTAATGCATTAACATCAAACGAGTTGATGGAGATGCTGAAAGCAAATCAAGTACCTAAAGATCGTAATGGAGCGTAAGTCTTGAGATTGTATCAAATCTTAAGAGTTCATTGCGTAAAGTTGTATTCTCAATTAAACTTAAAATTACAAGCAAGTTTGTTAATTAGTGAGAAATTGCTGTGCAGTTTTGCAAGCTGGACAGAGTGGAAGATCTTGTACTTCCTCTGCAAAGACAAAGATGGACTGCTTCATAAGGATACCATAAGAGCAGTTTATGATGGAAGCCTGTTCTTGCAAATGGAGAAGGAAAGGGCATCATCATCATCATCATCATCATCATCTGGGTAAAAGGCCTGATGACAAAACAATTGACAAAATGGGTTTCATGTCTAGGAGTATGTGTTGTTTGAATTGTGCATAAAATAAACCAAAGATAGAATTTCATGTTTGTAATAAGTGCCGGTTCTTTTCAACGGCAAATGCCTGTTATAGTTTCGACTTATTGTGTGGGTGAAAAAGATCATCTATTTCTTTATAGGCTGGGTATTATAACTTGTAAAATCAGTATTTGTTCAAAATGTAATAAAAAAATTGATTACGGATATAAATACAAAGACAAAGACATGTGGAATAGATACATATAAAAACTTTTTTTTTTGTCAAGAGGAGCGAAACTCTAATGGGTTTGCTAAACAAAGACAGGGGCGCATGTATGCCTCGACTGTAGTCTGTGGGGCCTGCGCACACGTGGACACCGGGACCACCCACAGTTTGTGTTCAGAGTACTCAGACGTGCATCCTCATCCTATGGATTTGAGTTCTCACCACTTGTGAGACGTCCTCACGAGAGACCCAAGTGTCAATTGACCCAAAAGCCATTGACAACATATAGAAACAGTTGGAGTACACAGACAAATACATAATATAGTACAAAACTGTTGGCGAATAAATTTAGTTTTGGAATATAAAATATATATATATTATTATTATTATGAGTTTTTGAATATGAAAAGGTAATGGGCTAGTGATGGGTAAGTTGTGGGTCTCGGTAATGAGAATTATAAAAGCTCCTTGAAAGTCTTTTCAATGTTTAATTAATGTATTAAAGTGTGTCTTGTAACAAGGAAAAAAAATATGATATAATGAGAAAAAGAGGAAGAATGTAAAGAGGTTCAATTATCTTTATCTTATTTTTCTTCTCTATATTCCTGTGAGTGTGAGAGAAAATGGATGATTCACCACAAAACAATTATTTCTTGGTAAGTTTGACAATAAGTGGTATCAGAGCCCTTGTGATTCAAAATGGCAAATGCAATGATGCAATTTCCTGTGCCCCGACTCAACAAAACCAACTATGACAATTGGTGTATACAAATGAGAGCATTGTTTGGCTCTCAAGATGTTTGGGAGATGGTGGAGAAAGGTTATGAAAAGCCTCAAGATGATGCAACTCTTTCGGCAAATCAAAGGCAAAGCCTACAAGATCCGAGGAAGAAGGATAGCGAAGCTCACTATTTAATTTATCAAGGATTGGAGGAACCTGATTTTGAGAAGATTTCTCAAGCAACCACATCAAAGCAAGTATGAGAAACACTAAGGAACTCATACAAAGGTGTTGAGAAGGTGAAGAAAATCCGTCTCCAAGTACTTCGAGGTGAATTTGAAGCTTTGAAGATGAAGGAGTCTGAATGCATTTCGGATTATTTTGCTAGAATCATGGTGGTTGTCAATCAAGTAAAGAGAAATGGTGAGAATATTGTGGACACTCGAGTCGTAGAGAAAATTCTACGCTCGTTAGATACCAAATTCGATTACATAGTAGTTGCTATTGAAGAATCCAAAGATGTGGAGTCTATGTCCATTGATGAACTCATGGGTTCTTTACAAGCTCATGAGCAAAAGGTTCACCAAGAAGAGAAGAAATTTTGGATCAAGTGCTCCAATCCAAGCTATCTTTGAAAGAAAAAAGGAAGGATTTTAAAGAAGGTCAAAGCCAAAGCCGAGGTGGACGAGGTTGTGCACGAGGTCGTGGTCGTGCTCATGGTTTTGGACGTGGACAAGGACGAGAAAAGTTCTCACACACCAAGATGAAGCTGAATGCTAAAATTCAAGGGGACGAGGAAGAGGAGTATATATAAGAGAAAGAGGAAGAGGAGGACATAGCAAGCATAATGTTCAATGCTATACATGCAAGAAGTTTGGCCATTATTCTTCAGATTGTTGGTATAATGAGAATAACAAAGTTGATGTGAAGGGTAATCTTGTTGAAAAAGGATGAAGATGGTGTTCTATTGCTAGCATACAAAGGGGAAGAAGAAAGCAAGCAAGAAGCTTGGCATCTTGATACAGGGGCAAGCAATCACATGTGTGGAAGAAGAGACATGTTCTTTGAACTTGATGAATCAATGGATGGGCAAGTTACTTTTGGTGACTCTTCAAAGATCTTGGTCAAAGGCAAAGGTAAAATCTTGATAAGGTTGAAAAATGGACAACATCAATTCATCGCAAATGTCTACTATGTTCCGGACATGAAGACTAACATCTTGAGCTTGGGACAACTTTTGGAAAAAGGCTACAATATACACATGAAAGATCGTAGTCTCTTAATACGAAATGAGAGAAATGTTCTCATAACAAAAGTTGAAATGTCAAATAATAGAATGTTCGTATTGAACATAAAAAGTGAAGTGGCTAAGTGCTTGAATGCATGTATGAAGGATACTTCATGGCTATGGCATCTTCGGTATGGTCATCTAAACATTGATGGTCTCAAGTTATTATCAAGCAAAGAGATGGTGAGAGGCTTGCCATTCATCAATCATCCGGAGCAACTTTGTGAAAATTGTGTTCTTGGGAAGCAATCTAGAAGGAGTTTTCCAAAGGAAACATCTTATCGATCAATGAAGCCACTACAACTTATTCATGCCGATGTTTGTGGGCCAATCACCCCTACCTCATTTGGTAAGAACCGATATTTTCTCACTTTTATTGATGATTTTAGTAGGAAGACATGGGTTTACTTTTTGAAGGAGAAGTCTGAAGTTTTTATGGTTTTCATGAATTTCAAAGCTTACATCGAGAAATAAAGTGGTCTTCCTATAAAAGCTTTGCATTCCGATCATGGTGGAGAGTTTACTTCCAAGGCTTTTGAAGTTTTTTGTGAAGAACATGGAGTTCGACGCCATCTTACGGCTCCATATTCTCCTCAACAAAATGGAGTTGCTGAGAGAAAAAATCGAACCATATTAGACATGGTTCAAAGTATGTTGAAGAACAAAAACTTGCCAAAGGAGTTTTGGGCGGAAGCTGTTGATTGTGTCGTTTACTTGCTTAATAGATGCTCCATAAGAAGTTTAGAGAACAAGACTCCTCAAGAAGCATGGAGTGGATTGAAGCCAAATATCTCTCACTTGAAGGTGTTTGGGAGCATTGCTTATGCACATGTACCGGAGCAAAGAAGAACCAAGCTTGATGATAGAAGCACAAAGTACATCTTCATTGGCTATGATTCAAGAGCAAAAGCATACAAATTGTTTGATCCACTCTCAAAAAAGATCCATGTTAGTAGAGATGTAGATTTTAAAGAAGAAGATTCATGGAATTGGGGCATACATGTAGAAGATGTTCAAGAAGATCATGAGAAGGTTATTTATGATTTCTCACCACCACCATCACCTTCTCTTGTTGGTTCACCGGCATCATTGATGAGTGCATTTCATATAGATATATTTTCCATTGTATACCCGTTGTTTCATGAGTATTTTGGCATTAATTCTCCCATTTCAGTGTTATGTGAGGTATTTCTACTTTCTATGCAGATATTGAAACCCCGAAGCCAGAAGGAACAATTTCGAGCGATTTTGTTAGCTAAGGGACTTAGAAGAAACCTCACCAAGCTAAACACGGCCTCAACACAGCCGTGTCCCAAGGCGTGCACTTCACAGAAGAATCCAGCCAAAGTCAGCACGGCCTCGGGTCTCTAAGCACGGTCGTGCAACTCGCAACACGGCCGCATCACGCCCGTGTTGAACCCTAAGCAGATTACAGGTAGTTGTAGTTTTAGAGTTTTCATTTGGCAGTAATCTGAACGGCTTGGAACACGGCCGTGTTCACATCGGGAGAGTGTTAAAACACCCTGAAACTTAGGGTTTAGGGGACTTTTCGGCGATAGAAAAAGAAGTAAAGAAAGGGAGAAGCCGGAGAGTGATCGGAACCATTGGAGAGGGAACCAAGCGCGAATTGTAGGCCAATCGGAAGGAGAAAATCTATCAACTTCAGAACCTCAGACAGCAACAAGGATGGAAGCAAATAGGGAGTCATTGATTTCTTTTGTATTTGCTTCTTTAGTTATTTCTCTGTTATTTGAGTCTATGACGGGCTAAACCCTTCTTGGGAGCCTCGGGTTGAGAACTTATGTGTGTGTGTGTGTGTTTTGAAATTGGATTCTTCCATTTCAGCATTTATAAATGTCTTATTCCCCTTATTAAATCTTTGATTGTTGGCTTCATTGTTGGTTGTTGAGTGTTTTGATTACTTTGAGATCTTGATTTTAACTAGGCTTGCATATCTTCTCGATTGATGCAAGAAGTTAGAATTCAACTTAGGGTTTCAATTACACTACATGAAACCTCCACATAGCACAACAAGATTTTAGAATTAGGGTTTGTGAGAGACACTCCAGATAAGTGCTATGAGAATCTAGTTAGGTAGCACCAAGTGACCAACCCGGGGCCCCATCTCCTCCATTGAGCAATCCCAAATCTCTCCCTCTAGGATGATTCCTCATCCCTCACATCCTCGCTTTCTCAAGTCGGAGTCATTTCACCCTTATTCCAGTTGATTAGATATTAAGTAGGAAGATAGTATTATGAGATATACCAGTCCCTGTGGAATCGACTACCCGACTTTCGGGTACATTATACTACTTGTACGACCCATGCACTTGCGATTACGCAAAGGGCGTATCAATCATCATCCTTGGAAGATGGCCCAAGAACAAAAAAGACAAGAAGCCTCCAAGAGCTTTATGAGGTAACAAATGATTTAACATTGTTTTATCTTTCTGTTGATTGTGAGTCAATAGAGTTTGAAGATGCTTATCAAGACACGAAATGGAGAGCCGCTATGGATGAAGAGATTCAATCAATAGAAAAGAACAAGACTTGGGAACTTGTCTCTCTTCCTAAAGGGCATGAAGCCATTGGAGTTAAATGGGTCTACAAGACTAAAAAGAATGCAAAAGGTGAGGTGGAGAAATACAAAGCAAGATTGGTGGCAAAGGGATACAAGCAACGTGCCGACATAGATTATGATGAGGTATTTGCTCCCGTTGCTCGAATGGAGACTATAGATTGCTTATTTCTTTGGCAGCTCAAAATTGTTGGAAAATATTCCAAATGGGTGTGAAATTGGCATTTTTGAATGGTCATCTTGACGAAGAGGTATATGTTGAACAACCCATGGGTTATGTGAATAAGAATCATGGGGAGAAAGTTTTGAAGCTAAAGAAGGCACTTTATGGCTTGAAGCAAGCACCCCCTGCTTGGAATAGTAGGATTGATGTTTTTTTCAGAGAAAATGGCTCTGTCCATTGCCCACACGAGCATTCTCTCTATATGAAGGTGAATAGCAATTGAGATGTATTGCTAATTTGTTTGTATGTCGATGATTTGATCTTCACCGGCAATAACTCTCACATTATCAAGGAGTTCAAGAAAGCAAAGACTCAAGAGTTTGAGATGACGGATATTGGGCTCATGTCTTTTTTCCTTGGTATTGAAATGAAGCAAAATAATGAAGGCATTTTCATATCACAAGAAGCTTATGCAAAGGAGATTCTCAAGAGGTTCAATATGAACAATTGCAAGCCGGTAAGTACACCGATTGAATGTGGTGTGAAGCTCTCCAAGATTGGTGAAGACCAGGTTATTGATGCTACTCTATTTAAGAGCATGGTGGGAAGCTTGCGCTGTTTAACTTGTACAAGACCCGATATTCTCTATATTGTTGGGTTAGTGAGCCGTTACATGGAGGAACCAAAGATATCTCATTTGCAAGCCGCTAAGAGGATTGTTCGCTATATTCATGGTACTATTAGTCATATTTTATTCTTTTCATCTTCTCAAAATTTCCATTTGGTTGGTTATTCGGATAGTGATTGGAGTGGAGATTTGGATGATAGAAAAAGCACCACTGGATTCGTTTTCTTTATGGGAAATAAGGCTTTTACTTGGTTTTCAAAGAAGCAACCAATTGTTACATTGTCTACTTGTGAAGCGGAGTATGTGGCGGCATCCTCATGTGTTTGTCATGCTATTTGGCTTAAAGAGTTACTCAAGGAGATTCACTTTCATCATGATGAAGTTATCAAGATTTGTGTTGACAACAAATCGGCAATTGCATTAGCAAAGAATCCGGTGCATCATGAAAGGAATAAACATATTGATACTCGATTCCATTTTATTCGGGATCATGTGAAGAAGAAGGAGATTGAATTAACTTATGTGAAGTCAAGTGATCAAGTTGCCGATATCTTTACCAAGCCACTCAAGGTTGATCTCTTCAACAAGTTCAGAATGTTACTTGATATAGTAGATGGAAGTAAACTAAGTTTATGGGGGAATGTTAGATAATAAACTTAGTTTTGGAATATAATATATATATATATATATATATATATTATTATTATTATTATGAGTTTTGGAATATGAAAAGGTAGTGGGCTAGTGATGGGTAAGTTGTGGGTCTCGGTAATGAGAATTATAAATGCTCCTTGAAAGTCTTTTCAATGTTTAATTAATGTATTAAAGTGTGTCTTGTGACAAGGAAAAAAAATATGATACAATGAAAAAAGGAGGAAGAATGTGAAGAGGTTCTATTATCTTTATATTCTTCTTCTTCTCTATATTCCTGTGAGTGTGAGAGAAAATAGATGATTCACCAGAAAACTATTATTTCTTGGTAAGTTTGACAACAAAAACAATGGGAGTCACACACAACAAATGGAACTGAGAAATTCAGTAACTGGAGTATTGGTGTTTGTGTTATGGCATCCTCGAGCTTCTCAAAAGCGTGAGTGGCTGCGGCTGTTCACACAAAGGCATCATTTCTTAATAGATCTCTCAAAGGAGCCGCTAGGAAGGAGTAACAGGGACAAATCGCTGGTAGTACACACAGAGACCTAGAAATTCTCCAGAGCCTTCACTGTTCCTGGAATTGGCCAATCACATATGGTTTGAATTTTATCTTGGTCGACGGTGACACCCTCACCGAAGATGACATGGCCCAAGTACCCAATTGTAGCACATCCAAATTCCCATTTTGAAAGTTTGGCGAACAATGTGTGAGTCCACAACCGGGTGAGAATCTCGCCAAGTTGTGACAAGTATGAATCCCAATCCAACTGTATATAAGAATGTCATCGAAAAATATGAGGACAGACTTTTGAAGAACTTGCCTGAATGTCAAGTTCATGAGGGATTGGAACGTCAAAGGAGCATTCGTAAGCCGAATGCCATAAAAAGGAATTCGTAATGCCCTTAGTGTTTTCTAAACGCCCTCTTTTCGACATCACTGGGGTGGATTCGGACTTGATGATAGCTGGCACAAAGGTCGAGCCCATCCAGCAATTCCTCCACCGAGGGAATTGGAAATCAATCCTTCATAGTGACGGCGTTCAAAGCCCGGTAGTCGACATAGAAACACCATGTGCCATCTTTCTTCTTCACTAAGAGCACTGGTGAAGAGTGTGAACTATTGCATGGCAAGATAATCCTATCAACCAACATTTCACTGACCAATTTCTTGATTTTGGACTTTTGGAAGTGTGGATATCTGTGGGGCTGAACATTGATGGTGTGGTGCCGAGGTTGATCGGAATGCGGTGATCGTGCTCGCGGGCCGGAGGTAGTCCCGACGACACCTGAAAAACATCATCAAATTTGCAAAGAAGAGTATTAAAGGCATTGAGGAGGACAACTGGGGCATAGGGTCTGATGTTTTGTGTTGGGTGCGGGTCACGTGGCTTGATCTTCAGTTGATAGAATTGAATCCCCTTTCACCCGACTTACGAGTTAAAGTGGCTCTATCCAAAGCATACTGTGATTGAGTGAGCTCATGTAATCGGAGTCACCTATACTGATACTGGAATTCCATCCAAAGTTTCACATAATCAAATAAGACTGGACCTAGTTGGCGCATCCATTGGACGCCCAGAACCACATCCACGCCATATATAGGGAGAAGAAGAAGTTCAATGGTGAGCGTTGCTTCACCCATCTTTAGCATGATGCTGGAGCATTCTCTACCAGACGTGAGGGTTTCACCATTGCCAACAGTGATGCGCAAGTGCAAGGACGGTTGCACAACTAAATTAAGGTGAACGGCCAAGCGAAACTAAAGAAAATTGTTCATCGAGCCGTTGTCAACAAGCACGATCACTTCCTACCCATTGATGGAACTGGCGAGCTTCAGCGTGGACGGCACCACTTGACCCATCAGCACATGGAATGAAATACAGGGAGTATCCTGTACCCACAACTCCTGTGCGCAGTTTGCAATCGGGCCAGGGATGATCTTCGATGGTAGTTCCTCCTCTCGTGAAGTAGAGTCTTCAAGATCAATTATCAAACACAAAAACTAGGCAGGATTGCATTGATGGTTTGGAGAAAATTTTGAGTCACAATTAAAGCAAAGGCCCTTCTCACTCCGAGCCACCATCTCTGTAGGTGTGAGGAGTTTAATAAGGAAAGAGGCCATGCGATGGACTGCTGGTTGTGCCATGGGTGCTACTGGTTACTGAGGTAACAGAGGTCGGATATATGGGAATCAGCTGGCGTTGCACTTATCTTCCATGACCTTTGCCATTCCTACCGCATCGTATAGAGTTCCTGATTTTAACAAATAGATTTTACGATGAACCTCTTACTACAACTCGGAGAGAAAGCAAATCAGCAAACTTTGTAGACTCAGGCTGGCGACTGTGGTAGTTTGCTTGAGCTTGAAGATAGTCACTTCATGACTCATAAACGAGTATGGGCCGAAGCAAAGCTTGAGTGATGCAGGAGAAAAGGAAGCAAGCCCAAGTGTTAAGCACTTGGACATTGGAGAATTTTCAGAGGAAGACCCAGTCCTTGGTGAATTTCTTCTTGAAAAATGTAGCAACTGTGTTGACCATATGATGCATATAATGTATGGCTGGAAAGCTAATGAAGTTTAGTTTCCAACACAACAAATTTCATGTTAATTGGATGTTCCTAGAAGGAGTTATGGCTATTAGACTAAAGATCTATCAAGTTGACTGGTTTTTGGAAACTCATTTACTTTCTATTTCTGTAGCTGTGTAATTAGTCTTAATTATATCTTAAGTGTGTGTTAGTTTAATACCTTTGTTTATCTTTAAGTTTTCCTATGCTTGGAGGGTTGTTCCAAGAGTTATATACTTGTATCGAATGCCAAAAAAGGGATATCGAATGTTTGGCTGGATAGTCGGAGGCTGTGCCCCATTGTTCTGGGTTCTTTTCTCTGATCTTGTGCAGGTCATTGAGGAGAGCTCTCTCAACTCCGTATCTCTTTGGGTAGATCTGAAGAGTGGTGAGTTGCCAGGTTCTGTATCCGTTCGTGGACTTCGATCGGTGGTGGATCTCATCCCTTTTGTTGCATTATCCCCGCATCATCGAGCTTATGGACAAATTTGTCCCAATGTGTTAATTATGCAGTGGTGTGAAGCCAATGATACCATTGGAGTGCAGGGCCGGCCATGTAGAAGGCAGCGATGGAGATACGCTAATCATCGGGAATTTGATGGAATGTGAAGTAGCAATTAATCTGGAGCAACCATCCCAGAACATTGTCACCGGAGAACAAAGGGGCCTCAATTTTTGAGCAATCGAGTGGTAGGAACAGAGGTTTTGGATTGAAGGGATGGTGGCTTTAGGGGGGAAGAATGATGTATAGGAGAAATAAAGGTTGATGGAGGAAGTGGAAGGAGTGATGGCTGGATGGAAGAGACAGTGGTTTTGTCAAGGTGTTGGAGTTTCACCATCGTCTCCACCATGACTGTTTGTTGTGAGGCTAAAGAACTATGAAGGATGTCAAATGATTCCGAATGGCTCTTCCGTAGAAACTCGAAGGATTTGGGATATTGCACTATGGAAGAAAGAGATTCCAACTTCATGAGGACAGAGTTGTGACAAGCTAGTTGATCCGCCATCATGGAGAGCTGCTTATTAACGGCGCGCGCACGGTCAATGAAGCACCAAATTGTTGCAGGCCGGCAGAGAAGGAGAAGGATAAGAGAAGAAGAAGAACCACGAAGAGAGAAAAATAAGAAAGGGAGAGAGAGAGAAAAAGAGAGAATTAGCAAAATATTCCTTGATTTCATTACATTCATGATTCATTTTTATGGCGAATCATTACAATGATTGTAATTCTTGCTATGATTATAACAACTTTCCACTCTGGCATTCTAATAAACACCTGCTATACCAGGACAAATGCAACTTCAGTAACAACCTTTTAATGGATTCTTACCTTTTAATTACAACCAATTATAGCATTGTTGATCCATTATAATACTCTCAAAATTACTCAATACTAATCCACTAATTCATCACGAAATCACTATACTTGGCTCCCACGACACCTTGATTCTCCAGAGCACTCCTCCTGATGTTGGGGCTGCTATCTCCTGCCAAGTTGTCACATAAATTTCTGCCAAGTCATTCACATCAAATAGTAAGATTATCTTTCTCCAAGCCTCACGAGGACAACTTAGGGATGATAGACAGCCAGCAAGGTTGGACATTGGTTCACGGGAAAAGACGTCGGGACTTACCCTCGTTGCCAACTAAAGGGAAGCCAACTCCTCCAGTAGTAAAAGTCAAAGCCACCAGATCACTAGAGATGTGCCCATTGCCTACGTATGTGTCATGCAACACATAAGTGTAGACATCTAGCGGCATGTCGTCGCTGCAAGGATGTAGGGCATGTCACAACTAACTGCTCGGTGAACAACCCACCTAGCCATAGAAGCTTCATACTAAAACCACAAGGTGTAGATTATGAAGAACATGGCAGCAACCTTCCAGAGAGAGCCAATCTATCCCTGCAACAATCTAGACTTTCCATTCCTCTATCTCAGGAGATTATTAAATAAAAACTTTACCTCGAAATTAAAAGTGCTCATAATTATTATCACCTCTACATACATTAACACCAGGGAGCTCCAGTGCATTCTGCCGGAGGCTCTAAACCTATTGGAAGGGTGTACGATTAAATGGTTTGGGCTAAACTCTTACATCCTCACCTTGAACAAAATCAAGGAAGCTAAAACATTAGAAAGTTAGGGAGCATGTGTACTAAAAGCAAGCCACGAACATAACTCTATAACTATTGTACCATTTTGCCAGAACTTGGCTCACTTACAAAAGCGACAAGGCAAAGAACGTGGGTGTTAGTTTGGAACTTGCCGTTTCATTGTTGGAGCTGGCCTACAATCACCAAAGTCCTCAAGCAAGGGAACTCATAACCTTCACCAAAAAGCAGCGACACACCCACTCTCAATAAGGATGAGCATGACAGGACTTTGACCCACTCTTAATATACATCCTTCAAAAGCACACCTCTTCAACTAACTCCTTGGAGGTTGTTCCAAGGAGGCAGAGATACACTCATGAGGTCTCCAAAAATGCAAAAGGGAAAGCACCAACTAGCTTCAGAAGTGTTAGGAACAATATAGAGATCATAGGCCAAAACACAAACTCACAGATCTTAAATTAGAAGATTGTCCACCGACAATGGTTACACTGGTTGTTGACCTATCACCGAGCGCAGAAACAAATTCTAAACCAAAAACATATGGGTGACCGCAGCTCAACTAACTCAATAAGCAACTCATAAAAGATCTTCCCGGCAATTATCAAATCAGACACTGTACAACTGCTTTCCAAGGTACAAGCTAGAAACATCGTGACGTGTTTGGAGTCGGGTATCATACGTAGTGATACATCAATCATACAAACCAATAAACCAAAGACATTTGTTGATTAGAGGATTTAATCCACACAACCAGAGCACATGTGACACACAATGGGAAATGCCATTTGCTTCCATGGTCACCTTCAATTATTTGAAGAAACAAATGAGTCAACAACATTGGGAGATCATCCCCTTGACTCCATTCAACCCTTTATTGGATGCAATCTTCTTCTTCTAATGCACTCATAAGTTTGAATTAGTTGGTTGTTGGACCAGCTCAAAACTCCCAAGTAGAGCCCATCACCAAAAAAAAACTTGAGCTTAAATCTATGACAATCAAACTTAGCTGCTAGCCAAGCCCATATTACATCCATCATTGACTCAAATATAGCCAACAAAACTACTCATAACGCCATTGCACCATCCTCGGGGGAACCCATTTTAAAACATGGCACAATACACAGCAATCTTAATGACACTTGTGATGCATCAAAGCCACCTTTGCTTGATGCCATACCCCTGGGCTTTGAATGGCATTTCCTTAGGGATTTGTGGATAATTATTTCGATCAGTTACTCAAATAGGCTTGACGCTAGCCTAAGTCCCACCCCAATATCGATTATGGATCCCAAGGACACTATTGTGATTAAGCCTTCAAGGAGCCAACCATTCAGGTTCCATAGCTTGAAAATGTTGTTGACATGGATTTTGGTGCACTATTACTCATCGATTTAGGCGAGGAAAGCTCTGAAGATTTTGTCACAAAGGTTAATCAACTTTTTCAGGAGGACAGTTCAAAACTGGTGGCCCCATCTACTAACATTCCCTGGTCCACTAGATGTAGTGAAAGATAAAAAAACCTGTCCACCAGGTTGAATGAGGAAGCAGGCTTTTTAGCCCATCCCCCAAGGTCAACCAAAAAGAGAGGATGATGAAGGCATCACGCCCATGCCAACTGCACCACCTACGGATGGTAATACTTCAGCTGGTATAGAAGAGGAACCATATCAAGGACCAATTACACGAAGCGGCGCTAAACAAATCCAAAACTAGGTGAATGCTAACTTAAGCTTATTCTTAAATGATATTGATATGGTGGTATTTCCAATTTCTTCTACCTTAATTGTACTTAGGTGTACCGAAAGTGAGGACATAATTCCAGAGGATAGCTAGAGAGAAGCATTTAGAGCTACGCCACATGTGGGCCGCACACTCACTTGCACGTCCAAGAAAGAGATTGTGTCTATCTTTGCTTGTCCCATGCAAACAGAGGGAGATGTGGTTTCTTTTTATCACAAATCAGCCCAAAATATCTCTTTCATAAACCAACCCAATTTTTGGAAACAAAATCAAATTCCAATCAACTAAGAAATCAAGTATTCCAAGTTTAAGGATAGAGAGATTGCACCTGCCATATTTACGTGCTACAATAATCAAGGGATACTATTCCTATTTTTAGATTAATGTTTTAGCCAATTTTATTTTCCTATTTTTAAATTGTTTTCCTTGCAAATTTTAATATATTATTTTTCGATTGATTCCCTAGCTAATTTTAATTAAATAGTTTCTTGTATCCTAAGTTTAAGTCGGCTATAAATAGCCTTGTACCTTCTTTCTTAAAGAGATCAAACTTTGATTATTATTCACGAAATAAAAGTTGCCTTACTACCATTGTTCTTGTGAGTTCTTCCGGATTTGTGAGAAAAAGTTTTAGCTTCTCCTAATTCGTGCTCAACACTTCCAGGTGTTTTGTGTGGATTAGTTTCCGGTTTGTGGTTCTGCAATTATTCGGATAGCGCGTTGGAGTTCTTAAAGCTTCAAATCGTCTCTCCCTAACCTACGGGTTGCATCCATTCCAGCTGTTCGCAGCTAGTTATCCCTCAACCTAGATCATACGCATTGAAGATCGAGCCATCATCTAGATCTCTTTCTTCTTCACCAAGTTGGAGCCTATCAGAGGCACTTCAAACCATCCTTCAAAAGGTACCTCTACTATACCATTACTTATTTCAAATTGCAATTACACACAACTTGACAAATATTGATTAGCATGCGGTATTAACCTTGTTGACAATCATAATCACAAATATGATTGCTTTGATAAAATTAGATGGCTAGAAATGGGGTGATCCACCCTCGCAAACAAGAGGACAGGTACAACCTCTTAAGTAGGTCTACAAGGCACTCTTAATTTTCTAGTGAATATTATTTCATGAAATATTAGGGGTTTGAGTAAACTCGACAGTGTTACTTAGAGATGTGCTTGATCTCCATCAAACAAAAGTCTATTGTTAATAGGAATCTAAATTTTTCTTCTAACAATCAAGCAACCCAGAACTCTGTAGGTGGTCACAGACAAAATTCTTTCTATTTTTCTCCCTCTCAAGGATCCTCGGGGTGCATGATTGTAGGTTGGAATGACTCCCACTTAAAAGTTTGACAGTGATTCATTGTGGCCATTTTTCGTGACTGTAGAATTCTCAAATGTCCTTGGAAACGATAACTAGTTGTGTACCTTTGTATATGGACCAAACAATATAAAACTCAAAAAAATCTTTTGGAGAGAAACCAACATCTGTAATGGTAATAAATCACTCCCTTGGGTGATTTTCTAGGATTTCAATGCTTTACTTTCCCCAAGAGATAAGAACAAGAGAATTCCTACTCAAGCTGACATATCTCAAACCCAGGCGTTAATTAGAGACCAAAACATTATGGAATCTCTCACCATCAATAGACATTTCACTTGGTCAAATGGTTAGCCAGACCCAACCCAATGTGGGTTAGACTAGAGCGGTTCCTAGTTAATTTGGAATTGCTAGATCTGTAAGCTAAAAGTTCACAATCTAGTCTACCGAGATTTGGTTCAAATCATACTCCTATTCAACTAATATATGAAAATCGCACGTATACACCCCGTCCATTCAGATTTGAACAAATGTGGTGTACCATGTAAGATTTCAATGAGCTCATATAGACGTGGTGAAAGGAACTAGCTTTCTATGGGTGTGGAGCTTTCATTTTGCCTAAAGAAATCACCCATATTAGAGATAGGCTTCGTTTATGGACTAGAAGCACCTTTGGTTCTGTCAAACTCCAAAAGCTCTCAATCCTCAAGGATCTAGATCATTTGGACACTTGTAAGGAACCTTAATCCTCTCCCACACAGACTCAAAGAGATAGGGTAATCTACGTCTCGCTCTCATCACCTTTCTTCATAAAAAAGAATCGTACTGGTGCCAAAGATCTAGGATGAAATGGCTCAAAGAAGGAGACTACAACACCAAGTTCTTTCATGTTGCAGCTAATGGTCAATGTAATCAAGTAAAAATTGAGGATGCCAAAGAGATTGGACACCTTTTCTCCACTATGTTTCAAGCCCAATTTGGAACGAGGAGACCATTGCGCTTGATTTATTACTAGGAATACTTATTAGCCCACAAACGTAGAGTGGATCTAGCAACTCTAAAAGCTAATTTCACCAAAGAGGAAATAAGGGAAACCGTATTTGAGCTGGGGGCAGATAAGGCACCTGGCCTAGACGGATTTCCCATCGTCTTCTTCTAAAAATTTAGGGATACGGTGAGCAACGATTTGATCAAGCTCTGGCAAGATTTTTTGATGGCACAGCTAATCTAGAGTGCATTAATTGGGTAACTATTATTCTCATCCCAAGAAGAATTCACCTAAGTACCCTTCCGATTTTCACCCAATAAGTCTCGTCAACTCCACTCTCAAAATTATTTCTAAAATTCTTGCCACTCGTCTCATAAAAGTCATCGGATTCCTAATTAATGCCCCTCAATTAGCCTTTATCATAAGACGATGTATCCTAGACAACATAATGCAGTGGAAGAGGCAATTTTTAGCCTACAAAAATGGAAGCTACCAAGCACAATTAACAAAGTTGACTTTGCTAAGGATTTTGACATAGTCGCCTGGGATTTCCTCTTAGAGTTTCTATCAGCTCAAGGCTTTGGATCACATAGATCACGAACATTCTTTACACTTCTAAAGCTTCTATCCTAGGCAATGGCATTGTTAATGGTTATATTAGATATCAATTGTGCCTTAGACTGGGGGATCCTTTTCTCCCATTCCTTTTGTGCTAGTAGCAAATGTTTTGGGCACCATGCTTTTGCATGTTGTGGACTCTGGAGATCTAGCTTGTGTGCCTCTACTAGGTAAGGACAAAATGTGTTTTTTCTGTCTAATTGCAATATGAAGATGACCTAGTCATATTGATAGCTAGAGGTTTGGAAGGCATCCACATTGTTAAACTCATCCACATTGTTAAACTCAATATGTACTTGTTTGGGGGTATATGTTGTTTGGCCATAAACTTTTTAAAAACCTGTTTGTACTCAACTAATCCTAAAAACTATCCAGACATTTCTCTATCTAAAACTTTAATCTGCTCAATAGGACTTCTCTCCTTAACTTATCTAAGGGGTACCTTTATCAAGCAAAAGGCTTAGACATTAGAACTTGGACAATCTTATACTCAAAGTGCTCTTAAGACTCACTGCTTTGAGATCAAGGTTCCTTTCATTAGAAAGCAGAATTACATTAGTTAACACAATCCTGACCTCTATCCCCACTTATTTGTTGTCGATCTTCAAACTTCCATCTTGGGTTGTATGGCAATATGACCAGATACAACAGGATTTTTTGTAGCTGAAAACCGATCTTAAAAAGGCCTAATGTAGACTAATAAGTTGGAAAAGACTTTGTCAACCCAAAAAGAAGGTTGGGCGGGGAGTTTTGAATCTTTCATCTTTCCACTAGGCTTTGTTAGGGAAATGGTGGTGGAAAATCCTAATAGAAGATAACTAGTGAGGTCATCAAATCATTCAGTTCAATTACTTTCAACAAACTACACCGTGGAATTTATTTTTTAAAGCCACTTCGAAAAAATCCTTCTTTTGGAAAGGCTTCCTACAATGCCTCTGAGTGTTTAGGGTCCGTCTCTCCCACATTATCTATGGAGGAACTTGTGTGTTTTTCTGGTATGATGGTTGGCTTAGAGGTCGAGCGCTTAGACATGTATAGCCTAATGCATTCGCAACCTCACAATTGCCTTTTGGAATGATCTTTAATTTTGCACCATTATTATCAGCCTTTTTGAGGGAAATAGAACAGGCAGTTGACATTGATACCTCAAGACTCAAAAGTGAATCAAAAGATCTGAAACATTGGAAGCTTACACCTAATGGCATTTTCTCAGTCAAATACTTCTACAAACTTATTAGTTGATGGAGGTCTACATTACCAGATTAGCCCTGTAATCTAGAAAGGTATATGTCCTAGGAAGGTCAAGGCTTTCACATAGCTAGCTTGGGACATTAAAATCCTTATTTTAGAAAATATAGTTGAAAGAAGATGTAATAGGCTTCCAAGTACCACTTGTGTGTTTTGCTATGCAACAATTGAAACAGGCGATCACCTACTTCTCTTTTACCCAGTCATTTATAGCATGTGGGAACACTTTGGACAAAGCCTAGGTGTATCCCGACTCCCACTTTTCACGATATGTGGGAACCTTAGCAAGCCCCGCTAAGTGGACCACATAAAACACATTTGAGATATTAGCTAAAACTATCATGTGGATTTTGTGGCTAGAAAGAAGTATTCTTGTTTTCTTTCACTACCTCCTTTGTAAGCTAAAGTCACTTATTTATTATTATCTTGGATCTCTGCAGTACCTGAGCAAAAGAGACAGAAGATGGAGGAGAAATTTGCCACAGTAAAAAAAAGTCTAGATTTCACAGATCCTAAAGGGGATAATCCATGTAGCCCCAAAGAGATGATTGATACCATAGACTAAGCATGTCTGTAGTATGTTAGAGAGGTACCCCCGAGAGTACTCATGTTGGTGTCTTTTTAGAGGGGACACTTCTCTTTTCTTATGTTCTTAGTTTGCTTGTGTTGTTTTGTTTTTTCCTATCATTTTCTGTTATTCCACTTCTAATGGACTTTTTTGTTATATGAGTTCCATCTTTTAGTGACGGTTGTATTTTTTTGTTATAAATAAATGTGATTTATCCACTTTGTTAAAAAAAACAACGTAAAAGTTTTTCTATATCATTTGAAAATGATGTGGGAAAACTCTCGTATTTTTTCATAAATGGAAGTATATGAGAATTTATTGATAATAAATAAATTATTTTTCAACTAAAATCATCTCAACTCTGCCATTTGAATTTTATATGCCATTTATTTAAAAATTTATTTTCATTTAAAATTAAAACATCAATATTATTTACTTAAGTACATTAATTAATGCCAAGTCAACTCCGATTGAACCTTTGGCACCAGAACTCTGATCTTATCTGGTTCACAGGTTGGGCCGGATCTGACAAGATTGATAGAAAGAAGGGCTATGGATCATGGTTGAACTTGTGCTCTAGAAAATTGATAGTGCAACTACAGAAGGTTGCACATGGGACTCTCTTGGCTCACAACAAGCTATGACAAACTAATTTCTGCTTTTTTTAGGCATAAATTGACCTTTGTTCATCCTCTACTTTTCTTAGTTTGTGGAATCCCATGCATAATTCTTATAAACTTAGCTCAAATTAATGAAAAAGTAACGAACATTCACATCAATACATTTTTTTTTTTTTTAAAATATCACATCTAATGATATTAATGTTATGAAATAAGTGGTTTTTTAAGTTTAAAAAAGTCTTAATTTTTGTAATTATTCTATCCTAGCTCCGTTACTTTTATTTTTGACAAATAAGTGAAAAGCTCTCCTTTTTCCCCTCCCCCTCCTTAATTAATGAAAGTTAACGATTTATACCAATATAGATTTAATATCTCAATACATTTATTTCCATATATTGAGTAGGTTTTGGAGTTCAATATCTAGTCTTCTCAAAAACAAACACCTTATGTAAAAAAACCCAATGCTAATATTGCATTGGCTCCATATTCAGTTTTGTAACAAAGTAGCTTCCATGATTATTTTTTTATTTTATTGATCCGAAATATATAATTATTTATTTATTATTTTTAATTTTTTTTAGTTTATAAAATAAATTATGAAATATTAATATGGTAAGTCTTGATTGATTTTCTTAGACATACACTTCCACCATAAAAATTGAATTTCACATTAATTGGGAAAAGAATAAATTGAATAATTATAGTTTATCAAATAATAGTAAGGGAGTTACTTCCAAAAAAAAACAAACAAACAAACAAATTAAATAAAGTAGGTGATCCGTACATTTTTGTTGCTTTGACACCCTTAAGTTGAGGAACTTGTTATCGATTTGTTAAAAAAAAAAAAAAAAACAATTATGTGATCATATTAAATATTAAAGTAAAGAAGATGGAGTAAAATGGCTTCGTTTATTATAATAATACTTTTTATCTTAATTTTTAATTATTGTCTCATACGAAAAGATTAATTGAAATATATTTAAAAAATTGTTTATTTAGATAGACAAATTATATGAAGCAAGTTTTCGCTTCCCTAGTCGTTGTAATTCTCTATATGTGAACTATAAAAGGGGACCAAATTCATTTGACCTCCATCAAGGAAAACTTGAAAAACAAAATTGAATATAAGAGTGTTTTTTTTAAATGACTTAAATACTTCTCTAAGAAAAAATTTAAATGGAAAGCTCCATTTTGCAAAGATTTCTTTATTTCCAATGTCTATTACAAAAATTTATATTTTAAAAATCATTTTTAGACTAGCTAGGCATTGCATGATTTTCTCTCATATTTGACTTTATAAATTTCACTAAAATGTTAAAAAAAAAAAATACTTTGAGACCGAAGAAAAACTAATTATTTATTTCACTCATAAAAATTGAAATAGGGTGGTCTTAAAAAAAATTATTTAACTCTCATGTTTTGATTATAACAGAATGAAAAATGAAATAATAGCTGTTTTAGAAATCTTAAAGACAACAGGCCCTAAAAGCTTATAGAAATCTACACCTCCAAGGACAGGATTGCCAAAGCCATGTTTGCAATTTCTTTAATCATATAAAAATATATGAGAAGAAAAGGCCAAACGTTATCTATCAAATTAATGAATTATATGACCACCAAAGGAAGGACACCAAAGCCTCTTTAGGAACATCACTACAAGGTAGCTAGTTGCATGACATGTTTGTATTGGCATCCATTGATTGGATGGATCTCACAAGTTCTATCTCTCTTCCCATTATTTTAAAAAAAATATAAAAAACAAAAAAAAAATAAAAAAGATATAAAGCAACCAAATGCTTAGTGCTCTCCACATTACTAACTCTTGATTGAGTCATTCAAATTACATACACTTTGTTACTATTGAATAAGTTTGATATCTTACTACACTGTTTGAAAAGAAGAGAATCATGGAGATTGACAAGGACTAGAATAATGAAAAGAAAGTTTAGCAAGGTTTCACATCAAACACTGCCAAGAACTAGATTAGAACAGCCCCACTAATCATCCAACATAAGTCTTTCTCTTTTGGCATTTTGATTCTTTTGCTTATTATATGCATGTTATCACTTAGATCCAGCTTTTGATTTGTTTCTAAAATGGTGAATTGAATATACCTACATGCACTCATATAAGATTTTCCATTTTTTTTTTTTTTTACTCTAAAGAAATCTTAAACAATGTTTTATTATTTATAGTTTTTTATTTTTTATTAAAAAGTGTGAATAAATCATTGTTTTTCATTATTATATGTTTTCACTCAATTATTTGTGTGAAAGGAGAAGTTTCTCAAGGTAGATCTGATGTTAACATATAAACAAACTACTTTGCATAGATATTGTTTGCTTAAAAATAACATTAAATTTATTTTATTAAATTATTTAATTGTAGCTCCTGCACCAAACCCACAGAAATTTAGAAAATGCTGCTCACAAATTGATAAAAACCACCAACCATACATTTACACCACCACAACAGACAGGAGAAGCAACAAGAATGCTGATGAAAACTTGTACAAATTAGAGATAACATACAAGAAAAAAAAAGTAATAATAATAATAATAATAATTTTTATTCTATTTTTATTATACATTAATCCTCCATTATTGCCATGGACAAGGGAATCTTCTCCTTTTAGCAACCCATCCCACTTCACCTTGTATATCTTTGCCACCTTGCCCTACTCATCCCCATCTTTCCAGCCTCTTCCTTCTTTTCACAGAGAAAGCGAAGAGATATACAAAAGAGCTAAAGAGGAAACAAAAAGCTTAACAAAGTTTCCCCCATTCAACTTTCTTTTCCACCATTACCTTTTAAGCTAAGTAATTAAACAAATTATAAGCTCCTCACTTTTTACCTGAAATTCAAACAATAAAAATTAATAAATTCATTAATAAAAAAGATAGTGATGAATTATTAAAAAAAAAAAAAAAAAAAGAAGTTAGTTTATTAGAGTATATTTATAAGTATTTACCACCACTTGCAGACTTTCGGATGAAGGAGAGGAAAACAATTATGAGAATAACTCCGGCAATGATTCCGATCACAATCGCCCAGTTTTTACTAGCATCATCATTTGCTGTAAATATCAAAAGATAATAATTATGTAATAGTAATAACTCTTTTATGTGATAATTAATATATATATATATATAAATGCATCTTGTATTCCATGTTATTGTATATTGGAGAAGAAAAAGGAACTTTGGACTAGAAAGTTGTGGGATGTGTTATTCTAATCAATACATGGCATGGTGTGAGGACCTCATTCAAAAGAAAGTTAAGTGAATGAGGATGGCCACCAAGTTGGCCACCAATTAGTGGCCAATGTGCTTCCAAATAGTATTTAAGAGAACCTTGTCTTTATTAGCCTGTGGGATTAGGACTTTGAACCATGCTTGTTCTAACCCAAAGATTCACATTCACCATAGTCAGTGAGTGGAGAATCTTTGTCACCCATTGTGGCTAATGTTGTGTTAATCAAGTGAAAAAACAATATATGATTTTTTTTATGGAACTAAATTAAGTAAAAATAGTTAATAATTTATAGATGGTTAGTTTTAAGGTAAATTTATTGTGTTGAATGAATATATTTTTGGGTCTTTATTGATCTAGAAGACTAGCTTGTCTTACTGAACACTTTGACTTATAAGTTAGGCCCAACTTGGTCCACTCGCACTAGAATTGATTAACATGATGTTTGGACTTTGGTCACTTGGCTTGCATTCAAAACATGCAAACTTGACTCTAAACTTGCTATAAATTAGTGACTAATATAAAAAACAATCATGCAATTATTTTGAAATTCCTAACTAAATCTAAGAAAACCAAGTGAGCAAAGCAACATCATGTGCTTTTTCTTTATGTTGTGGTTTAAATCAAGAAAACAAATAGACCAATTTCTCTTTTAGGCTTTTACTTTAATTTCATCATATTGTCTCCTTAACCTCACTTTTCTTTCTCTATCCCCCAAAAAATATAAATAAATAAAACCATTGCTAATCATACACTACCCCAAACCAAAACCAAAAACTCTAGAAATAATCAATCACACATCAACCCCCCAAAAATAATAATTAAAACAACAACAACAACAAAATAACAAAGACTTTGATCATCCAAAACCAAACCCAAACCAAACCTTAACCCTAAGCAAATCACTCACACTTAAACCCAAATATATATATATGTATGTATGTATATGGACCCCCACAACCCCCACACAAGCACACAAGCACACACATCAAAGCAAGAACAAGAACAAGAACAAAGAAAAGAAGAAGAACAAGAAGAATAAACCCGGACCACCGGCAGTGGCCGGAGAAATGCTCTTACCACCACCACCACCACCACCACCACTACCACCGCCGCCGCCACCATTAGACATACGGCCATAATCACCATAAGACCAGAACCTGGCATAGCACTTCCCCAAGTACACATCACCACTAACTGCAAAAGAACAACTGCTCTTCAACTGCACCATGGCAGCAGAGACACAATCACCACACTCCTTGGTACTAAGATCATTAACACACTGTGACATCGCTTGGAAGTTCCCAGCGGCTCCGGTTCTATAACTAGAACTCACCGGAAAACCTCCACCACCACCACCACCACCACCACCTTGTTGAAGCTGGCTCAAGGCGGCCTCTCTCATGCTAAGCATGTTAGGGTCATAGACGCCATTGATGGACAAGGCTTGGCCACACTTCTTGAAGACAAGGGTGGTGTCTGGAACCCCTAGAAAGGACTCGTTGCCGTAGTGGAGATAGCACCCTTGGAGTTGGAGTGCGGCGCCGACGGCGAAAGGGCAGAGAGCGGAGAGTTGGGAGAGGGAGGAGTGGATGCAGGATTGGCAGTCGGAGAGGGAGAGATCGCCGCGGCACTGGTAGAGGCCGTAGGCAGGGGAAGAAGGGGAGGCGTTGGAGGCGGTGAAGTTGGAGAAGGAGGTGAGAGGAGAGGAGGTGGAGATGGAGGAGAGGATGGAGTCTACGTTGAACTCGTAGGGAGAGCCTGGAGTGTATTTGAACTGGGAGCAGCCGGCGTAGACGAAGGCGGTTGGGTCGTCGGAGAGGGAGGGCGGTGGGAGGGCGGTGAGGAGGAGGAGGAGGAGGAGAAGGTGGTTAGCTGCCATTGTGTGGTGATTGAAGAGAGGTTTGTGATGGTTGTGAGGGAGAGAGAGAGAGTGAGGACTTTTGTGTTTTTTAACAGAGTTTCGTATGGACCATTTGTGACTTGTGAGTGATTTATATAATGGCCTCATTATTTTTATTTTTATTTTTATTTTTATTATTATTATTTATTATTATTATTATTATTATTATTATTTGAGCTTGGTTAACTGCCAAATAAAACTCTTGGGGAGTAAAAGATACTATAAAAAGAGTAAATTATTCCTTTTTAATTATTTTGGGAAAATGAAATGATCAAAGATTATAATGGATTTGAATAAGGTTTGTAAATTGGCTTTTAGTCCTAGAAGACTGTTATATATATATATTGTTTGTGTACATAAGCAAATGTAATTTTTATGAGAGTATATTAGCAGTTACCATTTTTATAGGGCATCGAATTAAGCAAATTCCCCGCATATATATATATAGCACATGTCCTACCATAAGCTTTATGGTCTATGAGTAATATAAATAGAAATAAAATAAAATTTTGGTTTAATTTTTATTTTTTTTTAAATAAGGGTTTATTTTTTCTTTATAATTATTAATTATATGGAGTATTCTGGCACCATTCATTAAAAACACAAATAATATTTTTTTCGTATTGTGTAAATGGAACAATTTTGAACTATTTTCAAAATATTTTTTTTAATCAAAGGAGTCAAGCATTTTCTTTTTTACGGTAATTATTAGAGAGTGATAAAAAATAACCATACCTTGACGAATGCTTGCGGTTGTCATTCATAAACTCAAGAGATTTTTAATATACAAAAAAATTCACTTTTAAACATGTATGTTTTAATTAGAGTCTAGTTAATAATAATTTGTAAAAAATATACTGATAATTCATGCAAGAGAGTTGACATTTCATTTATTTGTATGAGTAACACGGGATCTAAGAAAAAAAAATTACTTAGTAGGTGACTGATATAAACTAAAAAAATCTATCTAATCATTACTTTTTGACAAATATTTCATGAGTAACTAATTACCTATAAAATAAACGAAAGGGATTGATAGTTTGACAGAAGACTTGATCAAACTTATCCAATAATTATCAACAATAGAAAAGTCTTACAATGGAGAAAAGAATTAAAAAGATGTTGAAGAGTTAGCTCATGCAATGAGGATCTTTGTAATTGAAATGGGTAAACTTGGAAAATCCTAATCAGTTGGTCAAAGACATGCAACTCAATTAAGAGAGAGAAAATTGAGCAGGTATTCATCTCCATGTCTTCCTTCACTGATGAAAGGTACTATACTAGTCTTATTCATTTGCTTGTTAAACACCAACTTGCAAAATGAGTGAGTCAATGCCCATTCAAGACTGCACTTTATAATTAATTAAGTCTTCTTTCCTGTTCAAAAGAAGAAGAAGAGGCGCTTGTTTCACTCTTTATTGACTAGCGATTCTAATTATATATATGTGCTCTTTATTGCATCTATGTATTCATGTCCTTGTTATCCTCTTTTCTTTCTTTCTTTTTTTTTTTTTCCCTTTGGACAAATTAAAGCAATTATTTATAGAATACTTGTTCAAAGATTTGAATGTGTCAAAGCTTATAAATGAGATGAGATGGTCAAGAGAGGACTTAATTTGCTTGTTTACTTTTTTAGTGTTAAATAACTCGTCACCCTTATGAAAATGAGGGGGTAAATAGTAATGGTAGGACAATCTTTGCCTCAATGATTGCTTTTTTCTTTTATATTTGTCACACAATTGAAAGTATTGCTTTGTTACAAATGAACCACTGATTCATTAATTTTTTTTTTAATAAATATGATCACACATACACAGTCAAGAGAGTATGCATGAACTGAAAATTTAATCATCTAGCCATTACACCCTCAATGGATGGCATCTTCTTCTGCAATTAATCCTAGTTTTTCTTACTATGATATTGGAAATCTATTGCTATTACTCAAATAAGCATGAAATACATGTTTATATATTCATCCATTGGTCAAATTGGATATGTAATTATTAGAATAATTGCTGGAGAGTTCAGTGAAATTTGAATACACTAGAATTTCAACTCTTTAACATTAATTTTGTTTTTGTAAAGTATATATATAGAAGTGTTAAATATTGACTCCATTGTATAAAATATTAGTTTTTCTACTCTAATGCATTCAACTGGTAGTTATGATAATAAGGTTTGGTCAGATTAATCACACATTCATAATCCACAAAGAATTGACATGTAAAGTGCATTATGCAATCATTAACACACGGAGAATAAAGTTGAAAACAAAATTACGTAAGTAAATAATACTATATTATTATTATTATTGTTTCTTTTTAAAAAGTAACATAGATCCATTTGCACATTTATGAACAATTTCAGAGGACTTTTTCGGACATCTATGACATCTTTTCTTGTATGTAATGTTCAGTCTAACTGGGTATTTCACTTTAATTTATAGTGTCAGTTTTTCTAAAGCAAGCAACTAGACCAATGTACCTACCTTCTCTATTTTTCTTTAATGAATTAAAGAACAACTCTGCCACATTTATTAGCAAGTCATTAAAAAACATATAGTCCCTTGTATATATGATGAATATATCGAAAGCTTTTATTATAATAATAATAATTATTATTATTATAATTATTAGTAGTAGTAGTAGTAGTAATACTATAGGGAAATAGTAAAATTGAAGAAGCTTTGAACCAAGGGTCTCTTAATCTATAGATGCCTGGTTTCTTACGTAGAATCAATGTTTATTTTGAAAAAGATCCTTTTTTTGAATTCGAACTCTAAACTCATAAAAAGTGAGTATATATGTGTTTGTTTAAGTTGATTCATGTCTGCGCACATCTTTAACCTGCAATTATTGCATTTTAAAAAAAATAATAATAAGAAGCAGCTTTGATATATATGTTTCTTGGTCCTTCAATCTAGCCTTGAATTGGGAAGCATGCTCCATAATATATGTAGAAGGAAATTAGTTGATACAATCAATTATCAATGAGGAAAAAAAGATTAATTATTAGCATGTGAAAACTTGCTTGTTATAAATTAAAGGTAATGGTGCATACGTGTGAATAATTTATAATCAAACCATTTTTCAAAGAATAGCACAGAGACAATTCTTTTTTTATAGTCTTATGTTTGTTTGCTTTCTTTATATACTGTTGAGGTTCATTATTTAATCAAATTCAACTTGGTGGTTAGTCTCCTTGTCCAACTCAGTGTTGATAAGCTTTACTTAATAATATATTTGATAAAATGATCACATAATAGAATAACACTGTTGGTGATAAAATCCATGGATTGAAGGGGGATGCTTCCCACGGATGGCTTTGGAGTTGTGCCATTTAATTTCATGCATTTTTCACATTCAATAAGTATTCATAATTGAAAAGTTTAAAATCAAAACCAAACAAAAATCTTGAGTTACAACTCTAGAAATTAAAATGGTCACGATTTTGCAAGGTTTCGGTTTTATTTAAAAACTGAATCTCCTCTGTATTATAACGTCTAATGATTGTAGTCCATTGAATCAAATCCGTGGGCGCAGTTGACGTTGTATATTTTTAAAGATATTTCAAAACTTTTGAAATTATTTTTAACAAGTTTAAATTTATTTTGATAGTATTCTTAATTGATTGAGTCTCTAATTGATGATATTTTTTAATTTTAATTTTTATCTTAATTGTTTAAATAGTTTTGATAACTTAATTATTGATGAAGTTTATTTTTATATATAATTCTAATGTTACTATTATTTCCGGTGAGTGCATATGGGTTAGTATGAACACTCACGCTCATCCAAACTGACAAGCAATGCAAATAATTAGGTATAAGAGACACATGAATTTATAATATAGTTCGGTGCACCACTTGTCTAGGTATGGGGTTAAACATAAAGATAAAATCCATTAAAAGAGAAGAATATACATGAGTACAACACTGTCACTCAACCTCACAAAGATATACAAGAACCCTATTTAAATTGCCCGATGTCCACTCTCTCACTCTCACACTAGGGTCTCTTTCTCTAGTGGCTCACCTTAAATCTTCAACGTAGGGTATATAGATATCTCTACACACCAAATATAGCTCCTTCCTCTTACATACTCCGTGGCTTTCTAACTTGGATATCTTTCAAAGTTAGATATTACGACTCCAATTGTAACTGATCTTGCATCATAGTCCACATGTTGATCTTGACTGAGTTTTAGTTCCAGTTGCAACGCGATCTTGTGAAACCTCCAATCCTTCTAATTATGTCAATCCAAGTAGAACACACTCAAATCCTCTTGATCTTGACCTGCTAGCAACTAGCTTGCCTCCTCACGTCTTATCAGCAATTCTATCTCAGGGGCACACCGCGTATGGCATGTTTTTATCTTGTTAGCAACTAGCTTGTCTCATCTAGTCCTATCAGCAATACTCTCTCAAGAATCACACCCCATATGACCCGTCTTCATCATACTAAAGATAGTTTTCAACAGATCTTCAAATTTTTTTCCAAACTTGAACTCCATTCATCCAAGTTTGATTCTTCTCAATCATCCTATTACTAAACTTGATCTCTCATTCATCTAAGTTTAATTCTTCATAATCTTCCAAGTTTAGTTTTCAATTTTCTCAACCCATAATTAGCTTCTCCCTAAATCAGAGTTTGTGTCTTTATTTGGCTTGGTCTTCATATGATCATTAATTCTTGCTTGTTTAACCTAGTCTTTCATGATTTGTGTCTGCATTAATCTTGTTATGAAATTGTGCATCAATGAGACCTTAGCCTCCAAGTTGTTGATCTTCCAAGATTAATTTACTTCTCAAAGATAGATTGTATCTTAATTTAGATTTACTCTTCACATGAACATTGCTTGCACTTCAAAGGAGATACTTCAAGTTAATTTGCTTGCCAAATATAACTCCTCCAAAGATAGTTTCTTGTTAATGCCATGTCATCTCATGCCTTGTCATTATCCACCTCATCATGGTTGTCATGTCATCAACAATGTGTGTCAAATGATACTAATACAAAACCTAAACTCTAATAGTTACAATTGGATGATGGCATCAATTGGGCAATTATGTTATCCTTAATTTGATTTTACTAGTATTACTTATTAATTTATTTAAAATTGTAATTGCTATCATAAATTCTACCATTATAACTTTCAAATTTTAAAACTTTTAGCCTTAAGTATTTTCTCTTATATATAGATGATGCTTAGTTTTTAGACATATGCATTTCCTACTTTCTTTGTTGCCTATTTCCTTGTGGTGTATTCATCCTTCGCTATTATTAATCCTAGACAATTGTCTAGGATTAATTTATTCCTTGTTTTTTAACATTTGACCCATCCAAAAGTAACCCTCAATTTCGTATATTTGTTTACATTTACCTTACATTAGATGCCTTAAGAGCTATTTGTCAAAGAAAAAAATTAAGAATCATTAGTTATCCATTTTTACCATCAAATGCACCATCGACTTCATTTTTTTTTTTTTTGGATGTGGATGAGATTATAGTCGTTGACTTGGTCTAACGTATTTGATATACTAATTTTGAATGTGTTTCCACTAACAGATGATCCTTGTCTCTCTGAGTGTTCCCATAGGAATGGAAGCTTGTTTTAGCGGTTTTTAAGTGGAAATCTAATCACATGTGGTGGTTACTTTGATCTTCTGTATCATTTTTTTTATTCTCATTATGATTATATATATATATATATATATATATATATATATATATATATATATATATATATGGAAAAAACTTACTATACTACTTATGTGGTGCTCACTTGTAACCTATTTTGGGTAATGTTTTTGGTTGAGTACTAATCTTTACTCTTATTTCAATCTAAACACTAACATTCAATTTGTATCATATAGGCACTAAGCACTCATTTGGTTGCACCGGTAGAGTACTTGGGGCTTGCGTGGACACCAATAGAATCTCTTGACATGGAACCTGGAATTCTTGCATGGACTCCAATAGGCCACCTCATCTACACTTGTGGAAGCTGTCATGTCAGCAACTTATCCACTTGCCTTTCTCAGTACACATTGGATGCCACATCAACTATTCTTCTTCTTTCCCCCTTTCTCCCCAGACACCATTGCCCTAAAAGTTCACCCTTGGCCTACCCTATTTTGGTCTAGCTTGAGATCGTTGGTAGCAGAAGAACCGTTTGTCTTCCAATGGAGGCCTCCACGCTATAAGTAGTTTTGGAAAGTCTTGCACTTCCATATGGAGAGACAAGGGCGCAGTTACAGGTGCAACTGGAAAAGAAGCTTGGTGGGCGCATTATGGATGTTGATTGGGCCCTAAGACCATTGGATGTAAACCCACCAATTTACCATAAGCTATTTTGTTTATTGTTTTGAACTTTCAATTATAAATCCATGTTAGGGTTTGATGAGCAAGGTCATGTTCTAAGTGAAAAACTGTGTTAAGGGCTATGTTCTTAACTTTCTTCTATTCAGCATCTTGCATGCCCTCACCACACCCAGTTGAGAGCATGCTCTTCTACAAAATGTTCTTTAGTACTCATTTTGCTTAGAAATACACCCATTTTTGCTGCTTTTTTTTTTGTCCTAAGACCTGCTACCCTGCATATTCAGCACAAAATACCAAGTCTAGTACTAAAATAAAGCAAATTACACTAAAAGACAAGCAATATGCGTGTATTTATAATATGAAATTCAAGCATAAAATGTACTCATCAAATACCCCCACGCATAAGCTTTTTTCTCGTCTTCAAGCAAAGAAATTCAAAATATAATGAAGTAGATGAGCGCATGATCTCCAATCAAAAAGTGAATGGGATTCTAATTTGCCTAAGAGAGACCAAGTGTAAAGTACTTGTACATTTTGATAAAAAGAAAATAGATTTCACATGATAGCTGTACTTCCAGCTTGTGTGTGTGCCCACTCAAGTCTGAGCAAACTAGATTGAACCTTATACAACTACTAAGACAGATTCTAACTAGATTCAATAATGGATAGTAGCTTCATACACCTTTGAGATAGCTTTTTCTCCCATGTAGGTTACACAATCCAATTAATCAAGAGCGACTTTCACTCTTCAAAGTCAATAGCTCTTTTTACCATCTTTCTACACAAACTTTCCTGGTAGGGCACGAAGAATCCGACTTTCCAGTCATATTTTAAAAAATGATTTTTTTTTAAATAAAATTAACAACTAAAAACAAATGGTCGTCACTAGCTAGTAAGGTCATTCTTAAGTGCGTGAGTTACAACAAGGATAGGGCTTGGTGCTCGAACTAATATGGGTTTCCAAATGAAGATGAAAGTCGCAATTAATTTCGAAAATACACACTTACACTAATGCCCTCAACCAAATGTGCAATTAAGTTCAAATAACTAGGCTAGGCATGGCTTGGGTAAGCATGGTCACGATTATTATTCAGTTTTGGCCCAGCCTAAACCCAACCCATCGTAGCCCATGGACACCCTTACTCTCAACCTATGTTTTAAATCTTCCCACATACCTTGGTTCGGGAGCATGATGGAAACCCTAGATTATTTTACCTTCCAAAATAGTTGATTAAAGAGAGCAATGTGAGCATGGCCTTATTCTTGACGACCTACCACCTAATCCAACCCGGAAGCATCGACAGCACCGACATCGCCCTCCACAAGAATGTCATCTACCTCACCCGCCTCTGTTTCTTCTTCTCTCTCTATGGTTCTTTTTCCCTCTTCTATTTGACTCATCTATAACTTTTTATTGTGTTTTAGATGACTTGCTTGGCAATTGATCCCCAGGTACTTAGTACATCTCACCCTCCACCAGTTGGATCTTCAGTTGTTCGAAGCTACTTATCACAGGATAGTTCTTTAGTGAATTGATCTTAGTTCAAATACTTTTGTTTAGCTTGTTATTAACTATAGTTTGATAAATTGTCAATGGCCTTTGGGTCAATTGGCAGTTGGATCCCCCGTGAGGACACCTCGCAAGTGATGAGAGTTTGAATCCACAGGGTGAGGGTGCATGTATGAGAACTGTGAGCACGAACTGTGGGTAGTCCCAACGCCTATATGTGCATGGGCCCCACGGGCCGTAGTCGAGGCGTGAGCACACCTCTGTCTTGGTTTAGGAGTTTAACTCTTTTTAACAAAAAAAAAAACTATAGTTTGATAAATTATCTTCTTACGAAGTTTAAAAGATATGTTGTTTGTAAATAAATTAATTTTTATTTAACTTTGTTATAATTATTTTTTAATTATTAATAATTTTTTATTGTTTTTAAAATTTTAATTCAATGGTGTAATGATATTTAATAAAATTTTATAATTTATAATAATGATTTAAAATAAAAATTATAGATCATTGTAAAAAATCAGAAATCGTCCTTTTCATTATGTTAAATTAATTGTTTTCCCATACATCATTGTTGAACTAATAAATCCTTGTAATTTATGATATAATTAATGAGATTTCATGGTCATATAATATCCTAATTGTGGTTTTGATTTGACAAAGTAGAGTTACGTGGGCAAGTTATGTGGGCAAACGGGCTTTTAAGACTTAATGGGTACTTATATAATTAATTAATTCTGTTTTCATTCATTTTACTGTGTACTTCAACGTGAATAAATAAGAGTATTTTAGGCATATTATCTACTTTTAAAATAAGAAGTTATCAATTTATTTTATTAATTATTATTATTATTATTATTACTATTATTTGCTCCATTTAATTAGACAGAGAGTCTTTTTGATCCTGCAAAGGGACCCCAAGTCAAAATAGATTTTTAATTTTAATTTCTCTTTTTTTATTTTAACCAAATCCTATCAACTCAAAGTATGCTTTCCTAAATTGAGGTTCAATAGAATTGTGGTGTTTTTATTTTTTCATAAGCACTTCTTTTAGTTGGGGAAAAAAATAATTTGATGAATTTGTTTTTACCAAAATTTATAAATTTTGATAGTTCCTCCTTGGTTTGGACATATGAAAGGATAAATCCTTTTTATTGGTTTTGTCTTTTATTTCATCAAAATTAAATTTATCATAAATATGTGCAGTGTTCTACCCAGTTCTAGGATGGACCAGAGTGTCCTCGAGCATTAATACATGTATTATGGGTAAAATAATCATTTAGCATTTTTACTTGCTTGCACAGTGGCATTTGCGCAAAATCTAACCAAAAACAGAGGTAATTCAATCATTTCAACCCTTTGTTATTTTTTTTTATTAGGAGGGCAAAAAAGTAATATAATTTTCTTATAAAAAAAAGGGAAAAAAAAACCAACATGCTTTCTTCTCCTCCTCCTTTTTTTCTTTTATTTTCTATTTCTCCACCGATACCTTCATTCTAAAAAAACAAATTCACCGATGGCCAATCTTGACTTATTGACACCAAAAACGTTCTCGGATCTTCCTTTATACAATTTAGATAAATTTTATTTCAAATTTTTCTATACTTTTTCTTTTTTTTTTTGTTTAAAACTTAATTTGAAATCTTTGAAATTCGTAGAAAATCTTGCATTATTTGGGTTTAAAATGAAGCTCTTGTTCTTATGCGTGTGTTGGTATATTTATTTGTTAGAAATTCCTTATAAATATTGATGAAAAATTCATGTCTTTGGTGGAAGTACTATAGCAAATTCAATGGTTATTGTAGCATGAACATAGTTGTTGTAGCATCGAAAACATTTTATCATTTTTTGTATTTTCTTAGCCAGATGTGTGCTTCTCATGTTTGGAACTTATTGATATCAATTTTACTTGAGTTTAGAATTTTTCTTGGTCCAAAATAACATTATTTTTCCCTATAACCTTAGTGTTGCATGTTCGACATGTAACATCTCACACGTGTTACGCCCGTCCTGCAGGACCGACACGAAAAAACAGCCGCGACGACCCGAGGAGGGACACCCATGCCACTCAATTCTCGAGTCGCCGCAAGGCTAACCACAACTTGGGTACAACAGACATGAGCAGGGTTTGCAAATTCAAATCATATTGAAATGAATACAAAAGTACACAAAGGAAGCAATTCAACCAAAGCCTGAATTGCCACCAAATCACTCATGTCCTTGACATTGACCCACTGGAACTGTATGGTGACTCCAGACTCCCGATGTCTGTCCAATCAGGGCTCTATGCGCCACCTGATGCAGACAGATCAGCCGGGTCTACCACGCCACCTCTAAAGACTGGACCGCGAGGACCCCTTACCGTAGTAAGTGGGTTCTAACCCCATCACCAACAAAACATCACGGAATGTTTCAACAATATACATATAAATCATTTCACAGAGTCTTTGTCCATGACAAATGTTTATATCTCGATGATAAATATCATTATGGTATAAGTCAAAGCCAAGAGTGTAACATATGTATAAAATTCCACAATTCAATTCAATCCAATATAGCAACATAACATTGATCATTTTCTTCTAATGACAAGAGTTTTGTTTTCAGAATACAAAACATGAAAATCCTCTTCAAGCAATTAAATCATCAATTCAACATAATAAAGCCCAAGTTTTCATCAAAACCAACTATACATATATTTAGAGAGAAATAACTAGAATTGTGCAGTCATAACCCACTCACAGACTTAGAAGAACAACTCTTCAACAGCGCTACTCCTTTGCTGGCTCTTTGGCTCAGGCCGAGCTCTCAACACCTATACCAACACAAGCCACAAGGGCTCAAAATGAGAAAAAAAAGACACAAGAAGAAAAGCAAGCATGAATTTCTTCATGCTACAAACCAAGAAACCCTAACAAGGCTTGAGTATGGCCTGCACTTGCCCCTAAAGGTTCCAAAGAATCTCGAAGGAGATCAACTCTCCAAACAACTAAGAATGCAAAAGTTTAACAATGGAATTCTTGGTAATACAATAACTCCGATTTTAAGAACAAGGGAAACAAATTTCATCAAGTAAGAAAAGATAGATCTCTACAACAATCTCATGATACAAGGAAGAATGAAGAAAAACAACCCAAACTAATCAACAATTTTATCAATAACAAACCAAGATTCAAGATCTAAATCCTAGAGCTAGCATGCTTATCCAGTCAACATGAAACAAAGGGGAAAGAGGAAGAAGAAGAGCTTACTTTTAAAGATCTTCAACCAAAAGAGAGAGGAAGGTCAAGCAATGGCGGTTTTCTCTCGTTCAAAGGGTAGAGAATGAAGGTAGGAAGAATAAGAAGAAAAGAAATTGAGGGAATTAGGGCTCAAGTTCAGAACTTATGGCCGTGTAAATCCTAGCATGGCCATGTATCTCTCTGAATGGAGTGAAAATCGTGCATCCTGAGAATTACACAGGCAAGTACACAGGCGTGTACTTCAGGCCTTGCCCATGTATTCATTCAGAGAGTTACACGGGCAATTACACGAGCGTGAATTTCCGCATGTACTCATCCAGATAGTTACACGGACATGTACTTCGAGACTGGCCTGTATACTTCCTCTGAACTCATCCGGAGAGTTACACAGGTAAGTACACGAGCGTGAACTTCTGCGTGTACTCATCCAAAGAGTTACATGAGCAAGTACATGGGCGTGCAAAGCAGCCCATGGCCGTGTAGTTTCTCAAAACTCACACTTTAACTGGTTTTCAGCTCAAAACAACAAAAAAATGAGCCAAAACTCAAGACATAACTGTTGTCTAAACAATTTAAACGATAATATACGCTCGAAAAAGTCGAAACACCACAATACGCATGCATTGTTTTAGCTTTTCATTCTTGTTGTGATTGTTTCTTGGGTTCCCTGCTTGTGTCGAGGTGGAGAAACATCTTTTAAGGGGGAGGAGATCACCAATCAGTGAGTACATCTCGAGACGAGACGACTTGTTCTGTAAGTAGTTGATTCATATTTGCATAGCTTTAATAAGAGTATTATAGTATTTCTCCATATGTTTTATACCCTATTTTTTATATCAAATCGTATTTCATTTTCTCTATCAAGAATGAATTTATTAGAATGGTTTGAATTATATATATATATATATATATATATATATATATATATATATATATTGAATACTTGAAATTTATGGTTATATTTTGCAAAAAACCTAGAATATTTATATGTATTTATTTGGAAAGAAGTGTGCTTGTATGCATACGTATTTACATTCGAAGTGTATATGGTTTGATGAGTATTTATTTATTTAGCCATTGTATGTTGGATTTCTTAAGTTGGGAATCGGAAATATCTATACTTATGTAATCAACTTTGATGGTGACTACTGGCCACTGCCCGACCCTGGACTTCGATCCGACACTGCAGTGAGGGGTCCCATGGTCTGACCTAATGGGAAGCTGGGTGGTTAACCCTGTGTTTATCCTTGGTAAAGAGATGTGTAGACCCATTGACAGGGTTCAGGAAGGGATACCTTCATTTATGCGAGAGACCCAAGGTCACTTCACGGGGATCTTGATGGCTAACTCTAAGAAGGCAACATTCTGGATTTTAAAATACCTTGGTGGTCCCGTATTTAATCGGGCCACGATTAGCTTGGGAATTATTTGAGGCATGCCAATGTTTTTGAATTATGTCTAAATGTGTGGAAGATTTTATTTGCACATGTTACTGAGAAAACATATTTCAACTGACAAGATGTTGAATTTCTGGAAAATTCTTTTATATACTATTTTTAGTACGATGATTACTATTTAAAATGCTTTATTACTCTGTTATGTCTATGTTATCACCACTCACTAGGTAACACTTGTTACTCACCCCGCTCGCTTCCTCTCTCTCTCAAATTACGACGTTAGACCTATTTGTGCTTGACAGCATTATAAAATGTATAAGAGAAAAAAAAACATACATAAGAGAGAGAAAAAATTGAGACAATTACAATAACAACCATAAATGAAAATACAACCAATGATAAAAAAATAAATGCAAAACACAAAAAAAAATTAACAAACTGACTAGAGACATGACATTTATCGATGTGAAATAAAAAAATAAATAAACAAAAGCGATCAAATACAAAAAAACACACTACCCAAATAAAAATTTTCATTATTACTGAAAACAAATCTTTCTCCAAAAAGATTTTAATATATAAAATGGTTTAAATAAAAAAATCACATGAAATTTCATGTATTTTTTTTATTTAGTCATAAGGTAGAAAGTGACAAATTTATTTCTTGTGCCATCTCCGTAATATAAAGTAGTTATTTATTTCTTCTCCTACAAATGAATTAGACCTTTTTTTCTCCTTAACTTAAAACATAGACCCACGTGGCACCGCGTGGAAGAAATGGTACAGTCAACGGGGTCTTTTTAATTCAAAAAGAGAAAAAAAAAAAAAAAAAAAACTGTACATATCCCCCCATCTCCTTTAACACAACCCAAACTTAGTCAATGTGCAAAAAATAAATTGACTATTATTTTGTCCTCATCTTAACCTTTCGGTGGCCTTTCTTGAACATCTCTCATTCTTTTAAAATGTGTTTTTTTATTTTTAAATAATGTTTTTTATAAAATAAGGCGGAAATTGCCACGGGTGAAAAGATGCAAAATCTTCAATTAAATTGCTTAGCCAAGAAAATCCTGAAATAGGAAATTTTGTTAAGTGGACAGCAATGATATTGTGACATTGTTAAACATTTTTTTTTCATAATTGCTGATTTTTTTTTCAATATGTAACCATATTGGCAATATATTTGACACTACAGATACTTTAAAGCATTTGACTTGCTGATATGATTTTTGTTTTTTTGAGATTCAAACTAAAGATATATTCCAACCACATTTAAAAATTTTTAGTCATCTCTATGTTTTAGAATATGATTAATAATCTAAATAATCTTTTATTTTTGTGCGTGTTTTTATATTAATCGTTGAGCGTTAAAAAATTACAATTTAATTTCATGTTATATGAGATTGATGACTTGGAAAAAATGGCCGTATGAAATATCATCACTGAAACAATTTTTTTATTTTTTTTAAATTGTACAACTTATTATAAAAATCAGTTTTATAAAGCTGTTTTAAAATCATAAAAGCAAAAATTATTTTTTCTAATTTGAAAACATGCATCAAAGTGGCACCTCATGGGAGAGGTGGTGGAGTCGAGTCTTTTTTTTTTTATTCCTTCAAAAAAAAAAAGGAAAGAAAAATGCTTTAAATACTCCGCATCCCCTTAATTAAATTTATTTATTCTTTTTTCCTCATCTCAACTTTCCACTCACGCCGATAGTGGTCTTTTTCCAACAAGACTCTCTCTCTCTCTCTCTCTCTTAATTTTATTAACCCCAATGCTATACCACAAAGTAAAAAAGAAACTATCACCTATTTTCTTCTTAATTGCTCATTCATCTCCCTAAAATAATGTAATTATTTTATTAACATATTTTTGCATATTTAAGTACTTTCACACCTTAGGAAAGGTGTGATTTTTTTTTCTTGGACGCTTCGGAACTTCTAGTCATGACTATATTCTTAGTATATTTTTATTAAAAAAAACATCCACAAGGTTTGTTATTATTGTTTTTTAATCATCTTTATTATAATAAAAAATTATTAAATATTTTTTCCATGTTGTATGTAGCAAAAAAATAAAAAACAATCAAGTTGGAGGGCTATGTTTTCACAATCAAATGAAGCCTTGAGCCTTAGCATCTTTGGCTCACTCTCCAGTAATTATCATGATGCTTTTATATATCTCATGTAATTGTTTGTTGATTGGCATAAATTCTCTATATTATTGGTCTTTTTCTTGGATTTCCGAGAAGTAATTCACTCGGAATGGAAAAAATAAAAAGTAGAGTTGCGTTAAGATTACTTTTTTACCCATTATATAAAAAAATAATATTTATTTCAAATTATTATTATTTATAATATAATGAAAATATAAATATTTATTTTATTATTATTAATTAACCGTTAATTAAAAATTAATTTCAAATAACTATTAATTTCATTCCGTACTTAATTTTTTTTAATTAATTACAAATCATATTTATTTCAAATAATTATTATTCATAAAATAATGAAAACATAAATATTTATTTTATTATTATTATTGATTAATGTTTAATTAAAAAATTAATTTCAATTAACTATTAATTTCATTCCGTACTTAAACTTTTTTAATTAATTACAAATGATATTTATTTTAAATAATTATTATTTATAAAATAATAAAAACATAAATATTTATTTTATTATTATTGACTAATGTTTAATTAAAAAATAATTTCAAATAATTATTTATTTTATGTCTTATTTTTGTGTTTCACAATGATAGAATAGTCATTTCTAATGGGGGAATGGTTCATTCTCCCATAGAAATAATTTATTGCCCTGTGAAAGTTAATGGTGACCCAGAGTAATGATTATCTCTCAAAAAACCAAACCAAACATAAGTATGGAAATGTATAAACAATGATTCCCCAAAAGGTGGAACCATTACGCTAACCAAACGCACACTAATTATACTGCTAACTAAGCCTATTACTTTATATAGCTTGTAAGATATATTTTATCATCATTTTCTGTTCCTTTATGAAGTTATAACTTAATAAATATCTATACACGGTATTAAAGGGGCATCATGGATGCATATTAGGATAAGATTTATATTCCTAAATAATAAATATAAAAGGAGTTAGCATAGTTAGTCAGATTCAACCATTCATTTTTAAAATAACATTAATATTAATATTAACTAGTATTAATAATAATATTTATTTTGTATTATTACTTTCAAATATTTAATTGCAGAACCAAACCTTTTTTGTATGTGTTGATTTCGTGGAAGACCCAAAATCGAATACCAAGTTCATATAATGTGAGAATATAGGTATTTATTGAGTTTGTAGTTGTGCTCCGCACCTTTACACATCTCTAACACGGATTTATCGTATTTCATAAAAATATATATAGAACTATATAAAATTGGTCATCTACAAACATTGGTAGATTTGTTATCTGCAGATGTGCGCATATGATTGTTGGATTAGTAGCCATCAATTATCATTTCTCCTTAATATTGTACTTATCAATGTTGTAAAAACCGGACCCGACCGGTCGGTTCAACCGGTTCAACCGGGATCCGGGTGGTAAACCAGTCCGGTTAATCACAATATATCATAAGTAACCCGACTGATTGGTTCAACAGGTTCAACCATTGAATCGGTTAGACCAGACCGGTTTGGTTAATTTAAAATTAAACATTTAAAATTTTAAACCGGGTTTAAAAGCAAAAAAAAAAAAAAAAACCATTCATTAAAATTAAATAAGACTTTAAAGTTAAAGTGTTAAACAAAAATAACAAACCGAAACAAAAACATTTATTTAATTTATTGGTGTTGGTGTTGTTGTATGCTTATATTTAATTTATTGTTGTTGTTGGTTGTGTTGTTGTTGTTGTAGTATACTTGTATTTTATTTCATTCCTCATTTTTGAATGATATTGTTGATGTTGGTGTTGTTGTTAGTGATGGTGGTTGTGTTGTTGTTGTATACTTGTATGCTACTATTTTATTGTTATTGTATAGTGTATACTTATATTTTATTTAATTCTTTATTTTTGAATATTTGTTAAATAGTTGTATCCTTTTATATTTGTATTTTGAAAATCTAATTTTATGTAGAGTTGACACTTTGTGACCTTATATAGGTAATATAACTTTGCAATATATATTTTTGTATTTTTTTATTTTATTTTAAATAATTTTTTACTTATTTTTTAATCTTTAAAATTTTAAAAATTAATTTATTTATAAAATATTAAATCCGGTTGAACCGTAAACCGGTTACCTAATCGGATCGATAACTGGTCCGGTTATTAAAACATTGATACTTATAAATAATAGAGTATGATAAATAACATTCACACGAACGAAATTGGTTATTGTATTTATAAACGGTATAAAGTGAGATAAATATCAACCGTTTACATTCTACATACATCCATAAACATATTACATTTCTCCTCAATATTATATTTATAAATAACATAGTAGGATAAATAAGATTCACACCAATAATAAAATTAATTATTATATTTATAAATAATATAAAATGAGATATTTATGTCTTAAAAATATTCATCATAGAGCGGAGCCAGAAATTCCCAGGGGATGAATGACCAAACAGCAAACAGAAAAGAAGAGTCGCATGGTTAATGAAAAAAAAAGGTAGAATACCCTAATTGATCCCTTTATTTGTCACAATTTGCCTTTTTAATCCCTTTACTTTAATTTAGCCCCAATTAGTCTCTCTACTGTCAATTTAAGATAAATTAAGTCTAAATATTAACCGACGTTAGATTGTCCGTCTGAATTTGCTGATCGGCTGTCAAATAAAAGAGTGGCTCGGCCCAAAAAGAAGAAAAAAAAAAAAAAAAAAAAGGCAGAGGACATCTCCCATCACGAGGTCCACTGACCCTGCTGGCGACGAGGAAATGCCCGCCTGTAATCATATTGCAAAATATAAATATAATTGCAGACTTACGTGGCGAATCCCTCGAGACACCCGCACTCCAGTCCCATATTCTTTTTGACCAAGAATGAACCTTCAAAGAATCATTATTTTCACTTTCTAATAAGTAAGACCATCTCGATTCTCAAACCCACAAGAAGCAGCAGCAGTAGTGAAAGCAGTGAAAGCTCCATCCATCTCGCTCCGCCATGGATCCAGCCACAATTGTCTCCACAGTGGGCATCTTCGCCTCCCCAGCTCTGCAAGTTGCCCTAGATCGTCTCATCGCCTACCTCTCCAAAGACCAACCATCGCTCTCCGGCTTCGACGATGACCTCGAGCGTCTCCGCCTCTCGATGTCCAACATCCCAGCCCTAGCTCGCGCCGCCGAGAGCACCCCTTCCCCGGACGCTGGCCTCCTCGACCTTCTCCGCCAGCTCAAGGATGCATCCCACTCCGCCAACGATCTCATCGACGATCTCGAGTACCACTCGATCCACCTCCAAGCCCAGTCCTACACCCTCCTCTCCATCCCAGCCCTCACCTTCGAGTCCCAGCCCTCGCGCGCGCGATCCGCCCCGGTGCGTGATGCCGTGGCCGGTGATTCCGGTCAAGAGTCCGTCATTGCGCCAGTGGACTCGCCGTTGTCGCTGGCTCTGGATGTGATTAGGGCCTTCAGTTGGGGGAAGGCTGTGCGAGTTCTCTCGGGAGGGAGCTCGGGCCAGATCCCGGCGGATCGCTCCGGGGAGGTTGCATCCCTGCCCAATCCCAGCTCAAGCAATAGCTCCACCGTCTCCGGCAGCTCCACCTCTTCTTCTTCTTCTTCCCAGGTATTGAAGATTTCTTTTTGTTTTTGTTTTTTATGTTATTTTTTTAGAAGATTCTAGAACTTGTTTTATTATGAGAAATTTTGTTTTGTTTTTTAAAAACCTAGTTTATTTTTTTTAAAAAAAAGGGTAAATTTTGGAGTGAATTGCTTTCATACTTCCTATAGAAAGTGAGTGATAATTGCTAATATGCCCTTACAAAATTTGCGCAATATTTACATATATATTACTTTTCAAAAAATTCAATTTAGAAATTCTATTAGCATTCATATTTATTTTTATTCTTGATCTTTCATCTTGGAATGGACAAGCAACCACACAAGCACTCACTCATTGGGTCTCAACTTAAGTCAGCAATTTTGATTTCTTAGGTAGGAGTTAAATGTGTTGATGCTAATCTATTGCGGCGGTGAAAAGCCAACTTTCGGTAGAAAGCTATCAAAGATAAAATAAATTTATAGAAATATATGGATAAAAAATAATTTGGAGAGGTGAAGAAACCATTTTTTTTCTCTATTTTGCCGAACTGGAGTGAAATTAGTATTCCAAGATATTCCATGTGCCAGTGTTGGTAAAGTGGACTCGGTAGCTATCCGGGTTGGGTGTTGAAGTTTCAACTTGAGTTAGAAAAACATTTGTAGCTTTATCAGTACCAATTAAAATGAATATTTTATAATAAAATGTTTTTTGAATTATATATATATATATATATACACACAGGGCAATGGAGGTTCTCCATGGTCTCAACTGCTATAAAGAAGGAATTTTGGTAGTGTTGTAACTTACTGGTATAATAGATTTACAAAACAGACTAGTGATGACCATTAACTATTTTAGTAATCGCCAACATCACAAAATAACTTTGAATTATATCAATCACTTGAACAATTTGTCTAGTCATTTATCTTATTTATTCCAACCTATGCGTCAAAAAAGGGCATTTAAATAACATGGGAGATAAATATTTGATATATATATATAAAAGACGGGTGATTTTCTCCACCTAGCATGGTATCAGAGAGGTTTTCCTAAACCTAAACCCCAAAAAATTTTTTTTCGCCCTATGCCGCCGCGCCCCGCCGCCCTCGGCCGCCGCGCCACCCGCAGCCCACGCGCCGCCAGCCCTCGCTATATATATATATATCAAATATTTATCTCCCATGTTATTTAAATGCCCTCTTTTAACGCATAGGTTGGAATAAATAAGATAAATGACTAGACAAATTGCTCAAGTGATTGATATAATTCAAAGTTATTTTGTGATGTTGGTGATTACTAAAATAGTTAATGGTCATCACTAGTCTGTTTTGTAAATCTATTATACCAGTAAGTTACAACACTACCAAAATTCCTTCTTTATAGCAGTTGAGACCATGGAGAACCTCCATTGCCCTGTGTATATATATATATATATATATATATATATATATATATATATACTGCTGGCTAGCATCAGAATAATGATTGTTATTGTTTCAGAAAATGGACTCAAAAGTCTCAAACTGAACACACTGGCACTAGCATCTGGTTATAGTAAGAGAAAAACTACAGTAATTTGTTTCATGATATAAATAATTACTCTAGTTTTTTATTTTTATGTTTTTGACAATTCCTGATTATGCGCTGGTTATTCTTTGACCGAGCTCAACTGCTGGCTTTCATGCATGCTTAATTTGAAGGTAACCCTAGGACTGGCAATTTAATCAGATGAATCACATATCAAGAATTATTAGAGACAAAATAATGTTTATTGATTCAAATGAAGGAAAGACAAGAAAATGTGCATAGTTTTACTCATGGGTTGTTGCAATCGCATTTTAATGTCCGACTGCTCATACTTCTGATTGTCGCTAATTTTAGTTTATTACTGATTCCCAAAATATTATACTCATTGAAAAACCTCAAAACTTCTTCAATTATTGTTCATGAAAATCTAATACATATCTACAATTGTGAGCCATCTAATCTTATGGTAAGCTACAATGAAATGGCAGGTGTAATTTGTAATAGATTCTGCTTATACCAAAATAGAACCAATCATATATCAATCAATGGTAAATCAACGGTTTGTATTTATGCTGTAATTTTTCTCCCAAATTGCATGAATATTAGCTAGAATCTCTGCCTAATTGTAGCCTGTCACTAATCACTTCCGTCACTCATAGTTCCATGAACTTTTTCAGGCCACTCAACCTTCAGTTCCTCCCCATATTCTCTTGCCCAGGGCATCTGAACATTCTTCTAGTTCTTCACAGTCCAAAGCAGGATTGCTCAAGCAACAAGAGATCACTTACCGCCAGACCGTAGGTCAAAGGATCATCAAAACGGCAGAGAAGCTGGAATTGATTGCTTCTCGGTTGGAAAAATCGATTAGCCTGGAAAAACTAACTAGTGATATGATAGGGAGGTCTGAAGGTCGAAACCATCACTTAAGTTCCTCTGTTGTCATTCAACAAGAAGTGTTTGGACGAGATTTTGAAAGAGACATGTTGGTGAATAAACTTTTGGAGTCTGAACATCTTGAGCGCTTGTCTATTTTGCCGGTGCTTGGGATTGGCGGTGTGGGAAAGACAACGCTGGCTCAGTGTGTGTTCAATGATAAGAGAATTGAGGAGCATTTTGAACCAAGAGTTTGGATTTGCGTGTCTTATCATTTTGACAGGCTGATGATCATGAAGGAGCTTGTGGCATATACTTCTTCTAAGGAGAAGTACCCTTTGGAAGGGATTGGGTTGGATGGGCTTGAGAGAAAGCTTAAGATGAATTTAGAAGGGAAGAGGTTTCTGTTGGTTCTTGATGATTTGTGGACTAGTGAATGGGCTAAGCTCCTTCCTGCCTTGCAGTCCTGTGATGGTGGATCTAAGATAGTGATAACTGCTCGTGAGGAGAAGATAGTTGACAGGAAAGTCAGGAGGAATAAAATTGTCCTCAAGGGTTTACGACCTGATGATTATTGGGTTTTCTTCAAGAAATGTGCATTTGGTGATGACGATGCTAAAAAACAACATACGAAGCTACTGAGCATTGGCAAACAGATAGCTGAGAAGCTGCAGGGATCTCCATTGGCAGCTAAGACAATGGGGAGGTTGTTGAGTGAGAACCTGAATGATCAGCACTGGACAAGCATCCTGAAGAGCAATGTGTGGGAATTAGGTGAAGGTGCAGGTGATATCATGCCAGTATTGAAGTTGAGTTACATGCATTTGCCTCCACAGTTGCAGCGTTGCTTTGCATATTGCTCAATTTTCCCAAAGGATTACAGGTATGATGTTGACAAACTAGTTCAGATTTGGATTGCTCAAGGTTTGATTCTCATGTCCACACATAGTTGTAGCAAGAGACCTGAAAATCTAGGGAGAGAATACTTTGATGATTTACTGTCAAGGTCTTTCTTTGAGCAGCATAGCAGTGTTTACTGGCGTGGTAATGGGACATACTATGTTATGCACAGCTTGTTGCATGATCTTGCACACTCTGTTTCCATGGGTGAGTGCTTTGTGTATGAAGGTCGGGAATCTGGAATGATACCAAGAACAGTTCGTCACATGTCAATGAGTCGCCTTCCGGAGTTGCAGTCAGTTTTTGCATGCAAGAACTTGCACAGCCTTCTACTCTTCTTGCCAATGCCAAATTGTTACTTTGATATCATGAAGAGTTTGAGAATGTTGGATTTATCTGATGTAGCCATAGATGAGTTGCCTGATGCTGTTGGTGAGCTGAAGCATTTGAGATATCTAGATCTCTCCCGCACACCACTGAAAGTCCTGCCAGAGTCTCTGTGTCTGCTTTACCATCTACAGACATTGATACTACCTTATGCTTGCACGCTTCCAAGAGGGACTGCTAATCTGATCAACTTGCGCCATCTCACTGCATCTGGGGAAGCACTTTCTACTGTCACTGATGTTGGAAGACTCACATCCCTCCAGGAGCTGAGGGAATTCCATGTGAAATTGTCAAGAGGCCATGATATAGGACAGCTTGAGAGCATGAGCGAGCTCGGAGGCCAACTACGCATAGTAAATCTCGAGAATATTAGATCCAAGGAAGAAGCACGCAAAGCCAACTTGAAAGACAAAGAGTGGCTTAACAAACTTCAGTTACAATGGATTGATTTGGAGGATGGGAACAACTTGTCTACTGTGCAGGAGAGAGTGCTTGGGGGTCTTGAGCCACACTCTAATCTCAAAGTACTTGAAATTAATGGCTACATGGGTCGTCACTCACCACTTTGGCTTGCAAAATCATCACTCGAGAATTTACAATCTATTTATCTGATTGAATGCAGCCGGTGGCAACGTCTTCCTCCTCTCGGCCATCTTCATTTTCTCCAAGTCTTATACATGCAAGGAATGGACTCAACTCTAGAGGGAAGTACTGAAGCACTGTGGTTCTTTCCTTCATTGAAGGAGCTATGGCTAGAGAACACATCAATCATCTTTCAAGGCATGAGCAGCAGCTACAATTGTTTTCCAGAACTAAGAAAGCTTCATATGAGATCATGTCTAAATGTCAGCTCTTTGCCACTTGGGACGCTGACTTCACTGCAAGAGCTGAACATAAGTGGGTGCTCTGATCTTGATAGAGAATTACCAGGCTGTTTGAAGGGTCTTAAATCTCTAATCACACTCCATTTATCTCAGCAAGGGATAAATCACCTTCCACTAGAGGTAATGTGCACTTTGTCATCACTCCAAAAGCTGCGTCTCAAGCATTGTCCGGAGTTAACCTCAGTGCAAGGATTGCAAGGTTTGGTGTCTTTGAAGCACTTGGAGATTCTCTCATGTCCTAAACTGAGTTCTTGGATGCCTAACGGAGAAGAGATAATCCTGCCTGGAAGGTTACATTCATTGCAAATCAATCATTGTGGAAGTCTCAGGTCCTTACCTGTGTTGCCTGTGGGTTTACATTCCTTGCAAATCACTAATTGTAGAAGTCTTGAACCTTGGTGTACAAAGCCTGCAGAATTGCCTCGTCTTGGCCAGCTTCAGAAGATTGTTGTAGAGGGTTGTCCTAAGTTTCCCAAACAAGCGAAGGATGGTCGAATATATAGAAGGTGATATTGGTCAAATAACTAAGAGGGGATCATGCTGTGTACAAATGGTATGAGTGTCTTCTTAAGTTTTAACATCTCTACATGTTTTTGTTTGATTTGATGAATGGCATTCATGCAGATGAACCATAAATGGGTCCATGTATGTGATGTTTGAAGCAACATGAAGGTGTGCCCCCCTGCTAAGTACAACTGTTGTTTTTCTTTTGCTTTTGTTTTACTGCCTATATCTGCCAGCCATATGAAATTTGGTAGTCAAAGCTTTTGATTGTGAAATTGCTGATTTGTATGCCCATTTCTATTTTTCAGTAGCGATTATGAATGAATTTCAGTAAATATGTATGTTATTTCATATTTCGAATGGTTTGATTTGTTCTGAATTAGGGATTTTTTATTCTAGAATGAATTGATTTGGACTAAATTATTTTGAGATGTTATTGTTAGGTTCTTAATTTTGAAAGGAAAGATGTAATCCTGCTTCATTTTCCCTATGAACAGTACTAAACAAAGTGAAATATAGGGATACACCAAATTTATTTATAGATATCCTTTTTGCTTTTTGTATGTATATTTCTAAACCTTTAGTACCTGTCTGCATGGTTTATATTTCTTTTTTTCACATGATTTGTTTTCCACTTTGAGTAATAATTATCTACATATTATATTAATTTATTTGGTATATATCTTTATCTATGCAACTTATATCCATACATTACAAAATATTTCAGATAATAAAAATTTTAGTTTGCTTAATAGTGAGGGCCAAAATTATTATTATAATTATGGTTATCATATTTTTTATGGAATTGATTAATGGATTAGTACAACAACTTGTAATAAACAACCCGGTTATTGGTTAAAGACATCACTTCAGTGATAAAAATATGTTTATTTTAATTTTTAAATTAGATGAATATATTTAATTCAATTATTAAAATAAATATATTTTTATTTCCTATGTCGGAACAACAATAATTTCTTCTTACAAAACGGCCGACAACATTCTATTCGAGTATATACTCAATTAAAAAAAATTATTGAAGTCATCATAAATCGGAAAAATTAAAGGATTATTATTTGATACCAATAACATTATTATAAATATAAAAGTTCAAGAAGTTTCTATCTCTGGAAAACTCCATTCATCTCTGCACTCTTCCCTCACGTGACTCACCTCACCCATTATATAACATCATCAACCCAATGCTTTCATAGTTATTGCCGGTTTCTTCAACACGAGCAAAACCCGTGGCCATGGCGGATTTTCTCTTTGGATCTCCTTTACGCCGCCTCATCTGGAGCGCTCCGATTCTCCACGACTGGTCCGGCTCCGTCCCCACCCCCATGGACTGGATGGAGACCCCTTCTTCCCACATCTTCAAGTTCAACGTGCCTGGTACGCATCTCCTCCAAATCCAATCCCTTCTCCATATCCTCTCCTCTCCGATCCCAAACCCTAATCTCTGCGGCTCTTCTCGTTCTCTCAGGATTTGGGAGGGATGACATCAAGGTTCAGTTGGAAGAGGGGAACATACTCCACATAAGAGGGGAATCGCCGGCGTCGAAAGAGGAGCAGCGGCAGGGGAAGGAGACGATGTGGCACTTGACTGAGAGAGCGAAGGGGGGTTTCTCGCGGAGGTTTGAGCTGCCGGAGAACGTGCGTGGCGATGAGATCAAGGCTCAGGTGGAGAACGGCGTGCTGACCATCGTCGTGCCTAAGGAGCCGGTTCCGGCGAAGCCGAAGCCGAGGACCATTGCAGTGACGAGTAAGCTCTGAGATTTTCCGATTTGGAAAACGATGATGATGGGTTGCGTTTTGGTAGTCTTAAGTTTTAATTATTTATCTTATTTTGTGACTATTTGTTATTGTGGAATATCAGATATGTAAGTGGATATTATCCAAAGTAAAAAAATTAAAAATTAAAAAAAATTAAAAAAAACTATATATATATAAATATGGAGTTGTGATGTAATTATACTAATCTATAAAACAGTGGGGGTATGTATAATAAACTTGTATGAATCGATATATTTTAATTTGTAATGTAAAGAGCAATCTATACATGGTAATAGTTTTATGTTTTTCCCCTCTTTTGTCACTGTTTTGTATAGAAAACAACTTAGCTTTTTAAGTTTTTTTTTTCTTCTTCTTATGTATGTTAATTTATAAAAGGAAAAATTATTATTCACAGAATTTTAAAATTTTTTAAAAACCCTTTTAATTTTTACACATTTCGGATAATCTTTTTTTATAGTCTATATTCTCTTTCACTCTCTATCAGTCATTTCTAATGGGATCATGTTATGAAATTCTATTTTTGCCTTTATAAATGTCAGGAAAAATACCGTTCAATCACATAATGTCTGATTTTTTATTCATATGAGTATTTTTTTTGCCTTATTGTTTAATTATCTCAGTCTTTATTTAACTCAATCAAGTTTCATTTAAAACTGTTTTTTCCGTTTAAATTATTATGTTTCTGTTTAAAATTTTGATCATACTAGTTAACCATGGAATAATCTAAACATCTTAATACCCAAAAAAACAACAAGGTAAATCAATTTTTGAGAATTAATATTCTCATGATCCATCTATCTATATATATGCAATCAATTGAAATGGATGTTAAATTCATGTTCATGAATGTTAGAATATTTGATACTAATTTATCAATGATCAAAATCTTATTATATAATAACATTTATTAAATTTTAAAATTTTTTAATAAATTTTTTATGTTTATCTAAATATCTAAAATAAATTCAGCAGTCTTCACAAAGTTTTAAGCAGAAATATAAGTTTTTAAATGGAAACCTCAATTCTTAAACAGAGATATATTATTTGTTAAACAGAGATCGAGTTTCTTAAACAAAAACCGCAATATTTGAACAAAGGCATACTTTTTTAAACTAAAACTCATTTTTTAAACGAAAATTTCATTTGTAAAACTGTAACCATATCAAATGAAAGGGAAAACATATATTATACACATTAAACAAATCGTAACAATCGAAAAACTATTTCGATCGTGTACACATACGAAAATGTAAAACAAAACAAAACTGTCTAGGATGCCTTGAATCAAGTCTTCAATCTGTGGCGAGTCGACTATGTGCGCTTCGCAGAGCTGTACGGTATATCATATACTATTCTTCCAAACCCTAATAAAATTCTGATTTCCCCAAAACATTTTGTTCTTGGTTGTTCATCTGTGTCTTTGCGATCAGAAAATTACAAAAACCCTATCAAATGATGTTGTCGTTGGAATTCAGTCAAGGTCTCCACTACCGGTGTCAAGTAGCATCGACATTAACTAGGTTTACCGCCATAATCACAAGCTTGTGACAATAACAACACATTTAGTAGTATTCACAAACTTTTAAGCAGAAATATAAGTTTTTAAAAAGAAACCTCAATTCTTAAATAGAGAGATATCACTTGTTAAACAGAGACCGAGTTTCTTAAACATAAACCTCAATATTTAAACGGAGACATACTTTTTTAAACAGAACCCTCAATTTTTAAACAGAGAGATATCACTTGTTAAACAGAGACTGGGTTTTTCTTAAACAAAAATCGCAATATTTAAACGGAGACATATTTTTTTAAATAGAAACCCTCGACCTTTTCCTTCCTCAATTTCCTCAACTTGATCACTGATCTCCAACCCATAAACAACTTTCCCAGCAGCACTCCCAACCTCACCACCACGAACATCAACTACCATCTCCAAGTCATCACAAGATCCATCCTTTTCCAACCGATCAACATCACCAACCTCTCCACTGCCAGCACGAACTCCGGCCACCACTTCATCGCACTCTAAACTTCTCTCTTCCACCATCTCCATCTTTAGATCACCCCCATCTTCCTGTTGACCATCAATTTCAGCACTCTGCCGCTCACTTCCAGCATCATCACCGGCATCAGCAAGATCAGCTTCTTCCAAAGCTGAAGGAGTCCTGACTAGGGCTTCCACCGGATCAGTCAGGGATGGTTCCGGGGGGTCACCCCAGGAGTTGAGATCGAGGCCACAGGCCTCATCCATGGAAGAGAAGAGAAGCAGCCATTGTTACAAGGAGGACAAAGCTTGCCATGATGTTGTTTGTTTGCATGCATGCATTGCATGACATGGCATTGCATGGGAGATGGTGAGGGTCTTTGAAGAATGTGAAGCTTTAAAGTGGCATTAAATGAAGCTCTTCTCCCTTTGCATATAAAGTGAATCATCATTAATGTGTTTGAGCGAAAATATTTAAACAGAAACCGCAATATTTAAGCGGAAATATAAGTTTTTAAACGGAAATCTCAATTCTTAAACAGAGATATATCACTTGTTAAACAGAAACCACAATATTTAAACGGAGATATACGTTTTTAAACATAAACCTTAATTCAATGATGAGGGTCTTTGATGAATGTGAAGCTTTAAAGTGGCATTAAATGAAGCTCTTCTCTCTTTGCATGTAAAGTGAATCGTCATTAATATGTTTGAGTTGACCAAGATGATCATGATGTCATTGAGACCTGATCACATTAAATGAAACTCTTCTCCCTTTGCATCTAAAGTGAATCGTTATTAATGTGTTTGAGCGGAAATATTTAAACAGAAACCGCAATATTTAAGCGGAAATATAAGTTTTTAAACGGAAACCTCAATTCTTAAACAGAGAGATATCACTTGTTAAACAGAGACCGCGTTTCTTAAAGAGAAACCGCAATATTTAAACGAAGACATACGTTTTTAAACAGAAACCTTAATTCAAGGATGAGGGTCTTTGAAAAATGTGAAGCTTTAAAGTGGCATTAAATGAAGCTCTTCTCCTTTTGCATGTAAAGTGAATCGTTATTAATGTGTTTGAGTTGACCAAGATGATGATGATGTCATTGGGACCTGATCACATTCTTTGAACTAATTAGATTTTTAAGGTGTTAGATTCAAGTGTTTTTTGTGACCATTTTAATTCAATTCTTAAACAGAGAGATATCACTTGTTAAACAGAGACCGAGTTTCTTAAACAGAAACCGCAATATTTAAGCGGAAATATAAGTTTTTAAACAGAAACCTCAATTTTTAAACAGAGAGATATCACTTGTTAAACAGAGCCGAGTTTGTTAAACAGAAACCATAATATTTATACGGAGACATACGTTTTTAAACAGAAACCTCAATTATTAAACAGAGAGATATCACTTGTTAAACAGAGACCGTGATCTTGCTTGAAGAGGCCGAAGGAGCGTTCCGAGGTCGGCCCTGGCTTGAGATCCTTGTCGTAGAAGGCGAAGAGGTAGGTCTCCACTAGACGGCCTGGCATCATCGACGTTCCGCCCATAGATCTCAGCCCATTGATGAAAGCCTTGGCGTTGTCAACTCTCGCTCCAACCTCTTCGTCATCGCCTTTGTATGGCCAACCGGTCTCCGCCACCACGATCTCCATCGCGGGGAATCCGGAGGTGTCTAGTGCCGCCCGTACGGCGTCGACCTGGGCGTCGAACATGTTCATGTAGCTGATCTTGGAAACCCTAAGACTCATTTGAGGACGGGGACAAGATCAGAGTGGAAGGCGCCGGTGGACGGGGACAAGAACCGCCATAGTGTGGACGGTGGAGATCTTGACAGATGGGGCGGCGGTGGAGAGGGCGGAGTGAAGGTTTTGCATCGCCGGGAGAAGTTGGGAAGTGAGGGAGGAATCGCCGGAGCTGAGGACCTCGGTATCCACGAAGACTACGGAGATGGAGGAGGCTGTGAAGTAGGTGAGCACGTTGGCGACCGCCCATTGGGAGGCCGCACTGGGGTCGGCGGCAAGGTTGGGGATGTCGCCGTTGGCGACACCGATGACAAGGAAGATGTTGGAGTGCCACGACTTCCCATGCAATGGGCAATTTCGTCCATAAAATTTAAAAATAACTTTATTAACCATTATTATATGCTTTTGCGGGTTAGAAAACATTATGTTTAAAAGGAAAGGGTTTTTAGAGATTGCCAAATTAACGGCGTGTTTTTGGCTATTTCGCAAACTCATGGGGTTTTTTTGGTAATTTTGACTTTATAAAATTGTACGTTGAAATGCTATAGAACATGTTGCTTGCACTCACTTTTTTCACACACACACACAATTCTAACATTATACTGAAAGTTCCTGTGAAAAAATTAGACAAATCACATGTATTAGAGGAAAGTATAGCAGTAATTCCCTAGTTGTGGATATTGACTAACAATAAAATAAACATATAATAAAAAAATTAGAATGAATGAAAAGATATGGTAGACAAGACCACAGGAGGGACAAAAGACTAGGAGCAAGTTTTTGGCTCCTATTATCTTTTTATCTATTTATTTTTCGTCAAAAATTGATTATTGTTTGCGGAATTTTACTATACAGTATTTAGTCCAATTGTGTTTTTTCCACGTTGGAGATTTTAGGGTCATTTCGTTTCTGAATTAAGAGTGAAAAAGACTAAATGAATAATGGAAATGAGGGAATTAAGAATGAAAAAGAGTAAATGAGTAATGGAAATGAGAGGCAGTGGAGGAGGATTTGGGATAAAAGATGTGTTTGGTTAATAAAGTATGAGAGTGTAGTTTTTTGAGAAAGTAAAAAAATAAAAGATGAAAATATAGTAAAATGACATTTATAATAAATAACATTATATATCAAATAATATATTAAAGTGAAATAATAAATATTTTAATTAAATATTCTATTTTGTTAATTATTTATTATTAATAATTAATAATAAAATATACCAAACAAAATGTTAATATTTTTTAATTATATTTTTTAAGATAACTATTTAAATTAAATAGTTTACTTTAACAAATATTTATTATTAAGATTAATAATAATAGATATAAAATACAATGTTAATACTTTTTAATAAAAAATTAAGTATTGTGTTATTTTCCTTAACATAATTAATTAATTATTATTTATAATTAAATTTATTTTTTAATATGAAAAACAAAAAGATTAAATAATAACTATTTTTTAATTATAAAAATTTTGAGTTTTGGTACTTACCTCTACTTGCTAGTCTAATTTTTTTCTATATTTTAATCTGATAATTCAAAGCTTCAGTGATCAAGATTTCTTTGGATATGAATAAATACATGTCAAAATTTATGCATTACCCATCACTTTTATTTGAGAATTTAACAGGTGAATTATAATGCAATTAATGTTATTATGAAGGAGATAGATATAGTGAATAGTTTTGACCTAAGTTGAATAAAAAAAAGTTGATAAGGATTAAAATGAATGTAACCTTTCATTACTTTTTCTTTTAGAATTTCAATAAGTGTAATTGTGAAATGCAAGAACAACCTAAAACTAGAAGAACTCATACATTTTCACTGATTTGTTTTTGAGAATTAAACAATAATAAAGATGGATGAGCAAAAGAAAACCTTGGCTACATTAGTATTTACGGAAACTGGAGGAACTATTTATTAGACTAATGATGGAGTAGTGTTTGGGAAGAGTATCATAGTAGTTAATAAGGTGGTTGTTTTGCTAGAATAGCTACAATATCGAACAAATGCATATACATGGGTAAATTTTTTGGTAGGCCACCAAACTTTGGTCAATTATCAAAAAGGTGTCCCAACTTCAATTTGAATCAAAACGGTTACCCATCTTTAATTTTCTTTCACCGGGAGGCTACCCGAGGGATTCCGGCAACTCAGTGGTGACGTAGAGGCCGGAAATCCTCCGTCAGCGCTGACATGACAATCTCCCCGCGTGACAAGCCGGTACACGTCATTTTAGTCTGCCATGTCAGAAAAACGTTTCCACGTCAGCCTGTCTTCTTCGAGGGATGCGGAAGAATGGCTTAGGGTTTCAGTAGCTTCTTAATTTGGGCGAGGATTTCACTAGTTTCTCAATTCTGTTTTAATTCAGCCGGGGGTATTGGCTGTCAATGGATCTAAGTGGTGATGGTGATGTTTAAGGAGATTGTATTCCTTTTTGATGATGTAGACTTGTTTGAATAATTCCTTTTCAATTATGCAGATTTGTTTCAATAGAGCATTTTGACAATTTGAGGATCAATATAACTTTCAGGTTTACTTTTTATTTTGTGGACTCTTTGTTTTAAGAATCAATAAAACTTTCAGGTCTATTGTTTATCCTGTGGACTCTTTGTGCATTGGAAAAATTTGCCGAACAAAAAAAATAACCTAACTTATTCTGTCGACTTTTGGTGCAGGAGGTGTTCCACATGAGGTTCAATTGAAAAATTTGTTCTGTGGATCCTTTGTTATTCAACCTGCATTGAGGGTTTCAGTTTTATTTTTTATTCTGTGGACTCTTTGTGCACCCTCATGGAATTGTTTCTAATAAGAAAAAATTTGACACAAGAGGGCAGGGCCAACACTTCAGTATGCAACCCTCAATTGAATTGCAAAATAACATGGAAAACCTGAAAGAACCAATTCAGGTTGTGATGTACCTGCTATTTTGTTTTTAATCTACATAAAAATAAATCTCAGACAGCACATTGTGAAGTAATTGACCCTTTTATGAACCTGCAAACCTTGTTGCATATGCAAATAAACAAGGGATAGGAGGCTAATGCTGCAAGAAATTAACTTAATTTACAGGAAAACAACCATTTTCTCATTCGGCCAAAATATTGTCTCACAAAATTTCTGCATGTGCAGATTTGTAACATATAACTGAAAACCACAAACATGAACATACAACCCCTTCGCAGCTTTAGAAGGACACTACATGCACTAGTTTACTATATGTACCATTACAACAAAACTAAAAAACAGATATGCATTTAGACTAGTTGCTCAAACTCCTGGTGGCAACCACACCTTCGTCCTTTTGTCAGCAGCTCCAGCAATAGCTTTATCTTTGGCATCACTGTGCTTAACCTGGGATTTTAGAGTACGACCACTTCCACTAGCATTTGCCGGTTGAGTATGTACTCTTCTCCCAGCTTTAGGCCCCTCTGCTGCTGCACCTTTTTCTGCTTGCCTTCTCTTTATCTGTTTGGCACCTATTGTATTTAATTCTTGTGTCATGGGTTCAGAATTTACAGGAGGATGTGGTGCAGGAGATGTTCCACATGAGGTTGCACAGGCCTAAGTAAAAATTAGAGAGTGGGCATCAGCTACTGAATTAATAGAGCAATGTCTTAGTGTTAACAATTACCTGTGCCATTTGACCAGCCTTTGGCTGGAGCTCCTCAGCAGTGACAGGGTTCTCATAAGCCTTTTTTAATTTCTTGCCCCCCTTGTGACCAGCTTTGGAACCCTGATTTGCTCTTCACGAGAGGGAAACTTAACCTGGATACCTGTAATGGGCACTGTCACCAGCTACATAGAAGAAATACCCACATATGAAATAAATAAGTCAATCACATATTACCAAAAATAAAGGATACTGAATTATGAGTAACCTCTGTGAAGGACTCCTGCCCTGCCTGGGACTGCTGCATTGTCATTTCATTCTCCTTTGAATTTGTTGCTCCATGGGGTGCTTCCACAAGATTTGTAACTCCCTACAGACATTAATCACCAAAGATATGAATTCATCAATATTTCTTCCCCTATTTTAGTATGCATAATTCTTGGCAGTGATATAAAAATATAATTTTAATTCATCTAACTTACCTGGGAATCATTGTGCTGTGAAGTTGCATTCACTTCAACAGAAGTACCTGCATTACCATCCAAGGCATTCAATCCATCAACCAGCACATGTGCAATTAGATCATCTACTTGTTGCATTCCAGTATTTGCTGCCTCATTCCCCTTCCTGATGAGGTATTAACCATCTACATACACAATGCAAAACATTAAAACATATATAATTAAATGAACTGTCATAATTAACCTGGTTTTTTTTTTTGTGAGGCCACTAACCTTTAGTCCATGATACCTCTTGTTGTGACCTACCACACCACATACACTGCATGTCATCCTCACCCATTTCTTGCTAACTTTTCCAGCTTTTGAATACAACTGCTCATCAGCTTCCTTTCTCCTGAGCAAAGTTTTCTTTCCCCTTTTTTTGTTTACTGGCTGGGGTGGGATGATAGGCATAAGGTCACTCTTAGGCCAAGACACACTATCATGTGTTGGGCTCAATATATTTTCATATATATGAAGACCAGTGCTGACCTTGTAACATGTATGCAAGTAATTTTTGGGCTTGTCTTTGTTATAGTAGAGTACAAAAATACCATGACTACATGGTATCCCACTTAGTTGCCACCTCCTACAAGAGCAACTGCACTCGCTCTTGTCAACCACAAATTGCCCATCAGGCCCTACAACCTGGTACTTGTCTCCACCTGACCAAGTGGTGTTATACAACCAGCTAAGTTGTTTCAGTTTTTCAAGTTTCTTCATAATTTTAGGGCAATGCTCTGTTGTTACTTTCTTCAATGCATCTCTTCTTTTTTGAATTCTCCTCATTAGTTGTGTCCTGATCATCTCATTCATAGTGATGACACCTTTTAATCTAGCTTTTAAGATGTTACTATTAAAATACTCACATATGTTATTTAAAAGAATGTCACATTTAAATTGGGTTTGAAAATGGGCTCTACTCCAATGCTTGCCTTCAATTTTCTGCATGTATTCATAAGCCCCTATGGACATCCCTTTCAAAATCTCCATCTCCCTGTCAAAGACAGCAACATATGTGGACCTAGCACAGGCCTACAATTGGTCTTTAAGGGCTTTGCCCCTATATGTCTTCCTAAAATTGGTGTGTATATGTCTCACACAATACCTATGTTCACTATGTGGAAACAACTCGGCAATTGCAGGCATTAATCCCTAAAGACAATAATTGGTTGCCATATCACCATCCCCCAGCCAATTGAGTATAATAAAAATGCACACAATTAGTTCACATTAAGAACAATTTGAATATAATAAGGGTAACACCAGCATAACAAATAAAAATAACTGAACAATTAGCCCAAAGCAGGAACAACACACAATAGTAATTGATGTGGAACTAATGTAATACATGAATTGAGTCTGAATTTAAAAAGATAAACACCTCACATATAGGGGGAAACTACTAGCCTAGTTCAAAATTGAAATGATGCCACAAAAGCACAATACAAAAGCAGGACAATATTGGTTCACTATCAACATGGCATTAACCACAAAAGCTAAGTCTATAATTGATAAGGGCACTATCATAGCAAAGAAAAATAATTAGCGTAAGCTGTAATTAATTGAACAATACATGGCAGGACTAGCCTAGTTCAACTAGCGTAATTAATTACACTCATTAACTAGTGGGTAATGACACAAAATTAATTAACAACTCATAACCAACTCACCTTTTTCCTATCAGTCATAAAAGCCCACTCTTTGCTATTAGTGATCTTCAAATCCTGAGCCAAAGTCTGCAAAGTATGAATGAGGGACACACAAGAGTTAGTTCAGACAAGTGTCATCAGTGTAAACAACTAATAGCCTAATTCACATTCCTCTAAAACCCATTTCCAGTTGTCTTTGTTCTCTTTGTCCACCATGGCCCAAGCAATGGGATAGCTGCAATCATTTGCATCTATCCCAACTGCAGCCAGCAGCTGACCTCCATACAATCCCTTCAAGAAACAACCATCCAAAGAGATGAGATGTCTGCATCTTGCCAAAAACCCTACCCTCAAAGGAGAGAGGCAGACATAGACTGCTTTGAATACTCCTTCTTCATTGCTGCTCATAATTATTGTTGAGCCAGGATGGGTCTCTATCAACTCTAGCCTATAATCATGTAAATTTGACACTTGGGTCTCCTCATCACCATCTATAAGCCTTGGTGGTCAGGTGGAATAAATGAAGGAAATGGAGTCAGATATATGTATTATGCAACAAGTTAGTATAGGAAGAGCAGGAAAGTAAAATAAATTATGCTAACTTACTTTTGGGCAATACTCTTGGCCCTGTAAGCTCTCAATCTACTAATGTCCACTTCTTGATTGCTCTTCACAGCTTGGATAATGCCTGCAATTCTCCATGAGGGGTCTGCCCTGAACTGCTCCAAGTATGTCCTTGCTATCCATTCAGCACTAACATGCCTATTACTATGGTCTCTAGCACATTCATGTTGTAAGACACCTGTCTTGATCTGAACTGTGGCTTTATCTTTAACTATAGGTGAAGCCCAAAGGTAGAAGGGGCAGCCTTTCTTACAAAAGGCCTTACATTTTTTTTTAGTGTTAGGCCTGAAGTTCATAACGTATCGATTTTTGATCCCATAATGTTTTACAGCTTGCTTAAATTGTTTGAAACTTCTAAACTTCATTCCAATCTTAAATTGTGGGTTCTTCATGTCAACTTCATCATTGAACTCAGCATAACTAGACCTACCTTGAACCAATGTATCCTTATCAATTGAAGAACATGACTGCAACTCCTCAGACCTGGCACAGTCAGCTTCTATATCATCCCCATCACTAATTTGGCTGCCAACTACTCCTCCCATTTCTGCTTCAGTCCTGTCCAACCCAGATTTCTCCCCAACTTCTTCATCCGTTTCACCTTGAAAACTATAGTCTGAATCATGGAAATCATCCAAATCATCCCCCCCATCCTGGCCCCCTACCAATCTAGCTTCTAAGTCAGGTTCCTCCTCAATGTCTTCAGCCTCATCTGAAGCTTCTTCCTCAACATCATTTTCTGATTGGACCCTGTCTAATTGACCAATTCCTACTCCACCATCATTGCAATCAACATTACTTCCTCTCTGAGTAGCACTACTTCTTGCAAGCCTAGCATATACAGACACCTCCTTACTTGGTCCCACACACATTGCCATTGACAGGGCATCTAAATCATTCTGAATCTGCTTCAGTTCCTTTCCCTGGTTGGATTCATCTAACCACCACAAAGTGCAACCTTCTACAGATAAACTAAATTCTTTGGCCATGCAAATGAGTTCAATTTTGGACATTTGGTCTGCGCAGCAATAATCAATATACCCTGCCATGGTCTCTATATCACCAACAATGTAATGCAATTTTATTGTGAACAGGTCTGCAGTTGGCACTGAAAGTGAATGGGCTCAATTAGGTCAGTCATTTGGAAGCATTTATTTGTCTACACCCTAACATCAACTAATTCTAGGCCATACCACCAAGGTACACAAGCATTGCTAACTCCTAACACCAAGGAAAATAATGTTGGGTACCATAACAGCGAAGTAAATATAATCATTGAAACTCATGCCACTTTGAAAATGCACCATCAATGGCAACTATAACAAATTTGCAGGGCAAGTTTAGTTCAAGCATGTAACAAATTCATTGACTATTCAACAGTACATTAATTAAACAACTCATGTGTGGAATTAATTAGCCCAACACTGGGCTTAGCAGACAAGAGGAATTAACCACACACCCTTATCCACTGATGGCTTAGCAAACACAAAATAACATTTACCCTGTCAAATGTTTATTAAAAATCTTTTGTGTTGCTTTATACTTCCCTAGTTAGCTAAATCAAAAGTTGTATTGTTCTTAAACATCTCATGGTAAACATATAGCTTAGTAATATATTCAATCTACTTTTGTCATATGTTTTCAGTCTCCCCAAACCAAGATCAGCAGGGAAAATAATGTTGGTTACCAGAACAGTAAACTAAATATAATCATTGAAACTCATGTCACTTTGAAAATGCACCATTAATGGCAACTAATAGCCTAATTCACACACCCTTATCCACTAATACCTTTTGTTTAGATATTCAAATTACTTACCATTATGGCACTAAGATTTGGTCTAACTACATATACTTAGATCTGAATTGAGTGGGCTCAACCAATGTTGTATTTTAAAAAATTTAAAAATTACAAAGGAAAGTAAAATAAACAACATGTATAGAGTTATAATAATAACACAATGTTATAGTAATTAACCACACACCTTTTATCCATTGATGGCTTAACAAACAAGAGCAATAACACAATGTTTACAGGACTCAAACAACATTCAAACTTCATAGTCAGATAAATCTTACAACAGTAACTTACAAAAAAGTGGGGCTTCCTCCCCGTCTTTCCATCTCTCCCAGTTGACTGCCATATCTGAGCCGTTCCTCTTCTTGCTTAATGGTGGCCGAAGACTCCTTCAACCTACCGGTGCTCCACCTTTCCCACTGTTCAATGCTTGCCTTCAATCCTTTGAGAATATCTCGACTAGACTTCTGCCGGCATCACCAATGCTTTCTCCGGTGTATCCCCGTCGGTTTCTCTGTAAAATGCTTCACTGAAGAGGGGTTTTGAACTTGACTAAAGGGGCTTTTCGTGACACATGTAGCGCTGACGTGGAAATGTTTTGCTGACATGGCGGACTAAAATGACTTGTACCGGCGCGTCACACGGGGAGATTGCCATGTCAGCGCTGACGGAGGATTTCCACCCTCCAAGTCACCACTGAGTTGCCGGAATCCCTCGTGTAGCCTCCCGGTGAAAGAAAATTAAAGATGGATAACCGTTTTGATTCAAATTGAAGTTGTGACACATTTTTGATAATTGACCAAAGTTTGGTGGCCTACCAAAAAATTTAAGATGTTGTGTTTAGTTTCTTCTCCTCTCTTTGTTAATATGGATCTCCAAATATGACTTTTAGGTGACGTTTGGTTGCAAGGAGTGGAAAGAAGAGGAGTAGAAGAGTAATGAAAATGAGGAGTATTAGAACAGGCATGGGAATGAAAAATATATTTGGTTTGAAGGATTGGAGAAGTAGTTTATTGAGAATGGGAAAAGTGAAAAAAGAAAAATATGAGAACATGACTATTACGCCCTTTATGTAAATAAATATTGTTATATATATAATAATGAGATTTGTCAATTATATTTTTAAAAATATTTAAATATTAAAATAAATTAATAGTTATAAATATATATTTCACTTTAGTCTATCAAATCTAAAAAAAATTATTTTTCATTATTATAATTAATTATTTGAATTAAATATTGTGCTTAAATTATTAAGTATTATTAAAATTATCTATTTACTTATTATTTGAATTAGATTATTATTTTTACTTATTAGTTAATGTAATTCAATTATTAGTTATCATTATTTTCAATTTAAATATTTTCATTATTTATTTAATTATTATGTAAATTAATTATAATTTAAATTATGAAATAAGATTATTTGAATTAAATTATTATTTTAATTATTAGTTATTATTATTTTCAATTTAATTATTTTTCATTATTTATTTAATTATTATGTTAATTAATAATGATTTAAATTATTAAATAAGAGGGGTATAATTGGTATTTCACCCCAAATAGTGAGGGGGAATGAGCAATCCTCTCATTTTTGAGAGGATTGCTCACTCTTCTCTCACTCTCCCTTCACGCCTTACTCACTCTCACCCACTCCTCTCTCACTCCCATTACTCCACATTCAAACAAGATAATGCCCCATGTAAGTAATGACTCTCATTCCATTACTTGCAACCAAACACCACCTTAATGTAATGCGTTCACATCCTTAGCCAAAGATATCAAAGATTGTGTTGTTGGCTTTTCTTAAGTTTTGCTTTGGGTTTTTAAAATTTTAAATAAATAAATAAAAATAATGTTTGATTTTTACCATTGGCCAAAGAATTTTGTGTAGCTATGAGATTACCATTATTAATGAGGATGTATAATGTACTGATGAGGGGAAAATCAATTTAGGATTGAGATATGATGTAAAGAGTTGGGAAATATATTATTGGTAATGATGTTATATTTCAAAATTACAGTAATATTATTTCAATATCATAGGAGTGTGTTTTACATTATTTTGTCATCACTTAATAATGGGGAGTAACATCTCATGCTTTATTTAACAAAAAAAAAAAACACATACATAATTAACAAATAACAATGTTTATTCTTTCCAAAGAAAACATATTTTTAAATTTATTTATATAAAAAATATAATAAAATTTTAATTTTAATAAATATTTAATTCAAGTTTATCCCGGATATTTGGAACAAGAAAACAAAAAAACAATACAGATGAGGGATGGGTGGTTGAAAGAGTGGTTTTTCTGAGAAGAAGGCTGTGGTCATTGTTTTTAGGGGAAAACAAACATTGTTGTTCTTTTTGCATGCATGGCATTGATGTCCGGCCTTGATGACTACTTTTTTTTTTGCCTGCATGGCATTATTCAAGAAGTTATGTGAATTTATTGATGTCGTTTGCCAATCTTTGTTTCAAGCTTGATGGAGCTGAAGTTGTTCAACTCGGAGATCAGTTGGGTGGTGATGTCAGCGTCGATGACCAACAACATCATTTCTACGACAAGGATGATGATATATAAAATTAGGTGTTGGAGATCAAGCACAAGCCAAGGAACAATTTGGGAACAAGGCAAAATAATATACAGAACCAATCTTCAATCAATCATCTACTTCTTCATTTTTCACATCAACACTTGATTCTCTCAAGGTGAGACAACACACAAGCAATAGAAGCTAAAAAAGAGAAGGTAGATTAAAGCTTATTGAAAATATAGATACAATGGCTCATTTCATGTCTCATCCAAGAAGATAAACTCCAGCTGGAAGAAGCTCTGTAATTCCTCTGCGATAAGAGAAACAAAAGGTTTAGAAAACATAGAGACTTTGCAAATCACACCAGAAATTTTCTGCAGATCATCATCATCAGTATATCATTCTCATTTTATTACATTGGGAGCAGCTATCTTCTTCACTCTAGATATTTCTGCAGAAGGGTAAAGTAAAGTAGTTTTCCACTTGAAAAACACATACTTAACTTATATTACATAGCTTTGACTAGCCATAGTTGACTAGTCAATTAAGATGGTAGCACATTACTCAACATATTTTCCCCCCTTAATGTGCTCTTCTTGAACTCCAAGCATCTCTCTAAAATAATTGAACTTGTCTCTTGGAAGTGCCTTTGTGAAGATATAAGCCATTTGATCTTCACTTTTACAAAATTTCAAGTTAATCTCACCATTTTCAATTATGTCTCTAATGAAGTGGTGCTTGATTACAATATGACGGGTTTTGCTATGATAAACTAGATTTCTTGCTATGTCAATAGCTGATTTGTTATCACAAAACAAAGTTGTAACTTCATTCTGCTTCTCACCAATGTCTTCAAGGATTTTTCTAAGCCAAATAACTTGAGAAGTGGCCAAACTAGCTGAAATATATTTAGTTTCTGTAGAAGATTGAGCCACACTCTGTTGCTTCTTCGATGCCCAAGAAAATACTCCATAACCCAATGAAAAACAATACCCTGAGGTGCTTTTCATGTCATCTCTGCAGCCACCCTAATCACTATCACAATATCCAATTAAGTTTAATACCTCTATTATATTTAATTCCATAGCTAATTGTCCCTTTGATGTATCTCAACACCCTTTTTGCAGCTCTAAGATGAAGATGGCTAGGATTATGTATAAATTTTGACAACAAACTTGAAGCAAACATAATATCTGGCCTTGTAGCTGTAAGATACAACAAATTTCCCACTAAACTTCTGTACAAAGTGGCATCAACTTTCGTTTGTCCATCTTCTTTAATAAGTTTTCATTAACTACTAGTGGTGTAGCCATACATTTGTAGTCAGACATCCCAAATTTTGCAAAGATATTTTTAGCATATTTCTTTGGCAAATGAAGACTCCATCATCTTGTTGATAAATCTCCATGCCAAGAAAATGACGTAATAAACCCATATCATTCATTTCATATCTTCTCATCATATCTTTCTTGAAATCAGCCAACATCTTCTCATTGTTACTAGTGTAGACCAAATCATCAACATAGAATGCAACAATGAGAAATTTTTATGTAACTTGAGCCTTCACATTTAGAGTTGCTTCACTTTTGCTCTTTTCAAATCTTTGTTCCAAAAAATATAAATCAATTTGGTTACACCAAGCTTTTGGTGCTTGTTTCAACCCATACAAAGATTTCTTCAAATTATACACCTTGTCTTCTTCATCATTTTTGACAAAACCTTGAGGTTGATGGGCATACACCTTCTCCTTCAATTCTCCATTTAAAAAGGCAGATTTTACATCTAGTTGATGCAAATTCCATCTTTTTTGGGCAGCAATGGCAATTATGGCTTTAATGGTATCCAGTCTTGCAACCGGTGCGAATGTTTCATTGTAATTGATACCAGGCTGCTGTGAGTAGCCTATAGCAACTAGCCTTGCCTTCTTTTTTTGGATAGACCCTTCTGAATTCAGCTTCAATTTGTAAATCCATTTCACTCTTATGACTTCCTTGTTTTTAGGCTTCTCTACAAGCTTCCATGTCTTGTTTCTCTTAACAGCTTGAGACTCTTCTTCCATGGCATTTCTCCAATCTTTATCTTGATTTGCTTCTTCAAAATTTTCAGGTTCAAGGATGCAAAAATTACAACTAGCATAAACTTCATTCAAACTCTTCATTTTCGTTGGAGTTGATGTTGAACCATTGGTACTTGTACCTGGTGATGATGGTGTACTACTTGTTGGTGATGAATCTTCCTCCATTGCTTCTTCATGATGCACAACAACTTGCACATCTACACCTTTTTCTTTCCAATTCCAAGTAGCACTTTCATCAAACAAAACATCACAACTTATAATAATTTTGTTAGTCTTCGAACTAAACAATCTATAGCCTTTAGATTTTGAGCTATAGCTAACAAAAATGCATTTTTCACTTACTTCATCATGGTTGTACCTTTTTTCTTTTGGAATTTGAGCATAGCAAATGCTTCCAAAAACCTTCAAGTGCTTCATAGATTGCTTCCTTCCACTCCAAGCTTCAATTGGAGTTTGGCTCCACATGGCTTTTGTAGGGCTTCTATTGAGCAAATACACTATCATATATACTGCTTCATCCCAGAATACTTGAGGTCGGTATTTATCATGTAGCATGCACTTTGCCATCTCCATTACCGTTTGATTCTTCTTCTCGGATACACCATTTTGTTGTGGTGTATAGCTAGCAGTCAATTGTCTTTCCATGCCTTCATCTTCACAAAATTCTTGAAATGCATTTGGTGTGTACTCTTTGCCACGATGACTTCTTAAAATTTTAATGTAGTGCCCTCTTTGTTTCTCAATAAAGCTCTTGAATTTCTTGAAAATTGCAAACACATGGGATCAAAGTAGACCCAAGTCATTCTTGTAAAGCCATCTATAAATAGAATGAAGTATTTGTTACCTCCATGTGAGATAGTCTTCATAGGCCCACATATGTCGGTGTGCATTAGCTCTAGCATCTTCTTGGATCTCCAAGCAACGCTTTAAGAAAAGGTTGCCGATGTTGCTTGCTAAGGGCACATCCTTCACAAGCTTCATGTTTTTCTTCAATTTTTAGTAATCCATAAACCATTCCCTTTTGTTGAAGTAGTTTAAGGTTGAGAAAATTTAAATGCCTAAGCCGTTTATGCCATAGCCATGCATCTTCATCAACATGAGCCTTCAATGCATGAGTTCTTTCATAGTTGAGATTAATTGAGAAGCTCCGATTTGTCTCCATTTTCACTTTTGCAACCAGTTGGCATTGATTGTTATCAAAGTTCAATGCATATCTATGCTCAAGGAGTTGCCCAAGACTTAGAAGATTTTGTCCTAAATTAGGGACAAACAACACATCTTGAATAAATTTTGTGCCTTTCTTTGTTTGAACACTTATGTTTCCTCTTCCTTGTGCTTGCACAATGCCTCCATTTCCCATCTTGACTTGAGTTTTTATAGACTCATCAAGGTCAACGAAGATGGATCTCTTCTTTGTCATATGGTTGCTATAACCACTATTAAGAAACCAAATATCATCATTGGTTCCCATTGCCATGTGACAAGCAAAAAATAAATTTCCTTCACAACCTTGCTCTTTCTTTGAAAAATGCGCTTGTTGATTGCCTTTAAGTTGACAATTCTTCTCGATATGGCCAAACTTTTTGCAATGGTGGCACTTAGGCTTACCCTTATGCCAACAATCCTTCTCAAGATAATTGTCGTTGCTATAAATGTTGCAAGACTTGAAGCTTTCCGCAGTAAATGTTCTTGGAAAAATATTTCTGCCTTTTACTCTTAAATTTTTGCCTCTTCCTCTTCCACGGACATATCTTCCACCTCTACTTAATTCTCCACCTTCATCATTCTTGGGGGTGATATTTAGCTTTAATTGGAAAGCACTTTCAACTGATTTTTCAGCATGCCTTGCAAGTCTTCTTTCATGAGCCATCAAAGATCCCATCAACTCTTGAATCTTCATTGATGAGATATCTTTTGTCTCTTCAATTATTGACACCATAGAATCAAACTTTGGAGGTAAATGCACAAGGATCTTCTCAATAATTTTGTTGTCTTTAATCTCCTCACTAAATACTTTCATTTCATTCACAATTTTAACAATCTTTGTATAGTAGTCTTGCATATTTTCGGCCTCATTCATCTTCAAGTTCTGAAATTCTCTTCTCAATGTTTGGAGAATGGCATTCTTCGCCTTAAGATTCCCTTGGATTCTTTTTATAAAATTTCACATGCTTCTTTGGCCTGAGTTGTCCCAATTGTTCTTGAGAAAATATTTGAACTTACCCCTGCTGAATATATGAAAGGGCCGTAATTAGCATCCTTTCTTCTGTGTTTCTTGAGTGCTTTTAATTATTGCTTACTTAGATTTGTAGTAGATGGAGGTTCATCATATCTTTCCTCAACATACTCCCACAAATCCAATGATCTGAATACAGTTTCAATCTTCACACACCAATGATCAAAAAGTTCTTCAGAGAATGCAGGAATTGGAAGACAATCACTACCTTGATTTGCCATGTAACTCTTCTTTAATTCAACTTCTAATAAGGATGAGATCTTGTTGCTCTGATATATCAATAAGTTGGAGATCAAGCACAAGCCAAAGAACAATTTGGGAACAAGACAAAATAATATGTAGAACCAATTTTCAATCAATCATCTACTTTTTCATTTTTCACATCAACACTTAGTTCTCTAAAGGTGAGATAACACACAAGCAATAGAAGCAAAAAAAAAAAAAAAATAGAAGGTAGATTACAGCTTATTGAAAATATAGATGCAGTGGCTCATTCCATGTCTCATCTAAGAAGATGAACTCCAACTGAAAGAAGCTCTATAATTTCTCTGCGATAAGAAAAACCAAGGGTTTAGAAAAGAGAAAGACTTTGCAAATCACATCAGAAATTTTCAGTAGAAAATCTGCAGATCATCATCATCATTAGTATTTCACTCTCATTTCATTACATTGTGAGCAGTTATCTTCTTCACTCTAGATATTTCTGCAGAAAAGTAAAATAAAGTAGTTTCCCCATATGAAAAACACATAATTAACTTATATTACATAGCTTTGACTAGCCATAGTTGACTAGTCAATTAAGATGGTAGCACATTACTCACATTAGGAATGCAAGACAAGTGAATAGAGTGTATTCATTTTATGTGTTCATGGCACTCACAACGTATGTATGCTTCGTAGCTAGAGTCATAAGAACCCTGCCCATCTGGGTTATAGAACGGATGCCGCTAGGGAAACCGGTGGATGAAGGGTACGTCTTCATGTTCCTTGTCGTTGCTTTGGCCATGGCGCTTGTTAGAAATACCATCGGCGGCAATGCGTATCACATCTCGTTGATGCCGGGGTGGGTGATACTGGATAGACTGCTGTCGGGAGAAGGCTTGATGCAGAAGATTAAGACCTTCGTTAATGGAATCCTGGTGCCGCTTTACTTCTCAAGAAGTGGAATGTGGACCAACGTGGACTCCATTACAAGCAGGAATGACTGGAGATTTTTACATCTTATAAACTTCATGGGGTGGCTGGCAAAGGTGGCATGGACTTTAATACCATCCCCTAACTATCGGTTCCCCTTCAGCTACGAATTGTCGCTCAGCCTCCCTGCCTTCAAAGTTCCAAACCTCGCGCCATCGAGCTCTCGTTGGCAGCAACAATGGCTTCCGTGAAAGAATCCATCCAGTATTTCGGCAGCAAGAAGACAGCAATTGCCATGACCTACTGCAAGCGCGGGCGTGGCCTGATCCGCATCAATGGAGTCTTAATCAAGCTCGTGAAGCCTGAGATCCTCTCGTACATGACCTTTGAACTGATCCTCCTTCCTAGGCGCTCCCACTTTGCTGATGTCAACATGCGGATCCGCGTCGGAGGTGATGGTAAGACCTCCCAGGTCTATACCATCAATTAGAGCATTGCCAAGGCTCTGATCGTTTATTACCAGATTAGAGATATCCTTATTCACTATGATCATACTCACCTAGTGGATGTTCCTCACAGCTATAAGCCCAAGAAGTTTAGCAATCGTGGAGCTCGGGGCTCGCTTCCAAAAGTCATACCGTTAAAGGGTTTTGCTCTATCTCCATCTATTATCCAAGTTATTATTTTTGACAAAATCTTAACTATAGTAGAGGGATTCTGCTTTCTTATATGCTAATTTTTTTACTATGGATATTTAAGCACTATGTTTTCACCAAAAAAAAATTAATAAATGAAAAAAATTATTACGAAATTCATTTGTTGCAAGGGTTTCTGTAATTTTGCAGGTTGACCCTCTTACGAGTCAGAAAATTTTTAATGCTCACTTTGAGGTCATAGACACTCATTGGACTAGGAAAGTTTCTCAAACTCACTTTGAGGCCATAGACACACTTAGGAGTGATGGAGAAATTCCAAATATGAAGACCCTTCTGAACTCATTTTGAGGTCGTGAACCCTCTTAAGAGTCAAAAAATTTCTAATACTCACTTTGAGGACATAGACACTCATTGGAGTGGGAAATCTTTTTAAACTCATTTTGAAGGTCATAGACACACTTAGGAGTGATGGAGAAATTCCAAAGAGTCAAAAAAATTTTAAAGCTCACTTTGAGGTCATAGACACTCATTGGACTGGGAAATTTTCTCAAACTCACTTTAAGGTCATAAACACTTTTCAGAGTGATAGAGAAATTTTCAAAAAATTGAAGACTTTTCTGAACTTAGAGAATTTCTAATGCTCATTTTGACGTCATGGACACTTATTGGAGTATGAAATATTCTTAAACTCACTTTGAGTTCATAAAATCTCATTGGGGTTGGAAAACAAAATTTTAAAACCCTCTTTGAAGGCTTGGCGCTCATAGGGTTATAAAAAAATCAAAGTCAAAGGAATCAAGTCAAGATTCAAGATGTGAGAGAGTAAAGATTGAAAAAAATCCAAACAAATTGATAAAATAACTCAGTGGTCTCAAGACATCAGAAATCAAAGACTCAAAGCATATTACAAGTCAAAAAAATGATAAAAAAATGGAAAAAGCTTCAGAAACACAAAAGCTGAAGCTCTTGAAAAGTTAAAGACAAAAAAAAATCAAAGTCAAAGCAGCCAAATCAACATTCAAGAAATGAAAGAGTCAAGATTAAAAAATCCATATAAATCAATAACTAGACTCAACAATCTCAAGACATTAGAAGTTAAAGACTCAGATAGTTTCACAAATCAATGTTTGAAGAAAGTTTTACAAGTACAGAAACCGAAGCTTTTGAAAAGTCAAATTATGTAAAATCAAGTTTGTGATTCATCAACATAGAGAATCAACAACTTGAAATCTAAATCAGATCCAAGATACAAACTCAAATGTCCAAGATATATGTTTCAAATGAATGAACAAATGAGCTCAATAACCTCAAAGCATCAAAAGTCAAAGGGTCGAAGAGTTCACAAATTGCAAAAAGCTTCTCAAGCACAAAATGCCGAAGCCTTTTTCTTTGAAGAATTTCAAATCATCAAGTTACTGATTCTCAAAATGTAGAGGATTTATAATTCAAAACCTAAATCATGTCCAAGATGCAAATTTCAAGATTTGACGAAGACCAAAAGTCAAAGCGTGCTTTTCGGCGACATAGTCGGAGGGAGATGAAATAATGGAATCGTTGTTTACTTAGGCATATAAGTCTAAGTTACATAAATATAAAAGGAAATAAAGTTAAGATGATCACATTTCAAAGCCCTTGTAATGAAATGTCTGAATTCAGGTTTATTAAAAATGAATAAAATTGATTGTTCCAGTTTGTTCACACTTATTTTTTAATCGGAGGTTCTCATGAATTTATCTGAGATAATTAACAATAGGGCTTGCATCTAATGGAAGTCATGAACTCATAATCCTTTGAAGTCATAAAATAATAAAAATTTGATTTATAAGCTAATATTTTTGGCCGCTTAATTATATTAAAAACATGCTGACGATAAAAATCCCCACAAAATTATTTTTATAAATTAAATTCAGATTCAATCAAATAAAAAGTAGTTGTTACATATAAGAGAAGAAAGGGAAGTATTGGAACATTGTTATGGCAACATGAATGTTCTTTTTAATTTTTTTGCTTAAAAATCATTTTATTATTTAAATTAAATATAAAATATCTCTTCAGGCACAAAACCAAAAAAGTATTATATATTTTTAAACGTAATCAAGAATTCGTTAAATTAGTTAATCATGTATAAAAATTTTAATATTGATTGTTTGCGTCTTATATATATATTAACGTGGTTAAAGTTTTTATCAGATTTTGAATAAGTATAAATATACTTTTATTTAAAAATGATTGAAATTTTCTTAACACATAAGAAAAATACATCACAATCAAAAATTAACTTATGGCTAAATTTTTAATTATAAATATCAATTTTTTGTGACATATACATAAAAGAGAGAAACTTCATGAGGGCATATTAGGCCATGTTTGGTTACAAAATAAAAAAAATTGACATAATTTTATTACATAGGAAATACAAGTGATTATCACAAAAATTATGGTATATTTTATTCTTACAGAATAAGTGTTTGGTTAACAAAATAAAAAATATTATATAAATATTCCACACACTTTAAAATGAGAAAAAACCACTCAACATAATTATCACATTATGGCATAATTTTGTAGTGTAAATTAGATACCCAAACAACTTATAGTATAATTCTGTAAAAATATTATATTATGCCATAATGTACGAATTATGACATAATATTGGGTTATCCAAACAGAAGCTTAGCTTTTTAAAGTCCCCAGTATTTGATGGTAACCATTATATTATAATTTAAGAGATATTGTGCTAAATTCACTGTTAGTTATTGTACTGTAGATGTTGTGCATGCATACAATGCCCACTGTAGAATGTTCATCGAGGAAGCATATATATATATATATATATATATATATATATATATATATATAATGAGTTTTTATTAGTATGCCCTTAGTTTTTTAAAAACTAGAATCATTTCATGTCAGCTAATAAATCATGATTTAGGGCATCTCCAACGCTGCGCCATTAATAGCGCTTAACGCCATTAATGACTCAGAATGGCGCTCCAATGGAGCGCCATTCTTGATGCCAAATTTGTTGTTGGCTACAGTGCCACGCAATTTCTTGCGTGGAATTGTAGCCAGCTTCAAATTTTTTTTTAATTTTTTAATTTTTATATTTATTAGTTTAATAGTTATTTAATATATTTTGGGTTATTAATTTATAATTTTGGTCTAGTTTTAACCTCATAAAATATATATTATTATAAAATTTATTTTTATAATTTCATATTTTAGTAAAATTAATAAATTATAATTTAAGTTTATATTTTTTAATTAATAAAAATAAAAATTAGAAAATAATACCAAAAATATAAATTCATTGAAATTAACACAAATTACATGAACAATACAATAAAAACACAAAATAACATAGATTGACATTGACAACAATAAAGGACAAAGACGCTCATATTGCACTTCGCAATGGATTGATTGAACATTTATGCTTGCGTTATGCAAATTCAGAAGATAATTAAAAACTTGTGTACTACTTTAGTTTCCAATAATGAGTTGTTTTAGTGTCTACCTTGTTTGTATGTTATGTTTTTAGTTGTTAATTAATGCGATGTTTGTATTTGAAATTTTTATTATTATGTTTCAATTTTTATTGAAATTATCACAAATATTTTTATTTTATATTTAATAAATATTAATAACAAATATAAAAAATTAAAAATTAAAAGTAAAAAAGAATTGAAAGATAACAAATATATAAATTGTAAAGTGTAAAGAATATTCTTAGAATATTCTGTTTTGGAGTTAAAAATAGAGTTGTTGGTTGGAGAAAATTTTACTGTAAAAGCTGTATTTTTGAAGCTGAAAGCTTCAAATAGAGAGTTTTGAGTTGGAGATTGCCTTAATTTTTGTTGTTTATGTGTGATGTGTAAAATTATTATTATTAGTGAATGTACTACTATATTATTAAATATTTTGAAAACTGTTAGGTAGGCTACATAAATAGTCAGGGTCGTGGATGCAAATGTAACCTCCATAATATTTCAAAATTTTGGTTTTTATATTTGAAACTTTTTGTACATAAAAACAAAAGTTAAAAAGAAAATTCTTCATGAACCTAGAATAGACCCAGCCAGCCTGATTCCACCAAGTCGGAATACCGATCCATTCCGAGTCGGGTCGAGTCAAAGCACGCTTCCTTAGTCCGCGTCGATCCCTCGCACACTTCCTTCTAGGCTAAGCAAAGCAAACTGAGAATCGATACCAAGCCCCCATTGAGCCCATTTTCGGGACACGTGTCATAATCAAACTAATTCTACGACCGACAATTCTATATATCTGCAACGTGTCCTCATCACACGCCTCCCTTCTCTCTCGTCATTAAATTTCAACTCCGCCCTTCTTCCTCGTGTTCCACGCTCTTTCGATCCAGAACCACGCAAATCCAGAAACCCTAGGATCCATGGCGCTGGAGTGGGTGGTGCTCGGCTATGCTGCGGCGGCGGAGGCGATCATGCTTCTTCTCATCACCCTCCCTGTCCTCGGCGCCCTTCGCAAGGGCTTGATCGCCGTTGTGCGATCGGCTCTCAAGCCGATGCTCTCAATCGTCCCCTTCTGCCTCTTCTTGCTCATGGATATATACTGGAAGTACGAGACCCGACCGACATGCGACCAGGAGCACGCATGCACGCCGACCGAGCACCTGCGGCACCAGAAATCGATCATGAAGAGCCAACGCAACGCCCTCCTCATCGCCTCCGCCCTCGTCCTCTACTGGCTCCTCTTCGCCGTCACCAACCTTGTTGTCAAGGTCGAGCAGCTGAATCAGCGGATCGAGAAGCTGAAGCGCCAGGACTGATCCAACCCCCGAATCAGGCTCGCCTTCTTCCTTTCTTGTTTCGGTTGCTACTTTTCCGATGATGTTACTTTAATCTAAAGGGCTTTTCTTCTTGCCCTTTACGTTTGGGTATTTCTCTCGGCGTTTGATCGATGTATGGATTTTGATTTGAATACGCTCGCCATGATATACATATTCCCTTCTTGTTGTTCTTAGATCTGTGAATGGATTTACTGGTGTTTTGATATTGATCTTTTCTAACTATTAACATTGTTGAATTTTGTGATTCTCTTGTGTTTATCTCTATTTTTCTTTGTTTTTCTTGTTATGCTTGATCTCTCTTTGATGTTTCAATTTGGGATTTCTGGGATTATCGGATAGAGGTTCAATTTGAACGAAATCCTATATGCTTATGAATTTGAATAAATAGCATTGGCTTTGTTTACCAATTTTCAAGATGCAAAGTTCTCCCTTGTTATTCTGTCATGCTCTATTGCTACTCAAAGTTGGACTTAGTTGTTATTTAATATGGTTTCTTTGGGAGAATTCTAAGGTAGATCAGAAACTGATTATGCAACTTTGAAACTTCATCTCTTAAATCTTCTTGATTCATCTTCACTATCAAAAGATTGTTGAATTTCAGAGTACTCTAGTCTGTGTGTTTTGTGTTTTGGCATCAATTTTAGCAATATTGCCACTAATTTTAGCTTTGTGTAGCTTTTTGTAATTTTCTTTTATACTTTGATGTTGTCAAAGCTAGCTTCTTGTTGAAACACTGTTTTACTAGGGTTACATAGGACCAACTTACACAAGGATATTGTCTACAAGTAATTTTCTGTTTCTTTCTTGTAGGACTTTTTTTTTTACTTATCTGAAAAGAGGGTGTAGACATTCTGCATGTTTTTTAATAGGATTTGCATGGTTGAAGACTTAAAATTAGCAGTTTTAAAGCTAGAATTTGTTTCTTCAATTTCGAATGGTTTAAACTGTATTATAATTTGAACCTTATAGCGTTATAATGAAATATGAAGGAGAGTGTTATTCTCATGACACATCTTGCTATTTTTTACCTATTGATATTTATCCTAGTTTGGTTCATATGATGCTCAATCTACATTAATGTAGGGTGTTAGGGTTGTGGTCGCTTGTTGAATCATGTGGATTGCATTGTGGTTTTACCTTGATTTTAAATGTCAAATGTGTGAGAAAGAAAAAGGAAAACCAGCTATTGTCTTAGGTTTTGAATTCATGAGAACTAGTTTTTTAAGTTTTGATCATTTTGTCATTTGATGACCTTAATTTCACTTTGATCACCACTGGTAATCTCCCTTCAGATCTCTTAGCAAATTCTCCCAATGTGTGGGCAATTTTTGGCTTTGAATCTAATGAATTGAAGAGTTTTTAGAGTTTTTGACTTCAAAGGAAAAACTTGTTGATATCTGAAGTGTTGGAAGATGTGGTCAATAACATTAGGTTTTTTAAAATTGGACAATGATTATGTTTTTTGTTTTCATCCTGAATTTTGAATTATCATGTTTTAATTAAACCAATTCCACACTAAAATATGTGGTACCATAGTAGAATCTTGGCAATAACTTGTATAATATTAAAACTAAACAAATAATTTTATGGATTTCTTAATATGCATTTGAATGCTTGTAAATTTTTTTATTTTTAACTGTATTTAAGATGGATGAACTTAACTATTATATGGATAATATATTTTATAAGAAAATTTGCCTAATGTTAGTGCCATACTTGCTTGTTGATACGCATCGCATTATTTGAAAATACCCAACATTTTGTTATTTGCTATAATATGTTAAAGAAAGTAATTATTTTTAAGATATAATGATAGAGTCCAACTATTTTAAGTACTAGTAGGGAATTTTCTTCAGATTGCTCTCTTGGTTTCAAGCTTTACCTCCAATTTCTTATTACGTGCACATCTTTAACATTCGATATTGCCTGTATTAAATGATTATGAGGTTTACAAATATCATGAGATGGGGAAAATTCAAAATGAGGAACAATGTGAAGTTATAAATAATAAACGCTAAGTTGCTTGTAATACATATATTTACATAACTTTATTGTAAAATATGTAAATAGTGAATGTTTATTTTAGTAGTTTTTATTACTATAACAAATTAGTACTAAAGCAGTCGTTAATGCTTTTACTATTTCACCTATAAGGTATTTTGGATTATTGGATTGAATTAATTTTGACTGTCGGTTCATTTTTTGAAAGGTTATAAATATCTTGTATTTTGAAGATATAAAGGCGAAGAAAAGGAAATAAAAAGATGAGAAATAAAAGTGAGAGTATTTGGTATATTTTTTTTTTCTAGTTCTATATTATAGAATATTAGGGCAATATATATATATATATATATATATATATATATATATATATATATAGAGAGAGAGAGGATGCATTACTAGTTGTTTTTATAATAAAATTATTAGTATTAGTGTTATTATTAATTTATTATTATTGATAAATATGGAAGTTAACCTGAGGTAAAACTGAGTAGTTATCACTTCTTGATAAAATGTAGATATCCCTATAGAAATTGGCCTAGAAAAAGCCAAGAGAAGATAGAAACACATATAAATGAGATATATATGGAGTATACGGATGAAGAACTTGTTAAACAATTAGATGAGTTAGATATTGAAGCTCTTATGAAAAAATATGAGCAGCCCAAGAAAGTTCCATGAGTGAGGCATGACCTAGTGCACCAATAGGAATGGCATCAGCAGGTTTTGTTCCAACAAATGTGAGAACATCTCAACCAATGCAATATCCATCCAAACACAAATTTGGGTCAGAAAGATCTTATCCTAAAGGAAAAGGTAAATCAGATCCTTTAGAAGTAATAAGAGATATGCCGAGGCAAAACAATGAAGGAAGTATGTTAGTTCTAACAACTGTACATCCGTAAAAATGGCCTGAACTGATTGATAGATGGTAATCAGATGCTATGAATTAGCAACCGTAAATTTTATAGAGAATTAGCAACCGTAAATTTTATAGAGAATTTATTAGGTACCACTGCCAGAGAATTGCTAAACAGTTGGAGAATAATATATCCACAGGAATATCAGAATATGACCAAAATGGCAGAGAATCCCTATAATATTACAAACCAGATTAGATCTATTGTTCTAGAAACAAACCCAGCTAGAGGAGAGACAGCATTACAAGATGTTGCAGCAAGAGATTTAGAAAGATTACAAATTTCCAGCTTTAATGAAATAGTAAAATTTAGCCAAATGTACTTAGCATTAGCGGCTAAAACAGGTAGAGCTTTTACAGGCACGGAATTAACCAAAAGATGGTTTAATAAATTATCTAAACCCTTAGGAGATTTAATATATAAATCATGGGTAGATCAGGGTAATGATTAGATTGCAGGAATAGGGCTCGCAATCTTATTCACATTTGATTTTTTTAAAAATAAATGTTTAGAAGCAGAAGCAACTAGATAAGTCTCTAGTTATAGTTATTGTAACAAGATTTACATTCCGGTGGCTCATAGAGAATATAAACCTAGGAAGAGATTAAAAAGAAGTCAGTATTATAGGAAAGGCAGATCTAAGTATAATCATGTAAAGAAATTCAAAAAACATAAACCTCCTAGAAAATGCAAATGTTATGTATGTGGCATAGAAGGTCACTATGCGCGAGAGTGTAGAAATAAGACAGTTAATAAAGAAAGGTTAAAATTATTTCAAGAATTAGAATTGGCAGACGAGTTTGATATTGTAAGTTTACGTTGCAATGATAGTGAAAAAGATAGTAATATTTGTAGTATCTTCGGAGAAGATACCCTAAATCGGTGAGAAGAAGATGAAAATTTAATAGATTTCCAAGATACTTACGGAAGTATTGAATCATTTCCAGAAAATGGGTAGATGGACATAATTAGTAAACAACAGAAATTTATGAATTTATGAAAACAAACAATAGATAAGGATAATCCTGAGCAACAACCTTTATATCAAAAGTTAATAGAAGAGGAATTTCAGGAATTTATCCAAGCAAAAGATAAAGAGGAGAAGAAATTAGAAGCTATAGATCTCATTCTAGTAAGTTTAGGATATTTACTTTCTACAGGAGAAAATGTTAGAGAAATTATTGATTTTATACAAGAAAAGAATTTAAGTAAAACAGCAAATTTAAAGATAAGACATGACGGAAAGATCTTGAAATGAACATGATTCCATTACTTTATCTTTATATTTATAAATCTGGTATAGTCAGAATCAAGATATGCAAAGATATATAATTCCTTTATATGCTTCTAAAAGAGCTAAGAGATTTTTATTATAACCATAGCCCATATATTAGCACTAGAGAATTACTTTTTAACCTATGAATAAAGAAAAGTCTTTAAAATATAGCTTAGATCAGAATCCTAAGTATTTTTTTGACACATATCACGTCACAGAAGAAGTGGTTGCATGTGACCACTACTTTGAACCTTTTAGGTACAATTATAAGAATAAATGTGAAAGATGCTTTTATTTCCATGTGCTAAAGCATAGAGTAACTTGCTTTAAATGTCAGACATCACTTTGTAGAAGATGTGTCCAAGAGCACTATGATTTTACTTTTGAAGAATTTGATGCTAGGCAAGATAATGAGAACCTTAGACAAAGCATATCAGTAGGATATGAGGAGGACAATATAGATAAGGAGTTGATTAGACAGCTCTTGAATAGAATAAGAGAGCTAGAAGATAAGCTAGATAAAACAACAAAAGAATTATATTATTACAAATCCAAAGGAAAAAGAATAGTTATTATGCAGGAAGAAGATGATATAGAAGAAAATTTTCATGAAGATCATCAAGATGTCATGATAATAAATCAAAACAGGAGATACAATAATCTACTTAATCTTCGTTTTGTTATAGAATTTAAAAATGGATTTAAGCTTCCTGTTGATGGAATTATAGATTCAGGAGCCAGTAAAAATTATATTTCACAAGATATCGTCCCTCTGCGATATCAACAAGAAGTAGTGAAAACCTCAATAGTTTATGATGCTTTTGGAAACAACATTGTGTTGACTAAAAAATTAGCAGATTCAACAGTTAAATTTAACAATCAAATTTATACATTGCCTTTCACATGGCTAAAACCCTTCCAGAAGAATAAGCCCACACAGTTTATTTTAGGCATGGGATTTATTAGACACCAGTCCGATGGTATTATAGTTCATGGAGATTTAATCTCAGTATTTAAAAAGCTAGATGTGGTAACAACTACTCCTTAACACTTCTAATCTTCATTCCCATGAAGAAATAGAATGGGAGGAACAGTGTGAACTACAGATAGATTATCATGAGCTTGAGAGCGTAAAAGCGAAACTTGCTCCACTATTAGAAAAACTAAAACAAGAAGAAATTATTGGAGAAAATCCAATAAAAGTTTTAGACAGGACTAGGGAAGAATGTAAGTTGGAAATTATAAATCCTGAATTAAAAATTACATGTCCAGTTGTTAAAGCAACTCCATATGAACAATAAGAATTTGAAATGCACATTAAAGAATTGTTACAGTTAGGTATCATAGAAGAAACGAATAGTTCACATAGGACTAGAGCTTTTATAGTAAATAAACACAGTGAGATAATCAGAGGTAAGAGTAGAATGGTGTTTAATCATAAAAGATTAAATGATAACACTGAAGAAGACAAGTATCCCCTGCCAAATAAAGAAGTTTTATTACAAAAAATTAAATATACCTTTATTTACAGTAAGTTCGATTTAAAGAGTGGTTTTTGGCAGATTAAAATAGAAAAGGAAAGTAGAAAGTGGACAGCATTCATCACACATAATGGCCACTATGAATGGAAAGTAATGTAATTCAGCCTGAAAAATGCGCCACAAATCTTCCAAAGAAAGATTGATAGGATTTTTAGACAGTATCCCTTTATTGTAGTCTATATTGATGACATCTTAATCTTTAGTCCTTCAATCAACCAGCACATGAAACATCTCATAATTTTCTTTAATAAATGTAAGAAGAATGGACTCATTTTATCAGAAAAAAAGATAAAGATAGGATGCAGAAAAATAGAATTCTTAGGTGTCCTACTAGGACAAGGACTAATAGAATTTTACAAAAACATATAGCCACAAGTATATTGGACATGCCAGATAAATTAGAAGGGCTAACACAAATTAGCTCGTTTTTAGGAAAATTGAATTATGCTAGAAATTTTATATCCAACCTAAGCCAGTTAGCAGGACCTCTTTATATGAAAACTAAGCAGACATGAGAAAAAAGGTTTAATAATGAGGATATTAAATTAGTTCAAAAAATTAAAGATGTAGTAAAAAAAATAAAACCACTACAACTACTACCAGAAAATGTCTATTTGATTATATAATCAGATGGTAGAATAGGAGGCTGGGGAGCTGTATTAAAATACAGACCCAAAAAGGAGAGTCCAGTAAAAGAAGAACAAATCAGTAGATATGATAGTGGAACATATACCACACCAGTAACAAGTACGGATGAGCTCAACAACACCAAGACATCAAGGGCTCAAGGGCTCGAGAACAAGTACGGATGCAAAGATTTTAGCTGCAATCAGAGCAATGGAAAAATTTAAATTATTCGTCATCTCAGCCAGTGAGTTTACATTAAGGACAGATTGCCAAGCAATCGTCTTTTTTTATCATAAAAAATCTAAAAGCAAATTATCCTTGAATAGATGGTTATGTTTTGTAGATTTTATTGTAGGTAATGGATTTAAAGTAAATATTGAACATATTAAAGTTACTAACAATTTTATTGCAGATCAACTCAGCAGGATGGTAAATGAAACCTTCGAGGACCGCGCCAGCTAAGGTATGGCATCTTGTAGGATGGTCCATCGTTATGTTTAAAGTGGGGATTATAGAAATCAGTAAGTTCCTCAGTACTTTAAGCATGGTGGCATCCGGAGAACCCTGTCCCGAAAAACAACATATTCGTTCCTCCTTTAACTTGATGGTGGCTACAGAAACCGGTAGGTCCATCTTTTCTAGTTATGGGGAGAATCTGGGGTAACTAGACCACCATTCTATAAATACCAAACCCCACATCCACATTAAACCAAGCTATGAGTGAAACCAAAAATCTGCAAATCAGTAAGCTTTTGAAACCTAAATCTCTTATTTCCGAGAGAGCAAAGAGAAATATAGCAGCAAGAACTCTAAGTCAGATGGCATCTTCTTCCCGCACACTACAACCAGCGTATCCTCTAGATACGTTGCTTAATCTTCCCATGTTTCCGGTGGATTCACCTTTGTTCTTCAAGACAAAAGCAATACTCAATCTCCACCAGCAAGTTCTAGTCAACAATCTGTGGGCCAGTCACAGAGATAAAACGGCGTTGATCCCTTTGCTTCACCAACTGGCAGAATTCTTCCAAAAAATCAACGAAGAAATAGAGCAGCAGCACGTACCCCTGCCTTTGGCTAAGACAAGGGCCCCATTACTATTTAAACCGCAGACGGTCGATTTCCTGGTTGAACAGGAAAGAAGGATCAAACACTTGGAACCAGAACTCAAGATTCAAGAAGAAGAGCTTGCAAAGCAAAGAGATAATAGAGGATCAGAAGGATGAACTACAGGTCCTTCACCAAACAAATGAATGTAACATAAAGGAAAGATTACGTCAACTAGAAGATTTTCCTGAAGAGCCAACGGAGGTTCAAGACGTCGTGTTCCGGAAAGTCTTACAACATTCAGATGAGGAGTTCATCAATCAAGCATTAGAATTGAAGAAGATGGCCGAGGACGGGAATTGTCCAGCTGGAATGGCTCTCGCAGGGATAGCATTCTAAGGAAGTAAACACAAAAGTCCTTATTGCAGATGTAATGAGGGATTTGCAATCTATAGGTGCTCCATCAATCTTTCAAGATGGAAAGACTCAGAAATAGAAGAAGTTTCCTTCTCTTTCAACTCACTCTTCAGACACGGGCTCATCGCCCGAGTCATCATCACAGATGTTCGACACATAGATATGTTCCAAGAATATTCACAGTTTGCGGGGATATTACGCAAGCTCTGCAAGACAGTACATCATGGAGAAGGCTACGTCAACCTGGAGATTAATTAAATACAACCAGTAATGCAGTCTAGCTACCCTAATGAAGCAAGACATTTAATCAAAGTTTCACTTCTCCGTCATCATCGTGCAATACAAGACGATGTTGATGCTAGAGGTGCAGCAGTAATACAGAACAATAGTAGCATAATTCAGCACCTCAGCCTCTGGAGGGCGTGTGCTCGCATTACAAACTGGAGGAAAGTAGGAGCTATTATGGAAGAACCAACCAGGGTCTCCCTGATTTTGGAAACTGAGGTAATAAAACTATACATTGACCCTCAGTTTTTCACTGTTTTTAGCCCATTTCCACACCTCCTTAAGCAAGACGAGATGGTGGAACATCACTTGAAGAGCGTGATGGCTTGGACTCAACAGTTTAAGTTTGGAGACTACGGAAGACTCAGTATCCCTCATGTGGGACTGAACTATCATAACATAGCAACACCAAGTTCAGAAACAGAAGAAATGTCTGAACCCGAGGATGCTGCAGTACCGCAAGCACCGCTAGCAGCCCATGTGCCAGAACATCTCATCATTGATGACGTGGAAGATCACAATCTCGTTAACACAATCCTTAAGTATTTATTTGACACATATCACGTCACAGAAGAAGTGGTTGCATGTGAGCACTACTTTGAACCTTTTAGGTACAATTATAAGAATAAATGTGAAAGATGCTTTTATTTCCATGTGCTAAAGCATAGAGTAACTTGCTTTAAATGTCAGACATCACTTTGTAAAAGATGTGCCCAAGGGCACTATGATTTTACTTTTGAAGAATTTGATGCTAGGCAAGATAATGAGAACCCTAGACAAAGCATATCAGTAGGATATGAGGAGGACAATATAGATAAGGAGTTGATTAGACAGCTCTTGAATAGAATAAGAGAGCTAGAAGATAAGCTAGATAAAACAACAAAAGAATTAGATTATTACAAATCTAAAGGAAAAAGAATAGTTATTATGCAGGAAGAAGATGATATAGAAGAAGAAAATTTTCATGAAGATTGATGAGCGTCCCGTAAGTGCACGGGGTCGTCAAGTAATACCCTGTGTGTGACACAAGGGTCGTATTCCACGGGGCCAAGGAGCTACTATTACTTCCCCTTCGTCTATTTCCTAGCCTAACAATTCGAGCAAATAGTACAACTACTAATAATTAATAAAAGAGAATAAAGCTACCACTACACGCCTAATAAGCATTCAAGGGACGGACAATCAGGAGAGTGCGTGATTTGGACAGAGAATCCCCCCAGGGTTGTCATTAAGGCCCGAATTAAGGATGATGTGTTGTGATGAAGGTTTGGACTGAGAGATTCCTAAATTAAGCTAATCCCGAATCCCTCGGTGATTAGCCCTAATCCCATACAAGTATTGACCGGAATCCCTTCCGGTCAATTCCTCCTACGATTGTAATGCGCTCAGGGAATCCTTTATTAGGAGTAGACACTCTTCTGGGTCTAAGCCTAACGTTCAGAGGGGTACCTAATACTCGAATCCCTCGGCGTATTGGTACATGAATCTCTTTCAGTCTATGTGAGTTTAGTACAAGGGCGATGGTTACGCTCCAAGTACAACCTAGAAATTGAACTACAGAGTTCTCATGTACTTCAAGGCAATCAAGCACACATAGCATGAATCACAAACCATAGAAATTCTTATACAAGAAATTCAACATCCAACACTAAATCACAAATGATTATCATCCTTAATTACAACAAACCTACCCTAGGGTTCATCATGCCCAAATCACATACAAGTTAGTTCCTCATGAAAGAGGAACACTCATACAATTCCAAGGAACAAATAAACATAAAGAGAAGTGATAAAAACTCCCTCAAGCTTTGGATCGCCTTGGATGGATGAAGATCGCCGTAGTCGCCGAGATTTCTTCTCAAACGATGCTTTGAAGCTCTAGATCTTCCCCCTATTTCTCCTCCGATGTTTGCCTCCCTCTTGGTGAAGATTGACGTGGTGGATCGCCTGAAAACGCCGCCAGAGAAGGTAGGGCGGCGGCCCAAGAAGAGGAGAAGAAGAAGAGTTCAAGATCCCTCCAAATGCCCTAATTTTGCCTCTTTAAAACCTTTTTCGGGCATCTATACGGACTCCAAATGCCCCGCAAGGCTCCCAGCCATTTCCATAAAAACCTCGTTTCGGTGCTACAGTGCCATGCTACAGTAATCCGTTCTACAGTACTGCTACAGTGATGGAGCTCGGAAACGTCGTATTTGATATGGATTTCTTCCCAAATATGTTCTTGAGCTCATTTTGGGTTCTTCAAGGATTGTAACACAAATAAAACCAATTTAAACGCGAAACGGGCATCAACTCATCAGAATACATGCAAAATAGTACTAGAATAAAACGTATAAATATGTACATTTAGACACTTATCAAAGATCGTGAAGATGTCATGATAATAAATCAAAACAGGAGATACAATAATCTACTTAATCTTCATTTTGTTATAGAATTTAAAGATGGATTTAAGCTTCCTGTGGATGGAATTATAGATACAGGAGCCAGTAAAAATTATATTTCACAAGATTGTTGACGAGATTCTGTTCCTCCACGTCATCAATGATGAGATGTTCTGGCACATGGGCTGCTGGCGGTGCTTGCGGTACTGCAGCATTCTCGGGTTCAGACATTTCTTCTGTTTCTGAACTTGGTGTTGCTATGTTCTGATAGTTCAGTCCCACATGAGGGATACTGAGTCTTCCGTAGTCTCCAAACTTGAACTGTTGAGTCCAAGCCATCACGCTCTTCAAGTGATGTTCCACCCTCTCGTCTTGCTTAAGGAGGTGTGGAAATGGGCTAAAAACAGAGAAAAACTGAGGGTCAATGTATATTTTTATTACCTCAGTTTCCAAAATCAGGGAGACCCTGGTTGGTTCTTCCATAATAGCTCCTACTTTCCTCCAGTTTGTAATGCGAGCACACGCCCTCCAGAGGCTGAGGTGCTGAATTATGCTACTATTGTTCTGTATTACTGCTGCACCTCTAGCATCAACATCGTCTTGTATTGCACGATGATGACGGAGAATTGAAACTTTGATTAAATGTCTTGCTTCATTAGGGTAGCTAGACTGCATTACTGGTTGTATTTAATTAATCTCCAGGTTGACGTAGCCTTCTCCACGATGTACTGTCTTGCAGAGCTTGCGTAATATCCCCGCAAACTGTGAATATTCTTGGAACATATCTATGTGTCGAACATCTGTGATGATAACTCGGGCGATGAGCCCGTGTCTGAAGAGTGAGTTGAAAGAGAAGGAAACTCCTTCTATTTCTGAGTCTTTCCATCTTGAAAGATTGATGGAGCACCTATAGATTGCAAATCCCTCATTACATCTGCAATAAGGACTTTTGTGTTTACTTCCTTAGAATGCTATCCCTGCGAGAGCCATTCCAGGTGGACAATTCCCGTCCTCGGCCATCTTCTTTAATTCTAATGCTTGATTGATGAACTCCTCATCTAAATGTTGTTAGACTTTCCGGAACACGACGTCTTGAACCTCCGTTGGCTCTTCATGAAAATCTTCTAGTTGACGTAATCTTTCTTTTATGTTACATTCAATTGTTTGGTGAAAGACCTGTAGTTCATCCTTCTGATCCTCTATTATCTTCTTTGCTTTGCAAGCTCTTCTTCTTGAATCTTGAGTTCTGTTTCCAAGTGTTTGATCCTTCTTTCCTGTTCAACCAGGAAATCGACCGTCTGCGGTTTAAATGGTAATGGGGCCCTTGTCTTAGCCAAAGGCAGGGGTACGTGCTGCTGCTCTATTTCTTCGTTGATTTTTTGGAAGAATTCTGCCAGTTGGTGAAGCAAAGGGATCAACGCCTTTTTATCTCTGTGACTGGCCCACAGATTGTTGACTAGAACTTGCTGGTGAAGATTGAGTATTGCTTTTGTCTTGAAGAACAAAGGTGAATCCACCGGAAACATGGGAAGATTAAGCAACGTATCTAGAGGATACGCTGGTTGTAGTGTGCGGGAAGAAGATGCCATCTGACTTAGAGTTCTTGCTGCCATATTTCTCTTTGCTCTCTCGGAAATAAGAGATTTAGGTTTCAAAAGCTTACTGATTTGCAGATTTTTGGTTTCACTCATAGCTTGGTTTAATGTGGATGTGGGGTTTGGTATTTATAGAATGGTGGTCTGGTTACCCTAGATTCTCCCCATAACTAGAAAGGATGGACCTACCGGTTTCCGTAGTCACCATCAAGTTAAAGGAGGAACGAATCTGTTGTTTTTCGGGACATTGTTCTCCGGATGCCACAATGCTTAAAGTACTGAGGAACTTACTGGTTTCTGTAATCCCCACTTTAAACATAACGATGGACCATCCTGCGTCTTAGAGTAGGATGTAAGATGCCATACCTTAGCTGGCACAGTCGTCGAAGGTTTCATTTACCATCCTGCTGAGTTGATCTGCAATAAAATTGTTAGTACATTTAATATGTTCAATATTTACTTTAAATCCATTACCTACAATAAAGTTTACAAAACATAACTATCTATTCAAGGATAATTTGTTTTCAGATTTTTTATGATAAAAAGAGAATGTAAACTCTCTGGCTGAGATGACGAATAATTTAAATTTTTCCATTGCTCTGATTGCAGCTAAAATCTCTGCATCCGTACTTGTTACTGGTGTGGTATATATTCCACTATCATATCTACTGATTTGTTATTCTTTTACTAGACTCTCCTTTTTGGGTCTGTATTTTAATACAGCTCCCCATCCTCCTATTCTACCATCTGATTCTATAATCAAATAGACATTTTCTGGTGGTTGTTGTAGTGGTTTTATTTTTCTTACTACATCTTTAATTTTTTGAACTAATTTAATATCCTCATTATTAAACCTTCTTTCTCCTGTCTGCTTAGTTTTCATATAAAGAGGTCCTGCTAATTAGCTTAGTTTTCATATATGTTTTTGAAATTCTATTTGTCCTTGTCCTATTAGGGACATTTCTTCTGTTTCTGAACTTGGTGTTGCTATGTTCTGATGGTTTAGTCCCACATAAGGGATACTGAGTCTTCCGTAGTCTCCAAACTTGAACTGTTGAGTCCAAGCCATCACGCTCTTCAAGTGATGTTCTACCCTCTCGTCTTGCTTAAGCAGGTGTGGAAATGGGCTAAAAATAGTGAAAAACTGAGGGTCAATGTATAGTTTTCTTACCTCAGTTTCCAAAATCAGGGAGACCCTGGTTGGTTCTTCCATAGTAGGGCCTACTTTCCTCCAGTTTGTAATGAGAGCACACGCCCTCCGAGAGGTTGAGTTGCTGGACTAAGCTACTGTTGTTATATATTACTGCTGCACCTCTAGCATCAACATCGTCTTGTATTGCACGATGATGACGGAGAATTGAAACTTTGATTAAATGTCTAGCTTCATCATGGTAGCTAGACTGCAAAGATGGTGGTATTGAATTAATCTCCAGGTTTACGTACCCTTCTCCACGAGGTACTGTCTTGCAGAACTTGCGTAATATCCCCGCAAATTGTGAATATTCTTGGAACATATCTATCTGTCGAACATCTGTGATGATGAGTCGGGCGATGAGACTGTGTCTGAAGAGTGAGTTGAAAGAGAAGGAAACTCCTTTTATTTCTGAGTCTTTCCATCTTGAAAGATTGATGGAGCACCTATAGATTGCAAATCCCTCATTACATCTGCAATAAGGATTTGTGGCGCATTTTTCAGGCCGAATGGCATTACTTTCCATTCATAGTGGCCATTATGTGTGATGAATGCTGTCCATTTTCTACTTTCGTTTTCCGTTTTAATTTGCCAAAAGCCACTCTTTAAATCGAACTTACTGTAAATAAAGGTATACTTAATCTTTTGCAATAAAACTTTCTTATTTGGCAGAGGATACTTGTCTTCTTCAGTGTTATCATTTAATCTTTTATGATTGAACACCATTTTACTCTTAGCTCTGATTATCTCACTGTGTTTATTTACTATAAAAGCTCTAGTCCTATGTGGACTATTCGTTTTTTCTATGATACCTAACTGTAACAATTCTTTAATGTGCATTTCAAATTCTTGTTGTTCATATGGAGTTGTTTTAACAACTAGACATGTAATTCTTAATTCAGGATTTATAATTTCCAACTTACATTCTTCCCTAGTCCTGTCTAAAACTTTTATTGGATTTTCTCCAATAATTTGTTCCTGTTTTAGTTTTTCTAATAGTGGAGCAAGTTTCGCTTTTACGCTCTCAAGCTCATGATAATCTATCTGTAGTTCACACTGTTCCTCCCATTCTATTTCTTCATGGGAATGAAGATTAGAAGTGTTAAGGAGTAGTTGTTACCACATCTAGCTTTTTAAATACTGAGATTAAATCTCCATGAACTATAATACCACCGGACTGGTGTCTAATAAATCCCATGCCTAAAATAAACTGTGTGGGCTTATTCTTCTGGAAGGGTTTTAGCCATGTGAAAGGCAATGTATAAATTTGATTGTTAAATTTAACTGTTGAATCTGCTAGTTTTTTAGTCAACACAATATTGTTTCCAAAAGCATCATAAACTATTGAGGTTTTCACTACTTCTTCTTGATATCGCAGAGGGACGATATCTTGTGAAATATAATTTTTACTGGCTCCTGTATCTATAATTCCATCAACAGGAAGCTTAAATCCATCTTTAAATTTTATAACAAAATGAAGATTAAGTAGATTATTGTGTCTCCTGTTTTGATTTATTATCATGGTTCCGTGAGTGAGGCAGGACCTAGCGCACCAGCACGTTTTGTTCCAACAAATGTGAGAACAAAAAAAGAAAGAGACAACAACGACGGAGACGAGTCAGACGAGAAGCTAAGTAAGAAGATTGAAAAGAAGAAAAGAACGAAGAAAATCAACGACAACTAGGGTTGTTATTGCAAATTTGCCGATCCAATTTTTGAAGACCACAAACTCTTGTGGAGTGCAGTGTAAACTGTAGTGGTAGACTGTTCTCCTTGTGAGAGCCTCTCCACTACCTCATGGACTCCCTTTTTGAGTGAGTGGAAATGTTTTGAAGACTACAATCTCTTGTGGAGTTCCAATGTAGATTGTAGTAGTATACTGTTCTCTCTGTGAGAACCTCCCCACTACCTCTTGGACTCTCTTTAGTGAGTGGAAACATTTTTGAAAACCACCACATCTCTTGTGGAGTTCCAATGTAGATTGTAGTGGTAGACTGTTCTATTTGTGAGAACCTCCCCACTACCTCTTGGACTCTCTTAAGTGAGTGGAAATATTTTTGAAGACCTTAACATCTCTAGTTGAGTTCTAATGTAGATTGTAGTGGTAGACTGTTCTCCTTATGAGAACCTCTCCACTACCTCATGGACTCCTTTTTTGAGTGGGTGGAAAAAGTTGAAGGCCATGAAACTTTTTGTGAATTCAATGTAGTGGAAGACAGCTTTCCTTGTGAAGGCCTATCCACTGCCGCTTGAGATTCACATGAGTGAGTGGAAAATGTTGAAGACCATGAAACTCTTTGTGAATTCAATGTAGTGGAAGACAGCTTTTCTTGTGAAGGCCTCTCCACTGCCGCTTGAGATTCACATGAGTGAGTGAAAGAAGTTGAAGACCATGAAACTCTTTGTGAATTCAATGTAGTGGAAGACAGCTTTCCTTGTGAAGGCCTCTCCACTGCCGCTTAAGATTCACATGAGGGAGTGAAAAATATTGAAGACCATAGAACTCTTTGTGAATTCAATGTAGTGGAAGACAGCTTTCCTTGTGAAGGCCTCTCCACTGATTCACATGAGTGAGTGGAAGATGTCAAGGACCATGAAACTTCTTTGTGAATTTAATTATATGAGTGATCACGACGTGACAATGCATGAGCCAAAGCTCAAGGGCAAAAAAAAAAAACAGCTTGAAAAAGCTTAATTTATAGGCCAATGAGCTCAAGGGCTCGAGATATCGAAGTCAAAGGGTCGAAGAGCTTCACAAGCCCATAATCTAAGGGTCTGCTTGGATGGAGGTTTTTGGAGGTAGAGTAAAGTAAGGGTTTTCAATAACCCATGCTTGGATGGGGGGTTTTAAGGGGAGGTAGGGGTAGGGAGAGGTTAGTGGAGGTTTTAAAACCTCCACTTTTTGGTGTTTTCTCAACCCTCCAAATTGGAGGGTTGGGGAGGTTTTGAGTTGGTATTTTTTATTGTTGACCAAAATACCCTTGTACATTTCACATAATTCCACCTCTTGTACATTTCACATAATTCCACCTCTTATTAAAATATTATTAATAATATTAATAATATCATGAATATTATTATTAATGATAATATTAATAATAACAATAATAATAATAATATTATTATTATTAATTGTTTAATTATACCATTAATTATTGAGGCATCATTCTCTTCCTCACTTGGTATAATTATAAGTTAAAAAAATAATTAAAATTGTAATAATAATAATAAATAAATAATGATAAAAAAAATTAGGAAATATTACTTAATTATTAATGATAATGTTTAAACTCTTACTCGTTTAATTATAATTAATAATAATAAAAATGATAAAGAAATATAGAATTTTATAAATTAAGAAATATTACTTAATCTATTAATGATATTGTTTAATTAATGTTATTATTGAAAATGAAATTCTATAACATTGTTTTTTCTTATTTATTAACCATGCACAAGGGTAATTTAGTAATATACTATGTAATCTTACCTCCACTAACCTCCCAACCAAGCATGATAAGGTTTCAAAACCTCCAATTACATTACCTTCTATCCAAGCAAAGTATGGTTCAAAACCTTCCTCTACCTTCCTTTACCTTACCTTACCTTATTTTATGAAACCTCCAAAAACCCCCATCCAAGCAAAGCCTAAGAGGCTTCACAAGCATAAAATGCCGAAGTCTTCTAACACCCAGATCGAAAGAAATCAAGTTCGTGATTACAACTTGAGATCCACTTTGAAACCAAGCAAGTTAAAGCGATCAAGTTAAAAAAATTATAACTCGATGATGTGCAAGCCAATGTTCAAAGCACAGAAAGTCATGATAAAAAAAACCTCAAGTGAATGACAAATGAACTTAACAGTCTCAAGACATCAGAAGTCAAAGACTCGAAGAGCTTCACAAATCAAGACTCTAAGGAAGTTTCACAAGCACGAGAGCCGAAACTTTTGAAAAGTCAAATCATGTAAAATCAAGTTTGTGATTCATCAACATAGAGAATCAACAACTTGAAATTCAAATCAAATCCAAAATGCAAAGTCAAATCCAAGATGCAAACTCTAATGTTAAAGCTATTTTAAAAAAAAAAATCAAAGTTAAAGCAGCCAAGTCAAGATTCAGATATGAAAGAGTCAAGGCTTGAAAATTTATACAAACGACAAATGAACTTAATAGTCTCAAGACATTAAAAGTCAGAGACTCAAAGAGTTTCAAAAGTCAAGACTTGAAGGAAGTTTCATAAGCACGAAAGCCGAAGCTTCTGAAGAGTCAAGATATGTAAAATCAAGTTTGTGATTCATCAACATAGAAAATCAACAACTTGAAATTCAAATCAAATTCAAAATGCAAAGTCAAATCCAAGATGCAAACTCTAAAGTTAAAGCCATTCTAAAAAAAAATCAAAGTCAAAGTAGCTAAGTCAAGATTCGAGATATGAAAGAGTCAAGGCTTGAAAATTTATACAAATGATAAATGAACTCAATAGTCTCAAGACATCAGAAGTCAGAGACTCAAAGAGTTGCAAAAGTCAAGACTTCAATTATGAGCTCAACAATACCAAGACATCAAAAGTCAATGGATTGAATAGTCTCACAAGTTAAAGAAGAAAAAGAAACTAAAGACTTCACAAGCATGACATGCCGAAGTTTTCTAGGATCAAAATTGAAGCAGATCAAGCTCATCGTTCTCAAAAGTCGTAACTTGATGTTTGGGTGATACTCATTATGTAAGTCCGAGAAATGTGAAGAAGACCGAAGTCAACAAAGTCAAAAGAAATACCTAAGCATAATTTTCGGCGAAAAAGTCTGCCACGTCAAAGTCAAAGCGTAAACTTAGATTATGCTAAGTTGGATGAACATTAGGAAAATGGGATAAAAAAAAAATAATTCTCTTATCCTTTATTCTAAGTCAAAATCATGTGTTCATGTAATGTTGTTAAAGCTAATAAAAATTTGATTTCACTCATCTGTTACGTCATTTCTCATTCACATTTGTTTCTTAATCGGAGGTTCCTGCAATAATGTCCAGGGTAATTAACATTAGGGGCTTGCCCCTAGTGGAAGTCGGAAACCCACAATCCCTTGAAGTAAAAAAATAATCAAAATTTGATTTATGAGCTTTTATTTTGGCCAGTTAATCATATTAAATGCTGGTTGAGAAAAAGAGTCCCACAGTCAAATCTGAATTAGAAATCTTTATGGATTAATATTTTTTCAAAGCATTTTTCTCCAACGAAGAAATTGACAGAAAGGTATTAATTATAATTAATGTCAAATATATTATTTAATATTGGATCTACATATGTGTATATATTTTTAATATATAGTATCTTACAGGTTCATAAAGTGGTATTTGACGGTAGAGAATGAAACGAATTGCAATTAGCATTCCAATGTAAACACCCGTTACAATTTTTGGTGTTAATCCATGAATTTAAAAATAAAAAATGGGAAATCTAACCCATTCTATTGGAATGGGCATAATGACCCGTTTCAAGTGGGATAAAGATTTTATTATTAAAAATAAAATAAAAAAAATTAAGTGTTTGGATATAAATATAAAATCACATCTTTAACACTTTGTCACTTTCTCATATTAAAAATTTTTAATTAAAAAAAAAATATATATATATATATATTAACTAAGCGGAGAAGCCGTTGTGAGCAAGGGCGTGGGTGTGCATGAGAAATCCACCGCTAAACCCGCCATAGGAGATCCTCCTATTCCTCATGTTTCAAGCTGAATTTGAATGCGCATCCTCCAAATAAGAAAGAATGTGCCTTACTGTTAGCTATACTAGTGTTGGCCATAGTTTTGTTTTTCATAGTTATATTTTTCATAATTATGTAAATTAAAAATTTATAGACAATGATCCATTCTAAGTTATCATATTAACTCATTGTTTAACAACGGAATGAGGATGCTTACAACAAAACACACCTTCTATATCATTTGTTTCCTTTCGCTTACCAAACCGAACCATATGACGATCCTATATATATATATAATTAATCTCTCATTCTCCACTTGGAGGGGGTTCTCCATCCAGCATCACTCTTTTTTCGATCAATTAAAATAATAAAAAATTTAAAAACAATTAAAAGGATAATTATTATAGAATAAGAATTTTGTGCGTGACTATTGAGTTTCTAAAGCCAGCGGCTGCTCCAAACTTCTACAGAGATCTCAGAACGACTCCGGAAGCGCCCTTCTATCTCCATTTCCTTCCCACTTCCTCACTTCCGGCTGCCACATCCCCCTCCCGACTTCCCAAACAGAAATCCAAATGAACTTCCTCCGTAAGTCACTTCCCCTCCTCCGCCGCTCCGTCTCCTCCAAGATCCCTTCCCCCAAACCCCATCCTCCTCCTCCTCCCTCTCTCTTCTTCAAATTCGTCTCCAACCGTAACCCTTACCCCAATCCCTCCTCCCAGTGGCGGCGCTTCTACTACTTCGATCGAGGTCAGCTCCAGCACTTCCGCCGCCGCGCCGCCCGTCGGTGGTACCACAACCCTCGCACCGTCGTCCTCGTAGTCGTCCTTGGCGGCGGCTCCATGCTAACGATCTACTACAGCCATCTTGAGACCGTCCCCTACACTAAGCGCTCCCACTTCATCCTCCTCTCTCCTTCCCTTGAGCGCCAGCTCGGCGAGCACGAGTTCCAGCAGATCAAGGAAGCCTTCAAGGGCAAGATCCTTCCCGCCATCCATCCCGATAGCGTCCGCGTCCGTCTCATCGCGAAGGACATCATCGAATCCCTTCAACGAGGTCTCCGCGATGACACGCGGCAGTGGGGTGCTCTCGGGTACGCTTCCGAGGTCCCAGAGTGGGAGGTCGATCCTGAGAAGTCCAAGGAGACTATGGTGGCCCTGAGACGAGGCGGTGAGGCGAAATTTCAGAAGAAAGAGGGATGGAGCTCGGACGATGAGATCCTTGATGATAAATGGGTGCATAACAGTAGGAAGAAGGCGGCGGAGGCCCATAGCTCGAGATCGGTGCCGCAGACACGCCATTTGGAGGGATTGAACTGGGAGGTTCTTGTGGTTAGGGATAACACTGTCAATGCATTTTGCCTCCCCGGCGGCAAGATTGTTGTTTTCACCGGGCTTCTTCATCATTTCAGAACTGATGCCGAGATCGCCACTGTGCTTGGACATGAGGTACCGATTTTTTCCTTGTTGTTTATTGAAGTTTAGATGGTTCTTTGAGCTCATCTAGGGTTGTATTTGTTTTCCTGGAGGTTGCCCATGCTATTGCTCGCCATGCGGCGGAGATGATCACAAAGAGCTTGTGGTTTACAATTGTTCAGCTGATTCTTCTCCAATTCTTTTTCATGCCTGATCTTATCAACGCAATGTCTACTCTTTTGCTGCGACTGCCCTTCTCGAGAAGGTTTTTCACTTCAATTTCTTTGTAATTCTATCTTTATTTGGCAAATTTAACTGGTTATTTCGATGTCGCTTATAATTTCTTTAGAAACAGCAATATAGACCACAGAAATTTTGTTTTGATCCTGGCATTGTTTGTTTATAGTTCATAGTATCACTGTTCAATCTTTTTCTCTTCTTCGGTTTTTTCAGGACCAAGAAAATATTGGCGATGTGTATATAGATTGCAAAGGCTTAAAAGTTATCACTGTCAAAGATAAATATCCCATTCTAGAAGTAGATTAGATGTTAGATGAAATTGGTATAGCATACTATATTAGTATTTTACAAAGCTAGATCTATGTTTGGGTTATCACCAAATACATTTGCATGGGAAGATATTCTAAAAACAACTTTTATGGCATACGATGAGGACTTCGAATTAGTAGTGATGGTATTTGGTCCAACGAACACTGTCCACATTCCAATACTTAATGAGTGATATATTTTGGTCTTATCTTTGTAAGTTTGTGTTATGATATTTAGATGAATGACGATCAGTTGAAGCATTTGCATTTTGTTTTCACCCTTCCACGAGAGGACTCTTTGTTTGCGAAGAAATCAAATGCAGCTCTGGACAACTCCAAGTAGAATATCTTTGCCCCATAATTTTTTCTTAGGGAGTTGCAGTAGATCCTTCAAAGCTGAATGCTATGATGGAGTGGCCTATACCGAAAGGGAATCAGGGCCTTGCATGGTTTTATAAGGTTGACTGGTTACTATAGGAAATTTGTGGAAAATTATGTAATCTCTGATAGCTTTGCTACTTGAAAGATGCATTTCATTGGCCTTTAGATGCAGAGAAAGCCTTTAATCTCATGAAAGAGGATATGACATCCACTCTCATATTGACATTACCTGACTTTAACAAGGTATTTGTTATTGAAACTGTGCATTTGCTGTAGATAGTGCTAGAGTGGTTATGCAAGAGTGGCAACCATTGGCTATCACTCTAGTCATAATATCATCAAAGGCTATTGGTGTCTAAGAAAGAGGTAATGATAGTTGTCCATGCTATTTTAAAGTGGAGGCACCATCTTATCGGGACGCACTTTGAGGTCCAAACTGATCATAAAAGTTCACAATGTCTTCTAGAACAGCAAATTCTTTCCAGACTGCAAAAGTGGGCTTCACAGTTGCTTGGTTATTATTTTGAAATAGTCTACAAGAAAGGATTGGAAATTTTAGTGGCATATGCACCATCTTATCTGCCAAAGCAAGGGGATTGCTGTAATATCAATGCCTCTATGTGACATTGTTCAGGAGATCAAAATAGAGGTGGTGAAGGATGAAGGCTTGCAAAATATAATACAGAAGTTACTCCAGGATCCAACTTCTGTTCATTATTCATAGGACAAGGTGGATTTGCATTATAAAAGGCAACTTACCTTTGCATCTAATTCTGCTCAAAAGTTAATCATATTGCAGGAGTTAAATAGGTCGCAATTGCCAGCCATTCAGGATCCCTTTGCACCTACAAGCCCATGCACTGGGCTTTCTATTAAAAAAAATGAAAAAAGAAACACAATGATTTGTTGCTGAGTATGAGATATGCTAAAGAAATAAAGATGAAATATGACATCTTCAAGTCTTCTGCAACCATTAGCTACTTCTGATGAAGTTTGGACAGAAATTTCTATGGATTTCATTGGTAGGTTTCCTCCATCCCATTCGATTTTTGTTGTAGTGGATTGCCCAAGCAAGTAAGCCCATTTATGTGCACTTTCTCATCTGTACACTGCTTCTAAGTTCGCCAAAGTTGTTATGGAAAACACTTTTAAATTTCATGGTATGCCAACATCTATTGTGAGTGATTGAGCTGTAGTTTGCACTAGCAATCTTTGGAAAGAATTATTTTGTTTACATTGAACCAAGCTCCACTCAAGTACTGCTTGTCATCCTCAATCTGATGTACAAATTGAGGTGGTTAACAAATGCTTGAAGGCTTACATGAGGTGTTTCACAAGTGACCATCCAAAGGAGTGGGTTCATTGGCTTCTGTGGGCTGAATGTACAATACTACCTATCTTCTTAAATCAAGATTTCTCCATTCGAAGCAGTTTATGGCCATCTATCACTGTCCTTATTAGTTATGTTTATGGTTCTTCACAGCGTGCGCCAAGTAGATCATGATTTGTACTATGGGATTGGTTTTGTGATTCCTAAAAAACTACCTTCATGAAGCACACGCTTGAATGAAACAGCATGCAGAGAAGCACTGAAGTGGACAAGAATTTTCGAAGATTGGGTTTATCGACGTCTACAGCCTTATAAACATGTCTGTGAGAATTCATGCTATTAAGAAATTATCACTAAGATTCTCGGTTCTATATTAGGTATTAGAAATTTAGAATGAATTGGTCCTGTTGCATATCACCTTCCATCACCAGAGCACTCTTGAATACGTTCTGTTTTACATGTTTCTTATCTAAAAAAGAAACTGGGGATCAAATCAGTTCCCAACAACACTTGCCAGCAGAGTTCTCTTCATATAGAAAAATAAACGTCTTGCCATAAACGGTTCTTGAGAGAAGAATTATGAAGAAAAGGAGAAGACTGATATATTAGTCCAATGGGCTAATCTACCAATTGAAGATGCTGCTTGAGAGCCATTTCAAACTATTTTGGTGAAATTTCCAGAATTTGTTGAGTCTCAACCTTAAGGACAACGCTGAAAGTTACCCTTTTTTTTGTCCTAATTAGATTAACTAGTTTTTCTTTTGTTTAGGAATTTTTATTTTTATTTAGGAATTTTTATTTTTCTTATTTAACCTCACTCTTATTAGTGTACATTTGCAAACCCAAGAAACACAAGGAATAGAAAAATTATTGATATTTAATCACATTGGAGGCTAGGGTTTCCTCAAAACTAGTCAATTTCTTCTAATCTTATTTTTCCTCTCAGTGCTGTACACAAGAATGCTATCAGTTGTGATAAGCTTCACTTTCTTCACTCGTATTTGATTGAGCTTGCAAAAGTCTTCCTTTTAAATAGTGTGGCCCTGTTGCTGTAAATTGTCAATCTCTGGCCATGTTTGTCTTTTATATATTTTTCATAATTGATTTGTTGTTTGTTTGGCAGGATGGAAATAGAGGCAGATTACGTCGGCCTCTTGTTGATGGCTTCTGCTGGATATGACCCACGTGTGGCACCAAGAGTTTATGAAAAACTGGGGCAGATCAGCGGGGAGAGTATACTGAATGACTATATCTCAACTCATCCATCAAGCAAGAAAAGAGCCAAACTGTTGTCTCAGGCACAAGTGATGGAAGAAGCACTGTCTGTTTACAGGGATGCAGTTGCTGGTCATGTTGTTTCTGGTTTCCTATAGCCACTTCATCCTTTTCTTTTTTTTTCTGTTGTTTTTTGTTAGTTCGTCGGCGATGATGCTGATATCGAATGATGATAGAGGAAAAGGAAAAGAAGCGATGGCTGTAAATAAACTAATCTTTACTCAAAAACTAGCCCTCACAAGATCAAATTAGCTCCACTTGTAGTTTTCTTGATGAGTTGACATCGAGTAAGGTGGTTGGCTAACAAAGAGATTTGCAGCTGTTTGCAGTGGAAAGCAGATAAATGTAGATCTCTGCCGAGACTGCTACAGATAGGAATCATCACAAAAAGCAAAGCCCACCGGAATCCAGGTTTCGTATGAATAAAATGTTTATTGTCTATGGTGCTGGCCAATTTGATGTTGTTTCAAAATAATGTTCTTGGGACTTTTTTTTTTTTTTTTTTTTTGTACATTGCTCTGCCCTGCAGGAATGAAATGAGGTAATTGTAATTCACGAGCTTGTTTAGGTGACTTGTGGATACCAATGCCTTTGTGCATCTTCAAAGAGGTAAACCAGAATAAAGTCATGTTTGTGAGTTTAATCTATGTAATTATAAATATTCAAATGCTTCATCTTTCTTGTTTGCATCCACCCAAGAAAAGTAGTTTCATGTCTTGTTAATGTGGGAGAATTATGTTCATGTTTCTATTTTAGTAAAGACTCAAGTTACATGACTCAATCCAAGTACTTTTTGACTGTGAGTTTAATTTATCTTTATATAAGCTTAAAACAGGGAGCATATCAGGAATGGAGGTTTTTAAAGTACAGACAGAAGTCACAATAATTGCATATAGGACTATAGGAGTATGTTCTACTTCAATAAATGCATTAAAAAAAATGTAATTTAGTATCATGCTTCTCAGTGCATGTCAATCTATGTGGAAACCCAAGAATTATTTTCAATAATTGAACCTTCATAGTCTCACAATGTACCACACTGCTGAAGAGAAACTAAAGCCAATAAATATGGATATGGGTAGGTTAGTACCTGTTATCTCTAATCTTATCAGTCTAAATTCTTGACTTAAAATCATTACAAGAAATGTAATATATATATATATATATATAAAGGGATAATGTTGGCATGTATTGTGTGATTAGTGGTTGGGTGGACCATCTTATTAATAATAAGCTGTTCATGTTATGGACCAGATCAATCTCAGAAATCATGCATGATATCTTGACAGGGCAGTGTGTTTGTGTGGAAAGAAGGGGTAGAATTCCTTGGGCACTCCAACGATCAAAGTGGTCCAATGGATGTAGTTTCCCTTTTTTGAACTTCACCCATCAAGATATATATATATATATCATTGATATTTTCATGATATTTTAAAGAACATCAAGCTTTTTTTCTTGGGTGTGTGAGCATACCCAACAACTTGTAACATTCTTTTAGTTATATTTAATTTTTTAAATAAATATATTGAACAATTAACTTTTAAAATTATTAATATTAATTAAAAATTATTATTATTTAAAAGTAAATAATTAAACTTTACTCATATAAGATTTTTTTTTTAAAACATTACTGTTTTATCTTCTATCCAAACATTTATATGACGTCTGTTTTTTCCTTCAAAATAATCATTTAAGTAGGCTTTCACTGAGTAGAGATTTTTTGTTTTTAATTTTTACATAAAAACTAAATAATATACACATAAATCTAGAATGATGTAAAAAAAAATATGCTTTAGCACCAAAAGGCGATTTAAGTGATAAAGATTTGAGTTGGTAAAACCACAAGCAAGTGGTTTTGAATTTGAATTCTCAATGTAAAGAAAATTCTCATTCTCTCCCTCCTGATTTCATCTCCCAGGTCCACTAGATACGGGTAATAAAATTAGTTTTCCTATTGTAATAGTGTTTTAATTTCTTATCACAGTAAAATATATATATATATATATATGATGTCATCTTCAGTTTTTAAATAAAGTGGGTTTAGTTTTTTTTATATAAACGTAGCAATCTCAATTCTTATTAAAAAATAAATTATAATTTCATTAAAAAACCCCAAAAAAGAATGAGTTCCAGTAAAGGTCCTTTGTATCCACAGCTCCTAGAAATATGTTGTTACAATTATTGAACTTAAATCAATTGAATAATACATTGCTACATTGAATAATATTTTTGGAAAATGTTTTTGGGGATTTTCATAAAACAAATGGATTCATAAGAAACTCAATTTGAAAATAAAATTAGAAATCAGTGATATCAAAATTGAAAGTTTTAAATTATGGAGGGTAAATATGGAATTACAGAACACGAATAAAGGTTTCAAAAAATAAAGGCTTCCAAAGGACTCAGAAGAAAAGCAACGTTTTTTTTTGCGGGAAATTTGCAATTTCAATGAGTAAATTGCCAAACATACCCTTTCATGCTCCATAGCGCACGCCGACACCCAGCCCCAACAACCAATCGCGGCCGTCCAACGAGATTCTCTCAAACAGCTGTCCATCTGGTCCGACCACATGATCAGTGGACCCCACCATCCCTTGCTGGTCATTAGTGATGGCAACGGGTCGGGTCGGGTGCGGGTTTTACCATACCCGAACCCGAACCCGCTACCCCGCCGCCATACCCGAACCCGTACCCGAACCCGACGGGTTTTTAGAACCCCATCCCACACCCGAACCCGACGGGTATCGGGTACCCGCGGGTATACCCGACCCGAAATAACCTATTTAAAAATATTTAAAATAAATTACAAAAATTAAGTAAAAATTAAAATAAGCATTCAAACAACCACACAATATACAAATTCAACATAAAATACACATTCAAATCATAGGTTGTTTTTTTGTTCAAATAACCATCATTCAAGTAGAAATTAAAATAACCATTCAAAACAACACAAAATATATAAATTCAACATAAAATAAACATTCAAATTATATATGTATTTTTTTTGTTTAAATTATATATGTATTTTTTTTTGTTCAAATGACCTTCATAAAATAAAACAAAATTAACTTTGTTCAAATTTGAAAGAAGATAAATAAATATTAGGGACTTTTTAATAATATATCATCGGGTCGGGTTCGGGTACGGGTTCGGGTCGGGTATCATAATTCCCATACCCGATCCGTACCCGGTTTATACTTATCGGGTTTTACCCGAACCCGACCCGAAACCCGGTCAAACCGGGTATTACCCGTCAAACTCGGGTCGGGTCGGGTCGGGCCGGGTCAGGTTTAGTTATTTTTGCCATCCCTACTGGTCATCTCGGTACTGGTCCATCCTCTTCCCAATTTCTTTTTTCCTTTTTCCCCCAAAACTTTATAAATTTAATTTCCTTTTTTTATTGTTGTATATACATCCCTGAAAACATCCATATTTACAAATAACTTGCTTTTTTTTAGGATAAATTACCAAAACGGTGCCGCATACTTTTATTTCTGTCACCAATTTTGAAAATTATGATTTAATATCATATTTTTAATTTTTATTAAAATTTGGTCACTCAAGAAGATGTCATTAACAATAATCACACGTGACATATGCCAACTCAATAAAAAAAATATGTAGTATAATATGTCACATGCGATCGTTATTAACGTTTTATGCTCCGTTGATCAAATTATAATATAATTAAAAATAAAAAATCAAACCATAACTTTTTAAATATGATTGTTCATAATAGAAATATACTAAAAGTTAAAAAAAATTTTATATTATTTACCATTTTTTATAATGATATATGTTAATGCGGGATATGTTCTAAGAAAATTTCATTCCGCAAGATTTCTCCATATTTCGTGCTACCTAGACAGCCAAGTTTGTTTAAGCCTTTTTCATTGTAATAATAATATAAAAAACATTTTGGGAAACTAAGAATTAGGATGCAATTATGAAAAATGTCAGGGACCCAATTAAAAATATATCTCACAATCTCCCCGTCATCCTGGGCTGGACGTGGGTCCCACAAGATCTCGCTGTTCGATCCTTATCGGGCGGTTGAGATTGTCTTATCAAGCGATTGGGACCGACAGACAAACATGAGCCGTTCAAAGTCATGCTCCCGCGCAAGGATCAAGCGGTTTCCATCATCCCATCCAACGGCTCCGCCCACTAGTACCCTCTCGATATTTTTAAATCCAACGGTCCTAATCATACAACTGTCTCTAAAATAATAACTTCTGTAGTTTTAAAAACTCAGATGCATACATCGTCCAACGCTTATTATTATTAATTTACCCCATTTGTTTTTTCTTTTTTTTTTTCAATAACTTTTTAATTTATTATTATTACAATAATTTAATTCCATAATCATACCCCAACATGGATGGAGCAGTGGACAACATTAAAGAATGCTCCTAAGAAAGAAAGCGTTTTCTGTGCCGTTTCCCGTTTCCCCAGGCCAACAGGACCGAAACGGCGCACTATTTCCCGACCTGGCCCCACATTACAACACCGACACGTTTCCCGACCCCAAAAACGCCGTTAACAACCGTTCTCAATGCCACTGACGGAAAGGCACCTAATCCAAAAGCTCCACCAATTTTAAACTTCTACAGGAGCTATAAAGCAAAAATGCTCTAACTGCTCATCATTATCGTACACGTAGTCCATCTCGGATCTTAAAATATACGTGTACAGGTAAGATTGGTTTCCGCTGATGTTGTTTTTTAATTATAGGAAAGTATGGTGATGTAAATATAAAATGGCGGAGAGGTAAGCGTTAGGGTTTTTTGCTATCGAGGGAGCCACACCTCGGAGAGAGCTCGGGGAGCTCGGTAATGGCGTCGTTGTTGTGGGTTCTCTGCTGGGCCTCGTGTTTGTTCTGCTTGATATCGCCGGCGAGGCCGGATCTGGCCTCCGATGGGAAAGCGCTGCTGGTTTTCCGTACTGCTGTGGGTCGCATGGCGCTGTCCTGGAACACCACCACCTCGCCTTGCGCCTGGCAAGGCGTCGTCTGCGAGAACGGCCGTGTCGTGGTCCTCCGACTGCCCGGCGTCGGCCTCATTGGCCCTATCCCCACTGGCATTCTCGGCAACCTCACTGTTCTCCGTACCCTCAGTCTCCGGTTCAACGCGCTCTCCGGTGCCATCCCCTCCGACCTCGCCTCGCTCCCCCAGCTTCGCAATCTTTACCTCCAGGGAAATCGCTTCTCCGGCGAGATCCCGACCTTTCTCTTCTCTATCTCGAACTTAGTTCGCTTGAATCTCGCGCGGAATAACTTCTCCGGTGGAATCTCACCAGATTTCAACAAGCTAACGCGGTTAGGGACGCTATATCTTGAAGAAAACCAGCTCACCGGCGAGATCCCGAATCTCGATCTCCCAAATTTGGTTCAATTCAACGTGTCCTACAACCAATTGAATGGATCGGTGCCGCAGAAGCTCCAGAGTAAGCCAGCAGAGGCGTTTCTCGGTATGTCACTCTGCGGTGGCCCTCTGACGCCCTGCCCCGGCGGGATCTCACCCACGGGTTCTATTCCCTCCGTTCCCAGTAGTGAAGGCAAGAAGGATCATAAGCTCTCAGGCGGCGCCATCGCCGGAATAGCTATCGGCGCCGTCGCCGGGTTCCTTGTGCTCCTCCTAATCATCATCCTCCTCTGCAGGAGAAAATCCAGCAAGTCAGGGACTGCTGAGGTGGCGGCGAAGCCGCCAGAAGTTGAGGTCGCCCTCCGGGACAAAGGCATTGTCGACGGAGAACCAGGGAATGGCGTGGCAGCTCATCGTCCACCACCGACCTCAGTGGCGGCTCCGGCGAAGGGAGAGAACACCAAGAAGCTGTTGTTCTTCGGGACGGGGCCGAGGACGTTTGAGCTTGAGGACTTGTTGAGGGCCTCGGCGGAGGTTCTGGGGAAGGGGACCTTCGGGACTGCGTACAAAGCGGTGCTGGAGATGGGGACGGTTGTCGCCGTGAAGAGGTTGAGGGATGTGAGCTTGCCGGAGAAGGAGTTCAGGGAGAAGATTGAGGCTGTGGGCGCCATGGAGCATCCAAATTTAGTTCCTCTCCGAGCTTATTACTACAGCAATGATGAGAAGCTCCTGGTTTATGACTACATGTCCATGGGCAGCCTATCTGCTCTATTGCATGGTTTGTTTTTCTCCTCTTTTCTCTTATTCTGCGACTAATTTCCTTCAATTTTGGATCTTTTGTGTGTGTGCGTGTGTTTTTCGTCTGCTTGGAAAATTATGTTTTTTAATCTAAAATTTATTGATAGCTATAAATTTTTTTCTTGATTTTAGGGCTGAATTTATCTTTTTTATATATGATTTATTGTTGTTTCTGAAATATTTTGCTGCGTTAGGACTTTTCTTTTAGTTCTACTGAGTCAGAAGAATTTCAATTTCTGCTTGTATTGTTTTTTGTTGTTGTCTTACTTGTGAATGTACATGGATTGTGAAGATAATGGACTCTCGAGGGTTTATTGTATCCTTGGTTGTCTGGTCATTCTCTCAAGCTCCATCACTTTCAGTGGTTGATTTAATTAGAAATGCTTTTTTAGGCTATACATGCTTTCGGTCTGAGTTTTTTTTATCCTTTTTCAAGTGGATCAATGCATTTACTTTCATTTTAGAAGGAATCGGTTTTGGTTTGCTTTCAAAGATCTGACTTTCAGTAGGTGTGTGTTTGGATTGAGGGAAAAATAGAGGAAAGTTAGGGAAACAAGAAGGGAAGTGGTTTCTTGTGTTTGATGGCATGAATGCCATAATATGAATAGACAATAAAACACTCTATCTTCATAGATAAACAATATAAAAGATTCTCCTGTTTAGTTCTTATATAAACACACCTTTATTTATGTTAATTGTCACCTTTTCTTTGCATGAGAAAGTTTGTATTGATTTGTTTGTTCTTTGCTGAAGGATTCATTTCCTAATTAGTCTAGTATTCTTGGTTGTAGCATTTGTTTGTATAGATTCCTGTTCTAGAGGGTGAGAGGAATTATCCCTGACAACCAAAAATGTCAAATTTGATGCAGGAAACAGAGGATCAGGCCGCACCCCTCTAGACTGGGAGACAAGATCAGCCATTGCTCTGGCAGCCGCACTTGGTATCGAGTACATTCACTCCACAGCTCCTGGTGCTTCTCACGGCAACATCAAGTCCTCCAACATCCTCCTTGCCAAGTCTCACGAGGCTCGTGTCTCTGACCATGGCCTTGCCCACCTGGTTGGCCCCTCCTCAACTCCTAACCGTATTGCTGGCTACCGTGCACCTGAAGTTACCGATCCTAGGAAAGTCTCTCAGAAGGCTGATGTCTACAGCTTCGGCGTCCTCCTCTTAGAACTGCTAACTGGCAAAGCTCCAGCCCAAGCTCTTCTCAATGAGGAGGGTGTCGATTTGCCAAGATGGGTCCAATCAGTTGTTCGTGAAGAATGGACATCGGAGGTGTTTGACATGGAGCTACTGAGGTATCAAACTGTAGAGGAAGACATGGTGCAGCTGTTGCAGCTCGCAATTGACTGCGCAGCACAATACCCAGACAAACGACCGACCATGGCCAATGTCGTCATACGCATTGAGGAAATCCGCAAGTCAAGCCTCAGAGCTCTAGAACAAGATCACCATGACAACCCTCAAACCTTTGAAGATCTGGATCACTCATCCCTTAGGACTGATTCCATCCCTTCAATCTCTTGACCAATAAAAGAAAAAAAGGTGTTTTGGTGTATGAAAATGGTGAAGAAAAGTGACGGTCTCTTCTTCATGTTACATTCCTTTATGATGATAATGATGATGGTGGTGGTGGTGGTGGTGGTGGTGGTGGTGTAAGTGTGCTTGTTGTTGTTCTTTCATTCTATAACAGATTGTTATTTGTTTGATGTTTTACTTAGGGCGGATGATGATGATGAGTAGGAACTTCTTCTGTCAGTGTTTTTATTTTTATTTTTATTTTTTATTTGTAATGTTTTTCCATTCAATCTTAGAAAGTGTTTAAATGCTGGTTGGTAGCGGAGGGTGTTGCCTATTGCTTGTAAACTTATTTACCATTTGCTCGTCTTGGATTTGTTAGTTGATGTTGATATTTCAATCTCCCAAATTGCTTTTTTCCTTTTCATGGTTGGATGATAAAAAAAAAAAAAAAAAAAAAAAAAATGAAGGTTTTGGTGATTGGTCTTATCTATTATCATGGTTTTGGTTTTAGTGGATGGGGTGTCTATTCTGACTTGGTTTTCTCCAACATCTATAACAGGTATGTTTTCAATTGTCCTTACTCTCTGTTATTGCATTTGGTGCCTAACAAAGGCCATTGATGAATTATACATTCATATAAAACCATTTTGTTAGACATATTAATATATTATTATTTTATTATATTCATTGTTTATAAAATAATTATTATGATAAATATTTTTAAATAAATCTTTAAGTTTGATTTTTAACTCTTGGCTATGTAATTTAAAAAAAAAAAAAAAGAAGATGTTTAACCCTTGATGTTTATAAAGGTAGTGATTTCGCACTTGCATGCAAGTTGATTTTTGTAAGTATCTTTTGATTAATGATTTCATTTCAGATTGTGTCACGCTAATGATAAGACTTAAACACTAATATTATATTGTATTATAACTTTAATTAATTTTAATTATGTAAAAAAAACCACAAAATTATATATACACCTCAAATTGAGGGTGTACTTGCAATACTTTGTCCGGTATAATACCACATAAAATAACAAACATATAAAGAATATAAATCGTGGTACTAAAATATTAATTAAAAAAAATATGATCAATCTTGGGAATTATTATCAATCAATCACTTCACCTTTAAATTAAGGAGCAAAAAAAAAAAAAAAAAACACATCACAATCGAACACTCAATAAGAAAACAGAGAAGGCGTGCAAATTAAAACCTTTATCAATAAGTTCAATAACTTGATAAAAACTCCAAGCAAAACAACCACTAATATATAAATAAACTTATTTGAGCTTAACTAAGTCAGTGAATGAGTGAGTGTGGTTTAAGACTTAAAAGCAAAGAAAGAGTTTATTGGCTTATGATCAACCTCTCTCTAATAAAGTTAACAACATGAGAAAGTGAAAGGAAGCTTGGCAAACTAGACCTTTTTCTTTTGGAGAAAAGCAGAGAAAAGTATGAAAAAGTTCACTGAAAAAGCAAAATAATTAAAAGAAGGAAGAAATTAAAACAAAGTTAAGGAAAAGAGATATGGTCTGGAGATGCTGTTCATCTTGCTAGTGAAAAAGATCACATGATTCACTGCCATGGACCTTATTTTAAGGCAAATGTCACCATGCTCCAAATCCAAGTTACATATATATATAGTCTTATTTTGTTTGTTTACATCACCAGCCATCTGTATATATACATATATAATTGTCTTCATTTTTTTTTTAAAAACTTCTCTGAATTTTTCATAATTATGTATATAATTCTATGAAATATTTGCTCCATGTGACCACAGTTGATTTAATTATCAATCCTCAAATTATCCTCATGAATTTGGAATAATTAATGTTAAAACTACTTTGTAATAACTTGGTTAAAAAGTTTTATAATTATGGAATAATAAGCAAGTTATTTGAGAAAACAAAAAAGATTTCAATGGAGATATATGCAAAACAAAACCTATATATTATGCATGTATGGGTTTAAATCGTATTTTGATTAATATTGTGATAAAATTAATTTAAATTTAGATTTAAATCATTTATTATGGTCCATAATTTTGTTATGATCAACACCACCAATGTCTTTGAATCTGATCTATTGCGTGAATATCTTATTTACCAAAAGAAAAATGACATATTCTTTAACATGATCTTCAAATGATCAGACTAGTTAATTAATTATAATTTTTAAAAGTGAGATTGGACATCTAATAATTTATTTATTCAATATATATATATATATATATATATATATATATATATATATATGCTAAGTACAAAGGATATATTTGTGCATATACTTGCATGTCACATGTATTTTCACGCGTTAAAAGGTTAACCTATTTATTTATGATATATCTAGATTAGGCAGAAGTCATAATTTTAAATTTTTTTTAATACAATACATTTAGTACAAAGGACATATATATTTGTGCATATACTTGCATGTTATCTGTATTTTCATGCATTAAAAAATCAATCTGTTTATCCATTATATATTTAGATTTTTTTTTTCCTCTCAAATAATTTTATTAATAAAAAAGTCATATTAAATCACTACTTACATAATTATTTTTTTTTGAAAATAAAACTATAATATATAAATGTTCTCATTTAAAAACTTATAGTTATTGCTTTCCTTGCAAACCTAAGTAGAGATTGAATAAATTCTTGTCATCATAGAATAAAAATGATGACAGCTCCTCAACCAAATATTTCATCCTAAAAACTAAGTGACAATGAAGGTGAATCTCGGTGGAAATTTAGGGGCTATGTCCCTATCCAAACTTCCTCTAACTACCCTTTTATTTTGCAAATGAATCCAAAATCATATGACTCTATTAACTCCCTCCCTTACTTTAAAAGCAACTTTTTAATAACCTCTAGTGCAAGAAATTGCTATAAATCATTAAAATAATGAAACACACATTCAATTATTTTGATAGAAAATTTATGAGTAAATAAATTAATTAGCTAGAAAAGTAGATTTTGTTTCCTTTGTTAAGAGTATATCATTGGATGATGGGAGTGAGGCCACCAAGAAATCTCACTCCCAGTCGCATCTTTAAAGATAACACATATATCATGTGTTAAATTAATTTATGTGTGTTTTTTACTCTATTTTCATTGATTATCATGTGTTAGAGTGTCGTGTCAACATATATATATATATATATTCTAAGTTTTAAACATTTACCGGGCGTTTGCATGGATTATTGACTCTCAAGGAGTAGTAATTCGACTCTTTACACAATTGTTATCACATGTTTGTTTGGGTGGAATGGACAGGGCCGGCCAAGTATTGGTAAGTCCAATAATTGAGGAGTCCCATTCATCCCAAATTTGAGGGTAGTATGATTCATGTGGGTAAAATTACCTTTTTGCCCATCTTTAAATTTGATTTTTTCTTTGCACCCAAATGCCTTACGATCTTCATGTGGAGTAATGGAGATTGTGTTTGTCTCAAAGAGATTGTGTTGTTAAAGTTAATTGTTTAATTTAACTTAGTAGTTATTATAATTTAAATTAATAATAATTATTATTTAAAATTATTTCTAATTAAACTATTTAAATTATAACGAATTAATAATTATTCTTATTTTTAACTATGCTAATACGATATTTATTTATAGTTTATTATTAATTCATTATCTTATACAATACTTACAACCATTAATTAACTAAATGGCATATAAGTAATTTACACAATTTCTCTCTTATATTTTTTCACATTCCCAATACAAATTCCTTCAAACCAAACATTGTTTTCTCATTCCCTCCTTCTTATTCACCCTACTTCCATTCTCCCATTCTCATTATGTGATCCAAACCGCCCTTATAGCATTTTCAAAATGTAGTCATCCATAACTATTATATTATTTTATTTGATAAAATTTCATAGCCAAAGTTTTCAATTATATATATATATGCTAAGGTCGTCCTCGCTTCACTTGATGGATGATTTTTATATGATGATTAACTCCTGCATGCCACTACTGCTACCTGTTCTTCTTGTCATAGTTGTAACACTTGCATTCATTGCAAACAAGGTTTAGGATTAAAAAAAAAATTAAAAATGCATGTGAATGAGAGCGAAATGGTTAGAAAAATAGTACTCTAGAGAAATGCACAACCCAAGATGAGAATACTAAGGCCGTGTAAATCAAAAGAAAGTCAGATTCTCAGCTCATAGCACAATTATGCAGATTATTGGATTTGACTTTTTTTTAAAAATTCGATCCCCGATCATGGCCAAGAATTTGCATGGGAAAAGCGCTCTTTAATCACGGTCATGCATTGCCCTTTTGACTGGAATAAAAACCCGAATGTTAGGTTTTGTGGATTGGCAAAGAATTCATTGACAGTGAGAGTTAGGATAGAGGAGGGAAAGCAGATGACTCAAGAGAGTTTGATTGCATAAGCTCACTATTGTCGGTCATGTTGTTTTCAAATTGGGAGTCTCTATCTTCATCTTTTAAGAGAGTCTGAGAGGGGTTTTTACTATGTTTTCATTTATGACTTCATTGATGGATTACAATTTAATTTCCCTAATGTTAGAGGCTAAACTGTTATTCGGTGCCTCAGACCATGAACTTTAAGACTTTGTGTGTTTGATTTCTCTTTTCATATAATATTGGCTTCATGTTCTTTGTGAATGCAAAAGCTTCAATTGCATATTTGATGGACATAATTAAGATTGGGAAATCAATCATGTTAGGTCAAACATTTAAGGTAAAAGTTTAAGTGCAGATCTAGAGATAGGGGTATGGTGCCAAACTTTTCAGATTAGTATTAAATGTAATAGGGGATTTACGATGCAATGTAATTGGAGTGCAGTTTGTAATGTCATATGGAATTAGTGTTAATTGCATGGACTAAAGGGATCAACTAACCAAAAAAATCTCCACATGAGAACACTTATTTTATAGCTAAAATAGAAAATCTTTATATAATTGTCTTGAGAAGATATAGTCCGAGGTATTTTCTTATCTTTCTGTTGATTTTCATCATGCTACTCAAGACTTGTTAGATCTTAGTTATTAGTTATTAATTACTTAATTTTAGTATCAACATCATCCCGATTCATTAGTAAAATAGTAAATAAGTAATTGGTACTATGTGAGCTAGTTCATGAGGAATCGATTATCTTACTTTGCGTACTTTACTACTTATACAACTTTGTGTACTTGTGAATCCAAGGCATTTTTTTCTATTAGCAGTCTATTTGTTATTTTATCTAATATTGCTTTATCATATATTTATTTGTTATTGGGAAAATTACTGTTCACCCCTCGGGAATTTCAAAACTTCCTAAAAACCCCCTCCAACTTTTGCACACCCTGGACAACCCTTCCTTTATAGTTTACATTCTTTTTCACGCCCTATCAGTCACTTCAACTGGGTCCATATTATGAAATTTTATTTTTGCCATTGCAAATGGCAGGAAAAATACCGCCCAATCACATCATGGCTGACCTTTTATGCATACGAGTGTGCATTGTTTTTGCCTTATTGTTTAATTATCCTAGTCTCTATTTAACTCAATCAAGTTTTCATTTAAAACAGTCTTTTCCGTTTAAATTATTATGTTTCTATTTAAAATTTTGATCACACTAGTTAACCATGGAACAACCTAAATATCTTAATACCCAAAAAAACAACAAGCTAAATCCATTCTTGAGAATTAATATTCTTTCACATGATCCATCTATCTATATATATGCAATCAATTGAAATGGATGTTAAATTCATGTTCATGAATGTTAGAATATTTGATAGTAATGTATCAATAATCAAAATCTTATTATATAATAACATTTATTAAAGTTTAAAATTTTTTAAATAAAATAGAATTAAATTTTTGATGTTTATCTAAGTATCTAAAATAAATTCAGCAGTATTCACAAAGTGTTAAGCAGAAAGATAAGTTTTTAAACGGAAACCTCAATTTTTAAACAGAGAGATATCACTTGTTAAACAAAGACCGAGTTTCTTAAACAGGACCGCAATATTTAAACGGAGACATACTTTTTTAAACTAAAACTCATTTTTTAAAAGAAAATTTCATTTGTAAAACTATAACCATATCAAATGAAAGGAAAAACGTACATTATAAACATTAAACAAATCGTAACAATCGAAAAACTATTTCGATCGTGTACACATACGAAAATGTAAAACAAAACAAAACTGTCTAGGATACCTTGAATCAAGTCTTCAATCTGTGGCGAGTCGACTATATTGCGCTTCGTAGAGCTGTATGGTATATCATATACTGTTCTTCCAAACCCTAATAAAATTCTGATTTCCCCAAAACTTTTTTGTTCTTGGTTGTTCATATGTGTCTTTGCGATCAGGAAATTACAAAAACCCTATCAAATGATGTTGTCGTTAGAATTCAGTCAAGGTCTACACTACCGGTGTCAAGTAGCATCGCCATTAACTAGGTTTACCGTCATAATCACAAGCCTGTGGCAATAACAACACATTTAGCAGTATTCACAAATTTTTAAACAGAAATATAAGTTTTTAAAAAGAAACCTCAATTTTTAAAGAAAAAGATATCACTTGTTAAACGGAAACCGCAATATTAAAACGGAGACATACTTTTTTAAACATAACCATCAATTCTTAAACAGAGATATATCACTTGTTAAACAGAGACTAAGTTTATTAAACAGAAACCGCAATATTTAAACGGAGACATACTTTTTTAAACAGAAACCCTCGACCCTTTCCTTCGTAAATTTCCCCAACTTCATCACTGATCTTCAACCCATAAACAACTTTCCCAGCAGCACTCCCAACCTCACCACCACGAACATCAACTGCCATCTCCACGTCATCACAAGATTCATCCTTTTCCAACCGATCAACATCACCAACCACTCCACGGCCGGCACAAACTCCGGCCACCACTTTACCGCACTCCAAACTTCTGTCTTTTACCATCTCCATCTTCAGATCACCCCCATCTTCCTGTTGACCATCAATTTCAGCACTCTGCCGCTCACCTTCGACATCATCAATGGCATCATCACCGGCATTAGCACATTCAGCTTCTTCCAAATCTGAAGGGGTCGTGGCTAGGGCTTCCACCGGATCAGCCAGGGATGGTTCCGGGGGGTCACCCCAGGAGTTGAGATAGAGGCCACAGGCCTCATCCATGAAAGAGAAGATAAGCAACCATTGTTACAAGGAGGACAAAGCTTGCCATGATGTTGTTGGTTTGCATGCATGCATTGCATGACATGGCATTGCATGGGAGATGGTGAGGGTCTTTGAAGAATGTGAAGCTTTAAAGTGGCATTAAATAAAGCTCTTCTCCCTTTGCATGTAAAGTGAATCATCATTAATGTGTTTGAGCGGAAATATTTAAACAGAAACCGCAATATTTAAGCGGAAATATAAGTTTTTAAACGGAAACCTCAATTCTTAAACAGAGAGATATCACTTGTTAAACAGAGACCGCATTTTTTAAACAGAAACCGTAATATTTAAACGTAGACATATGTTTTTAAACAGAAACTTTAATTCAATGATGAGGGTCTTTGAAGAATGTGAAGCTTTAAAGTGGCGTTAAATGAAGCTCTCTTCTCCCTTTGCATGTAAAGTGAATCGTTATTAATGTGTTTGAGTTGACCAAGATGATCACGATATCATTGGGACTTAATCACATTAAATGAAGCTCTTCTTCCTTTGCATGTTAAGTGAATCGTCATTCATGTGTTTGAGCGGAAATATTTAAACAGAAACTGCAATATTTAAGCGAAAATATAAGTTTTTAAACGGAAATCGAAATTCTTAAACAGAGAGATATCACTTGTTAAAGAGAGACAGCGTTTCTTAAACAGAACCCGCAATATTTAAACGGAGACATACGTTTTTAAATAGAAACCTTAATTCAATGATGAGAGTCTTTAAAGAATGTGAAGCTTTAAAGTGGCATTAAATGAAGCACTTCTCTCTTTGCATGTTAAGTGAATCGTCATTAATGTATTTAAGTTAACCAAGATGATCATGATGTCATTGGGACTTAATCACAGTAAATGAAGCTCTTCTCCCTTTGCATGTTAAGTGAATCGTCATTGATGTGTTTGCGCGGAAATATTTAAACAGAAACCACAATATTTAAGCGGAAATATAACTTTTTAAATGGAAACCTCAATTCTTAAACAGAGAGATATCACTTGTTAAACAGAGACCGCGTTTCTTAAACAGAAACCGCAATATTTAAACGGAGACATACGTTTTTAAATAGAAACCTTAATTCAATGATGAGGGTCTTTAAAGAATGTGAAGCTTTAAAGTGTCATTAAATGAAACTTTTCTCTCTTTGCATGTAAAGTGAATCGTCATTGATGTGTTTGAGTTGATCATGATGTCGTTGGAACCTGATCACATTAAATGAAACTCTTCTCCCTTTGCATATAAAGTGAATCGTCATTAATGTATTTGAGTTGATCAGGATGATCATGATGTTATTAGGACATGATCACATTCTTTGATCCAATTAGATTTTTAAGGTGTGAGGTTTCATGTGTTTTTTTGTGGCCATTTTAATTCAATTCTTAAACAGAGAGATCTCACTTGTTAAACAGAGACCGAGTTTGTTAAACAGAAACCACAATATTTAAGCGAAAATAAATGTTTTTAAACAGAAACCTCAATTCTTAAACAGAGAGATATCACTTATTAAACAGAGCCGAGTTTGTTAAACAGAAACCGCAATATTTAAACGGAGACATAAGTTTTTAAACAGAAACCTCAATTCTTAAACAGAGAGATATCACTTGTTAAACAGAGACCGAGATCTGGCTTGAGGAGGCCGAAGGAGCGTTCCGAGGTCGGCTCTAGCTTGAGATCCTTGTTGTAGAGGGCGAAGAGGTAGGTCTCCACGGGACGGCCTGGCATCATCGGCGTTTCGACTATGGATCTCAAATGTGCTACCAGCTCAGTGGTGAAAGCATTGGCATTGTCAACGCTCGCTCCAACTTCTCCGTCATCGCCTTTGTATGGCCAACCGGTCTCCACCACCACGATCTCCATCGCGGGGAATTCGGTGGAGTCCAGTGTCGTCCGTACGGCGTCGACCTGGGCATCGAACATGTTCATATAGTTGATCTTGGAAACCCTATGACTCCTTTGAGGACGGGGACGAGATCGAAGTGGAAGGCACCGGTAGATGGGGGATTGGATTGGGCGAGCACCACCATGGTGTGGACGGTGGAGATCTTGACAAATGGGGTGGCGGTGGAGAGGGCGGAGTGAAGGTTTTACATCGCCGGGAGGAGTTGGGAAGTGAGGGAGGAATTGCCGGAGCTGAGGACCTCGTTGCCCACGGAGACGACGGAGATGGAGGAGGCTGGGAAGTAGGTGAGCACGTTGGCGGCCGCTCATTGGGAGGCCGCGGCGGGATCGGCGGTGAGAGAGGGGATGTTGCTGTTGGCGACGCCGATGACAAAAAAGATAATGGAGTGCCACGACTTCCCATGCTATGGGCAATTTCGTCCATAAAATTTAAAAATAACTTTATTAACCATCATTATATGTTTTGGGGGGGTTAGAAAACATTATGTTTAAAAGGAATGGGTTTTTAGGGATTGCCAAATTAAAAGGGTGTTTTTGGATATTTCGCCAATTTAGGGGATTTTTTTGGCAATTTAGGATGTTTTTGTATTTTCTTTGTTTACCAAACTAACATGTGGTTCATTATTTATTTATTTATTTATTGAAATACACACGCCAAAGTCCAATTTGACAATTAAGAGTTGCAATTAAAAGCTTTGTACTTCATATTATTGTTATCTTTTGAAACGTTGATAATATATGTAGTTAGTGACAATAAGGCTTATAAAAATGGTCACATATGGTACAACGTAGGGCCAATACATCTAACTATAGGTGTGCCTTCCATTATGTGACAGATCAAAACTGATGACACGTTTAGAGAGTATAATAATGTGGAAAGTTTTATGCAATAATAATGTAGAAATAACATAACGTGTATGATGAAAGGCATCAATGCTCATAAGAGCTTTTTTGGGAGATGATAGTTTGTTGGATTATTATCCAATGGCTCTTGAGTAACGTGCACAAATTTTATATATTTGCTCTTTGTTTCATGTATCTTCTTGTTATGTAAAAGAAAAGTGTGAAAGGATTTTAATCATATTTACTATGAATCATACCTTTACTAATGTCCAATATATTATCTATGATGACATCCAATATATTATCTATGATGGCATCGATAGAGTATAAATTATAAAAAATATATTATTAATAATAATACTATAATTAAATTTTCTGCCAAATGGTAGATATTTTTGAATCACTTAAAATATGTTCTTTTATATAACTAATAGTTTTTTTTTTTTTTTTTTTATTGGGTTAGATCCCATGGCTTCCAGACAATAGTCGGTCAAAAATTAGAGCCCATGAATTAGTTTAGAGCCCTGGCTTTCTAGAAACAACCAATTAAAGACAAAATAATAATAATAATAATAATAATAATATATTAAAAACACTTTTAATATATACATTGCTAGAACAAATTTGATAAAATCATTTATGTGTGATTGTGGAAAGCTAAGTAAGTGGGCCAGGCCCAAGGCCCATTTAGAGCCAAGCCCATTTCATACATTAAGTTTAATTGTGAATTAGATCTTTGATGGCAGTTTGGTTGAAGGAGCACGAAGGCGTTTGCAGTTGTGCTACGCCCCTCCAAACCCCTCACATTTCATCACTCCAAATCAGATCTTTTAGAGGGGGTGGAACTATTGAAAAACAATTTTAAAATTAGAATCCATTTAAAAGACCAAATTGTCCTTTATCAATTTGAGAAAATACAATGCTTTTTTGAATCCTAATTTTATTTCTCTCTAATTCCAAATTAAGATTAATAATGATTATATAAAATCATATAAAATTTAAAAATATAAAAATTAGTGATTATAGTATTAGTTTAATTATAATAATACTATTAATTATAATATTAACAAAGTTTATGCAAAGTAATCCTATGAAAAAAATAATTATGGTTGATTTTATATAAAAATGGTAAATTAGTAAAAAAATACACCACATTTGTCCTTGCTCCTCACTTCTCTTTTCAATAAAAAAAAACATAGATTATCCCTTTACAGTCCATTAAACCAAACATAGTATTTTTTTTTTTTTTTTTCAAATTGCAGCCCCCCTCCTTCTTTAAGCGAAATAAGGGGTAAGGGTTATTTTGTTTACTTATATTGTTAATTATGGTTCTTGTTTCATTTTTTATTTTAAAAGTATAAATCATCTAAACAGCCAAACTAAGAATCTCGCAAGTAATGGAATATTGAAAAAAAATATATAATAAAATGGATATATGTCTAAGCCCAAATTAGTTGGGCCTGGCCCATTATGTTACATTGTAAACTAATGGATACATTTTGTTTGCTTATATTAACCAAAACTACAAATTAAGGGTCTCTTTCAGAGTACCAACAAGATGTGCAAAGAAAGTCCACAAACTGCCTAGGAAAACACATGAAATTCTTTCTAGAAACCTATCTTGATAAAGATGAAGTTTGTGGCTATTAATTCTTGTTATTTCATGCACTTAGTCAAATGAATGGCCTAAGAATAATATTGGTCATGCAATTTGCAAAAATTACAAGTATTAGTCATAACGCATATTCATAACGAACCGCTATTGTAATAGATTAATGATATTTTATTCCCCGGTTAACTCAAATATGTATGATTTGTAATTTTATAAGCATGACAACTGCAAATACTATAAAAGATGTGCATAATAGATAATATAAAGTGACTCAAATCTGAATAAAATGGGGATTCGGTTGCAAACTTACACCCGCAATTAAAAACTCATGACACTATATATATTACTCTAATTTGTCTCAAACCCGGATAATGAATGCCTTACAAATCAAAGTTTTGATAGTGTGACATTAATGAACAAGTCTTTTTTTTTTGTTTTTGCTGATAATTCAAATTTTAACTGTGATAAAAAGAATTATATAATAGTGCTCCAATGATATATTGCAATAATTACTCACTAGTTTTTTTTTATAAAAATTAACAAGCCACAATATTAATATTAGGATGAAAAACGGGTATAGTGAATTAGCCACTAGTCTCAACCTAAGTGCATAATTCATTATCTAAATATAGACTGCCAAAAAGTATAAATATAAATATAAATATAATAGTCCTCGAATTTGTCTCACTCAAAGCTTCTTTAAAATATAAATATAAATATAAATATAGATATAAATATAAAAACCAAACTCATACAAAATTAAATTATTATTCCAGAAAACTTAATTTCCTGTTTAATTTTTATTCAAATTTATAATACATCTTTGACTAATTACTTCAATAATGACAACAACAACATCAACTTCATATCAAATAACTAACCAAACATGAAACCAATTAATACACCAAAAAACGTCAACTATTCTCCTTCTATTTTCTTGTCTATATCCTTCCAAGCTTCACTTCAAACTTCAAAGCCCTGAAGTGAAAGGAACTCCGGTGGCCGGAATCCATGAATCTCCGGCCAAGAAGTTCCCGACGGTGAACTTTCCGGCCTCTGAAGCACTAGTTATGATATGATATCCTGCCCATTTAACTCTCCCAGAAGTTGAAGCCCCACTTCCAGTGTTCATATACTCACCATAATACAAAGTACTTAGAGCAAAGTCTCCATCCCATTCCAACCACCCTGCCGGATCAATCAAACTACCAAGTGATGTCTTCATGAACACAGTCCTTGAGTACTTCTGCCATGGCCGGCCAAGGTACGTCTTGAAGGAGCCCTGCACTGATTGTAAGTCCGACGCGGCTGACACCGCCGAGTTATGTACAATTATGCCGGTGTTCTCATTTGGGTCTGTTCTGCCTTGTGCTGTGACTGTGTTCTTCTGCTGGCTCATCGGTTTTCTTACGTAAATATTACAATTTTGAAAGACGGCAGCGGCGTCACCGAAGATGAAGTCTACGGTGCCGTAGATGTCACAGTTTCGGTAGAATTGGCGTTGGGAGTAGACATAAAGTGTGTCTTGGTAGCCCTTGAAACTACATTGGTAGTACACTGAAAGATCGGCCCCTGATCGGAAAGCCACCGCTTGGTGTTTTTGCGGTCCGGCGGTGTTCTCGAACGTCATGTCTTTCGCAATAAATCCGCTTCCGGCCACCGCTGTTATTAATTAAGAATCGATCGAGAATATGAACTAGGTTAAAAATTATTTTGAGGCTGACATGTTAGAAAATTTCTATAGTCAATTAATTTATTTATTAATCATGCTTCCAAAAGTCTAATTTAGAGATGGATGTTTATGACAACTATCTTATGAAAAAGTTCGTCTAGAAGATAATGAAAATGAGATTACTGATTGATATATATGTGATGCATGGCCACAAAAGTAATGAATTTTAGAACTAACCAAATGTGGCTGACTGGAAGGTGGTTGAACCATCTTGAACATTCTTACTCCCTGTGACAGTAGTTTGATCAATGCCATCTCCAATCATCATAATATTCTTCATTGAACTACCAATCTGAACATTTTCCTCATAAACACCAGCCTTCACGTAGATCACAAACCTAGAACTCCCACTACTTTGTTTGGAAGAAGCGGATACGGCCTCCGATATCGTCTTATAATCGCCAGAACCATCTTGAGCCACGGTAACATCAGCCTTTACCGTCGATGATTGAAGGAGTCTTCGGTCGGAGACAGAGAGCCAGTTTGGGAACTTATCAGAGAGTAAACGACGATTACCGCCTGATTTAAATTTAACAGGAGAAAATGCTTTGTTGATGGCTAGAGAGTTGCTGATGAATTTAGATATGTTGTTGGATGTGAAGGGGGAGGATGGTAAGTGAGAAATATTAACATTGAGTTCCATGAACCCATTCATGCATGTTTGTTGGTTGGCTATGGCTGCACTTAGCCATGTTTGAGAGTCATCAAATGAGACAGAGTTTGGAGACATGCACTTGTTTAGGTGGCTAATGGTGTCCTCACATAGCTCAAGGCAGTCATTCCATGCGGCCTTAGCTCTCTCATCAAACAAGCTAAAGTCCATTGATGATGCAAGCTCATGTGTGTGCACTGCATGGTCTAGGGTTGCTTGTAAGGCTGAGTTAAGGAACCCTAAAGAGTCCTTAATGGGGTTGGATATGGAACTAGTGCAAACAGAAGGGTAGGGTGTTTGAGTGCATGAGAGGATTGAGTCACCACTAGTGCAAACACTAATGGCCATGAAAAGAGAGAAAGCTAACAAATGAGCCATGAACTTGTTAGCCATGTTAACAATGTATGAAGTTTGGATAACTAAGTTGGAGAGAAATGGGTTGGTATTTATAGAGCATGAGGGTTTATTTGGTCATGCATTGCATGGCTTGCGTAAAAAGAAACAACTCTTTTTTCATTGAATTTAGAGAGTTCTTTGTTAACTAAAAATTAAACATGTGGATTTTGAAGGCTTGAAAAGTTATCCGAAAGTTTTGCGGACCATTGCATTATGTTTTTGAATTTTAGGCTTCACTAGAAGGTCAAAAACAAGAAATTATAAATATTTAGGCTTAATGTTAAGTGAACAAAATCAGTTTTGCTTGGTGTGTGTGTATATATATATATGCTTTCATAACTGAAATAAGTATTCTCCCCCACAAAAGAAAAACTTATAATTAACTTATATTAAATTTCTAACAAGAACTTTAATTAATATATAATAATTATGGTATATTTGTATCGGTATATATATATATATGGTTGGTGGATTATTGGGAGGAGGAAGGGAGTTGGTCCATTTAAAATTACAAGTTCAAAATCGTTTTTCAAGAAAACTTTTATATATAAATTGACAATATCTTTTAACTTCATTATTAGTACATAGAGTAGATATTTCAAAATTAAAACTTTACTTTTTATTATTAATAATTATTTATTAATATTAACACTAAATTAGATTTTAAAAAAATGATTGAGTTCCCTTACACTATATAGAATTTTTATAACATATATAATTTATAAAAAAATTAAATAATAAAAAATAAATAAAATAGTAAATAGTGTTTGCTATAGAAAACCCATATGTGTGATGCGTTAAAAAAACCACTACAAACACACATATATTTTTTATCTTTATATTTTAATTATGTATGAGAAGAGAATTAAACTTTTGACCTCTCGCATGTGAGTCAAGTGTTTAAATTGCTCGATGATATTGTTGTGGTACTACTTGGGTGATGTAATTTTTTTTTTTTGGCTAATGGTATTTAAATCCAATATTTTTTAAAATTTTCATTATTGATTTTGACATTTAATGTTAAATAATTCTTACCATAAACATTAGTATAAATGGATGGAGGACATTTTGATGAAAAATAAATAAAATAACAAGAAAACAACCATAACTTTCAAGCAAGGCTGACAATCAAATAAAGCATACAACAAAGGACAAATTTAAATATTGGAAAAAATGAACTAGATCCAAGAAACATCTTGTCATAATAAATCAAATAAAGTCTCTTGCCTTGTTTAACTATATTAAACTCCTCCCATTTATATATTTTTAATAAAAAAAATGAAATCATATACACCACTTTTGCGTTCGTTATTCTCCTGCATCAAAGATGGGGAGTTTGAATCTCTACCAACTCAAAGTTTGAGTTTCTTTGAATAATAATAATTCCTCATTTCCTTAATTTTATTTTTTTAATTAAAACAAGGGGCAACGTTGGTTGTGTAAGACTGCATGTTAATTTGACGTATAAGCATCTCCTACGTCATCAAGTTGACAACATGCATGTTTTTTTTCCAAACTTTAAATTTAAAAAATTGAAAATTGATGCCACATATTGTTTTTTTTTTAAAAAAAAAAATTGATAGTCACTTGTATTCCCACCACAAAGGGATATTTTTCTCATAAACACTCAAAAAATTTCTTTTACGATGTGCCATTAACCAAGCTTTTTATTGGTTAAAGTCATAAACAAGGTCAAAAAGTCTAAGTTAATGGATAAAGAATAAAAAAAAATACCCATTAGCTTTTCAAAAGTGTATGTTAATAAATTTAAAGTGATTTATAACAAAAAAAATTATATATCAAAATTTACCCATTTCAATCATTTTCTATATTCTAATTCATTAACTAGGTATATGCATATAGAGGTATTTTAATAATTATGCAGTTTTAGACTTAGACCAAAAAAAATTTGCATAACTTTAAAAACATGAAATTGTATGCAGACTGCTCAGAAGAAATAATAAATAAAATTCTTGCATGATTTTTATAGTTATACATATATAATCACTAGGATATTTTTTTATTTCGTGTTCTAAAAGTTTTTTATTTGAACATCAACTTGAGAGGAAATATTGGTAAAGTTGGGTGTTTCTTTATAGTTGTAACTTATAATTTCTTGTTTTTCTAATGAAATACCTAGGATTAACAAATGTATTTATCAGATACATTACTGGTATTATTTATATGAATATAAGATTGCAGATAACCCAATTTTCATGAAAATAACTATAATTATTGATTGCCATGTCATAATCAAATTTCCAAAATAGAAGCAATATTTTAATAGTGTTATTTTGCTCCTAAAATTGAGTTCCTGCTCTAGAAACTCAAGTCTAAATATATTTGGCTAGAAATTCTTACAAGTACAAATATTTTATAAATATTTATAAGTATAAATTTATGTACATATAAAGAGAGTGAATAATCTACGAATGTTTGTAGATAAAAATCTATCGATATTCGCAGATTGTCATCTGATCATAATCCATCGGTCATCAGTCAACCTTACACTGTTCTTATGAATAATATCAAGCGGGATGAACATTTTTAAATAGTATTATAATGATCATAAATAATATGAAGTGGGATAATATCTACCTTCCAAACGATTGCACAGTGCCAAAATCAATTTTAGCCATCAAAGGAGATTTGCATTTTTTTTAAAATTTTTTTTTTATAATCAACCATACATCTACCCAATCCATCCTTAGATCAGTGTGGATATAATTAGCGTTCTCAAACAACAGTGATCTGGGTACATATGGATATGACGAATTCTCATATATAAACTATACTTGAATATAATACAATGCATTCTTAATCCTTATTTTTCTTTTCTTTTTTTTTTTAATTTTGCAAGTACCAAGTTCATTTGAGAATACAATATAGTATATATATATATATATATATATATATATATACAATACATACCCTTATATTGAGTATCTCATCTTTATATATGCAAGGAAAATTTGGAAAAACATTATAATAATGAATGTAAAATATGTGAAAAATATTTTTACACCTTTCATATGTTACATTTCTATATATAATTATATTGGCCATATATTATTTATCTTTGTGCATGATGTTTTTAGTAATAATTAAGTAATTGAGTGTAACCGATGATTAACTTTCTTTCATATTTTTAGGAATATATATTAAAGGATAAACTTTGTGCATATTCTTGCTAGCCTCTGCATATATTTGTTAGAGTTTGACATCTCAATCATAATAGATCATAAGTTTTTGACTATATATATTTTTTCAAGTGACTATGGATGTAGCTTCTATATTAGAAGCACGTTGTTAATTAATGTTAATTGGCCTCAGACTTTGCCATGGAACCTCTGATCAAAAGCAAGTGTAAATAAGAGACAAACATAAAAATTCAATGACTTCATGTAACAAGTGCATGGCCTTGACTAGAGTCACTAAAATGAGGAGCCCTTTTTGTTGTTGCTAAAATATTTTCATTAGTTGTTGCATGACTTGAGCCCTTTGACTTCACAAGAAGGGACCGTCACGCCCCAGTTTTCTGTCGATCTCTGGCCAAAAACATCCATAAATGTGTTCCTTTGATTTATTAATTTTGATCTTTGTCAATTTTTTTGAGTTTGCTTCCTGAAAGATTATTTGGATCTAGGTTGTGGTATCTCCACAAACTCAATCTCTTTTGACTCTGATATTTAAAGAATTTGACTTTACATGTTTGTGAAGTTTTTAAATCTAGTGGGTGCTGGGTATGTGGAGTTTGATATATGCCCTAACAATACATGTGAGGGAGAGTCAAGGGCGCAACGTCTTTTGAGGGGTTCTCCAGGGACAGTGTCGCTAGAAAAAAAATTTTCAAGCCCAAGACCCATATGGAAATTTGCCCATAAATATCTTTGTGATTGTAAACCCTGATTTTATTAGTAAAAAAGATTGATATTAGTGCGGCAGTGGATGTAGATTTTCAAGATCAAACCAAGTAAAATGTTTGTCTTATTATGTGTGTGCTTATTCTTGTCATTACTCAGGTTATCTGATCCTCAACAGTGAGCTCTTTAGAGCTTTAACTTTTTTTTATATATTAAAACTTCATAGTTACATTTTTCTTCCATTTGATAGTTTCAAAGCGAGCTCTTCCATGTTTTGACTTAGACATCAAGTCATGAGCCACTAGCATCATCAGATCACCAATTATTTGAGTGTTGTAACTTGTTTGTCTTTGAGTATTTTTACTTTTGTAACCGTTTGCATTAAAATCTCTCTTCCTTCATCATTAACTTAAAACTTTGTAATTGTTGGATTATGACTTCATCATTCCTCATGTGAGTTCATCTCCTTCACCATTGCATAAGAAGCCCATCTCCTTATAATTACATGAGAGGTCTTGATAAGCGTATGATGTATACAATTTTCATATGATAAATGCATGCATTTTTCTTGTTTAATTTTTTATATGAATTTCTCTATTTTAGAGTAATATCGATTTTATTTTGTGGGTTGGTGTGCAGGTAAATAGATTATGGGACAAAGTAAAGAAAATTAGAATGGAGTGAAAAGAGTAGACAATCAATATTCCAAATAAGGGCACGGCTTAAGCACAAACGTGTTTAGGGTTGCAAATCACAACTGATAAGTGCGTGTATGAGCATATTTCCATATTACTTTCTACACTCATTCGACATGTATTTAAATTATTTATATGAAAAATGGTACTTAATCCATGTATTATTGATCTTATGCTAGAGGCAGAGCATAATGGGCATAAGTGAGTTAACTAAAGAAATTCGGGACCAACAGACACAGAAACAGCTCCCTCCGCACAAGAACAGAAGAATAGGCCAATTAGGTACCTTATGCCTCTCTTATGGTCGCTAATTATAGTCATAAGCTTCAGATAGAAGAACTTGCAGGCATGTTTATGCCCATAAGATTGAGCATAAAGGTAAAAGGGCTTATGGGCAGGATTTATACCCGTAAGCCAAGGCCTGAGGGTCAAACAGAAAGTATATGGCCAGGACTCATGCACTATGGAAGGTCGCAACCACAAAATAGTAAAGCTAATGGTCTAGTGCTTACGGCTGTAAGCTATCTCATAACATCCAAAAAGAAGACCTTACAGGTGGCGCTTACAACCGTAAGATACTCGTAAGGCACCAGACCTTTCGTCTCTAGAGCTTTTGTGAAATCTTTTGACGCCTGAGCTAAGAGAAGAGCAGAGAAGGATTGAAGTGGTCCTTCAACTTGGGAAGTGAGATTGGAGCATGCCAAAAGGTCTAAGGTCGTTTGGAAGTAGGAGAGGGTTACCTTTAGTGATATTGTTGGAAGACTCAAGGCATCAACCATCAATTCCCATTGGCATCGGTTAAAGGAGTGCTTATGTCTTTCATTATTTGTTTTATCTTCTTGAGATTGTATAATTGTACTCCATTAATGGAGAACTAAACTCCTTGGTATTTTGGTCTTAGTTGAAGCTATTGTTTTTATTTTACTGACATTGATTGTAGACCTTTAATCTTTTATTAATTTTTATATTGTACTTTCATATTTTAGATTGAATCGTGTGTTTTCAATGTCTTGGAATATATATATATATATATATATTAGTAAGAGCCAAGAGTTCTTGTGAGATGTAAGTAAGAGAAGATCGAGGAATCCTCCGTGTATAAGGATACCCTGATTAAATTGGAGCACGAGTCCGCCTAGAGTTTGGAATTTAAATTTCTCCCACTATTCCTTCCAAGTGGGTCAACATTAGGGTTCCTCACATAATGTAATCGTGAGGAACGGATTTGTGAAGCGATTCCCATTTCATTTCGTACGGGATTAGGAATAATCACTTTGAGAGAAGGGCTAAATATCTTTTGAACACGTGTTGTCCATAAACAGAGTTTATTAAGAGCATTGCAGTCATAGTATAGTTTGTCTCAGAATCGTATGGAACTAGTTTTTGCTCTCCTAGAGAATGGGGATAGCATGATTTAGGAAATCTCTCAGTTCAAATTTGAGTGCAATTTTTTAGTGCAATCTTATCTAAAACTTGACTATAACCCTAGATTTCTCTAGGGTTATAACCCTAGATGCCTGAGACACCTCTTTTTATGCATTGATAACCTCCCTATTTGTGGTCATTGATTGATCTTCTTTCCCATTCTCACTTCTTCACCGAGACCTATACTTTGTAGGCTAGATAATAGAACAATAATTCCCTGCAAATTCGATACCCTGCACCTATTACCTACTTTACTACTTGTGAGATACATTCACTTGCGTATGCCCCTCATAAATAAATTGGGAAAATTGAGCTCACATTCCTTGTTTGGTCTTTCGACTCAAAGCATGGCTATGCTTCAAAATGCATGGGTGTGCTCAAGGTAATGCTAATTACTGGAAACTATATTTTTTGCGAAGATTCAGGGCTCGAGTGGCGCCAGCAATTTACATAGGTCAGACACACCCAAAATACGGACATGCACTATCTTTTTACTTGCAGTTAAAAAATCTTGAAAGCTAGGTTTTATAGAAGACGTTTTGGAGAGAGTTTCATCAGCTAGTAAGGTTTGAAGCTGAGATCAAAGGAGGCTTTTCAAGGAGTTGATACCACTCCTTCAGCCTATTGGGTACCAGATTAGACGGTAAATACTACAACATTTTGTATTTATAACTTTAGAAGAAATTATAGCAAAAAATACAAAGCCTTGTAGCTAAATCACTTCAAGTTTAAAAAATCTCTTAGCAAGAAATGTCTAAATGCTAGCCACATATTTTATGATTTTTATAATTAAGAATCAATATATTTTGGTAAAATTTTTATCTTTTCATGTCTAAAAGCTTAAAATATTTTGCCATGAACATATAATGTGGTAGAAAATAATTAATTATTTTAGCTACATTATGTTGATATATTAGTAAAATTGATTTTATTTGCAACAAAAGAACTATGTGGCCAAAAGTCTAATTTACTTGCCACAGTGAACTATGCAACAAATATTTTAATGTTTAGCTATACATTTTGTATGTCTGCAGCTAAATCAAATATTAATTTGCTATAATTATTATAGTGTGGCTAATAGGATAGTTCTTTAGCATCAAAACAAATCAATTATAACTATATACTAAAATATTTTACTATGAAATACTAGGTTTGAAACAAAAACATTCACTTAATTGTTTCAAGTAAAGTAGGCTTGCAACTATATAGTAAACTATTTTGCTACATTAGTACAGTTTGTAGCAAAAATGTTTTGCTTCAAAATAAACATATCATAGCAATTAGCTTGTTTTTTTAGCCACAAACTAAATAAATCTATATCTAAATATCAAAATTATTTGCTACAAATTGGATATTTTTGTTATGCAATTTATTTGTTTTTTTTAAGTTTTAATAATAAAGAAAGATTAATCAATTAATAGCTATTAAGTGCAAATAATGAAATAAAAAAAATTAAATAGTATATGGTCAAAACAAAAAATAAACTAATTAATTAAAACAATAGATTAAAGAAATATATATGACACATACAATAATTATTGCAAAAGAAGTTTTCATCACTAATATCAATAACATTTATAAAATCTAAAATTGAAAAAATTAGATATCAACTCTTGTGTTTGTGGAGTAGAGAGATGAAATAATAGTTTAATTTTTTTTCTTCCCAATCTCTATACACATTTACTATTTTTCATTATCTTTGCTTTTCCATTTGCATCCCTTTTAGTTATTTCAACTTGCATGCTTGATTTTCTTTAGTTGCTTCCACTTGTTTCATAAGTTCAATTTTTGATGGCATAACAACAAAATATTATGTTATATTTTTACCGGGGTCATATGCTCGTACATAACTATTTTTTTAGGTCCAAGTACTTTTTGAAAAATTTACCTATCATCCAATGAAACTGGTCCTTTTTCTCGTCATTTCTTCAATTGATCAAATTGTACCTATAATTATTATGGAATAAAAATTAATTAGTTATTATATATTAAAATATATAGAAAAAGGATACTACTAGAAAAATTTGTGCAAAAAATAATACTCACAATATGTCATGAAATAAAAATCAATATAAACTTATACTTAAACTATACACACAATAAAAAATTTGAATGAAGAAATTGTGTAAATATTAAAGGGAAAGAGAGAGATAAACATTATAAGGGTGCATGTGGTTTAGTGTTGAGGAATAATATGAGTTGATAAATTTGATATTGCATAAGTACTAATTTGATAAAGTTGGCATAAAATAGTATAAAAAATAAAAAAAACTAAAAGCCATAATTACTAAGGTAATAGTGTAAATACAATTCAAAGTGAAATAGAAATATGCCATGAAATAAAATTTATTATAACTTATAGGGGATGAATCCATACCAAAAACAAAAAAAAAACTTAAAGACCATAATTACTAACGTCGTAGTATAAATAAAATTTCAAATTAAAAAAATCTATTAAGAAATTATATGAATATGAGATGGAAAGAGAGAGATGACTTATAACATGATTGGGGGAATTGTGTCGTTTAGTGTTGAGGAAGAATATCGGTTGATGATTAATTTTTTATAAGTTCCAATTTGATAAAATCCACAAGAAAACAAATAAGAAAAAAAAAGAATAAAAACTTAAAATTCTATAGAAATTAAGGCATTTAGTTGTAATCATGAGAGCATTTGACATGTCTTAGGAATCATATGGTTACAATCTCTAATTTAAATTAAAATATACACTTTGAATACAATTCAAGTGATTGACTTAATTATGCATGAAAATTAGTAATGATTCTTAAAGAGTAAATTTGTAATTTTAAAAGTAAAAACTGGCATTTCTCCAAAATTGGAAGGGATACACATTCCTAGTTACATGAGATGAAACCCCTCCCAAAACTTGCCGCTTTCACATCTTTTGGTGCATCCCCAAATATATTAGATATGCACCAAAAGTGGAAGTGACCCTCATTCTTTGGGGATCACTTTTTCAATCCAAATGGAATGAAATATTAAGTAAAAATGATCAGCCATACATGACAAAGATCAAACTCTAACAACTAATAAATTAGACAAATCGAATCACATAACATATTTTGATTTTATATGGACATGGATTTTACCAGGCAAAGAACGAATTCTATATTTATAGAACTAATAAATCAAATAGACATGATCACGTAAATTAGCTAGATCATCAGATCACGTAATTCATATCAAATGTATCACATGAATCTTAAAAATGATTGCATGAAAAAGTCATGGAATACAATGGAAGAGAAAAATCTTTCCTTTCTCTCTCAAAGTTTTTTTCTTTACTTTTCTCTCTCTCTCTCTCTTATTTCCTCACCTTCGCTGTTTCCTTTTTATCTCCTCCTCTCTTTTTTTTCCTTTTCTCTGTTTTTCTTTTTTCTTCTCTTGTCTTTTCTTTACTTTTTTTTCCTAATTTTTTATTTTAATTTTTAATTTTTATTTTGAAAAATAATAAAACATTTGTATATATGTGTATTGCCAACATATCCATATATGCATCAAATCGTTATCGATCTAATAATTCTTACAAATAATTAATTCATTCTCAAGGGTTTAAATAAACCAAAATCTTAAACCAAAATCTTATATATATATATATATGTCAGGAGTATGTTATATGCAAGTCTGTTAATTTGCCCACCAAACACTCTTTTGCATGACTCATCAAATTACAAAACAAATTAATGAGTTCGTTAAGAGAAAACCAGCGACATTAAAAAGTCATGTTAGGCATCAATTGGCATCCCAATCTATTTGAAGGTCCACCTTGAATTGAAGCCTCTTTATTTGCCTACCCATGAACGCCATTGACTTTATAGTTTTATCAAAACCTTTTATATCAAACTTTGAATTAATGAGATTGCTTTTCTATCTTGAACTCTAATTATGGTTTCATTTATCCTTGTTCTTTTCAAACCTCATCTTTTGATCATGAATATAATTGCACCTACTTTTTTTCCTTTTTATTTTTCTTATAATCCAATTTTTTTCTGGATTTCGATTAAAAATTTAATACCAATATTCTACATAGTACAAGATAATGATAAATATATATATATATATATATATATATATATATATATATATATATATATATATATAAAACAGTCATTAAAATGTACACATCATCCATGAACTCAATGAGTGCTCGTAAAGAAAAGAAAAAGGAGCGATAAATAGCATTATTTCACATTAATGATTAACAACTAAATTAATATTAATTAATGTGAGACAATATATGTGCAAGATCAATATGAGAAGAAAATACAAAACTAATTAATATATATGTCTAACATATGCTTACAAAAAAGAAATTAAAACATTGAATATATTTTTTTTTATATTTTGGGTGATGCTCAAATAATTCTCTTGGTCAAATAAAGACTTATCCTTAATCGATTGTGTTCATGACATGCATATTCAATTCCTAACGAACTTGATGGTGATTGGTCTTTCATCTTATCCTACTCACATAATTTTTCTTGGTTGGTGTACATAATGTAAATCATTAAATCTATTAGATTTGGCTTAAATCAATAGAAAGGTAAACAAAAAAAAAAAGAAATATTATATAAACTATCCTAATTATTTTCCAATAAGATAGTCAAACCTTTCCATTTTCTAGAAAATAAAATAAAATAAAATAAAAGTTCAAAGCTTTGAATTGATTGAATTTGTTGGTGTAGCAGTCAATTGACATGCATGTCTCATGGTTTGCGAATATAATTTCAATTTATATGAAGTTTGTACAGTAGCTATAAGATTAGACTCATGAGCCACGAGGATGTACATTGTTTGGATTGACTAGATTAAATCCTTCTTTTTAAGTTTAATATAATAATAAATAATAAAATAAAAAATAATTATATCCAATATAAAATAGATAAAGATGCAAATTTAACAAATTAAAAAAGATTTAGTTAATGAGTAGTCTATATAATGGCTAGTAAACATATTTATCAACTCATACGTCTTCATTGCTCTATGAAATATATATCATTGAATATATTATTAGTAAACTTTGAGACACCCAAAAATATAAAAAGAGAAAAATTATTACTTGGAATTTATTTAAGGTCTACACGACATCATGATGTATATGAATTGTCACCTTAATTAATTTGTTGATTTAAATATAATGGAAATATATATATATATATATATAGAGAGAGAGAGAGAGAGAGGATGAGTTATTTACGCATGTCCTTAGATAAGAAATCTAAGGAAGTGCGTAGATCAAGCCAACAGCTGAACAATGGCCTGACCGTTTTGTACAATGTTTAGGGTGATGCATAGTAGTGCATTTACAACCGTTGGATCAACATGTAAATAGTTCCCTATCAATCATGATTTTTGTCGGGATATATATAATATAGTATACAGAGAGCAAGTTCTTGAGAAGTTCTATAGAATATAAATCTATAAATGTTTATTATTAATCGTCTATTTTGATCTAACAGTGATGAAAAATTCTAATTAAAAGAAAAAGGTCTAACAACCTAATAACAAAGAGGAGGAAAGATATAAACTTTGATAATAAAGACATTTAACAAAAAGAAGGAAAGATATAGGCACGAGTTAATCTAATGATCGGTAAAAAATATCTTTAGAATTAATTTTTAAAGACGTACATAATTGATAAATTTCCATATATATATATATATATATATATATATATATATATATATACATATATGATGCATAGTAGTGCATTTATAGCCATAGGATCAACATGTGTTCCCTATCAATTTTGACTTTTGTCGAGGAACGGATATATATATATACAACATGTGTTCCCTATCAGTCATGACTTTTGTCGAGGAACGGATATATATATATATATATATATATATATATATATATATATATATATATATATATATATATATTTTAATAAAAAATATTATTTTTTTACAAATAGATACAAATAACCTAACAAAATTATACTTTTGAAAAAATATTTGTCAAAATTTATTATTTAATTCTGTGATATTTTACAAATTAATTTATGTAGTTTTCTTAAAATTTATTATTTAATTTTTTTTTCCAAATTAGTATGTATACTTATAAAAAATTATATCTTTAGGAAAAAATTTATAAAATTTTATTTATTGGTTCTTGACATTATAAATTTGGTTATATGGTAACAATTATTTTTGCAAAAATATTATTTTACATATTGATCTTATATATATATAATATAAAAAAATTTGTGAAATTAAGCCCATTATTTGCCTACTTCACTTTTACTAATTTTTCTATAAAATTTTTTGACTCTTCTAATAAAAATTATTTGCCCCCTAAAAAACTTTTCTACCTCCGTCCTTGAGTTAGGTTTTTATTACTATTCATTTCCCTCTTTTCCTTCCTTGGGCATGTGATTTCACTCTTCTCTCTCTTATTATTATTATTTTCTTTTCTAGCGGTGCTGTACAACCATTTCTGGTTGATGTTTTGCCATATATATATATTGTTCTTTATATATATTAGGAGAGATTATAGATAACAAAATAAGTAGTACTTTATAAGCGTAGAAGTTAATACGCCTTAAACTCAAGAAGCGCCAAATGAATAAGGAAGTTGCATGGTGGCATGTACAAAGAAACCAAGTAAAGAAAAAATACCCTAAAATTTTAGGATGTAGTTAGTTGTGTGGTTGTCCAACTAGCCAGCAACCCTATTTTTATTGTGTGCTTTATGCAAGAGGACACTACAAAGATTAGACTTTGCTTCTTCAAACTATATACTTTATGCACAATATATTTTATTATAACTTATTAAGTTAGCCAGCCGAGAAATTAAATCAAACAATATTGTTGTCCTCTCAAAATATAGATCCAAGAGAAGCATCTCTCATGCTTCATCTTTCAAAGGAAAGAAGAGAACAGCATGCATGTAGTTAATGATGTCCTAGATTCCTAGTTTCCCACTCTTTTAAAAAATGAACTCATTATATTCTCATATTAAAAAAAGTCAAAATGATACTGGGTATATATAAAACAATATATATTATATTCCCTCTCTCTCTCTCTAATGGTGTGTTTAATTCATGCCATCTTTCTCATTAGGGAGAAGAATATTAATTTGTTTTAATCCAATGGTTTAGTAGGTATTAATATTTTTATATGTCATATATATTGAGGTACATAACTATTGCATGCTTTCTAAAACCTTTTGACCTTATAGCTAGTTTTCCAAGTTGCATGCCTTCCTTAGCTATTTTTGCCACCTAGAGTTTTAGTTAAGCTCTCAATTCAAAAACAAAGAGTGCTAGCTCACGGAAGCCATGCATGCATGACCAAATACTTTGAATTAAACTTACAGAAATACATAGATTTTCAACCATGTTCAAACATAACTTTCAAAAAGCATGCCAATTTTGGCCTATAAATAACAACCCATATCTCTCCAACTTAGTTATCAAAACTTCATACATTGTTAACATGGCTAATAAGTTCATGGCTCATTTATTAGCTTTCTCTCTTTTCATGGCCATTAGCGTTTGCACTAGTGACCCAATCCTCTCATGCACTCAGACACCCTACCCTTCTGTTTGCACTAGTTCCATATCCAACACCATTAAGGACTCTTTAGTGTTCCTTAACTCATCCTTACAAGCAACCCTAGACCATGCAGTGCACACACATAAGCTTGCATCATCAATGGACCTTAGCTTGTTTGATGAGAGAACTAAGGCTGCATGGAATGACTGCCTTGAGCTATGTGAGGACACCATTAGCCACCTAAGCAAGTGCATGTCTCCAAATTCTGTCTCATTTGATGACTCTCAAACATGGTTAAGTGCAGCCATAGCCAATCAACAAACATGCATGAATGGCTTCATGGACTTCAATGTTGATCCTTCTCACTTGCCATCCTTCCCTTTCACATCCAACAACATATCCAAATTCATTAGCAACTCTCTCGCTATCAACAAGGCCCTTTCTCCGGCTAACTTCGGCTTTCACCGCAAGTTACTCTCCGGTGACTTCCCAGCATGGCTCTCCGTCTCTGACCGGAAACTCCTCCAATCATCTAACGTCAAGGCAAATCTTATTGTGGCAAAAGACGGCTCCGGTAATTATAAGACTATTTCTGAGGCTATTGCGGCCTCTTCAAAGCTAAGAAAAGATACTTCATCAAGGTTCATCATCCATGTTAAAGCCGGTGTCTACGAGGAGAATGTGGAAGTCACGAAGTCGATGACGAACATCATGATCATCGGGGACGGCATTGATAAGACGGTGGTCACCGGAAGTAAGAATGTTCAAGATGGTTCCACCACCTTCCGTTCTGCAACTTTTGGTACGTTTGATTTTTATTCGCTTAAGTTTTTCGGTTGAATTAAGTCCGGTTGACATAAGTTTTTAGATTGAATGGAGTCCGACTAATATATTATATCACTGTGTGCAGCGGTCACTGGTGATAAATTCATCGCACAAGACATAACATTCGAGAACACCGCCGGACCGCAAAAACACCAAGCTGTGGCTCTCCGATCAGGAGCCGACCTATCGGTGTTCTATCGATGTAGTTTCAAGGGCTACCAAGACACACTTTATGTCTACTCCCAACGCCAATTCTACCGAAACTGTGACATCTACGGCACCGTAGACTTCATCTTCGGTGACGCTGCTGCCGTCTTTCAAAATTGTAATATTTACGTAAGAAAACCGTTGAGCCAGCAGAAGAACACAGTCACAGCACAAGGCAGAACAGACCCAAATGAGAACACCGGCATAATTGTACATAACTCGGCGGTGTCAGCGACGTCGGAGTTACAATCAGTGCAGGGTTCCTTCAAGACGTACCTTGGCCGGCCATGGCAGAAGTACTCAAGGACTGTGTTCATGAAGACATCACTTGGTAGTTTGATTGATCCGGCAGGGTGGTTGGAATGGGATGGAGACTTTGCTCTAAGTACTTTGTATTATGGTGAGTACATGAACACTGGAAGTGGGGCTTCAACTTCTGGGAGAGTTAAATGGGCAGGATATCATATCATAACTAGTGCTTCAGAGGCCGGAAAGTTCACCGTCGGGAACTTCTTGGCAGGAAATTCATGGATTCCGGCCACCGGAGTTCCTTTCACTTCAGGGCTTTGAGATGAGATAGATATTATTTTGGTGTTACCTTCATGTGTTTTTGGATTTCTCTCTTCATTTCTTTTTTTATTTCATTTTAATTTTTTTAATGTTTTCTTGGTATGATTGTTGTATTTGTTGTATGAAGAATTAAATTGTAATTTTCGTATTCATTTTATAGCTTGGAAAATTGAAGGAAGGAAGTTTCTATGTACACGAGTGAAGTAGGTGATAACACAATATATATATATATATATATATGATAAATTTATTTTTATACTTTTAATACAAGCAAATAAATTTGTTTGTTTATGAAATATTTTTAATGTCATTATTCATTTTAAATATTAAAATTAATTATTTAAATTGCTTATTTTCATTTAATTAAATATATCACTCGAATAAAATTTCCATTTCACTTTATCTATTAAAATTAAATATCTACATTAAGTAATTAATATTAATTATTAATCACTGTAATAATAATATAATAATTAAATTTTATTTGAAATATACATAATATATACATGATTATTAAAATTAAATATTAATTATTAATATATTTAATTAATATATTAATATCTTGTAATATATATATATATATATATATATATATATATATATATATATATTGGGGAGAGGAATAAAATGGATATTTTACACCTGTTCCCCCTCCATCTCCCTCCGTTCCGCCCAAAATCCCACGACATGGGTAATCATTACTCACATGCATTAACCAATCATTACTCGCAAGCAAAGAATTCCAAATAAAGATATAATATATATATATATATATATATCATTTATTTAAAATATTATTAATATATTATTCTACATAAACTTTCTTGGCATCAGTCAAAATACTCAAAAACTACATAAAAAAGATGACCGACCACTTTTCTGGTTTTTCCATCAGCATTTGGATGGATGGAGTCACTCCCACAACCTCCTTGCTAACTATAGAATTAATAAATACAAAAACCAAGATTATAAATGAAAATTATTTATAATTCCCTTACAAATTAAGTTAAAAATAGCAAATCAATATTGGTACAATCTAATAATAATAAACCATGAGAGTCCCATAATAAATAATATAAATAGTGACTTTTCTAATATATATAATACCAACAATTTTTTATTCCAAAATTTAATTCTTTAGAATACTCTGTTTAGTCTACTTTGCCCTCATTTGCATCAACTTATTACTTAATAATCGGTCATACATATACGACCTAATAGATTATGTATTCACTTTTATTTCAAAAAAAAAAAAAAATTATGTATTAAGAAATCCTTACCCACAGTTTTGTCTACCACCTTACGGTATTAAACCCACCCACGTTGCATGGAAATCAGATGACGTGGACGCCTACCATGCATGGATGATCTCACACGTCTTATATGGAGAATAATTTCAACCGTTCTTCATGCTACATCTTGATCCGTGAATGATAAAGACCACGAGTACAATTCTTGGAAAAAATTTGACCAAATTCCAACAACTTTACAAAGGAGCTTAAAATTGATGGAATTATCAATAAAACCATCCATGAAGGAAAAGAAAATTATATTCAAATATAAATACAACTAGAGAAAGGAGGACTTTTGTTTTCTTTGTGGGAATTAAGACCATGCAATGAGATTCAAACATCACCAAACTTCTACCAAATAGAAACGCGCATTATTTAAGATTAGAGCCAATAGAAATTAATAGAGGTTTATTGCGGCACATAAACGTGCTGCATGCCCTTTTAGATTTCATACATTGGTTTTTTTGTTATTATTACTTGGTAAATTCTTTTATTGGTTTTTTCTTTTTCAAATTCTAGAAGTTTTGAGACAAAATTGTATATAAATTTTAATGCTATGAATATTAAATGACTCTCTCCAATTAAAACTATTGGCATACTATGGTTTTTTGAAAATTGTCTCATGCATGGACATTTATTGCTCAAATAATTACGCAAAAAAGTACAATTGTTTTTCAATTATTAATATTATATTTAATATTTAAATATAATTTTTAAATTTTTAAATTTGTTTTTGAATTAACCACCGTGGAACAGATTAAACATCTACTCTGATAATATTTATAAATTATTACTATTATTTAGCCCAAATATTATGCCCATTTTCCCTGTAAAGTGCTTCTGTTGCACTCTTAGCAATTGGTCTTGATGGCATGGATTAACCTGTGAGAAGCTAGGCTTTTTCCTTAATTTTTCATTAGTGTTTTTTTTTTATTATTGAGCATTTTTTAAAAGTTAAAGTTTGTTTTAACAATGAGTTATCTTAAAAGCATTTCCAATACATAAAATAATCAAATATGTCATTAAAAAATTGTTAATGTTAGCAAACTCCTATCAGAGTTATCAAAAAAAATTGGAAGTAGTTAGCAAACTCCAATTGTTTGCATCTAACTGTCAGACTTAAGCTTTATACTGCAAGTAAAAAAATAGTGCATATTAGTTTTTGAAATTTGCTTGATCCATATTTCTCACTAGGGATACTCAGCACTAGAATTTTTAAGATTTTGAATTTCCAACAATCAACATAGTCAAAGAACATGCCCATGCTCTTAAAATACAGTCTTGCTCTAAGAAAAATCACTCTGCTCTGTAATTTCTCTTTGCTAGTTATCTGCATGCCTTAAGCACACCCAAGCTTTGATCATACTCTTCTCTAGAATAATTGTGTTTTGAAACTTCATTTGCTTCTATCAGCTATAATTTTTATTTTTCCGTTCCAAATGTGATGGTCAACCCGATTTGATCATCCAAATTAAAACTTAATCCTGTTGTTTAGTCGCTTAAAACAAATTCTTTCATTCCGAGATTTCTGGATATGATCGGAGGGATTTCGTTTTCTTCAAATATTAGAAGCAAGCTTCAGGGAAGGGTACGAGTTGTTTCTCTTCTCTCTCAACCCCTTCACATCCAAGCTCTATCACTCCAAGTACTTCGCAAGCAAACGGTGGTGCCTTCTCGGATTAGGTTTTTTCTCTCTCTGACCAAGCAAAACATGCAGATGGCAAGTGAAGGGCATGCTGCTCCTCCCACCTGGGCGGAGATAACCTCTGCCATCAAGAAAAAGCCTGAGAATTCCCCGTTAGTAGAAGGCCCTATGCTTGCAAAACTTCGAGAATCTACTACAGACTTCGTGTACATGGATCTAGAATCCCGAACTCGAGCGAAGTTGCGGTTTCAACATGCTTTATACGGTAAGATTTTTGGTAAAGCCCCTCCTTTCGAACTGACGAAATCTATATTGCAGACAAAGTGGGAGGGAATAGGGGTGGTTCACATCTCAGACCTCCCAAATGGCTATTTGTTAATCAGATGTGAGACAAATGATACTATGCAACGCATCTTATTTGAGGGACCTTGGGCTGTTAATGGAGCAGTCCTGCAACTTGCACCTTGGCACCCTTATTTTGAACCAGCGTTTACAAAGTTATCTACAGCTCTTGTGTGGTTGCAGCTGCACAATCTCCCCGTTGATTTCGGGATGGTGACTCGCTAGAAACAATTGCTACCGCCTTCGGCCGTCTCCCGAAAGTTGACGATCTTACTACGACCATGGCCCGTTCACGGTTCGCTCGAGTTTGTGTTGAGATCGATCTCGACAAACCTTTGAAGCGAGGAATCTGGGTCGGAGATGAAGACCGGAAGGTTTTTGTCGTAGCCTTATACGAAAAACTTCCTACTTTCTCGCTATGTTTGCGGTCTTGTAGGTCATGGAGCGAACTCTTGCAGCCGACGTGAGATGGAGGGTCCGTGCAATCCTCCTTCGTCGCAAAATGGAGAGGGGATTCAGACTGAGACGGAGCTTGAGGGAGCACCTAAAACAGCCACAACAGACAAGGACGTACAACCAAATGAATTGAACGCCAAAAATAAGCATATCTTGGTGGATCCCGCCGATAACGAGTTTGGCCCGTGGATGCTGGTCTCACGGCGGCGTGGCCGTGCCGGAAGCCGTGGAGGTGCTCGGGGGATATCCTCACGAGCGCAGCACGTGCCTGACGACACGGCAGCCGTAGTGCAGACGAATGATCACGGGACACCACGTGGAGGTCACAGGGCTCGAGGCAGGGGAGGTCATAGGGGGATGCCACCCACCCAGCTTGATGCGCATATTTCCAAGAAGTTGAATAATAGAGAGGTTAGGCCAGACAAGGGCGGCCAGTCCTCAAATTCCAAGGTTTCGTATCCCGAACAATCCCTCGGGTACGGAGACGGAGGCGTCTTGGAGGGCCAGCCCTCTCACGTTCCAACGTCTCTTTCGCTCATCCCTAAAATCCATTCTGACAGAAAAGGAAAAGGAATTATTAATCCCTCTCCACCGCCTCTTCTCTTAACCTCAGTGGCTCAATATCCAATGCAAGAAACTGGAAACCCCCAAGATGATCATAGTATGCTTGTAGACAAAGTGGCTGAAGCTCTTCATGGTTCCCCAACCTCCCCCAATTCTAGTGATCTAGAGATGAGTGGATCGGACTTACAGGAAAATGAGGAACTTGAAGATATTGAAATCGATGATGACACAACCCTAAACCAAGCGCAACAAAATATCAGACGAGATGCTCTGATTAGAAAAAATAACCACAATATGTCAGCCCCCTTCAAGAAGGGGAGAGTAGAAAGAAGAGAGGGAGAGCTTTCCAACCCTCTTCACTGATTTTCGTCCTCCTTACAGGAAGTCTCCTCCGTCTTTCTTTCCTTCTTTTCTATGTTTATGGATTATATTTCTATAATTTGCTGGAATTGCAGAGGAATTTCAGGTCGAGACACTGCCTCCCGTGTTCATTCTCTTATTCGAAAGCATAAACCCCAGGTTGTTTGTTTGGTTGAAACCCGAGCAGATGACAACCGTTTAACACGTTTTTGTTCTAAATTAGGTAAGAATTGGGATTGGGCAGCAATAGTTGCGAATGGGTACTCAGGGGGAATCATCTCCATTTGGAAGAAAAGTTTGGGTAAGATTACCCCTCTCGCGGTCTCAACTAAGGCCCTCCACCTGGTCATCTCGGACCACACCAGTCAGGTTTGGCTTCTCTCAACTGTTTATAATGCTCAAAAATCTCCTGAGCAAAAATTGCTTTGGCAGGAGCTCTCCAAGCTTTCCACTCTTAATTTAGCTTGGATCATTATGGGTGACTTTAACACCATCCTTCATCCAAATGAGCATAAAGGAGGTAGATGTTATTATTACATTCTTAAAGCTAAGCTTTTCACTCAGTTTATCGCGTATAACAATCTTCTTGAAGTTCCATGTGTTGGCCCAGAGTTTACTTGGTGCAACAACCAAGTTGGGCTAGCTAGAAGATGGGCTCGATTAGATCGTTGTTTGATTAATCCTATGTGGACCTCCAACCATGGTAACAGCATTGTTACTCATCTCCCTCGTATTTTCTCTGACCACTCTCCCCTTCTTCTTAAAGCGTTCTCTAATACTGCTCCTAGAAACCGAATCTTTAAATTTGATAATTATTGGTTTGATTATCTTGGCTGTCATCACGCCGTTAGAGAAGCTTGGAAGTTACACCCTCGTACTAACCCTCTTCATGCTTTTTCTCATTTAACCGCTCGTACTAGATACAATTTGATCAGGTGGCGTTCCAAGGGCACAAATTCCCTGGAATGCACTCTTCAAAGTATTGAGCAAGACATCAAGAACCTGGAACTTGTGGAGGCTTATACTCCCCATTCGGTGTCTCCCAGTGATCACTTAACGCTGCTTTACAAAAGGTACACAGCTCTGCAAAGGCAAATTTCCAACAAATGGGCTCAAAGAGCGAGGTTAGACTGGGTTCAGAGTGGTGACTGCAATACTGCGTTCTTCCAAAATTCGGTTCGTACTCGCAACCATAATAATCAAATTCCTTTTATAATTGATTCGGATGGTGCTGTCTATTCTAATAGAGAAAATATTGAGAGCATGTTTATGAATTTCTATTTCCATTTGTGGCATGATAATTCTCATGACAATATGGTTAATATTATTAATGCTCTTCCTGATGATTTAAATTATATTACTTCTAATGATGCTGAGCTCCTGGTCCATGAAGTTAGCAATCATGAGATTTTCAAGACTCTGCTTTCTCCCCCTGGCAAAAGTCCTGGCCCTGATGGCCTCAATGCTGAATTTTACCGTTTTTTCTGGAAAGAGGTTGGTCATCATTTATGTTCTGCTATCAAGTATTTCTTTTCTAATTCTGTTCTTCCTAAGTCTTGGGGTAAAACATACATTGTCCTAATTCCTAAGAAGGCTAACCCCAAGTTAGTTACTGATTATAGGCCGATTTCGCTTTGTAATGTTTGCTACAAAATTATTTCAAAAATTCTTGCGAATCGTCTTAAAAGTGTTCTTCCCCATATTATCGGCTTTGAGCAAAGTGGCTTTGTTGCTGGTCGTTGTCCTTTTGACAACATTATTGCTTTACAAGAGGTAGTTCATAGTGTGGAGAAGGATTATACATGCCCCCCTAGGATGTTAGTTAAAATCGACATTGAGAAGGCTTATGATACTCTAAGTTGGACTGCAATCCTGGCTACTTTAACCAAAATGAAGTTCCCTGGTAAGTGGATTAACTGGATCAAGGCTTGCCTTACCTCTTCTTCTTTCTCCCTTATTATAAATGGCAAAGCTTCCCCTTGGTTCTCCTCCTCTAGAGGTGTTAGACAAGGTGACCCTCTTTCTTCCTACTTGTTTATCATGGTTTCTCAAAACCTTACCACCATGCTTAATACTGCTCTTAAAGCAGGGGTGATTCCTGGTTTTAACCCTAATCTATCTATTAATTTTAATCATCTTATGTACGCGGACGATTTAATTCTTATCACTCAAGCCTCTAGAAAAGCTGCTAGAGCTATCTTGAATTGCCTTCAAGCCTACAACAGCCTTACTGGCCAAGCTGCTAATAAGTCAAAATCTGAGATTATCTTTCCATCCTGGATCAACAAGCATATGGCCATTAGAATTAGTCAGATTCTGTCTTGTAAAGTGGGGCATTTTCCTTTTAAATATCTTGGCATTTTAATCACCCCCAGAAAGCTGGCTATTAATCAATTCTCAGACATGGTGGCCAGGATTAATAATATTATCTCCTCTTGGCACAACTCTAAAATCACCCCTGCTGGTAAGATTACTTTGATAAACTCTTCCATCCTTTCTATTCCCCTCTACTACCTCTCAGTCTACCCTGTTCCTAATGGCATCCTTGACAAGATTTCTGCTGCTGCCAGGCAATTTCTTTGGTCTAAAAGTAAAAACAGTAGAGGCATCCACTTAGTAAATTCAATGGATACTGCACTTGACACTGCTGAGGGGGGCCTCTCCTTGAGGGACTTAAACATTTCCAAAATTTCTCTTATGGCAAAGCATGTTTTAAATTATCTGAACAGGCAGGATAATATTTGGGTTGGCATACTCCACCTCAAATATGGGTCCTTTCACATTTGGACTGATAGAATCCCCGCAAATTGTTCCTGGTTTTTTCGTAGTCTCTGCCGATCCGCTGCCCACATTAAGCAGTTCTTGTGGATTAAAAGTGTCAATCCAATGGATACTTCCTTTATGAATGACCCTTGGTGTTATGAAATTCCTATAGCTCTTAAACCTACTTATATTAACATGAATCTGGATCTTTATAACATCACTCTTTCTGATTTGCTTATGGATATCCATTGGAATATGAATCAAATAGTTGAGATTTTCGGAACCAACTTAAATTCTCACGCTATTAGATATGGAAGCATAAATCCCAATATGAACTCTGTTTGGGTCTGGTTTCCAAAGTCTCATACTAGCAGGATTTCAGCTACAGTCTATCACCACTTGAAATCTAATCATGCATTTGGTGAGAGCTGGAAGGGCTGGAAAATATTGTGGAAGCTCAAAATGATACCTAGGGCAAAATTTTTTATGTGGTTATTGCTTAAAGGTAAGGTCAAAACCTCTGATTTCCTTTACAATCTGAATATTGGTCCTCTTGAAGCCTGCGTGTTCTGTGGCCTGGGCAATGAATCTGCTGAGCATATCTTCAATCTATGTCCTAAGGTCACCAACATTTGGAGAAGTGTAAGTCAGTTGATAGGTGTTGATATCAAGTTCCCCCGTGGGATTACAAATGGGGACTGGCTTTGTGATGAGACAGGGTTCCATTCCAGTTTTGCTAAGTCTCTTATAATTGCTAATGTCTGGTATATTTGGAAGATGAGATGCAAAGTTATTTTTGATAAAGTGGAGCCTAACTTGAATCTCATTCCAAAGAAGGCCTTTGCCTTAACTTTGGAGGCTGGATCTGTTTCTAAACAAACTGCAGGAAGGTCCCTCATTCTGAATAATTTCAATTATGCTGAAGGCCCTTTCCTTTTTTCTGCATCTACTTTTTCAAATGACTTTTCTGCAGGGGGAGCTGGATTTCTTATTTCAGACTCCAGATATATGGTTCATATAGCTGGCTGCTGCCCAACTTGGATTAATTCAGTAGTTGATGCCGAAATTAAAGCTTTGACTTTCAGCCTGCAGCTCGCCATTTCAAACAATATTAGAGTTCAACATATATTCTCCAGCAGCTCTGAACTCTTGGAAGTCCTGCAAGCTAAAAATCATCATGCCTGGAGAGTTAACACAGCTATTCAGGTCCTTAAATACACACTTGATCAGGCAGCTCAACCTCAACTTCATCAAATTCCTAGCAATTGGAATGCTGTGGCCACTAGATTGGCAAGCCACTCTATCAAAACTCAAACACTATCTTTATTTCATCAAGGCAGGAGTCGTCCGAATTGGCTAATGAGATTGCTTAAGAGCAATGGCTTTTTGATGTAATTTCCTGCTAGTTCTTCTTGTTTGTTGTTGTTTGAGCTTTTGTTTCCCTTAGGTTTGTGTTAAGACTCTTTTGCTTGTTAATAAATCCTTAGCCTTTGGCTCTTTTTTTCAAAAAAAAAAAAAAAAAAAAAAAAAAAAACCCCTTCACATCCATCTTTCCACCGCCGTTAGTCTCTCGTGGCTTGCTGGTGACCTCCCCTTGCCGATGTTGTTAGTGTATTATGTGTGAATATTTATAAATAGTTTAGTCCCACATCGAATAACGAGAATAATGAACATATCTTTATAAAATACAAGATAATAATCAAATCAAATAATTGCATTTGAGAAAAATGCAAATAGGCCATCTAATATATATATATATTTAATTTATGAGTGGGCAATTTGGCACTTCGGGCATCTTGGGTTCAATTAAATTATTTATTTATTTATTTTATGAAAAGATATCACATTTTAGTTATTTTCTCTAACAGACACAACCGTTGGTTCACACCTCTTCATCCTTTTTAAATACTAAAAGACAGTGTTTCTCTGCAAGGTTGTGACTGAACTCATATGGGTCACAGTGGGTGTTGTGGCTACATCTTGTTTTGAGCTTGCAAATTAAGGTTGGTTATTTTGATTCTTTGACTTAATATATGTATTATGTTTGGCTGTATTTGAACTGAGTTGCCGTGACAACACTGTATTTTTTATTTATTTATTTATTTAATGCTTTGGCTTCTCCACAAACTTGTGAAAATCACTATGCATGCAAAAACATTCTTTTCAAGAAAACTATGACCATTCTTATATGCAATTCATTGTAAACTATTAATCTTTTCAACGTTTGATGGTTGTGTTGAGTCAGAGATCAGATTTAGTCAATTCCTTCAATTTTTTTTTTCAATTGAGGAATGGTCCTATTTTACTTTGTTGGATTGAATTGATGATCCCTTATGGGGTCATTGACTGGATTTTTGCAGTTGTATATAATTTTGCTAATGCTATTTTGGTTTTTCTAAATGAGGTTGTATAGAACAAAATGGGTAAAAATGATCTCAAAGACCTTTAAGCAGCCCTTGAAGAACTGGAATATGTTCCCTCCACTCGAGTCATTCTGTAGTATATGGTAGTTTGAACTTGTTGCTGTGAGATGTGTGCTTCCACTCTTTTAGTGATGTTGGAAAACGTTAGAGAATTAAGCTTGTGGGATGACCTTGTTTGGTTAAAGTGAACTTTCCAGGATGTTGGGCTTAAGCATAATTTAAAATCACATTTGTAGGAAGCTACACTGTTTGGGGTCGGCAACTTTATGTGTTGTTTTCTTTTCATGGTCTGTGTGTGTATATAATTATACATTTTGATTGTATTACTTGAGAGTATGATTAGAGGTGCAAGCTGGACAGTGCCTGCCCGAGCCCGGCACGGCCCAACACGATTTGGGCTGTGCCTAGTTCGGCATGGCTAGCTACAGTGCAGGGCCAGGCTGGCATGGCCCACACCCCTGGGCCGTGCCAGGCCACACCATGGTGGCCCGCGGCCACCATGGGCCGTGTTGGCCCGAGCACACGAGCCAGCCCAACAAGGCCCGCCACAAGTATCTGTTGCTGGCCTCCCCAGCACGGCCTGCCAGATTTTTTTTATTTTTTTCCAACTAATTTAAATATTAGAAAATGACATTTATAGCCCTTCAACAACTATAAAATGGCTAGTTTTAAGGCTATTTTAGACTTTAAAATATAATTACTTTTTTACCCTTTTCAACAACAATAAACAGCTAGTTTACAAGGGTATTTTGGGAATTAGAAAATTTTCAAAACCTATAAATACTCTCATACACTTACATATTTTTCCACACCAAATTACTCATTCTTGTTCTAATCTTTCAAGCATTGAAGACTCCAAGCTCTTTTGGTTCTTAATCTTTTGAAGTTCAAGATTTGAAGTTTGTCAAATTCGGCTCAAGTGTTTCATCAATCCGGCAATTCCCCCACCTTTTCATCAATTAATCAATTCGGAATTTTCAAGAAAACCACGAATTAAATTTACATCATCAAGGTTGAGGTAACCCCCCTTTTCATCAATTCTTCTTCTTCTAGTACTAGTTCTTTGCATGAATTAAATCTTTTTTTAAATAATAATTTTAATGATTTTCTTACTACCGAAGAAATTAATAACTTTAATATTTGTTCGTGGTGGAAACAACAAAAATATAACTATCCCGTGCTAGCCGCCATGGCACGTGATCTACTAACTCCACCGATGTCTACAGTAGCATCGGAGTCTTGCTTTAGTGCAGGAAAAAGGGTACTCGATGATAAGAGGAGCCGCATGAACCAAGCAACAGTGCAAATGTGCATATGTCTGAAGGATTGGTTGGAAGCAGAAGATAGGTTATAAGAACACCAAATACATGAAGAATGTAGTGATACTGGAGAGGGCCTTATACCATCCGAGCATTCAACTTCAACCCGTGTTGATGAAGAAATAGATTAATCAAATGAAGTTCGAAGTTTGTAATTTTATAAATTGTTGTCATAGTTTTTAACGAAATGGTAAATGTTTTCCTATATCTATTTGTAATTTATTTTTAGTTTATCTTTATTTTTTCTATGTAATTTTATTTTCTTTTATTATGTTAAATTTGAAAAAATTATCTTTTTTTGTATTCATGCAAATTTAATTTTTTTTTGCATATTGTTTAATTATTTTTTCGTCTTTATGTGTTATATATTTTTTACAATCAAGAAACTTATATTTTAAGATATTTAGATTTTTAAATTTTTTTTTTTAATTTTTAGTATTTTTAAAGTATTTGTTTACAAATTTAAAAATATTTTTAAAAATTTTTAAAAATTTACATTTTAAAGTAAAGAAAAAGCGGGCCAGCCGGCCTGGCACGGCCCAGCCCAGCTGGCTTGGGCTGGGCCGACCCCCCCTGTAGGGTGGGCCGTGTCGGCCCAGCACGGTTGCAAGCCTGGTTGGAACGGCCCGAGCACATACAGTGCTCGGGCCGCACCGTGCCCTGGCCGTGCCGGGCTAGGCCGGCCCATCTTGCACCTCTAAGTATGATATTGGCTTTTAGTTGGTTGTTTGTGTAAACTCGGGTAAAATTAAGTGAATGCTTGCGAGTTGGTGGTCATAGCTTGCAGCTCAGCTATTTTCGTTTTGGTGAGTAGATACTCAATTTAAACACCGAAGTTAGAGATTTGTGGTTGGTTTATAGCGAGCACTTAATTCACGGGATTTAGTAAATACACTTTCGTAGCTCGGAACAAGGTCCGGTTCTCGCACCCGTATAACTTCGTATCTCTGGTGTATGGTTAATTGCGTAATTATTTATAAATTTATTTATTCTTATATTATTCATGTTGGTGCCTTTATTATTATTATTATTCTGTACTTGCTATTTATTTATTTATCTATCTATCTATTTATTTATTTAATAATGTTGTGAGTCGATTTATTCGGTATTTTAGTGTCTGTACTTTGTATTTATTGACGTTTTTAGTACATCTCCATCTCTAAAGACCATATTTTTGAGAGGGCATTCGATACCTCACAAATGAATAGTTTTTAACAAAACATTAACTATTTGCTATAAAAAATTATTTACATTACAAATAATAATATTTTATAGGTCATATTTCTAAGGTCATTTTATTGATATACAAGGAGCTTGGCAGAGCCTTGAAAGGAAAATTGGCCAGAAAAGTCAAGTTTTTGCAAAAATATTTTTTTAATCTCAAAAAGATCTAATAGCGAGAATATTTAGTGGTTTTGCAAAAACTTGGTCATAAAAAAAAAAAAAAAAAAGAAGCAGTTTTGTGATGGATTTAGAAATTTAAAACCAAAAGTTGGATTTAGAAAAACCAAAGTTTCTTGTGTTTTAGACTTAGAAATTTAAAAAAAAGCCATTACCTTTTTTTTTCATAAAAAGGGGCACTTTTCACACGCCCAATAAATGATGCCTTATTTATCATTTAACAAAGTAAAAATATGAGGCACAAATAAGTCATTCAAAAAATAGATGTTGCAATAATACACTTCAACCATTGCTCTCAAGTCTAAGTATTGTTTGTGATACTATTTAAATAGGTGTCCGATAGATCTCATATAGAAGGAATTGTTTTTCTTTCCAGGATAACATGGTAAAAGTGATTTATTAGTTCAGTATGGTTTCTATAAATCTTCTGAGCATGTATGTGATTGACTTTCATTGCCCCATATGATATTTTTTCAAGTTAGTAAGTTCTTAAGGAGTCGATAAACCATGGTAATAAATACACCTCTATACATGCCTATCCTTTGATAAACTCTAAAGCAGTGGCGGAACCAGGATTTACTAATAGGGGGGCTAATTCAAAAAAATAAAATAAAATAAACATATATATATATATATATATATTAGAAATGTAAATAATGAGGTAATAAATTTTTTTATTAAACAATCACACTTTGAATACATAATTGGGAAAAACATACAATAGCTATTTATGCACGCTTGAACTAGAATCCGATGCCAGCGTTAGTGCTAGAAATGTGAGGTATGTGGGTCAGACCAAGAGGAGGTAATTGCATCCGCCGAGTTTGCATTTTCTGAAAACGTTGTAGAATCGCTTCATTGTCTATAGTTGCAAAAACCTCTTGCTCAATATAGACAACCAGGCTATCATTCATCCACTCGTCTCCCGTTTTATTACGTAAGTCAGTTTTCACAATATTCATCGCCGAAAACGCCCTCTCAACACGAGCTGTCGCAACTGGTAAAACCAATGCCAACTCGATAAGGCGATAAATGAGTGGAAAAATAATATGTTTGCCTGTCTCAACCATCTTCCTAGCAAAGCCTCCTAAATCCCCAACATTTATAAAATCTGGATCTTGCCACACATCATAAATAAAAGTAGCAAGTTGATCCTCAAGCATCATGCGTTCAATCATTGTGAAATCTTCGGGATAAAGTTCTGCAAGACGAAGTAGCATGTGGATGTTGAATTTGGAGAATGAGTCCCTTGAATCAAGGCAAGACAGAAGAAGAAGTAACTCTGTGCTAGTTTCTGGGAAGCGATTTTGCATTTCTTGTGCAATCAAATCAATGACCTAATATTGCCACAATGATAAAATTAGAAATATTTCTAAGAAACTAAATTAATGATATTTACAAATGAATATAAAGAATACTAATCGCAGAAAATTTCAACGCGGTAATGGTGAAAATGAGTAATGACTTGCCCTTCCCGTCTAGAACGACCACGGATTCGCATATGATCGTCCACATTAGGTACTGGAATAGAGTTTCCTTCACAAAAAGATCTAACTTGCTCCAAAAACGCCTCCCATCCTGTCTCCCTCAAGTCTTGAACAATATTTCGATCCTTTTGTTGTAAGGCAAGTGATAACTCATTTGTTATTCCCAACAAACGCCTCATCAAATACATCACAAACACAAATTGATAATTCTCCATTTTTTCAATCAAACTTGCCGCTATGCCTCTATTGTCATTAGAAGCACCATCATCATGCACATTTTGAAGGACATTTAACACTGAAGTCCACATTGAGATTAGCCAGAGAATGGTAGTGTAATGCGATCCCCAACGAGTATCACCTGGTCTTGCTAAATTGGATTCTTGATTTTGTCCTCTGCCACTAGCTATCTCTACCTTCTCCAATTGCTCAACCAACCTATCATGGTGATGTTGCCGAAGTTAGTCTTTCCTTTTGTAAGATGCTCCAGCAGCGTTAACAATCATAGTAACATATTGGAAAAAATCACTCACAATTTGATTGTCTTTAGCAACAACAACAATCACTAATTGGAGCTGATGAGCAAAACAATGGATATACCTTGCGTATGGATTTTCTTTTAGGACAAGTGCCTTCAAACCGTTGAATTCTCCTCGCATATTTGAAGCCCCATCATAACCTTGTCCCCTTAGTCTTGAAAGAGATAACCGTGTTTGGCAAATAAACAATCAATGGCATTCTTCAGTGAAATAGCTGATGTATCTGGCACATGAACCATAGCAAAAAACTTCTCTATCACATACCCATTCTTACTCACATATCGCAGAACAACACTCATTTGCTCCTTCACTGACACATCCCGTTCTTCATCAATCATAAGAGAAAAATACTTATCTCCAATATCATCAACAATAGCACATGTAATCTCTACTGCACAAGCATTTGCTAACTCTTTCTGAATTTTCGGGGAAGTCATTTGATTATTTGCAGTATCATTTTGATTGACCACCATGAAAACCTTATCATTCCGCAGGCTATACCACTCGAGCAGCTCAAGGAAATTGCCCTTATTCAAGGAGCTCAAGGACTCATCATGTCCACGGAAAGGCAAACCTTGCTTCAATAGAAAACGCGTCACATCTAAAACAGCTGTTAAACGAGTACGGTATTCAACCTCCATCTCTTGTGAATGTGTAGCCAATTGGTGTGACACGCTCTGCCTCTGATTTTGGAAACTCTGAAATTGTACTCTTGCGTCATTATGCACACTGTTCACAGCACCAACATGCTCTACAAATTTTTCTAATGTTTTTTTTCCAATTATTGAACCCTGTTTAGTAAATGCATCTTCTCTTATTCGATTTCCCCTACTTGTTGTGAAAAGGCAACACCAAAAACAAAATGCTAAATCTTTTGTCACACTGTACTCTAACCATGGATATTGTTTAAACCATGCATCCTGAAAACTCCTCCTTTGTTTGCTGTACTCTTTATGTGGAAAACTATGGCCAGTTGGTTGACAGGGGCCTCTAGTTAAATATTCCCTTCGTACTTGATCTCTAATCCCGATATCAAAGTCTTCAATCGGCTTTCGTAGTCCTGGATCACTAATGATGTCATTTGAATTGAAATTCGCATCGGTGTTTTTCTCGCTTGATCCAGAGCTCGGTGGTGCTTTCGGACAATTGGATGACTCTTCACTCCGTGGTCGTTTAATTAAAAATTTATCCAAGTCCAATTGGCTATGAAAGTGTCTAATGCTATCCATTATCCAAAGACCAAAGTAAACATGTATAAATACAATTGATATGAAAATAGTAACTAAATTTTTAAAGGTAATAATATTTGTAATTCATTTCAAAGCATAGGATTAAGATAATGTGATAATTAGGACTCATATATATATATATATATATATATATATATATATATAAAGAGTTCAGAATGTTAAACCATAAACCAAGCTAGCAATATGAAGTTTATAGAGAAAGTAAAAGAAAAGATATATAATTTATATATATATATATATATATATATAGAAAGAACTTAGACAATCCTTGTTTAATTTTCTCTTTTCCTATGAAGCAGGAGTCTGCTAATCATGCACTTTAATTAGCTAGCTAGAACTAAGACAAATTAAGCTTGTCTAATTTTCTCTAATCATATAATTCTTAATTAACACTTGAGATATATTATATTTATATATATAGAGAGAGAGAGAAAGAGAAAGAGAGAGAGAGAGAGAGAGTTCCTTTGTCTTGCATTTCTTTTTTCTCATTCTAACCACTAAGGAAACTCTCTTCTCCTTTCTTGCTTTCTTTTTCCCTTTTCTTCATCTACATGCTAATTGCTCTGATTTTTATAGCAAAGACAATTATACAAGTCACTTGTCTTACAGAAATCTACATGCTAATTGTTAAATTAAGTACATGTGAACAAAAGTCATAAGCAAATAAGCTCATACAAATCTTAAGTAAAAGAACAAATTACAAGTTACAAAAATGGCTCTCAAGTTTCAAACTCAATCCTCAAAGAGTCAAAGCCAAATTCTTTGAATATGAGATTTTTTGAAAAAAAAAACATAAATACATAATACTACTTCATCAATCATGAATGATGAACAAAAGATTCAAAACTATAAAATTCAATTCAAACAAAAAATTAAAAAAAAATTACGCACACTAACACATTATGCTTGCACAATTACACTTTGGAGTTTGGACTTTGGAGAAACACCAAGAATCAAGGATTCAAGACTCAAGAGTCAAGATCTTGTTTGTTGAGGCTTAATGAAACTTTAACTGGAGGATAGAAATAGAATGGACAGCAACTACCAAGAGATCTAGGGATTTATCTGACAAGCAAAGCAAAGCTGCAAAAGTAACGGGTTGAATTTGAGCAGTTGAAGCCCAGGTCTCAACTCCCAAGGACCCAACTCCCAAGCCAAGCCAATGAAGCCATGGCCCATGAGTCTGACAAGCATTCATTAAAGAAAAAGTCATTATAAAATATTAAATATGAAAAAGGGTGAGCTAATGAAATTTGAAAGTTTTAGGGGGGGTAAGAACAAAAGGCACCGCAAAAAGAGAACAAAAAAAAAAAAGAAATTCAAAACAGAGAAAAGTAAAAGAGGAACATAGCCGCATTCGGGTTTTCATTCTGCCATTGATGGGTTAGATGAGTTCTCAACCCCGATTCCTTTTCTTCTCTGCTACTTCTCTCCCAATCTCTATCCTCGCTGATGTCGAAACCCCAGAAGTTCATTCACTATCTATTGAAGCCCTTCGGTTACTGCCAATCCCAATCAAGAGCCTTTATGCAGCGGTCCATTGGAGGGGCTTCTTTCTCCGGCAACTTCCGGCGAGGCTAGCTTAACAGAGAATTTTCCCACGCCAAGGAGGGGCTGAAGCCCCCGCTCGCCCCCCCTTGGTTCCGCCACTGCTCTTAAGTAGAAAATGTTTGTTGTGATATTTTGCCCCTCACTCATTCCTATTTGTTTTAGTATTCATGAGTTTGGAGAGGTGGCATGGCATTTTTTGGTTGTTCTCGGGTAATAGCGTCTTTAGGGTTTTTCATGGGGTCTTGGTCTTTTGCATGTTTCAATAAATGCATTTAAGTAATTATCACCCAAACCAACTCACCCTTGTCCTTTCTTTAAATGTGGAGGGTATTATTGCCATTGTGATTCAAACCTTCTTCATCATGGTTCTTGTTTAAAAAGAAGGTATTTGTGCCGTTGTGTTAGAAATGGCATTGTGGTGGTTTGTTCCAAGAATGAGGGTAGAATGTTAAATTAGTTCAACATATTATCATTTAAAGTGCCATTTTATCCTAGGGACTGAGAATAGATGCTTTTCTTTCTCTCTTGGCCGGCCACCATCCTTTAGGGTTTTCAAAATCTTTCAAGCTTTTCTCTTTTGATTAACCTGTTGTGGTGAGTATGTTTTTCTTCAAGTTTTAATATACCTTAATCCTTGTTCATGTTTTTGTCTCAAACCTCTTATAATTATTTGATTGTTTATCTTAATTGTGGAGAGTTTTGGATCCAGCATTGTAGTGTTGGGATTCCCACGGTCTAACCTAATTAGAGATGGTGTGGTTATCTCCAGGGGGTTATATCTCCTATCCAAGAGGTGACGTTGAGCTCTTGATAGGATGGAAAAAATGTTGAAAATCCTTTATAATCCTTTATAATCACCGCCAGGCCTATGCCAAGGGATTTCTCTTATGTTATTTTTATAATACTTTGTGGTCCTAAAGTTTTAGTTGTAGCTGCGACTAAACAAGGAAAGTTTCATGGCCACCCTGAGATATGATTTTATGCATGTATTGCTTCCTTAATGCCAATGTTGATGTTGTAAACTCTTTTGATTTCCAGATATAATGTTTATCAAAACTATTTTTTTAAAGGTATACTATCTTGAAATGCCTTGGTACATTGTTTATTTATGCAATCACCCTTCACTGAGTAATCCGGTTACTCTCTCTCTCTCTCTCTCAAATCAATGCGCAGGGCGAGGTGTGCTTATGATTTGTGCCCTTTGACTAATTTATTGGTCATGTTGTGTTTTTGTATCGTTTGAAGTGGATCCATTAGTGCTGTAAGTTTAGGAAACACTTTATACTTGGGCAGTGTTTTTATATGAATATACCTATTAGTATGAGTTTGTATTTTTGTCTACTCGTTTTTGTTGTTATCAGGTGTTCTAATGCCTTGTGTTAACTTATGTATAGGGTACAACGCATCCCATCTCGAGTTATCAAGGTGGGTGTCGTATATCTGACATGTGGGTCGGATTGTGACACTTGTTCCTTAATGTCAAAAAAAAATTATAGATATATTATGTTGTTTTAAAGTCTAAAACCAAAACTCAGCATATATAATTGAATTAGTTCATATCATAATTATTAAATAAGGATTGGTTTAGCGGCCAGTGATCTTGTGCCTAAACTAATTTGGGTCTCTAATTGAACTATTTATGCAATCAACCCACTTTAACCCCACTAATTGACTGCTTTGACCTGACCAAACTCGGTGAATTGTTGGGGTTTGTATAACTTAATTAGATCAAAGGTTTTATTTGTTTGAGAATGACTTTTTCATCCTTTTAATTTTTTTATTTTTTTATAAACGAAAAGATATACATGTAACTTTATTAAAATGAAAGTATTTATCTTATAACTAATAATTCATGAATATCATATATTATTAACAATTAAAAACAATTTATATTTTCAAAATAATATTTTTTAAAAAAAATCTATTAATCCAACATTGATCCAAATCACCCGATGGTTGAACCAATTAACCCATATCCATAGCCACGGCTGCGACAGTACCCAGACCGGGTCAGATAACTACGGTTCCTCTATTTTCAAATTATGTCTTTGTGGATAACGTAGATATTCCCATTACTGACAATGACACTAGTGGATAACAGTGAGTGTGTGTGCGTGTGTGTGCGTGTGTGCCTTTACGTGTGAGAGACAGACAGAGACACAGAGACAGAGAGAGGGAAAGAGGGAGAGAGGAAGGAGTGGTGATGGAAGAGCAGAAACCAGCGTTTGGATGGGCAGCAAGAGACTCCTCTGGTATACTTTCTCCTTTCAACTTCACCAGAAGGTATTGAATCTCTCTCTTTTGTGTGTGTGTGTGTGTGTGTGTGTGTTGTTTTTTTTTTTCCAGTTCAATTAGAGTTTGTCTACAATGGTTCGGACTTCTTGTTGAAGTTTGTTAGAGTTGAGATTTGTGTTCTGTATGATCCTTTTTTTTACTTAATTTGTGAGTGTTATGTTGTTCTGTTTATACTCTTGGAGCACTGATTGATACATCAAATGGTAGAGAAAATGGTAATTTTTGAAAGATTTGTGTGTTTCTCAGTGAAATAAATTAGAGATTGAGAGAGCTTCAATTTGTTCTGCAGGTCAAATGGAGATGAAGATGTCACCTTAAAAGTATTGTATTGTGGGATTTGCCATACAGATCTTGGAATCATCAAGAATGAGTATGGGATTGCGATGTACCCAGTTGTGCCAGGGTATGGAAATTTAACTGATTCTTTTTTGGTTTGATATTGTAAATGTGAATTGTTTCTTTACTTGAGATATTGATTCTTATGCATCTGTTTTATCTTTGGTCTCATAAAAATATTGTAATGTGAATTGTATTCTTATTTTCCAAACCAAAATTTGTTTATTATTTTGAGATTGTTCTTGTTGTCTTTCTGCTTTGCAAAGACCCTTATCGTCTTTGTAAACTGTAGATAAATTTGCTTCAATACCAAAGTTCTTCATTGAAATATACATCTTAAATATGGTTAATGATTTGTGTATTCTTTTGCTGCAGACATGAAATTGTTGGTGTTGTTACTGAGGTTGGGAGTAATGTGCAGAGGTTCAAAATTGGAGACAAGGTTGGAGTTGGATATGTCATCAGCTCCTGCACTGCTTGTGATAATTGCAAACAAGACTTTGAGAATTACTGTCCTAAATTTGTTCCTACCTCCAATGGCATTGGTAGTGATGGTAAAGCAACGTATGGTGGATTTTCTGATCTTTTAGTAGCCAATGAGCGATATGTGGTCCATCTTCCTGATAACTTGCCATTAGAGAAGATTGCGCCATTACTATGCGCAGGCATCACTGTGTACACGCCAATGAAATACCATGGACTCAATGCGCCGGGAAAGCATTTGGGAGTTGTCGGTCTTGGTGGTCTCGGACATGTTGCAGTGAAGTTCAGCAAGGCACATGGAATGAAAGTTACAGTCATAAGTACATCTCCAAGCAAGGAAAAGGAGGCAATTGAACAATTGGGAGCTGATGCATTCTTGGTCAGCCGTGATCCTGACCAGATGAAGGTAAAATTGGAACAACAATCTTGTCATAAAGAGTATTCCATTCAAAAGAGAAAACCGGCATAATATTTAAGTAGATACGCAAGATAGTGTTCATCGTGATATATTCTTTTCGATGAATTTGTTTCTGCTGAATGGAAGAGCAATCTTTTCATAAAGAGCATTCCATTCAAAATACCGGCATAGTATTTATATAGACATGCAAGGTTGTGTCATTCTGATATATTCTTTTTGGTGAATTTGTTTCTGTTAATTGGAAGAAAAATCTTTTCGTAAAGAGTATTCCATTTGAAAGAACCAGCACGACATTTATACAGATGAAGAATATTATACTGTTTGGTCTGATATATTTTTTTCCGATGAATTTGTTTATGTTATAGTTGGCAATGGGAACAATGGATGGTATCATTGACACTGTTGCTGCATCACACCCAATTGTGCCTCTGATTTCCTTGCTGAAAACTCATGGCAAGCTCATAATGGTCGGTGTCGTAATAAAACCAATGGAGATACCTGTTATTACTTTAATTCAAGGTGAGTGTTAACTATTAATTCAAAATTTCATAATGATCACATCTCTGATTCACTAAATTGTTATCATTTGGTTTCTAATTGTTTGCTTTTCATAGGTGGAAGGAGCATCTCAGGAAACAATGTTGGTGGAATGAAAGATACACAAGAGATGTTAGACTTTGCAGGAAAACACAATGTGACTGCCGATGTCGAAGTTATTGGTATGGATTATGTTAACACAGCCATGGAAAGGCTTGAAAAGGGTGATGTTAGATATCGATTCGTCATCGATGTGGCAAACACCATTGGTGCTGCTCAGAAAGCTGAACTATGATCAACTGGTGTGCTTATATTTGCTTGCTTAGTTTGGCCTTGATCTTAAATAAGTTGGTGTGCACCATGGATTTGTTTGATATATGATATACATAAGAGCACTTCAGCTCGGACGGTCATAAGGATTGCATCAAACTATGTGAGAGACATATTATTAATTATCAATGATAATGAAAATATATATTCACTAACAGCGGTTCATCCAAGCGATTTTTTTTTTATACAAAATCTGAATGAGTCATGTATCAGGGACTTACATAGACATAGATGTAAAAGTTAGTATCTCAATATATTAATGTACTCATGTATTCATTTCGGAAGAACTGATGTTCAAATCTGTCTCTACAATATGATACAAACATCTTATGAAGGGGATTTAGTGTTGGCTCAAATTCAAAATTTTGTGTATATAAAGAATACCTCTTGGGAGATCGTACACTTATCAAATTTATTTAAATTTGATTCAAATATCACAATCATAATTTCTATTCAAAATGATTTTTTTATAGTTATCTAAACAAAAAATAATAATATAAAATATTTAATTAAAAGAAATCTTGATCTCACTCGAAGCTTAATCCTAACCCCTATCAAAATCCTATCCCTTTTTATATCATCAATAATTTGTAAATAGATAGCATACTTGGAGTATAAACTTGGGTAGGAGTCGGATGAGCTGTATACATCACCGTTGAATATGACACGTGTCAAGCATCAAACCAACTACTACCCTTAGCTCTCCACAACCGCTTCAAAACCCAACACCTATCCCACTTCCTCCCAAAACCCCCACTCCCTCCTCCCTCTCTGTGTCTCTGGCTCTCTCTCTTGATCCTGAGATTTTCAGTGCCATAGTTGATCACAAGGTAAGCTCCCTTTCATCTGCAATGGATTTGAGCTTTTGTTCTAACATGAAGCTGTTTTTGATGGGAAAGACGGTTTTCTTGGTGGTAATACGGTTGGAAGACTGAGTTACTTGATTGATGGAATTGGTTGTTTTTGATTTGCTAAGCTGCCTACCTTTACATGTTAAGCTCCTTTTGCCCTTGTCTTCATTGCCTCTGAGGATTGGTTCTGAAAGAAGCCGTAAAAGGTTGCTTTTTTAGCAGTGGTGGTGTTGAAGGATTGAGGACCGTTTGATTGAATCGATTGTTTCTCTTGATCGCCGTTGTTCACCACAAGGTAAGATTTTTTTCTCTTATTTTCAATTGCCCCTTTGAATTGGTTCTAAATTAAGCTGTTTTTGATGGAAAAAGTGGTTCTTTTGGCAGTGATGGAGATGAAAGACTGAGTTTCTTGATTGAATTGGTTGTTTTGCTTTGCTAAAAGAGCATGCAATACCACATTTGCTTCTTTTCACCCTTCAAGGCCTTGAAGGTTGGAATTCTTGCTCTGTTTTGTGGCTCTTTGAGGTATTGGGGAGTTGAGGTTTTAGCTTCTTCATGTTGGAAGGATATTTGCATTATGTTTTTGATGTTCTTGGTCATCTTCTTGGGCCTTAGAGAGCAGCGGTGTCCTCACCGGTGCGAAGAACTCAAGGGGTTTTGCTCACATTGTGTTCATTGTTCATCCTGTCAATCAATGAATCAATCTTGTGATCCTTGCCAAAAGGAGGATAAAAGTGACAGTGAAGAAGCTCTTGATGGAACAGAGGAAGACATGGTGATGAACTTGAAGAAAGAAATTGCCAAGGAGAAAGAACTTCGAAATGCACTGGAACTAGAACTTGAGAGAGAAAGAACTGCAGCTTCATGGGCTGCTGATGAAGCATTGGCAAAGATTTCAAAACTTCAGAGCGAGAAATGGCGCGCGGAGATGGAAGCTAATCAGGAACGAGTAAAAGCTGAGCTGAATCAGTTATCATATCTGCATGTCATTGAATCACTTTACGGGGACTTGAAGATGAGAGGGATGAATGAGGTTATTAATTCAAATCATTTGGACAGCTAAATGCATGGAAAGATTTCTCAAGATAGAATGGTTTCAGTGATTCTTTTGATTTTATATGGAATAAATGAACTGCTGGACCGTTCTGTGTTCAATGTGTTCAGACTCTTTGTAAGTATTCTGTTGTTGTTCCTCGTACATGCCAAATGTTAATAACTGTATAGTTCTGCAGTTTTTTCGTGCCAAATTGATAGATGCTATACAATGAATTTTACTTGGATTTGTGAGATTTGTTTGTGTTCGTGTGATATAATTGTGATCATTGATCATGAATGAACTTAAAATGCAGTTAGGAAATTAATGAGTGCTGAAAACGAAGAGCTTGCAAAAACATTGCAAACTCTTAATAATACTATTTTCCAACCAGCAGTAGGCTTTTCAAAAGAAAACACTCAATCTATTATTGTTCGACAGAATAATACAATAATTGAGTTGTTATTATCTTTACATAGCAAGCTTGACCTTTTGTCTCAAGGCCATAGGGTACAACCGATAGAAAAAGCCATCAGTAATCTTACAATCTTGTAGGTCATTAATTTCAAGAACCAAGATATATTTATAACTTGCTCAGTTATGATTTAAATTACATATTGCTACTGCAAAGTTTAACACTGACCTTTTTACAATGAATTTCTCAGAATATCATGTATCACCAAGCATTCCATCCCATTTCTTACCAGACTATGATATTGTTATTTGAGCAGGTCATGCATTTTTTCACCCTTCTTGTTGTATATTGGAACATTATAGGGAATATTTATACATGATGTTATCATCATTTATACTTGAATTGCTTGAGATAGTTCACTCATCTTTCTTTTTCTTTTCTTTTCTTTATAGACCTAAAAACTCATAGAAAGAGCTCTCTTATCACCATGGAAACTGAGATCCTTGGAATGACTTCAACTGTATCACTCTTCTCAATGTTTGCAGATATGCAGATTGAATCTGTATTTTGAGAGTCTAATCAGGACTTGTAAATTTGTTTTCAACATTTGGTAACACAATTATACATGCATATATATATATATATATATATATACCTGAATCATGATCCTTGTGAAAATTTAATGAACATTTTGTCTCTTCAATCTATCTTGATGCAAAGCTCATTCTCTTGCGATGAAGCAACTCTGTTTTTCTTCAATTTTCCAAGCATGCTTGTGGTAAGACAAACACGAAAACATCCAATGCTTGTTCGATGTATGATCAGGAACTCGCAAGCGAACATCGAAGATAACTTCTCTAGATTAAGATAAATGATCGCTTAAACTAGTACAGAGCCTGATGAAGACGGGACAAAAACCCGAAATTTCATTCATATATCGCCATGGTGAAGAAATTGCAGTGAAAACAGGAACAAACGAAACATTGAAAAACAAGGAGACAATCATTTCATAGACAATCTCATGAAACTCTAAACAATAGATGTTCACAGTTCCATGCTATAATTATTTTGATGATGCTACATGGAAACACAGAATGAAACCTGAAAGACAGGGAAACCAATCAAATCATGACCTGCCAATATTCCTGTCCCTTACTGAATTCTAGCAAGATGTATCTTCTGCTAGATGCCCAACATCAACACAAACAAAAGCGAACTGCTAAGAGAACGGTAATCTGATGCAGAGAACGCATGAACATGAAGATATGACACCTATGTAGGCTTGAAGAGAAGGGTAGTCTCCGCAATCAAGGAAGTGACCACATATGGATCCATGTTTGAAGCTGGCCTTCGGTCCTCGAAGTAACCTGAAACAGATGAAGGGATTCAAGTATCAGTATCATGTACAAATTAATAATGATATATATATATATATATTAAGAGGTATAGAATTACTTGCCTTTGCCATTCTTCTCAGTGTCACGGCCAACTCTAATGGATGCTCCACGGTTCGCAACTCCCTGTGAATAGACAAAACAAGGGATGATAAGTTCAACCAGCTAGGGTTTAGGTTTGTTGCATGTTTGCGAGAGACAAAGTAGAGTACCCATTTGAAGGTGTTGATATCAGCAGTCTCATGGCGTCCTGTGAGGCGGCGCTCATTGCCTTCACCATAGGCAGCGATGTGTTCCTTGTGCCTCAATCCAAGCTTTTCGATGGCCTTTTTGATGACCTCAAAGCCCCCATCCTCCCTCATGGATTTGGTGCTGCATGATAAAAGCCGAACAATAGAAGCTAAGAGTTCTCTTTTTCCTTTCATGATTCAAGCAAAATTATCAAAGTGAAGCAATTGGAGTTACCTGTAGTTTGTGTGAGCACCGGCGCCATTCCAATCACCCTGGTCGCAACAAGCTTGAATTAACAAAAGACACAATAATATGCAACTTTACAGAAAGAACTATAAGAGACTGCAATGACACAATGAAACCTGGATGGGCTTGGGGTCAAATGAGAGAACCACTCCAGCTATCTCGGTGATTCGCTGTCCACAGACAGAAACATCAATTAATAAGTAATCGATTGACACAAATTTAGTCAATGTTGGACTTTGTATGTACCTCAAGAATGTAGCGAGCAACCCAAACTTCATCACCAGCAGAGATACCAACAGCCGGGCCAACTTGAAATTCCCACTGTACAGGGATGATAATGTTTGAACACAGTGGCCAGAGCTTTGCAGAAAGAAAGCAATGTCAAAGATATAATTCAATCTTACCTGACCGGGCATAACTTCACCATTTATGCCTGAGATGTTTATTCCAGCATAAAGACAGGCCTTATAGTGAGCATCAACAATATCACGACCAAAGGATTTGTCAGCACCAGCAGAGCAGTAGTATGGACCCTAACCCAAAACCAAAGTAAGCAAAAGGCAATCAAGATATAGAAAAATCAAAAACACAAAGCAAGGAATTCACCTTGATGAAACACATTCACAAGGATACTATAATTCATGAATCTATGTATATATATACAAAACAGAAATACATAAATCATGAATGGAGGTGGGTATTCGGTTTCTTTATTAAAGCTCCTTAAGGGTTACTTAAACCAAAGGCTGTCTAGCCCAAAAGGAAAATTAACAGATAGGATGGTTAGACCTGCAGCTTTGGCAAATCTAACAACGTACATATTTCATATTTCATGAGAAGCAAGACATAAAAGGAATGTCCTTAGCCAAAGAATCCAATAATGTAAAACAGTGATAAAATGAAATAACCGCCACAAGATTGATTAAAATTCATACCTGAGGGCCAGGGTAGCCTCCAACGGGCCACCCAAGAGGCCACTTGACATCCTTCTGCAGAAGAGTGTACTCTTGTTCAATCCCATACCTATACAAGAAACAAACAAAACAAAATTAAGTATTAATAACATATAAAATGAGAAGTTTAAGCCACATATATACCAAGGTTCTTCAGCAGCAACATCAGGGTGGCTAAATATTTTGGCAGCATTATATCTTTTGTTAGTAGGAATTGGCTCTCCTGCAGGAGTGTAGCAATCACACATGACCTGAACATTGAAATCAACAATGAATTAGAAATAATCAAGAAAAGGAGCATCAGTTAAAAACCATATAAATATTGAATTGAATGCTCACAAGAATGTTGTTTCCCCTCCTGAAAGGATCCTTGAAAATGGCCTGAGGACTGCACATAAGACATCATAACAATCAGTACAAATACAAGCAAGTTTATACTTTAATTAGAAAACATGAGAAAAGTCACTTACTAAAGAATTACTTCACTGTCTTCTCCTGGTGCTTGGCCTGTGCTTGAACCATCATAGTTCCACTGTGGAAGCTTGCTAGGATCATTGACAGGGCCTGGGAGTGTCTATCCAACCCAAAAAAAAACAAAGAAGAAAGGAAAGACATAGAAACCAAATCAAAGAGTTAGAGTAACAAGAAGGTGCACACAAAAGGTGCACACAAAAGGAAAGGTCCAAGCTTGGGATAGAGTCAAAATCTCACCCTTGCTTTGCTCCTAATGTCCATACCAGATCCTCCAATCCTGTTTTGACCACAGAAAACAAGTTCACATCCAAAACTCACAAGAATCAAAATGATTGATTAACACAATCACAAATTGCTTAGCAGGATCATACAGCACAGAGATTGATTTCAAATTTATTATTTTCATCAATTTGTTCCTCAATAAAGTTTAACGTGTTAGTTTGGCATAATCAGCAAATAAAGAAATTTTCAAAACTTCACAAACAGAGAGAGGTTTCCTTGTTTTCCTATTTTCAATTATTTTTCTTTTTTTAGCAATACTACTGGATCCAGGATCAAAAGTCATTAGATGACTAATGAAATTAAATGAAAAAGCAAAAAAAAAGTTCAAATTCCAGAGAAGAATGCCTTCCACCCATTCCTCCACTTCGTATCATTCTACGTCCCTTCTCTTTAAGAGATCTTAAACAACACGCAATCTCAGTGATTTAAAACAAAAAACAAAAAAAGCTTTTTTTTTCAAATCTAGAAAATAAAATTATAAAAAAAAGGAGAGAAATCAAACCAGAAAGACCAACAGAGATCATCAAACACTCTCGAATCAAAAAAATCCAGATAATAAGACGAACAAAAAAAAAAAAAAAAGATTTTCTTTTCCCATATAAAAAAACCAACAAAAATCCCTAAAAGTCCCATAAAAAACAATATTCCAACAACATAGGAGTCACAAAAACAATATACAAGCCATAGATCCATCAAGACATGAAAGGAAACACGAAGAAAACATAAGATCTTTAGATGACGCAACGTACCAGATATACTCAGCGATGATCTTCTCCGTGGTATCGCTGAGGTTGAGGTTGATAAGATCATTGAGGAGCGCCATGGCCACGCGAAGGAGAGAGCGATCAGAGAAAAAGAAGGCACAAAACTTAGAAAAGAAGAAGAGTTGGTAAGAAATTTATATAGACACTCCGAAAATAGTGAATAATAATCTATTTTTTTATTTCTTATTATTTATTTATTTATTTATAATTGATAAATATCAATATCAATCAACCATTACTTAATTATCAAATAATTCAAAACTGGCTTGACACATTTCACGAATACTGTTTAATAAGATATTATTTGGGTTTAATTGATATTATATATATATATATATGATTCTTATATTTTAATTTCATAATTATTTGGTTCAATCATATATGATTCTCATGTAATATTATTGATATCGTAATTAAAATGTAACATTATCCCATTTGATTAACGGAAAAATTTATATTATCAATTGATTTTTTTACTAAAAATACTCTTATTTAACAGATATATATATATATATATATATATATATATATCAAAATTTGATATAAATATCTAAATTAGTAAATAATAAATACATAATTATTTAAAAAATTTTAATTTTAAAATATTTCTATTTTTATTAATATTAATTAAATAAAATTAAATATTTTAAATAAATATAACTTTTCTCTCAAACTTAATATTTAAAATATTTTAATTTTTAATGTTTTTCTTATTGCCAACCAAATATTTTTTTTATATTTTTATATAAAAATATGCTTGAAAAAATATGAATTTTTTTATTTTTAAATTTTTTAAAGATTAATATTTTGCAATTTTATAGATTTAAAGGATAAATGAAAAACAAATTCACTTTGTTACATTATCATCAATAATCGAATTCACATCACCAATAATATTATGCAAGCTTCAAGATTCTAAGAATATAAAGTAATCTTAAATGGTCTAGATTCCGGGAGGAATCACACCGAACGAAACGTGACATAATTAATGAGGGTGGGTGAGTCTTTCTGATGGTCAAATTGAACCGGGCTCGGCTTCTTATAAACCATTTACCTGTTGCCACCTAACGGTGACCGGGTGAACCGGTTATAGGTTGTTCAAACATATCGCGATATCTTGAGGTTTTAATTTTTCGAATCGTGATCTTTTGTTTGTTCGAGATGATTTAAATGAATTAAAGTTTTGTTTTTGTTGTTAAGTGACTTTTAAATATTAATTTTTTGAAAATTTTTTTGAAAATTTTTATTTTTTATATTTATTTTTATAATTTTATTTGATTTTTTATATAAATATTTATTTAAAAAAATAGATAAACTATAATCTTAATAAAAAAGAGATACATTGGACATATACAAAAAAAAAAAAATACAAACGATAAAATAAATAGAAAAAAATTGGCCTTGATTAGTTCGGTGAAATTAGTCAATGTGTATGAACATTTAGAAAAAAGTCTTAAACAAATTTGAAAAATAATTTAAAAGAAATATTTTAATCTCAACTGATTAAAAATATTGATTATAAGAACAATTTTCCTTTTTTATATATTTATTTTGTAAGAAAAGTAATTTATGGATGCTAACGAATGTTTTTCCTCATATTTTAAAAAGAAATTTACTGTTTTGGCCGTACGTTTTTAACTTCGTGATCATGGGATAATAGTATATAATTATGGGAAAATTACTTATAAGTTCCTGTAAGTTTTATTTTCCTGAAAATACTTTCTAATATTTCATTTAGTCCCTTTTCATTCAGCCGTTTTCTTTTTAATCCATGACATCAATTCCGTCTGTTAAAACTCTAGACATTACCAAAAATGCTCTCGTGGGTTTAAGCAAATGACAACGGCTTTCTTCCGCCAAGTTATATCCATTTGGAGCATGGCGCACAGAGACAATCCCGAAAAGGCTTTTATGTTAGAAGCTTTTCTATTTGTTCTCCTTCTTCATCTCCATCTTGATCTTCTTCATCTCCTCACGTGGCTCTTGGTGAAGCTTGGACTGGTTTGTTGTCCTTTTTTTTCTATTTTTTTTTTCTTCTTCTTATGTTTTTCATCGTCTTCATGTATATTGTAGGAGTGGTTGTGTCATAACCTGATGAGGTTTTTAAAATCATCAATGAAAACTTTCTATATCGTGGCGCTGTACAAAGGAGAAAGATGTTTGTTTCATTTTACCGTCTTGAGTTCGTGAGAGACAGTCATGGGCGAGATATGCAGCCGTTAGGCACTGGACGTTTCTTAGATTAGAGTGAAGTTGGTGACTCTGGACTTATACAAAACGATTTGCCCTATTGAGTTGGATACGGACTTCCAACGCATGTGTCATATATATCACACTTTCAGCATGACTGTCATCAACATCACCATTGAGGACGAGAGTGGCGCAACTGGTCGAAGTTCGTGCTCGTTGATCCCATCGTAATACACCAAGAAGTGCTTATGGCATTTACTTTTTCTTTTACCTGCCTTGAAAAGCTTTCCCGTGTATTACCTTACTTTCATGTGTAAAATATTACTTTCCTGTGTATTACATTACTTTTCTAGTGTAAAATATTACTTCCCTTGGTATTATGCAACCTTCCTATGTATTGTATGTGTTTTGTTTAGTTAGTTCTTTCGTATTCACTGTATTGCATGTTATTTGTTGACTGTTTTCCATTTGTAATATGCATCAGGGAGTCGGTCTCCGAAAGCATGAACGCCGACCTGGTTACTTGTCTCTCCCAACAACCCGTCGTTGAAGTGCTTGCTATTGTTGTTGTTCCCAACCATACGAGTCCAAAACTTTGAAAGTTGGGCAACATTTTGAGAATGCAGACCAGTTCAAAGATGTATTGCTAACCACCGCCATAAGACAAAACTTTGATATTGTATTTCAAAAAAATGATAAAACCCGGGTGACCGTAATGTGCGCCTCTCCAAAATGCCAATGGCGAGTGCATACATCAAAAAATGGAAATCTAGCCACCTTCCGGGTGGAGACAATGCAGTCGGTGCACATTTGCGGTGGAGGCATTGGCACAACAACGCACCTGAAAGCAAGCAAGAAGTGGATCTACGAACGTGTCATTCAGAAACTGAAGGCGAAGTCATTGTATAGAGCCATTGACATTCAGAGAGTTATATTGAGAGGCCATGGTGTTCATCTGCAGTATCAGAGTGCCTGCATAGGGAAGGAGGTTGCCAAGACCTTTATTCAAGGCAGCAAGGTTAGTAGTTACGATTTGCTTCTCTGGTATGCGGACAGAGTGGCGGAGACGAATCCCAGGAGCGTCGTCACCATCAAAAAGAATGAGGAACACTCTAACCGTGCTTTCTTTTCTTTACATTCTTCTTTGTCGGTGTTCAAGCAGGGGTGTAGGCAATTCTTTTTCTTGACAAAACTCACCTGTTAGGGAAGTAAGGTGGGATTTTGTTAGGTGCAACAGGGAAGGATGGCAACGAGGACATTCTTCACGTAGAATTCGCCATCTTTGACAACGAGACTAATGACAAATGGACTTCGTTTCTTGCAACTCATGGCGATGCATTGTACAGTGAAGACGACTACAACAAAATTGTAGCATTCATCTCAGCTCGATCCAAGGGACAAATCAGCGCGGTTGCACATGTCTTCCCTTCATCGCCACATGGTTACTGCCTACTCCATCTGGAGGCAAACTTCATGAAGTCCAACACTAGACTCAAGAAAGTACTGAGAAGGCAGTGCTGGCAGTAATCGTCAAAATTGTGTACGCTTACACGCAAAGGAGTTCGACGACACAGTTAACGAACTTGCATCCACATCGGCTGATGCGCACACTTGGTTGCTACACAAGTCCAACGTTAACCACTAGTCTAACTATTTATTCAAATGTGAGCACTGGTGTGAGATGTACTCCGACGTGGTAGTCTTTCAACGCCTGGATCAAAGAGGCACGACATCTACCTGTAACGAGCATGGTTGACTCCATAAGGTCAGTCTTGTGCATGCGTATTTTAATGCATTGCTAATATATGTTGTTCCTGCGTATTACATGACTTTCTTGTGTATTATACGACATGGCTATTTATTACATGACTTTCCTGTGTAATAGCCGAAGTTCCGGTGTATTATTTGTAAATTGTGTGTTCTTTCTTTCGCCAGGTTTAAACTAATAAATATGATGGTGGAAAGACGGGACCAGTCAAATAGGTGGGATACATACCTCTGTCTGAAATACACAAGACAATTGAATAACTTGTGGACGATAGTTGTTCTATGTGGGTGGGCCAATCCTATGACGACATCTATGAAGTTGTTGTTGAGCAGAACAACGTAGTCTATCTCTAAGCTTGGAAGAGCTCATGCAGACGTTGGGAAGTGCATGGCCTCCCGTGCAAGCATGCATGTGAGGCAATTATGCAGATGGATATGAATGTCCACTATTACATAGATGACTACTTCACCATCGAATGGTATCGTTCTGCATATGCCGACCAATATACCCAATCCCTGACAATGACAAACCAAGCGACAATAAACGTGAACTTCGAATCAGGCCGTTAATAACGAAGAGACGTCCCAGTCATCCACGATGAAAAACAATCAAGTCACGGACAGTAGATGTCTGCGAGTTACACTGTAGCTGGTTCCATCATAGTGGACATAATCGGTGCTCCTGCAATGCAGTCATAGTCGACTGAAAACACAGTGCGCACCAAGTTCGTGATGGTGAAATGTCGCTTTTTTGGGCTTTGAACGTAAGGTGTTAGATGGGACCCGAGAGAAATGCGGATATTTGGATAATACACAAGAAGCGCGCATAATAACAAGAAGTGTGGTAATGCACAAGAAAGAGGAGGGCAAAAAGATCTAACACAAAGTGCCTTGGGGGTGGGGTGGGGGGGGTGTCAGTTTCACCCCCTTGGGCTATTGATGGTGCCGGAATGGTGTCAGCTAATGGAACCTCAAGGGTGGCAGAGGTTCCAGTGAGAGTTGGAGGAGGAGCAGTAGGAGGCATTTCATGGGGAAGGAGGGGAAGCGTTTGCCGCTAGGACGTCATCTGCCGGGGCTGGTGTGGCAACTACTGCTGGAGGAATCTCAACATTCGAAACCAATAGTGCGGCATCCTCACTGGCAAGACTCCCTTCATTACTGGAGAGCTCTGCAAAGCACTGTGAAGGACAACTTCTCCAACCTCGAGCCACCTTCTTGAACCTCGAAGCTGACGTGGGCAAAACATTTGCAGATGGAGGAAGAGGGGCATTTGCTGGTTCCACGCTGGTGTTGGACCCCGGAGATGGTTCGTGCGACCCGACCCTTAGCCAACTCCTCGCATCTTTGCCCTCGCACTCGTCCATGCGAGCGCGCAATTCTTCAAAGCCCGCCAGCAGTCGTTGTGACAGACGTTGCGTCTCATTGTCACCCTGCGGAACATTGGCCGAGTTGGATGACAGACAGTTACTAACTCCGACGGGGTGGTGTGGGATGAGTGAGACCGACCTCACTTACTCGCTCTGACCTTGGTTGGCTTCGTGGCCACTTTCACTTGCCCTCCCCTTGGGGAGCTCCATCACTCCTGCGGCTGAGTGTCGTCTCCGCCACTGCCAACCAACGCAACCTCTGCATTGTTGGCTAGAACAAGTGCGGAGAACTACGAGGAGAACACACAAGTACACGTGAATTATGTTTTTGACAGAAGATGGTATAATACACAACAAGCGAATATATTACACAAGAAGACGATATCACATAGGATAGCAGAATATTACACAGGAAGCGAGATATTACATAGGAAGAAAAATATTACACAGGAGCGTCCTCAATGCGAACAAGTTTCATCAAATTTTCTTTTATCATATCACTGTGGCGGTTGTGCAACTTGCGTAGGAAATTCCACTCAAACTGGGATTCCGTCCAATCATGCTTGAAAGAGACGGTGTCCCCTTCGCAACAGAGTCCAAGGATGAGGGCAACATCTACTGCCCTGAACGACAGGTAGGTTTCACCTATCTTGTAATGCTACTTGCTGGCGTTGTACACCTGCATGAAAGCATCCAGATTCCTCCGCTCCTGCATCAACGGAGCGAGGTACAACAAATGGCCAAAAGGAATCTAGTGTAGAATCTCCCAGTGCCAAACATTCATAAGCTTCTTAACTTCCGACAATGTCTCTACGACTGGGACCAAGTAGCACCTCACGTTCATTAGTGGGGTCGCCATCGTTTGTTGTTACTAAAAAAAATGCATATAATCAATGAATAGATAATAGTTCGAAATGGTGTAATGCGCACCAAATGAGAACAATACATATAACACAACAAACAATGTCAAGTGATACACAGGAACTAGGTAATAATACACACAAAACAGCGAGTAGTCACCGAAAGCAAAACAATACACAGAACACAACAAGCAATGCCACACAATACACAGGACCTATGTAATAATACACAGGAAACAGAGACCGACCACTGAGAGCAAAAACAATACACATAACACAACAAACAATGCCAAGTAATACAAATGAAATATGTAATAATACCAAGGAGTTGGGCAATAATACACAGCAAACACTAAGAAGCACACAAGACGCTCGAATGGCCGCCAATGGTCGTCTTCTCACCTTACGACTGGATTGTCACTACAAGGAAGTCGCCGGTGAACGTTAAAAGGAAGCAAAAAAAGACGACTGCGAGAGAAAGTGATGTTCAGATGCTTCAACGCAATAAGAAAAAAGCGAAAGGGCAACTGAATGGGAGGGTTTCCGGCTCGCATCCCAAGATTTTAGGAGACCACACTTCCAGCCGTTTCCAATGCAAATGCGGAGGGTATTATGGTCATTTCATAGAACTGGAGTTCTGATTACAAAGGAAAAGGATAAAGTGGTAATTTCCCCAGCTATGTGATAGAATCTCTATCTCCGTCGCTTTTGGACTGAAAATGGAACAAACAATAAAAGAGAGGTATTTTAAGGATAACAAAACTTGAAAGAATTTATTAGGAATATGCAAATTATTGAGGGACTATTAGTTACTTCCCCGTATAATTATTCATATTAAACATTTCTCAAGTACTTATTATTATTAAATATTTTAAATTGTGAACTTTCCACACATTCCCAATCGTACCAAAGCACCATGGTTGTTTTTAATTTTTAATATATAAAATTTTTCCAAATCTAATCATATGCATATGAAATATTAATTGAATTTTGCTTTCATTTGCCGCAAATTTTGATGAACCTAACTTATTATGTGTCGCAGCTTTTGACTTTGACTAATTCTTATGAGCATTACTTTTCTCAATATTAAAATTGGGATATTACATACACATATATGTTCCATGCGGAAGTACGGACGTACCGATGAAGCCGGTCGCCATGGACAAAGTAAGCCTCGTTTTCACCGACACCTGGCTATTTGCACTGATAAATCCCATCGGGTGGGACCCAACATCTATTGCCCTGTCAACTGGGAGATGCCGGTGGGCGCCACGGGTGACCTCGGATTAACTAAATCAAAGCTCGTCCTCCCACGCGTGGGGCCCATCTTAACGAGGAAACCGCTGGTCCCACGTTGATGACGTGGCGGTCTCTCTGTCCACCAAAGTTATTCATTGATTTATTTATATAATTGAATCTCGATTAAGATGCAATGAATCTTCGTGCACTAATAATTCCACCATGACTCATGAGTCGCTTCCGTCCATCTCACGCAACCGCCATGCTTGCTTTCTTTTTTTTTTTTTTTTTTTTTTTGAAAAACTACTTGGCAATCCAATGAATTATGAAATACATATAAACTTGACAATCCATATATATATATATATATATATGTTCGTTAAATAATTTAAGTGTACCTAGGCAAACATGTCCAAAACCAAAGATTTAACAAAAATAAAAAAATTATTAAAAGCTCACATCTATAAAAAAAAAGTTACATTAAAATACTAGTTTTACAAAGAATCATTTGGGTTGATAATTACAATGTTTTGAGTCCTTAGATGATAAACATAACTTAATCATTTTCTTGTTAATGTAGATGCATTGGTGTCCACTTAGTAAAGGCATTACTTCATATATGACTTAAAAATAATACTTAAATATATATAAGTACATTTTGATAAAGTATTATAAACTCACATCGGCAAGAAGCTACATAAAATACTAGTTTATATCAAGAATAGTTTGCATCGATAATCACAACGTATAGAGATTAGTAGTTGATAAGCATAACTAAATCATTTTCTTGTTAAATTTAGAGGCAATTTGTGTACTTAGTTGCACATAACTTGTTATCATGACATGTAGATATGGCCACGCTTCAGGAACCGCCGGTTCCGGTTCAAAAAAATCTTGAACCAGAACCGAACCGTCTGGGCAAGGTTCTTGACGGTTCCAGTTTGGTTCCGGTTCCGGTTCTAGCGGTTCGGTTCAACGGTTTCGGTTTGGTGGTTCAAACGGTTCAGTTTTTTTTTTTCAAACTAAATAATTCAATATTTCAAATTAAATAAACACAAAAATATAACAATTAATTTAATATAATATTTTATTACAAAAATAAAAGTATTAATAATTCTTGATATAAAAGTATTAATACAAAGTTTGGCAATACTATTTCAAAGCTACAGAGTTCGGTTTCTTATAAATGCTCTGAATTGTACTATTTCAAAAACAATACAAACAAGCAATTGAATAATATTTCAATTAGTATTAAAAATTGAGATTAATCTCTATTAAAGCAATTAGTTATAACTACTCCTTATTAATTAAAATATTTTAATAAATCCATATTTAATTTGTTACCAATAATTTCTGGCATAATCAATTAGTTATAACTTATCTTATTGCATGAGTAACAAAGTTTGGCATGACACAATATATGTAAGTCGGACTAATGTTACGAATCAAAGTCATAATCGGGTAATCAAGTTCAAATGTTCAGAATCAGAGCTAATCAATTTAATTAATATCTTTAATTATTTATTTAAAATATCTTTAAACATGAAATTAAATTAATAAATTATTAATGATATTAACAAAATAATTAAAGACATTATATATATATATATAAAGCTGGAACCGGCGGTTCAATCGGTTCGAACCGCATGTTGAACCGCCGGTTCCACGGTTTTCAAATTCTGAAACCGGAACCGAACCTTATATGAAGGTTCCGGTTCCGGTTTTTTGACGGTTATGGTTTTGCCGGTTCCGGTTCGGTTTTTGACGGTTCGGTTCCACGGTTTCGGTTCAAAATGGCCACGTCTAATGACATGAACAAACAATGCCTTGTCCTGGGTGTTTGTCCTTGTTTTTGTCTTGATTAATTATAATTTCATAATCACTCCAAGTGGGAATATCAATTAGCCTCTTAAAATAAATAATATCATCATAATTGATTACATGAATTCTTCATTTCCTTTTTATTACCATTTGCCACCTTTAATTTTAATTTCCTATTTATATATATATATATATATATATATATATATCAAATTTATTGTTTTTAATTTTAGTAGCAATAATAAGAAATAATAAATATGTTTGCCTTTTGTAGAAATTTCATAACCCTAGAAAATTTGATAGCTAGTTTTGGTTAGAGTGTATATATTTAGTTAATGGCAAAATAACATGCACCTAGAAACAAAATTATCCTAAGCAAACATATAATTTCATATATTATTATTATTAGTTATTTTTAATAATGTCTTTTTACATGTTTATCAAGTGCACCATAAGAAGAAAGAGTTAGGCTCCAGTGCCAACCATACCAAATTGTTTTTTAGAAATTAACCAAACTCAACACATGGTTCCTTGAACAACTAAAACAATAAAATTACAGAACCATGCATGTTTATCAATAACTTTTTCATTCAAAACAAGTGTGTGTGTATATATATATAATGAAGATCAAAGCGTGCATGGTTTGTAGAAAGCTCTTGATGTATTCCATGCACGTGAAAATGGACCACATATATGAAAACTACACCGTCAATCCACATCAAGTTTATGCATATTCCAATCCCTCCCTAAATTGGTTGCCTTGAATATGAGGAACTTGAAGAAAGTTGGCAAGAAATTTTGAGTCACTTGATACCATATATATATATATATATATATATATATATATATATATATATAATCCCTTCTAAATTGGTTGCCTTGAATATGAGGATCTTGAAGTAAGTTGGCAAGAAACTTTGAGGCACTTGGTGTGTGTGTGTATATATATATAAGAGCAAAAGGTTTGGTCTTTTTGGCACCATTCCATAAGCATCATTCCATGCTTATGGATAGAGGAATAGAGGAATCTCATACTTTGTGTTACACTGTTAAGTGTATGCTTGAAGGTTGAAGTTATTTGTATTAATGTTTGAAGAGTAAATTGCAATTTTAGTTTTTATATTTGATATATATTTCATCTTGATATTAATTTTGTTTTACTTGTTTATACTGTATTCAAGCATTATTTATTTCTAGGAAAATATTATTACATTACTGAGATATTATTTATTTGTTTATTGGGTTTAGAATGTTGATACTTGTTGTATGAGAATATTGTGACACAAGTTACTTGTATTAATGTTTGAAGAGTAAATTGCATTTTTTAGCTTGTATATTTGATATATATATTTCATCTTGATATTAATTTTTTTTGACACATTTATAGAGTGTTCAAACAATAGAACTTATTTCTAGAAAAATATTATTACATTACCGAGATTTTATTTATTTTTTGTTTGGTGTATAAGGTTGATAGTTTTTGTATGAGAATTGATGTCACATAATAAATTAACATTTTATGCTTGGCAAGTTATTATAAAAAAATTTTAATAAAAAAGTTTACATAATAAAGAAGATATGACATACTACAAATGATAAGGAAACTATTACCATGAAAAAAATTATATCATCCCACCATCAGCGACTAGCTAGATATGTGTCACAGACTCACATGAACATATTGAATATAAAATTAAAATCTAGAATTGAATTTAAGTATTATATAATCTAGTGATGACCCTTAGATTTAAAATCTAGAGATGTTACAATAACCACTGAATTTATATTTAATGATTAGGTACAGTGACAAATAGTGTCAAACAATACTAAGCAGTGTAAAATAGTAAAATAAGTATATAATATTTTATATAGTATTCGTATTAGTGAACAACAATATGTGTATAAATGTTTTATGATTTTTTATAATTTTTTTTTCTCACATGATATGCATGAATGGATTTATTTACAATTTAAGAATTGAAAAAAATTTGTGGAGTTCACTCAAAAAATTAAAATCAACTTTATATTTTTAGACAATGGATTAGACTACAAACTATATTATTATTATGTTTAAGGTATTATTTGTCTTATATAATTTTGCTTTCATATATATAAATTTAGTGCAAATAGATTTTAACTTCATTTTTCTTAATATAATTAGAAATTATGAATATTATTATATTTTATGATTTTTTTTCCATTTTTAGAGCAAGCCAAAAGTCCTTGTTTTAATTACCATTGGCACGGATTCTAGACTAATCTAGCCCAAAGATTCACTTGCTTTTGCATAAGCGGCCCTATAAGTTATTAACAAGATTGATCCAAACTATAGAGATTTTGGTTACTTAAGTAAGTAGTTTCAAGTTTGAATTATACGGTATGAATCAAAGGGCTTGTAGCCCAGCGGTACCTCGGGTCCCCTTGTGGGGGGAGACGCGAGTTCAATCCTCCCGAACTGCGCTCCCCCGTTCCAAGAAGGTGAGGACGTTGTAGGCAATCCCCCCGCCACGCGTACGTCTCTGAGAGTTGGCGCTTGTCCCCCTATCTCAAAAAAAATTATACGATATGAGAAACAACATTATTAGGAATACTTAACTCATGTAAATAAACAAATAAAGTAATTCTGAACTCATGTAAATATTTCATGTGTTGGATTAATATAGATGCGATTTCTTTTACCATCTCATTTTAATAAAGGAACATGAACTCAAAACATAATGCACATGCAAGTGGAATATAGGCATAATACACATTCCAAACTCTTACACCAATGAAGAAGAGGAATAGCATCTTTCCCACATTATCATCATCTTCATCTCTTTAGTGGCCAAACTTTCAAAAGTATGAAAAAAATTGGAATCCTAGTCACTTGAGATCAATCTAATTGCTTCATATATATGTTCTTTGGATATGGTGTCCTTTGGTTTTATGAGTGCAAATGGGAGTGAATATGGAATGGTTCTCCAAGGCATGGTCACCCATTAATTGATGTTGCTTTCTTTTGACCCTTTTTAAGTCCTAAAGGTGCATAATTTTCAAGTGGTTTTTATGGTCACCATGCACACGCAACTTATAAAGTCATAAGAGAATCATCATAAATTATGTATTTTTGGAGATTTAATTATTCTCCCACTTGCCAACAATTGATTAGAATAAATATCTTTTGCAATGCAAGTGGGCCTTCCCTTTTATTTTCATGATTTTGCTTTTTTGCTTGAATTTCAAATTATGCTTGATCTCTTCTCTTTATTCATATTGAGAATAGAGAAAATAAAAAAAGGGTAGAATTAATTTATATATTTTTTATAAAAATTTATATGTTAAATTTCAAAATATAAAGTAAGGGATTTGTTTTCCCTTGCATTCCTCCGCAAAATGTATTATTTTTTTAAAAAAAATCAATTAAAAAATTTTATATAAAAAAATTAATAAATAATTAAAAAACAATCAATGTGTATTTTTCTAAAATTTTACAAATTGATTTTTTTAATGACAATGGTATATAAGTAAATCAAAGCGTTTGTAAGGGCATGTGAAGGTCTTTGTCTGTAAGTTTGCGATGGTAATAATTTAATGATTTTTTTAATATAATAAATTGGATAATTAGAAAATTATTTTCAGTAAAAAAGAATGATATACATTATTGTTTCCTGCTAAGAAAACTTGGAATTAGATGTTGTGGTAGGAAAAATTTTTCTATAGTTCATGTGACAACATAAGAGGAAAAATTTTTCATGAAAAATTTGAGCAAACAAACAGTCTATTTAGTTGGAAATTACCCGTGAAAAATTGTTTCAGGGAAAAAAAAGTGCAATCAAACACGGCCTAAAATCTTTTTCGCATTAAATGAAGTGTTGGGAAAAATTTTTGTGCATTAAAATGATATAGATATTCAAAATTTTAAACCGGAAATGTTGGTGGTAAAGCATATAATTATTTTAGAAAGAGAAGGAAAAGTACTCATCAATGAGTAAAACAATTTAACAAAAAAAATAAATAAATCATATTCTAGTCATAAAAATGGTAGTTTAGTTATTTACTTTATTTATTTTAATTTTAGAACATTTTTGTATAAAAACAAATATTAAAGCATTTATCGTTATCCTTAGTCTCTACGCAAGAGCCTAAAATTCATAATGGAGTGAATAAATGTTAAGAAGAATCTTTAACAATTCCAAAAATATAAACAAAGGAAAAGCTAAAACTCAGGAATTATTTATTGGCTTCTAAATTTATTTCTTATATCTTATTATTTTAATTGTTAATTCAATTGAAATATCTAAAAATTGAAATAAATATATTTTGTCATCAATAAAAATGAACATATTTTTAATGTGTGTGAGAAATTAGCATCTTAATTTGTATAATTCTGAAATTATAATAATGCATTCTCTGCCCAAAGACAAAACACATTTAATATGGGTCAAAACTAAATCATGGATTTTTCACATTCTTAATTTCTAAAAATCTAAATATGAATTATAAACAAAACTATCAATATTAACTTTGATTTCAATGATTTGCAAATTGAAGTGTTAATGCTTTTACTGATATTTTTCATCTTGTGGGCTAACAAATTTTGACATACATATATATATATATATATAAATGATCTCAAAAAAAATAAAATAAAATAATTAAGTGCTACTTAATTAAAAGCTTCAATATTATAAGCCTTTTACACAATCAGGCACAGAACTAACAAATAAAAGATAAGATATTTTAACCATAAAATTTGGATAATCTATATTTATATAGAGTTTATGAAGAATTTGAAATGAAAATAATAAATAAAGAAATAAAGAAGTTAAGACATTTCAAATTTATAAACACTATATTCTCTTTGGGCCCAGCCCATTACACTTTGTTCAACTGGATCTCAAGTTTAATGCAGTATATGATTTTTCTCTACATAATAAGAATTATTGATCTTGGGTTGTTAAATTTGGGATGCCATTAAAAGTGAAAACCATGTCAACCGCCTTTGGGTCAATTGACATTTGGGTCCCCCGTGAGTACGCTTCGCAAGTGACGAGAGTTCGAATCCTCGGGGTGAGAGTGCATGTCTGAGAATTGTGAGCACGAACTGTGGGTGGTACCAGCGCCCATGTGTGTGCGGCCCCACAGGCCGCAGTCGAGGCATGCGCACGCCTCTGTCTTAGTTTAGCGGGCCCATTAGGGGTTTCGTTCTTCTTGACAAAAGTGAAAATCATAACAAGTCATCAGTCCCCTAAATTCTTTCTTCCCACGCTGCAAGACAAGACAAACTTGATAAACTCAGTTCATAAATATCATTTGGTAAAGTTTCTATCAAATATTTTTTAAGTTTATATGTCTTTTTTTCTAATTTTACAACCCTCTCACTAAGAGCACACCCGTATTATTTTAATAGATTTTCTTTTAACTTATCAATGATACGTGCGGCAATTATTTTATTTCTAATAATTTTGTTTCTTATTTGGTTCTTCTGAATAACAGCTAACATCTATCTCAAAATTCTCATTTCATCCACATTCATCCTTTAAGTGTATGCTGTTTTTTAGGTTAACAACAATTGTTCTATAAAATTTTATCTTTTTAATTTAAGGTTTTGCTTGGATGAGGTGAAGAAGGGGTTTATGAAAGAAGATAGGGTATGGTAAAATAAAAAAAGAAGAAGGAGGTTTTAAGTTATACGTTATATGGATTGAAGGTAGAGTAAATAGAGGTTATCAAACCTTCTAGTGGTTAGATTGAAAGTATTAAGAGATAAAGTTTTATGCTAACATTAATTACCAACATACTGTTCAAGCGGTAAATTATGTTCAATGCTAATTTTACACCTAAAATTTTATTTTTTGTAAAATGAATATTACCAACGGATGAAAATCTTATTTTTGCAAATCTTCTAATGTTATTATTCTATACTTTATTTGATTGATTTTTTTTTTCAGTTTGCTACTAATTTTTCAATCTTTTTTTATTTATTATCTTATTTGATTAAATCCTTTAAATTTGATATTTTTTTCAATCTCAGTGAACACATACATGGCATTAGTAAATCAGCAAAATCCCAACATGGTTCAACAACATAAGGTAATTGTAATTAGTTGAAATTGTTGAGGGCATTTTTGTCCAATTAAATTTCATACATTTCTCAACCCCCTAATTTGGAGGGTTGAGAAACTCGATTAAATGGATGATTCTCAACCCTCCCTTTATTAACCCCCTCATACAATGACCTTTATAAAACCTTGAATTCAAACGTGGGTTGGTTCACAATCTTACTTTACAAAGCATTCAAAAACCTCCTCTCAAACAAGACCTAAGAGGTATTCTATGATCGCATAAAACTCCAGGAGCATGATTCCATTTTATCCAACTTGCATTAATACTATTTATGATACCTTCCATAAGTTCATCGTTATTTTAGATTATAGAGTCTTCATACCAAAACCTTCTATTTTTGCCCATTTAGTACCATCGATCCTAACTCCTCCATTGCTTCAACTCACTTTATCACTAAAATTATATTTTAGATATTCCATTTTTACTCTAATTAACTTGAATGTTACTAAACATCTCTTACTTTAAAGTTGGTACCTTAATTATTAGCTTTTACCAACTAAAATGACATCATTTGCGTAAAAAACACTCAGCAAAAGATTTGATCATAAATATTCTTAGTTAATACTTCTATAATTAAAGCAAATAGGTAAAAACTAAATACTGAACGTTGATGTAGAATTATAATAATGGGGAACTTAAGCTTTTCTTTTATAGTTCTATTATTATTATTATCACAAAGTAATTATATTTGTATGTACCTAGTAGTAACATCTTTTTCTAAACCCACTAAAGAATGTCTTTATGTACATATTGTTGTATATTTTTACCAGATTAATGAAGACCATGTGCAAATATTTTTGCCTATCTCTATATTTCTCCATCAACTACCTTAATACATAAATTACTCTACAATTAACTTTCCAAGCATATAATTAAATTAATCTAAAATCCCACTTATTTCACATCTCAATGATCATAAGCATAAATCTTGATTAAATTTGGGATGGCATTCTTTTATTTAAAATTATATTTATGTTTTATGGTAGGTTCTAGAAGCATTGTGGAGGTTATGGAATAATGATACAGTTATGTTACTTTATTTTATTGGGACTTTATGTTGTTTTTTTCATGCATGCTAGAGAGAATTTTTTTTTTTTTACTTGCCAGACCTTTTAATTTGTTGAAAATAATTTTTTAATCCCTTGCCAATAAGAAATCTTCCTTAGAATATACTTCATTAAATATGAGCATAAAAAATAAAAATATCATTTTTTAATACACAATGAAACAAATGAATAAATAATTTATCACATGTTAAAACATAAAAAAAAATTTTCAAGAAGGCAAGCAAGTTAAATAAAATTAAAAGTGATGGTGATAAGTATTTTCATTATTTTTTCATGGGTTTGCAAATTAAAAAAAAAAAAACAACATATGATGCATGTGATTAGATAATTTCGAAGGGATATTGATAAATAAAAAGAAGTCCATATTTTGTTTTGTAGTGAATGAACTTATACGTTTGCTTGTCTTTTTGTAGGACTTTGTTCCCTTTCATATGTGTATTTTCACAAAGCTACAGAGCCAAGCAACTAGATATTTATCACCCTATTATCATCATCATCATTATTTTTTTTATTTTTTTATTTTTATTTTTATTTTCTTTGTGAACTAGGTCTCTTACTATGTACACATATGATTTGATTAAAAAAAAATGCATTTTTCTTTTTTATTATTCTCAAATTTATTTTGATATTATTGATCATAATCATGGACGGAACCAAAGGGGGGCTAGTAGGGGCTTCAGCCCCCCCTCAGCTACCTCCATATATATATATATATATATATATATATATATATATATATAGAATAAATACTTTTATATATATAATATGTCTGTCTGTGTGTTGTTATGGTATAAGATATTGGCAAACAGGCAGTCAACACAGAGATCTAGAATGAGAAAACTGCAGTATATTTCATAACTTAAATATAGTGTCACAACATTGCAGGTATATATATATATATATATATACATACATATGTGTGTGTGTTGATTTATTAAGAAAAGGTTCATATTATAATGTGATTTATGTTATATGTTTGATTGATTAATAAAGAGCGAGGTATCAACAAATGAAGAATTTTAAGTCGCAAATGATGATATTTTCAACTTTTTGTGATTATTTTAATTAAATTTCATAATATCTCACTATTTTGTCTCGAATACAATTGTTATGTTGACCAAAAAAGTTTTTTGAGATTTTGCCCTCAGCCCCCCTTATTAATAAGTGTTGGTTCCGTCCCTGATCATAATGCATTCCTTCTCTATCCAAGCTTAGTTATGATGCATCTCACTTCTTTTTGGAGTGCAAAGAAATATCATATCAAAATACTTAACTCTATAAACTTACTACAGTCATTAAGTTTTTTTTTTTATTATTATATTTTTTTACAATAAAAGTAATGATTTCATGTATAATTAATTCCCATCCTTTGAGAAACAGTGTGTTCAAAATCAAAAAATGACTTTAAAAATTTTTGAAAGATGAGAAAATTTTCTTTGTCAACCAGAATGATGAGGGTGTAGAAATAATACAAGTGGTTGGCAGAGACATATCAATCAATTTCCATTAAAAATAAAGTAATGAAGCTGATTAATTAGAGCCCCACCAAAGGAGATGGCAAGAGAATGATGGTACTAGTTCATGTTCATTCAATTTAATAAATTGAAATACATTGAAATAACATAATTTAATAAATAAAATGTAAAATATTATTAAGTCTCATTTAAATTATGATATTTTGATTATTATTATTATATATATATATATATTTGAATGGATTAATTAGTAATTGAGTATTGTAAAGGAAGTAGGAGTACATTTTAGAGATGAGAACAATACTTTTCCACCAAATTAATTGAAGTATTAAAATAAAGTGTTTATAAGTGAGAGAAATATCACTAATAGCTGGCCAAGTGAGACATGTTTTTAAATAGATCCACATGACAAATGGACATTGTCTGAACATTAAATGACTCAAGATCATGGAGATGGAGCTTCTCCCCTATGGAATTATTACATTCATTCTATTTTATTTGAGTCCATAAGAATTTAATTACTTTCATTAAAACAATTAAAAAAAATCATTTAGGGTGTAGCCAAGCATTTCTCAATTATATACAAGTTATGTTAAAGAAAGAAATTATTGCAGAGAAAGAAGCTATTTAATTGTCAAAATTATGAAAATAACTATATATGTTTTTTCTATCAATCTTAAATAACAATAATTAACTTGTTTTCTAAATTTTATAAAAAAATTTGCATTCAGTTATCAATATCACAGAATTGGATAATTGCTAATAATGAAAAATATATAAAATGCATAAATTCCAAATTATTATTTTTAAAATATAAAATGCATAAATTCCATCAAAAGATTGCCCCAAGGAGATAGAAATTCGAGTCTTTTAAACAAGTGATTTCGACTTCATATTTATATATATATATATAAAAAAATTTCTATTTAGAGAGGTTCATCGTTTTGTAATCTCAACCTAAACTCATTTAGAGCTTCTCATTCCCAACCAAAAGCTGAAAAAGAAAACCATAAATCATATATTACATAAAACTTTTGAGGCAATTTCACCTATGTTTATACCTATATTATTTGTTTACACACACACACACACGCGCGCGGAGGACTCATGATCTAAAGATATCTCTAGATTTAATATCTAGAGATATTTATAATAGCCATTAAATTTACATTTTATCATTACAATTCATTTAAATATAATGATCAATTGCATAAAACTTAATAGTAGAATAATTAAAAAATTATATAATATTTTATATATATTTATATAAATAATAACCACTTGATTATAATCCAACGTCTCCATTGGCATTCCTAGTTAACACTAATTTAGGTAATTACTTCCATGATTATATATATATAAATTAATAAATAAATTACTATAAATATTATTTTTAAAAAATTAAATAAAAAAGAGCAATTTAAAGCACAACAACAACAACCACCAAGTTTTCACACAGCTCTTCCACTTTCTTTGTTTCTAGTGTCACTTAAAAAAAAAAAAAAAAAGAGCCACCATTAATCACTCTTCCATCAACCTCACAAGTTCCTTTCACAACGACCTCTTCTTCTTCATCGTCATCATCAGCAGCAGCAGCAGCAGCATCTTCTTTCTTCTTCTCGTTCCCTACACTCAATCATCTCTCCATGCTTTCCTATGCCATGATTTTTCAGTAGGAAGGGCTTCGCTTCTTGTTATTGGTATCGGCTTTCGGATGGATGTGAGGCTGAGATCCGCGCAGGGCCTCTTCACCGCCGTGCGGGCTGGGGACATTGAGGAAGTCCGCCGCATCGTTGAGAGCGCTGATGGAGATGGCGGGGCCGCGCTCATGGAGGCACAGACGGACGCCGGAGAGACGGCGCTCTATATAGCGGCGGAGAATAACTACGTCGAGTTGGTATCGTATTTGGTTGGGTTTTGCGATGTGGAGACGGCGAAGATGCGTTCTCGGCTTGATTTGGATGCTTTGCAGGTTGCTGCTAAGCATGGCCATGCTGGTGAGGAACTTGTGATTTGAGCTCTTGGAAAAAGATGAGATTTTATTTATTTTATTTTTATTTATTTATTTTGGTTGTTTGGTTTTGTTGCTTTTGTTTGGTGATTACTTTATGTTTTTTTTCTTTAGTTTTGAGGCTTTTTTTTTCTTGCGTTTGGAATCAAAAGTTTTGATTTTGATATTGATTTTGATGGTAAATGTAGAGGTGTTTGTTTGAGTTTTAGTTTGGAATGCATGGCTTCTTTATGTTTGAATTCTTCTGCCAAAATTGTCGACTTTCTTTGGAAATTATTCCAAGTGAAAGTTGATTTGATTCTTCAAAAAGTTTTACTTTCTGATGGAACTGGGATTGATCTTGTAACATATACAAAAAAGGGAACCAAATTGGAAGTAAGAAAAAGCGTTCATGGGTTGAGTCTCTGATGTTTGAATAATTTCAATGAAATGTAAATGGGATCTTGGTTTGCTTGCAGGGGTTGTGAAGGAACTTCTGCAGCTATGGCCTGCACTCTGCAAATCATGTGATTCATCAAACACAAGTCCCCTTTATTCAGCTGCAGTTAAGGGTCACTTGGATGTGGTGAATGCCATATTGGATGTCGATGATAGTACAATTAGGATTGTGAGAAAAAATGGGAAGACTTCACTTCACATGGCTGCCAGGAATGGTCTTCTTGAAATTGTTAAGGTTCTTTTGGAGAGGGATCCTGGAGTTGTTTCGATCATTGATAAGAAAGGCCAGACTGCACTTCATATGGCAGTAAAAGGCCAGAATCCTGATGTTGTAGAGGAGATGTTGGTCACTGATCTTTCGATACTCAATATACGTGATAAGAAGGGAAATACAGCATTGCATATAGCCACCAGAAAATGGCGGCCGCTGGTAAACAACTTTCTTTTGTTGTATTTTTATTTTCCGAGCTTATGCTTACTTTGTTCTAGGTCTGTTCTTAGGCAAGATCCGCGAGATTATATCTAGCACTATATCGAATAAAATCAGCATATTTTTTTTCTAGATTGACCTTTACTTAGCATATGAAAGATATGAATCTACTTTTTTCCTTTGATGTGAAACTGATACCATTTGTTTGTGGTGATGGTCTAATTTTGCATACATAATCTTTATTTATCTAATTATTTTCTTATGAAGTACAATTAATTTCTGTGGTTAATGTCATCACTTCAATTATTGTGGTCTTTTGTGAGCTATACAAAAGTGGCATCATCACAACTCTCATTTGTTCATTTTTTATGCATGTGCTATTAGACAGAATGCACCTTCATGTGTAAGTTGTCATCGTTTGTGTTTGTTTTAAGAAATGTGGATCAATGATATGTTAGAGTTAATTAATGATCTCTTTTAGGAGCCCTGTAATTTTTTTTTTAAAAAAAATCATAACATCCTAAATTCTACCTGTTGCATTACTACTACTGGATCAAAATAGGTATATATGATCCACTTTGGACTTTTGCATTTTGAAGTATTGCGCAATCGAAAAGTTATGAGTTAACCTTTTGGTTCATTTGTTGGATTGTGATTCCTCTCTCTGGGATGAACATCACTTGATTGTAATGAGAATGCTTTGTCTGTTTTGTGGTTCACTACAGTCAAATATATATTGAAAACTCTTCATCAGGCAAGTGTAGTGTGTTTCATCGGATTCTTAAGAGTTCTTATTTTTCTCCTGTGCAGATGGTACGTCTTCTACTGAGTTATGAATCTATCGAAGTGAATATTATTAACAATCAGAAAGAAACTGCTCTGGATTTAGCTGAGAAAATCCCGTACGGGGAATCCCAAATGGACATTGTTGAAAGCCTTGCAGAAGCCGGTGCCAAGAAGGCGAGGCATGTTGGCCAACATGATGAAGCATCGGAACTGAGACGAACTGTGAGTGACATAAAACACGGTGTCCAAAACCAACTCATTCAAAACGCGAAGACCAACAAACGAGTGTCAGGCATTGCCAAGGAGCTCAGGAAACTACACAGAGAAGCTGTGCAGAACACAATCAATTCTGTGACAGTCGTCGCTGTTCTCATTGCCTCGATCGCTTTCATGGCCATTTTCAACCTTCCAGGGCAATACTTTCAAGATGGTCCAGACGTTGGCAAGGCGAACATTGCTGATAAAATGGGGTTCCGTGTGTTCTGCCTTCTCAACGCATTCGCTCTGTTCATATCCCTGGCTGTCGTCGTTGTTCAGATTACGCTCGTTGCGTGGGAAACAGGAGCTCAAAAGCGGGTGGTCTCTGTTGTGAACAAGCTCATGTGGTCGGCCTGCGTTAGCACATGCGGGGCTTTCCTTTCGTTAGCATTTGTCGTCGTAGGAAGACAAGCATCTTGGATGGCTTTCACCATAATGGTCGTCGGAGTGCCAATAATGCTAGGAACTCTAGTGATCATGATGTATCTTGTTCTGCGCCGTCGTTTCAAGTTCGGTGATGATTCACAGAGACGAATAAAGAGGACGAGCGGCAGCAAATCCTTCTCATGGTCTCATTATTCAGCTTATTCCGATCCCGACGGCTTCTCCGACCACGACAGGATATACGCATTGTGAGTTCATCATATGTCTGTATATACACTGCTCGGATGTACATATCTGTTGAACTTGTTTGTCAGTCCAGTTTTGATATAAAAGCCACCGGTTTTGAGGCTACCTTCTTGTACTCAGTTGTTGGATAAACATCATGTGGCAATAAAGATACTGGGTCGGCATTAGAATTTGCCGTCGTATTATTATGAAATTTTATTATGATATATATTTGGTTCGAAGAGTTCATGATCTTAATACTCTTTTTTTTTTTTTGTGAATTGATTCATTGATTTTGATTTATGTGGTATTAAAAGGAGTTCCATCTCAATCAAAGTTTATGCATATATGTATAGATATATATTTATATATAGAAAGAGTATGACTTTGGTGTTGTAATCCACTAAGGCAATAATGGTTTGTGTTTATAGTAGACATCAATAAATATAGTTTAACATGATTTGCGGAGAAGACAAAGAAAGGCAAAGGAGGGATTCCTTGCATTTCTTTCCACTAATTAAAAACATAAAGAGAACTAATCAAGTGGCACCAAATGGTCACCACCAAGTTGATAAAACAATTGAAGCTTTCCCACTTTGATTGTATGTTTGCGTGTTTAATAAAATCTCTCAATTCATAATAATAAAAATTTAATAATGAAGAAAATTGCTTGCGTACCACTTTATAGAAAATGCGTAATTACAGATATGCCCTCATTTATAAGCATTTGTAAACTACTTTTATTTGCTTATAATATGCACCGCTGTGTGGATATAAGTCAACTTGTAAATTTTGTAAAAAAACGTAGTTTATAATTGACTTTTTTTTTTCTCCTTATTTTTTGATTTTCTGAAATAAATGAAAACAAAAAAAAGTAGTTTATAATTGACTTTTTTTTTTATAAATTTTGTTTGTTGATTTTTTTGTCAAAGTTGATAAGGGTATGTTAGAAATATCACATTTTTTAATGCATGCAAGCAAAAACTCCTAATTTAATTATATTGTCAAGATGGATGTGATGTGTTTTTGATGAAGGGAGAAAAGAGTTGATTTATATACACACATATCAACATTGTTAATGCAAATGGAATTGTGAGGTTCACCAACATGAAGCTTGACTTTGGATCATTGAAAATTCCTATTAAATGAGTTAAGTTGCAATCTTTTAAGTAATTTTTTTTTCTTGTTTACAAGATTGGGTTGATGGTAGAGTAGTACGTTATTAATGTCATGGATCAAAAGTCCAAGTTTGTTGAAAACGTGACTATGACTTGACAAAACAATATCGCTTTTTCTTTAAAAAAAAATAAATCCAAAAAACTTCATTGAAAACATTTATACAAAATATATTTGAAGAGATTAGGTTTTCTAATCTCAAACAAAACCCAACAATATATTTTTTGTTTTACTTATTCATGTGTTTTATATTTAAATTCCAGCGAGTTTAGTAACGATTTAGTTTATTAATATTGGATCTTTTATTTAAGATATTTGTCTTATTGAGAATATGAATTCAAACTCTAGTTTATATAGGTGGAGGGAATATGTGTTTTAAAACTCAGCTCTTCTCATGTATTTATCTCTGACACATGATTTGTCTACATTTGTTAAAAAAATAATTAATTTGAAAACAAATAAAGAATAAAAATGAATTGATTATTCAAAAGAATTTTTAACACAACTATATTAGATGCATTAAATTGTTACAAAAATTTTAAATGTATCTAACAATCTCATTCATGAGAGAATTATAATACTCTCCCATTAGAATAAATATACTTTATCTAATTATCAAAATAATAGATAGCTTACAAGCCAAACCCTACGTCTTGTCCAATGACAACTTTTCTAAATTTGAATTGTGAACTATGTTATGCTGCTTTTGGAACCGGGTATAAAAGCTATTGAATTCAATATATTTCTTGCAATTTTTTTTTAAAGATGTGGATAAGTGTAGCTCGGATTTTAATTCTTGATTTTTGAAGTGAGAGGGAGATTGAAATACTAACTACACTCTATATAGAGAGTTGGTCCTTGCATTGTAAATTATCCTTCTAGATTTTGCATTTTTTATTTAAAAATAATATAAAATCAACTTTTGATTAAATATATTTATAATTTTAAAATTAATATCTGAGATTGAAAACCATGCAAGTGACCTCGTGGTCTATGGGTACTGTATCTCTTATATAGAGTATTCGTTTTGAGGAGGATATAAGATCGAACTTTAAAATCACGCAAGGTGAGAACACAAATGTTTGTTAAACTTGCTTCATGTTTGTGCACATTTATGATTTTTCTTAAATTGGGGGCACTTGTTGCTTATTTATATAAAAAAAGAGTAACTCTTTAGTTATTATAGAAATTCCAACAAAATCTTAAGTATAATTCTATTATGATGCCATATAGGTTGGAAAGGGGACGAATGAAAAGAAAGCAAGTGGAGGTCAATGACACGGCAACAGTCAAATTATCTGATGAAATCAAGAGTGGTCACCTGGACAAATCAAGATTAAAAGGGGATCATGGGGCGTGGAATTCTGGAGAAAATCAAATAGGAGAGTATGTAGGAAGAGGATGAAGGGCACGTGGACGGTGGAATGGAACGGGTTGTTACGGGATCGACGGTGGAGAATCGATCAGACCGAATTAGCAGAGAGCGACGCCCCAGCACGAGCCTGAAGGATTATTCTCTGATATAAGGCATTGAAGGGAAAGGGAGGAGGGTAGCGAAGTTGAAGAAGTATCAGAGGCTTCCTTCTCTGCGGAGTAAGGAGGAGAAGGGCTCCGACGGTTCAAGCAGGTGGGGTTGGTTATCTTACTGCTTTCTTTTCTGATAGTAGTGTAGCTGAACTTGAAAAGTTTGAGAAGACTCAGTCTGTATTGAACCTATTTACTGTCGGTATTTTAGAGTAATTTCATGTTATGAACTCTGAAAATGGATGTTTAGTTGGGCTTGAATGTTAGTGAACTGAACTATCCATTTGTTTTCATCTGAGTTCTTTTTGTTGGTGAATCTCTTGAGTAAAAATCATTACAAATTCTTACTCGAAGAAGTACTAAATTAAATATAAATAAATTGCTAAAGATTGTAATTCATGCCACTATATAATTTGAATAGCATAATCTCACCAACTCTCCAGAGCCTTAAATAGTAATCTAAATCAATCAAATAAATAAAGCCAAATGCCACTATAAAAACAAGATTTACGTCGGAAATTCAAATGGAGGGAAAACGAGGTCTTGATTGAAGAGAAATTAAGATGACAAGAAAGCTACGTTAGCCTTAAATTCCTTTCAGGAGAAAATAAAAAACAAAAAAAAACAAAAACTCATGTGTCTTGATCTTCAACTTAAACACTAGATGGCAAAGTTCTCTGATCATTTAGGATAAAACTAGTACGTGCATGGAAGCCCAGATTAGAAGTGAGATAAATCGCTCCAATATTATCACACCCTGCCCAATCACACCCTGCCCAGATTAGCAACCCAGAAAACTAAAATGGTTGATCGCCAATCATCTGGACACCCTGCCCAATCACTATCAGCAAAACAATGTAAATCAAGAGAGGGAGAATGAACAAGGGACAACCCATACTGTATAAGTACCCTTCAAGCAACATAGTAATCTTTTAGCTGCTTGCCAATGAACATCAGTAGGACAATGCATAAACTGGCACAATTTATTCACTGAATAAGCGATGTCTGGTCTAGTAAGAGTAAGGTATTGCAATGCACCAACAATTTGGCGATAAACATCACCATTTGCAAGAATGGTACCCATGGTTTTAAATAAGATCGTGAACTAGGCAAGGGTGCGGAATATGGCTTAGCTCCTTCCATCATTGTTTTTGTAAGTAAATCTTGTATGCATTTGCATTGAGACAAAATAATCTCAATTGGAGTATGGATAACTTCTATACCAAGAAAGAAACTCAAGAGACCAAGATCACAAACGCGAAAGTGATTTTGTAGTTGAAGAACAAACTGGTTAATGAGATGTTGTGATGTGCCTGTGATAACAATGTCATCCATATATATATATATATTGCAGCAAAAGGACACACTGACTTCACAGCAACAACCACTAAGAAAAACTATAGATCATTTACACAATGACTGGCTGCTTTATTGTCATTCATGAATCTTTGTTATTTGTCAGAAAAATTTACAGAACAAATGAAACAAAAAGGAAAAAAGGAAGAAAGGAAGAAACCACTCAAATTTCATGAGTTCTTAACTAAAGCTAATCTGTAACTGAAAAATCATATAGCATCCAGATCATGATGATATTTATTATGTAAAATACCCACTGTCGGAATCACACTCATTTGCATGCTGATGAAGAAGTATCCAGTATCACACTAGTGGTGCTGTAGAGTACACAATCACTGAGGATGCCATGTTAACAGCTTAGGAAAGCAGGCCGAATTTCTATTCCAAGAAAATAATTAGGTGAAAATTTATAGCATGGAAAACAAGCCTCTGTGAGTCTTGCAAACTAACTTCTGTGGCAACTAGAAATTTTAGATGGATGTTGAAGTGATGTTGACCTTTTATGACGAAGAAGTTTAGTTGATGGTGTGCTGTATATTCCCTCTATCTTGGTTCTTATTGCGCTGATCAGCTGGCTGTTTGAGTTAAATGGAGCCATACGAAACTATGCTCTGGTATTCTTTGTAGCCTTTTCTGGAATAGATCGAAGATTGACCTTCTCTGCAAGATCAAACATGATATATGATCTGTGCACTGATGACAGAAATAGATATGAAGTGATTGAAGCAATTCAAACAGATTAATAGCCAATGTGCATATCTTCAACTAGTATCCTTTTCTTTTTTATATGAAATACTCCTGATAGAAATGAGATTCTTTTGATAATTCGGGGTATTATTTAATCTGTGGAGGTGCATCTGAACATTAATCAGTTAATAGTTTGTTTGTTCTAAACAAAAAAAAAAAAAAAAAAAGAAAAAGAAAAAGCTACTAGTGTCCTCTTATGAAAATAACTAAAAAATAACCCTTTAAATTGGGACCATATTTGAGTTTAAAAAACCCTCTTTGTAGCTTGAACACATATTTATATGTGACTAGTAATATCATAAACTGAGGAGCCCATTTAAAGTGCATCAAAACAAATAAAGATAAATCAATCATAGGAGAAATATGCCTAGAACAGATTTACCAAGACGATTGTATGTTAGTTTTTGCAGAAAAAAAAATTGTTAATATAACGTAATAAAGAAAATATTGATTTTTATAGCATGCCACTATAACCCTGTCAAATTATGATTCCACTACTATCTACCATGCCATTATAGGAAATATATTGATGCACCCATTTAAAATAGAAAAAATTGGATATACATCTTTCAGGAATATGTCAGTGCATCCTGAATCTTATCAATTTCATAAATTACCTTTGGCAAGAACATCCTAAGAAAATAAAGAAACTTCAACAGCCAAATAGAATTTCCAGGTTCCATACACTGCAAACAAGTCAAATGAGTTACTCCACTAATCAAAAGAAAACCAATAAGGTGATGTTTACTTTCAAGTGGTATATTAATCAAGTTTTTGAAAGCTGCACTTTCCTACAAGATCAAAGATGATACATTATCTGTACACTGACAAGAAAAGAGATTTTAAAAATTAATGCAATGCTTTAAAGTGATCTAAGCAATTCAAACTGATTAATAGTCAATGCACATATCTTCAGCCTAGTACACTTTCATTTTATATGAAATGCAATTGATAAACACACCAGCTCCTTTTGATATATCAGACTTGTATTTCATTTGTGAGGAGGATCTAAACATTAATCCGCCACTCATTATAGACATTATGAAAGAAACCAAAAGTACCATATGTTTATAATTAAAAAAAATATTATATACTCAACAGAAATAGGGATGAAACCACAAAAATGTTGAATATGGAAGTTGTGAGTCATTCATTTGAAAATTTGAAAGATTGTCACAAGACAAAAGCTTTGACTTTTGAAAGCCTAAAAAACAAGAAAAAAAAATCTAGCCTTATCAACTAACTTGCGTAATAGCAACAATTAAACCATGAAATAAAAGTTTCATATAGAAAACCTACATTTTGTATTAAGTGTGCGCAAGTAGGAGGCATCATACTATAAGATTTCCTCAGAATTAACTTAAAAGGAAAAGAAGTGCAAAAGATTTTCGGGTGACTTCAGCACTTGACTTGAGAAGATAATACAACCTATAGAAATAAACATCAATCTTCCAAAGAAATAAGACAATAAATTGTAAAACAGGCCCTTATAAATTGAACCATTCAATGACGAGCAAATGTGGACGACATATTTACCAATAAGATTATATCTGGGTTTTTCTAGAAGAATGACATAAGATGACCACTGCAGCACTCCAAAAACTATGAATATAGTGCCATTTACCATGCCATTATAAGAGGTAATTTCGTTAGTATAACATCTGCAGCCAATTAAGAAAATTGGAGCATATATTTCATGAATATATGTCAGTGCATTCTGAATCTTAACAAATTCCCGGTTTACCTGTGGCAACAACATCAAAAGACAATATAGTAACTTCAACAACCAGATAGAACATCCACGTTCAATCCACTGCAAACAAGTCGGATGGGTTATTCCACTATCAAAAAGAAAATGACATGATGTCTACTTTCAACTGATAGATAAAATAGGGCAAAGTCACTTAAAACAAAAATTCCAGACCTGAAATTTCCTGTAATCAAAAGTTGGGCACCTTAGCAGACCGACAAAAGCTTCCAGATCTGTCAAGGGGATCATATTCATGCCCTCTTTTATTAATGGCAAGAGTACATAATTCTCATGGCGGTATGCCTGTAAGCATCGACCTAAATGAGACAAAAGAATTGCAGCTGAATGCACAGAAAACCTCCATAATAATTCGTACCTGAGCAAGACCGCGCAAGCAGATTGTCCCACTTTCTGAATAACCCAAAGAAGAACACAGAGAATGAAACAAGTCTTCTCCAGCAGCATTTACCAAAGTTTGATTTAGGAGAACTCGCACGCCAGCCAACTCAGTGGATTTGACTAAATGAAAGTTTGGCCTCTGGAATTTAAACAAGAACAAACACAAAAGTCATTACTAAGGAGATTGAGTTTCTGCTTAAAAGCAATACAGATCTGAGAAATAGACAACCAGCAAAAACTTGGATGTGAATTTCAAGTAATCTTCACCCTCACAAAGTGAGGAAAACTTTCCGTGAACCTTCTCTGCTTTCAGAAGTGCGCACAGTTCGCTCACTATCAGAGGACCCCTCCTGAAGAGATAATAAAATGGAGCTTTCATTAGTTGCAGAAGAGAATAAAATGTTATTCTACTTGTAACTTTTCAAAATACAAATTAATTATCTTCCATTATCACGATCATATTAGATAAATTGCTTTGCGAGTGTACATTTGAAGAAGTGAAAAATCAGTTCGGAACTTCTGCACTAGAAAATCAAAAAGTCGATCAAACTGTTCAGCATCTCTCGCTATGCATGCATGCACTTCTAGCACAAGCAGAACCACCTGTGTAGAGGAGTCAGTCTAAAGTGTTCAGGATCAAATAAAGGTCATAAGCTGCAACTATATGTTTATGTTAAAGTTTTTATTCTTGGAAATGAGAAAAAGAACATATGACTCGTGCATCGATGATGCAATAAATTATCTCATCGCAAAAGAGCAAGTAGTGATTACTGCTTGACAACAAAAAGGCAATTCGGTTGACTAAAATTGTAGCAAAAACGATTGCCATCTTTATATTCAGTGACAAAGAAAATAACAAGTTAGTGCACGTGAATGCACAGGATAAATATGGTACCGTTTAGTAAACGCATAATCAGATCAGCAGCATACCAAATTTAAAAAACAAGAAAAAAAAAATGCAAAACCACCATAAATTGTTGCTCTACTTCGTCCACCATGACTTTTCCACATCGTGCAAAATCATGTTTGTTGAGAGCCAGAACCTCACAAATCATCTATTTTTTATGCCTAGGCATCACTGGTTTGACCAACCGATTACATTCACAAAAACATGTAATTGTGATGTTGAATATACTTGCCAGGCATAATCAATGAACAAAAGGCAAATTTGTCCCTTGCACTTTAATATGTAGTCTTCACCTATTCACTGACCCAACATACAGAACACCTCAATAAATCACATACTCAACAATTCCACTAATTTTCTAAGATTGAAAGGCATGCGGTTGTCATTTCATTGCAGCCCACCTCAATAAAGGGCTTCTGATTTTCCCACCATGTCTGCTTTATTTATCTATGGTTGCAGGTAAGCAACCATAGACAAGGTAATTAATCTCCCTTCTAACTTTATATTTTAATGTTTTTATGGCTATTGAGCAATTTAAAGGCTTTAAGTTCATCTAGGTGAATGTTATTTGCAACAACATGAACAACATTACTTTTCTATCATGTTGTTTTGCATAAAGGAAGTCAACTACCAGCGAATGTATTCACTCTGGTGGATGCATGTAACGGGTTTTGATAAAATATTCAGGGAATTCACTATTTCACATGTGTACCTTTACAAATGTTTATTCTCTCTATGTGCCTATAAAAATCATAACAACCCCCAAGTGATGGTTATTACTCTTGCTAAAACAATCGACATTTTTTATTAGGCATTAACAATTTAACTCTGATTACAGTTTCACCTTATGCCTAAATAAACAGCAAAGCACCCATGAATTAGCTGATCAGGTCATGAATGGAATTGTTAGATGTATATATGTCATATGTATATACATACGTTATACTATACTTGTATACAGTATATCTACTTAATCTGCCTATTTATGTAACACTCATGGTTAATGAAGATTGTGCCATCATTCACCCTCATACTAAACTAACATGGTATCAGAGCTTCCGGTTCCTCCTATCAACGCCGGACTCCGGCCAGCTCACCCTTGAGCTCAGCCCTCGTCAATCTCCTCTACCGGCCCTTCCCCTCTCTTCCTCATCAGCTGTCTCCCGGCACTTCTCCTGGATCAGTCCCCGTTTCCTTCTGCGTACACTTTGAATGAAGCTTTTGCTTTTGTTCGTGCTGAGGAGACTCGTCTTCGGACTTCCATTCCAGGAGGTGGCACTGCCTTTGTCGTCTCTCGCCCTGTCTCTGTATCTTCTGCGACATCGACTATCAGTCGATCGTCACCTTCTTCTGTTCCTTCTCGGCCTACCTTTAGGGCGAGACGCTCAGTCACTTGTCACTACTGTGGCATTTCAGATCATCTTGAGCGTGATTGTAGGAAGAAGCAGCGTGGATTTCCGTGTATTACCACTCCTTCCCTGACACCACCTCTTCTTCCTACGCCATCACATCCTCAGGTGCATTATGTTCAGGCCTCTTCTACTTCTATCTCGCCTGCAGATCAGCAGCTTTTGGATATGTTTCAACAGTTTCAGCAGACTCATCTAGCAGATTCTTCCTCCAGTCATGCACGCTCTGCTCAGGTTACTCCCTCTGCTCCAGGTAGTTCCTGCTCACTCTGGTTTCTTGACTCTGGTGCTTCTTTTCATATGACTCATGATGCTACACAGCTTCATAATTCTCGTCCTCCTTCTCCTATCACATGTTCGTATTGCTGATGGTACATTTCTTCCTGTTTTGTCTACTGGTTATCTCACGTCTAGTACTTTTTTTGTAACTTCTGTCTCTCATGTTCCACACCTCTCTATTAATCTTATGTCTTTTGGTCAGATTACTGATTATGGTTATCAAGTTATTTTTGACCGTACCTCGTGCCGTGTGCAGGATCACAGTGGGACCGTGATTGGAGCTGGACGGCGCCATAAAGGAGTGTATGCATTGGATTCTCTTCGACTTCCTTCTTCTATCGACCGGGTATCTCATTGTAATACTGCTATTATTTCTCATCATATGTGGCATCACCGTCTAGGTCATTTGTGTTCCTCTCATCTATCTTTACTTCTTAGTCATGGTGTTTTAGGGGCTGTTTCTCCTTCTTCTAATGAAGTTTGTGTCGGTTGTAAGCTTGGTAAACAACTACAGCGTGCTTATCCGTCCAGTCAGTCTAAAACTACTGTCCCTTTTGAACTTATTCATTCTGATGTTTGGGGGCCTGCACCTTTTGTATCTAAAGGAGGAAATCGCTATTATGTTATTTTTATTGATGACTACACTCGTTTCACCTGGATATATTTTATGCATCATCGTAGTCAGTTATTATCTATCTATCGCTCTTTCACTACTATGGTTCACACCCAGTTTTCTGCCTCTATTAAGACCTTTGGGTTTGATTCTGGCGGTGAATACACTTCTCAAGCCTTCCGTACCTTTTTAACTTCTAAAGGCACCTTGCCTCAATTATCTTGTCCTGGAGCCCATCCCCAGAATGGGGTTGCTGTGCGAAAACATCGTCACATATTAGAAACAGCCCGAGCTTTACTCCTTGGTACTTCTGTTCCCCCTCATTTCTGGGCTGACGCAGTTAATACTGCTGTTTATCTTATTAACCTACAACCTTCCTCTACCCTTCAGCATCGTAGCCCCGGTGAATGTCTATAAGGCACTCCACCCCGCTATGATCACCTTCGTGTCTTTGGCTGTCGATGTTTTGTCGTGCTCTCACCCCGCGAGCGGACAAAACTAACTGCCCAGTCCATTCCTTGTGTTTTCTTGGGATATAGTCTTCTTGAGCACAAAGGCTATCGTTGTTATGATCCTGTCACTCGTCGTATTCGCATATCTCGAGATGTCACTTTTGATGAGTCCACCTCCTTTTATGCTTCTTCTCCTTCTACTGAGTCTCTCTCTTCCACAGTTCCTCTTTCTTTTCTTTTTCCTTCCACCTCTACTGAGGAACCCCCTTCATTATCTTCTCCCTGCCCTCCTTCCCCTTCTCCAGATCTTCACTCTCATTCTTCTTCTATTCCTTCTCCTTCCTTATCTCCTGATTCTTCCTCTCTTCCTCATGTTCATCCACCCATCCGTCTTACTTATCATCGTCGAGAACCTACTGCATCTACCTCTCAGCCGCCATGCTCCAATGCCACTCCTACTGCTGATTCCACAAATGAGATACCATCTCACTCTTACTCTTTACGTGATCGTTCCTCTTTACACCCTCCTGAACGTTATGCTTCTACTAGCACCAGTGTCTCACCTGTTCATGAGCCAGGAACTTACCGGGAAGCCGTTAAGTCCCCTGAGTGGCAGCAAGCTATGGCCGAGGAGCTTCATGCCTTATCTCAGACTCATACATGGGATCTAGTTCCTCTTCCTTCTCATGCTACTCCCATCACATGTCGTTAGATCTAGAGGGTGAAAACCCGTTCTGATGGGTCTCTTGAGCGCTATAAAGCGCGTCTGATTGCTCGTGGTTTTCAGCAGGAACATGGTCATGATTATGAGGAGACTTTTGCTCCTGTGGCCCATATGCATACTGTTCGCACCTTGATTGCCGTTGCAGCTGTTCGTGGGTGGTCCATTCACCAGCTTGATGTGAAGAATGCTTTTCTTCACGGGGACCTAAAGGAGGAGGTCTACATGACTCCTCCCGGTCTTCAGGTTTCCCCATATTCTGTCTGCCGTTTACGTCGTGCTCTTTATGGTCTCAAACAGGCCCCCCGGGCCTGGTTTGAGCAATTCAGTGCTGTCGTTGAGGCGGCCGGTTTTACTGCCAGCATTCATGATCCAGCAGTATTCATTCATACATCTTCTCAAAGACGTATCATTCTTCTTCTATATGTGGATGACATGATCCTTACTGGGGATGACTCTGCTCACATTACCCTTGTGAAGCAGAAACTGTGTGACACATTTTTGATGACTAATTTGGGTCAGCTTCGTTACTTCCTAGGTATCGAGATCACTTCTCATGCTGATGGTTATCATCTCTCTCAGCACCGTTACACTCCTGATCTCCTCGCTCGATCTGGTTTGACTGATACACGCATTGCCGCTACCCCGATGGAGTTACATTTACAGCTACGAGTCTCTGATGGTCTTCCTTTATCTGAGCCCTCACGCTATCGACATCTGGTTGGCAGTCTGGTCTACTTGACAGTCACTCGTCCTGATATTTCTCATGCAGTTCACATTTTCAGTCAGTTTGTGGCAGCTCGCACTTCTGTTCATTATGCTCATCTTCTCCGAGTCCTTCGTTATCTTTGTGGCACTGCATCCCGTAGTTTGTTCTATTCTCGACTATCCACACTTCAGCTGCAGGCATATTCTGATGCTACTTGGGCCAGTTCCCCAGATGATCGTGTCTCTGTCACTGGATACTGTGTTTTTCTTGGACCTTCTCTTATTGTTTGGAAGACCAAGAAACATGCGACTATTGCTAAGTCCAGTGCTGAGGCCGAGGTCCGTGCTTTGGCTTCTACTTTTCAGGAAGTATTATGGCTTCGTTCTTTACTTCAGGATTTTGGTGTTCTGATTTCTGTTCCCACTCCTCTTCACAGTGATAGTACTAGTGCTATTCAGATTGCTACTGATCCGGTCAAACATGAACTGACCAAACACATTGGGGTCGATGCTCACTTCACCCGCTGTCATGTTCGTGCCCATTCTGTGTCTCTTCACTATCTGCCTACCGAGGTCTAGATTGCTGACTTCTTCACTAAGGCACAGACGCGTCATCAACATACTTTCATGTTATCCAAACTCAAGACGTATGATGATCCGCCTTGAGTTTGAGAGGGGGTGTTAGATGTATATATGTTAGATGTATATACATACGTTATACTATACTTGTATACAGTATATCTACTTAATCTGCCTATTTATGTAACACTCATGGTTAATGAAGATTGTGCCATCATTCACCCTCATACTAAACTAACAGGAATGACATTCAAATCATGAGAGGATGAAGGCATGGTGGGGCTAAGGATGGGGAGTAGGCCTCTGGTTGACATAGGGAGGATGAACAAGGAATTAAGGTGTCTTATTCACATAATTTTTTATTTATATTAAACTAAAACTTTATCCTAGTTATTTATGCAAAGAACCATTGTCGTTGGGGCAACAGAAAGCCAATCCAAACGGGCCCTGATACTCCTATTAGTAAGAAGGTATTTCTATAAGCAATTGCACAGAAAAGTCACTGGTTCATTTTTTTTTTTCACAGACACAACTTAGTTGTAAATAAAAGGAGTACAGGATAAATGCCAACAATTACAATGAAATACCTCGTCCGAAGGATCTGATAGTGCCTTGATAAGGGAAGCAAAGTCTGTTTTGAAGTAAGACAGGACCTGTTACAAATGAAAACTGAATCTTTAAACTCCACACTCTGAACCCCAGCTTTGTCAATGAGAGAAGACAATAATTAATACATCAACAACAAAAATAAACAAAATGCTTCACTAGCAATTTGATCAATATTTTCAAGGCATCAAAATATCAGTCATCAAAACTTTGAAAACCAAAATGGCAATTTATCATGATACTTTCTTACACATAGCATCATACTTTCAAGCATGCAAATATGCAATTCTCCCCCCTTGATTGAATATCAGCCTAATCAGTAAACCTGATTAAAACTGAAGCTGACTCATAACTATCTTGAACTCATGATGTTGGCCAGGCAACAATGAATAGTATAGAATAGAAAATTCAGGTCACTAAAAAACACAACAAATATTTAAGCAAATACGTTAACATGCATGCTTTTAAGTAGAGCAAGTTTTGATGCCCAGACTGCTGCAGAAAATAGGAGCAAAGTTAAAAAATGCATTCAACAAAGGAATTGGACTCAAATATTAATTGATGAGTTGTAATATCATAAGTAAAATGGCAATTGAATTGAGAGAGATTTTCAATCAAAGACATACAAAGAAAGTAATGCTTGTCCAAATATAACCACAAAAAACTAAATTCCATATGAAGTACAGAATCAAATGGTGTGTAGAATAAAAAAAAAAAAGAAACTTCAGACATATTAGAGATGCTCAGTTGGCAGCAAATTCTTTTGTAGTGTTATGCCATTGATAATTTTGACATTTGGAGCTTGGAATATATGCACAAAAGGAGAAGTTTCATTTGTCAATGATAGGGAAAAAACCAAGTCAAACTGTGAATATAGTAAAATTGTAAGATGAGATCATTTCTTAAGGAAAATTAGATTAATGTGACGTAGGCAGAATAAGATTTTAGAACAAGTAGGATAGAAGAGAAAATGGAGGGCCGACATAGTATAATAATGTGAAAAAACATCTTCCCATTCACCGTAATCCATATTCTTATATTACTGTTTTAGTCTTGGAAATAATCATCAATTTTACAACAGATGATGAAAAGTGTTGGTGATGTTGTAATAATATGTAAACGGATCATGTTATAGTCTTCCTGAAAGAATTTATTTGTAATATGTTGTTTATTTTGTGAAGAGTAGAAATACTCTAAATAAATAAATCAAACATTTCAATTGATAGCAGGTCATGCTTGTATGTCAAGAAATCCATTCAGTTGACAGAAATCATGCAACATGACCATTTTAGAAAAAATGGAAAACCATAATTTTTTAAATGAAGAGAACTTACTTCAGCTCTATGCCATTCCAAAAGTTTTATGATACAATGTAATGCCACAATTTGAGTGTCTTGCCATTCACTTCCTATTTCCCTGTTTATAAGAAAAGGCACACCAATTATGTCTATGAATCAGTAATTTAATCATGTATGGTCTAGTCGTAGCCAAATAAAGTATTCAATGTACAGATATTCAATGTACAGATCCCTCTTGTAATATGCATAACCACAAAATCTTTGTATTTTCTCAAAAGACAAAAAAGTACTCTGTAAAAATGGATAGGACTGCGATTATGTTCGATCTCTCAGCTGGGCGAGCATACGCTTCAAGAATATCCTCACTAATTTCATGAGCAAGCTGAGCAACCAAATGAATTTAACATAGTAAATACAATTCTTACAAGTTAAGAATAATGCAAAAAGGCAAAATGAGTGAACCCAACCTTACGTATATTCTCCTCTGGGTCAGAAAAGTTGAATACTATGGCATCTAAAATACCAGAATAGTATGAAGCAAGCTGGTATACACCAAGTTTACTAAATTCATTTATCTGCACTACGGAATAAAAATCTGGGTGGCACCAACCTTTCCACAAATAAATAACATTGCACTAAAGGATAAAGTCTGCATGATATAATAAGAGGACAATGGCGACAACACATAACATGATGACAACCTCACTGTAACAAAGGCATACAATCTTTACCCAGGTCAGTGCTGCAAACTTGGTCGCTTGCTTATCCATGCATGCAAAGTGCAGCAGAGGTTTTGCAAAAACACCAAAATCAACATTCTCCTGAGAAGTAAATCAGTATGCAACTTAAGTTTCCTTTCAATGCATGGTCAGAACACAGACAAATCAATATAAGGCAATAGAGCAAGGATATGCTAAATTTCTGAAGTAGCAGTGGGATAAAATAAACAAGGTAGTGCATCAAGAAAGGGGAGTAGCGTTTAGTGTTATCCTTGTAGAATTTGCAGGAAACCGATTTCCAACAGAGTAATGCCTTGCCTGCCTGAACCGACCACGCTTTATATCATACAAAATATTACGAAGGCTTCGAAGAATCTCTGCCTCTTCCCTGGGTGCAGCATTCCATAACATATTGAACGAACCTGAAACATAATGGACATTTCCTTCATCTAACAAGACAGCCTATTGAATAAAATTTTCTTTTTCAAAGCAGCTACCATCAACAAGCATTTCAAGGAACCATCTTGTTTCCACATGATGAGGAGCCTTAGTGTGAATCCATCTCAATATATACACCCGCTCATTAGGATGCAATGTACTTATCCTTTCCCTTATAAATTGCACAAATTCTTCCATTCTTAAGAAAAAATAAAAAAGAAACTTGTTAATAAACCAAACATATTTACAGTAATTATATAAACCAATACAGTTTAAAGAGGCAACATACCGGAATTTACCATCCACAGTTCCTGCATACTGATCATGGCATCAAAGAAAGTTACACTGAAACAAACTAAAAGCTAATGTGAAAAAAATCAACCGACATAAGTTCAACTGGCAGGAATGTTTACTTGTATAATTGCATCCAATCTTTCAGTAAAGTAAGGTTCATTTATGCCTGGACAACTATAGAGCCAAAAAAATCCATGGAATATCTTGCCAAGGAATACCCAAATTTCCCCTTTCACAACCTATTCAACAACTTAGGAGAATGAGCTCTGTATGGTGCAGGAGAAGAGACACACTAAATTCAGGTAAAATAGAATAGCATATTAGTTAACCAGAACTCACCATTGCAATCACACAGATTGTTTCACAGGCATACTCGCATACAGACATGTCCATATCTCTCAGACTACGGATTATAGGTGGCAGAATTTTCTGTGAGGAAAGAATAAAATAAACACCGAAGGAATTTAATACCAATAAAATGCCACAACTTTCAACCTTCTCGTTTGACTAAGAATCCTACATGAAAATACTTTCTTTGAATTTAATTTTATAAACCTTATCTTGCAAAATATGAAGTTCATGTTTCCAAGAACCAATCACGCATTCAGTCAATCAAGACATAGGCATATTTCTTACATTAAGAAAAGGGGAAGCAGACTTTTTCATCAATGCAATCGTCAGAACAGCAAGCCCAACTAGTCCACCTTGCTAGAAAAGAAAAACCAAAAATTCAATAAAATCCATCAAGATTTGAATTAATATTTCAGGGTAAAACATCAAGAAACCTTGCAATAGTGAGGCTGTGATGGGCGCATGAGATTTGTAGACAAGTACTCAATCAGGCCCAATATCTTCAGAGGATTCACCTTGAATTCTTTTCTGTTCACGAAATCAAAAAGCTACAAACAGAGGAAGAACAAAATGATGATCAAAGAATCAATCAAGAAAACCATAAAAGAACATCAATGAACTCCGACCAGAGAAAAAGAGAGAAAGAGAGAAGTGCCTGGTAGAAAGCTGCAATGCGGGTATCGAGGAGTTCGTGTCCGAGGTTCCGGAGGACATCGGCGGGGATGCCCGCCAATTTGGCGAGCACATGCTCCCCGCCCGTCGAAGCAAACATACTGAACTTCTAGGGTTTCAAGAATCAATCGAAGACTTCACAGACAGACACAGAGAGAGAGAGAGAGAGAGAGATTTTGAAACTTCCCGCGCGTGCTTATAAAGAGGCACGTTGTGGAGTAAAAACATATAATTTTGATTTTTAAAAATTAAAAATAAAAATTTGCGCTCGGCAATTATAAATTAGTACCTTTTCAAAAAAATAATAGTTTTCAAAAATAATAATAATAATTATTATTATTATTATTATTATTTTATTATCATTGTTTTACACTTTTCGTAATGTGCAGTGGATTTCACTTTTCATTTTTTTAATTTTTTTAAAAAAGAATTTTCTTAAAGTTCCATATATAGTGTTTCGTTTTTTAAAATTTTAATTAAATGATTTTTTTTACTGATACCTGGAATGAATATCTAGCCGTGGGTGATGCTACAATATTATTTCATGGCAAAATTGTAAAATGCACACATTGGCATTTGGCAACCACGAAACAGTTCTTGAAGTAAAAGATCATAGGGAATATATGAGAAGTAAAATGATATTATTATATAACTGTAGTTGACTTATTAACAACTAAAGTCATGGTATAAAAACAAAATCCTTTTAATCTTTACTTGTAAAGCTAAACAAGAGTTTTGTCTTTTCATATTTTCATATATTTTAAAATGGGACTTGTGCGACTCTCCTCTCAAACCTTTTAAATAAACACTGTATTTTATTTTAATTATCTAATTTTAAAATCAAATTAATCAACATCAATTTTAATAGTCAATCCAATTTAAGGTAGTACCATCCAAATTCACCTTTTATTAATTGGGAGTTAATTAATCTTGTCTTGGTTATTACTTATGGCCATTGAATTCTTGAATATTTAGCATTAGAACTCTAAATATTGGGGTGTATTAGAGATTTATGTGTAATATTTTATTTGATCTATCTATTGTACTCGATTTGTGTATTTAATTCCTCTATTCTAGTTTGCTTTTAGAAAATCTCTATATTATTAAAATGAAGAAAATTCAGCTCATCTCGTGACAGACATTTAGTTTTGCTACAATTTTACTGTCATGATTTTTTAAAGATTAAAAATTATTTTAAAGATTAAAATATTTTAAATATTTTTAAAAATTAAAATATGAGCATCATGGATGAAACTCCTTGCCTCTTTATCATCGCCACCGTCTCCTCGCTGGAAACCCTCAACTTCTTCATCGCAGATGCCACTATTGCCATCGACACCACCACATTCTCATCAATCCTAATAAGGGTGATTTGCAAACAATAGTCAATTTTATTGAAGCAAATCCTTATAAAAACCGAGATAGTTTCTTGATTTAGACATTTTTTAGTCCCACATTAGATACTTGAGAGGATTGTCATGTATATATAAGTGGTGACCTATTAGACCGGTTTTGTGGGATATTGTGGTGTTTTGTTTTTTTTATGCTTGTGTTGTTGTTTAAATTGCTCTAAATTAGTGGTGTCTTTCGTTTTGACTCTTTTTTTTTATCATTTTGGAGTGAAAACTAGTCACAACATGGGTTTTGAGAAAGTACAAGGGCTAAACCTAAAGTACACGCCCGTGTACTCGCCAGTGTATTTTCTTGGGTGCGTTCAGAAGAAGTACATGGGCCAAACTAAAAATACACGCACGTGTACTTGCTCGTGTAAATTTCAGGTTGAGTGCATGAGTGTTTTACACGCTCGTGTACTTGCCAATGTAACCCCCTGGGTGATAATCCCCTAAGGACTGGGATTGAAATACACGCCCGTGTAACTCCCCAAATGAGCGATTTTCACTCCATCCAGAGAGTTACAAGCCCAGAACGAGATTTACACGGCCGTGTACTTGGCCGTGTACCTTCGGGGGTATATAAATCCTGAAAACTGAGCTCTAATTCTCCCGATTTCCCTTCTAATTCCTCTTCTTTCCTTGGTTCCCATTGTGTTGGATGAGAAGGAGTAGCCATTCCTAGACCATTCCTTTCTTTTGGATTGAAGAATCCTTGAAGGTAAGTTCCTCTCCTTCTTTCTCCTTGTTCCTTTTGGTTTTATATGAGCATGCTACCCCTAAGTTTTAGATTGTTGAATTTTAGCTGGATGTTGTTGATTTCTTGAGTGATTTGTTGAATTTCTTTCACTCTTTCTTGTATTCATAAGTTGGATGTGAAAATCCATTATTTTCACTTGTTGAAATTTGTCTCTTCTAGTCATGAAATTAGGAGTTACTGTAGCACACAGAATTTCATAGTTAAACTTGTGCATTCTTAGTGTTTGGGAGAGTTGATCTCCATAGAAACTTCTTGGAACCTTTGGGGACAAGTTCAAGCCATACCCAAGCATAATTAGGGTTTTGTGATTTGTAGCATGAAAAGATTCATGCATGCCTTTCCTTTGTGTTTTTTATTGGTTTGAGTCCTTATGGCTAGTGTTTGTGTAGGTAGTAAAGGTTAAACCAAAGGCAAGGAGCCGGTGGAGGAGTAGCGCTGTTGAGGAATCGTTCTCCTGTGTTGTGAGTGGTTGAAGTTTAAGTATAGCCTTATTTTCAGTATCGTAATATTTATTTATTATGTTTTATGCCTAATTACGAGCATTAAATCATATTTCAAGCTTGTCTAACAAGACTAGTTTGGAAATATATATATATATATATATATTTGGCTACTTGCACGTTGTTTTTTTCTAGCAATAATCTGAATTGTTCATGTGGTTTGGATGGAATGAGGTATGCTTGCCTATCCCGGTGTTACATTTTAAATGCTTATGGATCGGTAATTATCTGTTAGATTTGTCGTGTATGCTGGATTTATTGAGGGTTAAAGAGTGAACGTTTATGTTTATGATTTTGATTTTTGATGGTGACAACAGGCCACGGCCTAACCCCGGATTTTGGTCCAACACTACAGTGTGAGGTCCCACGGCTCAACTTGATGGGAGACGGCGCGGTCAACCCTAATATATATATTTCGATATTTGGCTTTGATGGTGACTGCGGACTTTAGTCTGACACTGTAGTGTGGGGTCTCCACGGGCCGACCTAGTGAGAGGTGGCGTGGTTGGCCCTGTGTTCACCCTAGTCGAGAGGTTTGTGGGGCCATTGACAGGGTTTGGGGGAGATTATCCCTATTTTCATATTGAGAGATCCGGAGTCACCACACAGGGATCTCAGTGGCCAACGCCAAGAAAATTTTGTGTTTTGATTCTATTCTTGGGTTTTGAGTACTACTTGGGTTTAAAAATGATTTCAGGCTTATATATGTGGATTTTCCTTTCTTTTACGAAAGCGTATTTAAATACTTATATGAATTTTATTATACAATATTGCATTTGATTCATTATTATATTGTTAAAGATAAATCTGGTTATCTAGAGTATTTACCCTCAGGTGTTATGCATATACATATATTTGTTATATTACTTGGATTGAGGTTGTGTTGCTAACCCTCACTAAGTAACATGTATGTATGTTACTCATCACTCTCCTTCTCTTTTCCTTCTCAAGGTGCGACGTTGGTGCGGATTGTGCTGGGTAGTCTCCAATCTTGGTCTTTCACTTGTTTCAAATGTTGGTGTTTCACTGTTCTGTATCATTTGGCATATGTAAAACCAGTGAATCCACTAGGCCACACTTTTGTGTTTGTAGTTATATTCTGAACAATTGTATTCCTATGTCTAGGTGGTTGGAATCACGGATATGTGTGTATGACGGGGGTTAATTTTTTTTAACTTAAGTTGTTATATTTTTTTTTATTGTGGTATGTTTATCAGATTTTGTAAAGCCTTGTGGTAACTCAAGTGTGGAGTGGTATGTGGCCCTCTCCTAGTTGTCACGGCGATTGTCACGTGCTCAAGTAGGGTTGGGGCGTGACAGATATACTCTCCTCACCACTTGTGTGCATAACAATATGATTTTTTATTAAGAGCCAATGTAGGGTCCGATCAGATTGGCGTCGCCGTCAAGTGTTGAATAGATTCAGCAAGAGAGTAAGAGGTCCAGAGTCCGGCTTGATAAGACCATCAGGCTTTGATCATGTGCTATGTAATGAATGTTTTATTCTCAGATCATATACTTAAGAAAGTTGCAATGTATATATAAATGGTGGCCATTCTTCTTTGTCACACCTGTCTTTTGAATTCCATTCTCTTCACTACTTGTGTGCCTAATAGAAAAAGATATATGTCATTTATATGCATATGACAATTCTTTTAAGTATTCGATGTTAGAATAAAAAATTTGATTACAGTTGATCTTGCTTGAAAGAGGCACCAAAAGCTGCAGGCTTTAGGGTATTGCGTTTGGACTGAAGTAATCCAAGAGTTTGGGAATAATGGTTCTGATTCGTTAACATGTACTTACCGCAGCATATGTACTTACCGCAGCATTAAGAGTTTGGGTATGCATATGTTATATCCTAGGCATATTTAAAATATTTTAATCTTTAAAATAATTTTTTAATTATGTTTTATTTTTTTAAAATAAGTCACATTAGCTGGTTTAGACACAAAACTAAACAGCTGTTAGAACTGAAATTTTTTCATATCCATAATATAAGGACTTCCCAAGAACAAATTAAAATACAGGGGCTAAAAAAACAAATTGCGTATAATAAAAAAGACTAAAGAAGGTGTTATGCCAGACATTTATGAGTAAAATATATAAATACAAAGTAAAATATTACTTACTAACTATACATTTTTCTTTATCAAGTAAAAAAAACTATAAAAGTTTCAATAAAAAACTATAAATACAATTTACAAAAGAAAACGTCCCACAAGTAGCATTTCCACTTTTCGGTAAATTGCTAGTTATTTATATATGAAACAACGTAAGCTCATCAAAATATAAAAGGTTAAGGATTTTTGTGAAACTATAAAAGCTTCATTATGACTTCTCATGAAAAATCTTTGACAACTTAAAATTTCTTGTATTTTGCTCTTTTACTTTGTTTATGATACATGTTCACATGCCAGATGAAAAAGCAGAGTGATGATCCCACGGGCTCGGGTCCGTGGGATCATCCACTGACTCAAGATGTGCAGCCACGTCTTTCCAATTAAATTTTTTTTTATTTTTAATTATTTTTAAAAATATATTTTTTTAATTTTAAAAAATATTTTTTAAATAGCAGCGACATCTCGAGTGCATGGATGATCCCACGGACCTGAGTCCGTGGGATCATCACTCGAAAAAGCATGCGTGAACGGAATAGAGAAATCACCATAAATTTCATGCATTCATGTTCTAACCTAATAAGAAAACTCCATGGGAAAATAAAATCAGATACCTTCATCTCAACAGTCTATATGTACAACAAAAATTAGAAGTTACATAGTTACACATGATATTTTCAGTTTGGTGAAAATTCCTAGCTGTATGTTGTAATCAAGTTTAGCAAAATATTTTACAAGTAAGACAATCACAAGGCAAAAATTGCTGCAAAAAAGCAAAGAAAGAAAAGGATGTAACCATTCATGATGACGAAGCTGAATTGCGTGACAGCAGCTGTGTTTTTGTTTTGGCATGACTGAAATGTTTGCTCTGTGTGTTCTTGTATTGTTCAAGCAGAGAAGCAAAATCAATGCCGTCCTGTGTATTCTCTGCATCTCCAATTTCGTGGCCTGGTTCGACTATTTGGAAAGTCTCCGGGCATTGGTGGTAATCTTTATAAGGTAAGCACTCAACCCGATCACAGACAAAACTATGCGCTGGTAACCTTCGCATTCTTTTCCACAATATAGTGAAGACTTCTGTTTTCTGCAAGACCAAACATGATATATTATGTGATCTATGAATTGACGAGAGACAGATTTTTTTAAGAAAAAAAGAAAAATTAAACCTATAGAAGCTTTGAAGCAATATGAAAGATCAAGCTAATCTATTGATGGCATGCATATTATTTAACAGTTTCATCACTCTAGAGACGATAAAGTGAATAAAATGAAAAGTTACCCTGCTACATATGATTTATATTACCACCTACCATGTCATTAAAGAAAATAAGTTCATTCGAGAAAGACAAAAAATTGGAATATATCTTTCATGAACATCTCATTGTATACTCAATCTTAAACAAATTCATGATTACCGGTGGCAGCAACATCAGGATACGATATAACAACTTCCTCAGCCACACAGACTTTCCAGCATCACGAAGCTGCAAACAAGTTCACCTGGTTACACAACTATCCATATGTTGATAAATAAGATGTTACTACTTTCAAGTTGAAATAAGGTCGTAATTCAAACACCAAATAAAGCTCAAACAAAAATTTTCATGTAAAAATCATCTTAAAACTATACAACGGTGAAATTAGGGGAATGATTCAAAACCTGCAGCTTAATATGATCAAAGCATGGAATCTGCAGCTGATAGACCAAATCTGCAAGCTCTATCAAGGGGATCATAAGAATGTCTTTTTCAAACAATGACTGGATTACACAATAAGCATGACGATATTCCTGTAAATATGATGAGATATAATCCAGATAAAGGAAAAAGAGTTTCGACTGAAGGCATATGTAGCAGCCAAAATGTGTCATACTTGCACAAAAAGGCAGAGACTTATTGTTGCACTTGGGGAATGACACCAAGAAGAATGCAGTGAAACAAACAAGTCTTTACTGGCATCGTTTATGCATGTTTGTTTTAGGAGAGCACGCATGTCAGCCAACTCAGATGCGGTAACTAGAACATAATTTAGTGTCTGGTAGTAAACCATAAACTGAGAAATTAGTAATGGAGAATGTATATTTCATGGAAAGAACAAGACAGTAATAAAAAACCTGCACCAACTGGAATGTAAATTCCAGGTTATCTTGTCCCTCCAGTAGTGAAGAAAACTTCCGAAAAACCCGCTCTGCATTCAAGAGGGCACACAGTCGGCGCACTATCAAGGAACCCTGGCTGAAGAAATAATAGATGGAGATTTCATTGCGTGAGAAACAATGCAATTATGTTTAATTATCTTCCATTTATCATAGTCCACTTCCATCAGAAGAAATATTACAGTCAAAGTAGCAATTTTTTGCGGGCACCTTAGAGTTACCCATAAAGTTTCATTCTGTACTAGAGAAGCAAAAAGACGATTGAATTGTGTGTCATCTGTTGCTATACAAGCATGCACTTCTAGCACAAGTAGAACCACCTGTGAAGAGGAGTCGGTCAGTAGCATGCAGGACTTAATGGAGGGATACATGCTCCAAATATTCATTTATTTTCAGAAATTTGTTTTTTGTGAAGTGATACAATGTTCAGAAGTGATAAAAGAATGTGATTATAGCATGGGTAACAGAACATGCAATCATCATCCAAAGAGCAACTTGTGCTGATTTGCCACAAAAACAGATCTGTTGATGATTAATGCAAAAGTAGAGGAAAAGAAAAGCATGTTATTTGCATTCAAACAAACAAAAGATCAGTATCTTTTTACACATAATACACACTAGGCAAGTTATGTTGCTTAGCAGGACAGCATCACAGATGACAGAACAAAAACCACCACGATTATTTCCTCTATTTTGACTAAGCCTGAGATTATTCTTTTCAATATCAATCATATTTGGTGAGAATCTAATACAAGGCTTTCTGCATCATATATTTGTACAACATGTATTTTTTATGTCTGAATACCACTGTTCTGCTCTAACAATTTTATTTCACAATGTACAAGTGGGGATAAAATTATAACTTATGTCGTTTGACTGGAAATTTGGTGACATCCATGACTTTGGTTTGCTTAAGCTTGAGTTCAACTTGATATTTTACAAGATAAGTAAGAATTTGAGCTAAAGGTAATTTCAAGCAAAATCGGACATCGATTAGTTCAAAGCATCATAACAGTTTGATTGATATGTCGTAATTTAAGTATGTTTTATATTTTATAATTATTCTTCTAAAAAAATGTATGCTGAGATGGTAGAAGCTTAACCTTATCCTGAACCCACTTAGATTTTGATTCAAACCATTTAAATCTTCCAATTGATTCTATGTATAGTACAATCTATCAAATCAGAAGCAGAACAGAATTGTCATGTCAGAGCTTCCACAATTCCAGCATATTAATTCTCTTGATAAATAGGCATGGCTGTAAGCAATTTCACAAAAAAGGGTATTGATGCATGCTTTTTCACAGCCACAATTTAAAATTATATACAAAAGCAGTGCAGAAGAAATGAAAAGAATTAAGAGAAAGTACCTCATCAGTAGGATCTGACAGTGCTGAGATAAGGAAATCAAAGTTTTCATTGAGGTAAGGAATTACCTGTTACAAATTGACAATTGCAATTTTAAACCGCCAAACTCTGAAATCCAGCTTGGTACAAGAGATAGAAGACATCAAATAAAACATTATGAATACAAAGCTTTAGCAGAAATTCCATCAACATTTTCAAGGGATCAGCAAGATATGCCATCAAACCTTTGCAAACCAAGAAAGGCAATTTGTCATTATGCTTCCTTTTCCTGACTAGAACATCATATTTTCAAGAATCCAAGACTCGGACATAGTAGTGCATGTGTGTTTGCTCATGCACACATGCACAGAGATTTGTCATTCATGCTTCCGTGCAAAGTAAGTTATGAGATCCATACAGATGCAGAAAAGAAGAGCAAAGTTGCAGAATGCATGTGGCAAAGTAGTTGGACATACATACAAATTTTATGATTTGTAATTTTGTAAATTTTTAACTTATGGCATAGATGGAAATTTTCAACCATAGATATTCAAAGAGGGTCATGCTTTGTACATGCTGTTAATACAGGGACCCACCACCCTAACTTCTCCATAACTGCAGTTAGAGGGAAGGTTTGGTAAGGGTATATAAGGCTAGAGGGACTCAGTCCCGCAGGCGATGTGGGACTATGGACCTGTGTTAACCACTGCGTCCCTAACACATGCAACCATGAAACTGAGTTTCGCATGAGAGTCATAGGTAATTGCACAACGGATGTGCAAAATCCCACAAAAGATGAAAAGAAGACAGTGATGCCTGATAAACGACAAAATTTTTTTGTAATTTCATGCGATTCAGCTAGACAGGGATAGAAGTTTCATTTGTCAATAAGAGGAGAACACCAAGTAATCTTTGATGACAGTAAGTTCGCCTCATGAGGAAATCAGAGATAAGCCTAGATATAAAAATTTTTTCCGAACATTAGGTTGGAAGAGAAGATGTCGTGCTTAATGCTTATATGTTATAATAATGTGAAAAGAACACTTCCACCAGAGATACTTCCCATTGCCCCAGAACTCACAACCCCTGAAACCCGTAATCTTAAAGTATTTTTGGTTGCAAAAGTAATCAGTCTCCCATTTTGAAATAGATGCATGAAAAGTGCTGTTGTGATTATTGTTAGATGTATATGTTGTCTATAGGGGTATACTTGTCCATTTGTATTTGAGTTGGTTATATATGTAGACCTAAAGCCATACATGAGGGTAATGAAGGCATATGGACTTCATCCATCTTCTCTCACTCCCTTCTTCTAACATAATATTTGTCGGGAGTATGCCCTCGAATGCCAATGAGGATATTTGTATTAGGGCATTCCATTTGTCTTATATGTTTTTGTTATTAATAATAGGCATTTATTTTAATGTTCATATAAAACTTGTGTTGGCATTTTAACAAGTTTTGAACAATATAGTCCATATGTGCTAAGTTAAACCTTCTACTCATTATAGGATAATGAGGACACTAGAAAGGTTTAGTACTTGTGCACTTAAGTAGTTCGCAAATCAAAGAATCTTTAATTGGACATTAGAGATTGATGATTTGTATGACGTGTTTTGACAAAGAGTGTCAGTCGAACACTATGGGATAGTGAGAGCATGTGTCATAGATACATCAATGGGATTAGTGTTTTTGGACATGACTCGTTACAATCCAATCATATGGGTTTTACTCTTGGACTGTCAATGATTGGGATTGTTGCTTATGATCTTATGAGTGGGCCTTTGACCTGAGGTACCATGATTACAATGTGCTTATGACGTCTAGTCTGTTATTAGAGTAATTAGGCCCAGTTTATCATTTGGTAAGGCCAACCTCGAAATGCGGCTATGTAGGACAAGTCGCAGTTGTTAGTGATCATCAATAAGAAATTCATTCTCTCGAAAGTAAATGAGTTAGTATCCTATGCGGTGACATGTAAGTAAGATTAGAAGGCCTTGGCCAAGGCAATAAAACTAATCGTATGGGACACTAAGGTTAGTTTGGTAATCTTACACTACTATGTTTATTAGCATATGATCAAGTTTAGTGAGTTTGACATTATCCATTGCTCTCACTCGATTGGTATACGAGAACGAAGAGTTTATACACATATGGTAATTATAATCGGAAAAATTCATAATGATTTACTCATTCGTGTTCAATTGGACTACGACGTGGGGCTATGGGACTAGCTAGGTGTCACCCACGTCCTTTGGTATCATCCCATTGTCAATCAAGACGAACCTAGAGAATCACACTTAAAGGAATTCAAAATCAGTCTCATTTTGACTCTAGGGGTTAAATTGTCAATTTACAATTTACTTCATTGGATGAAGTATAATTGTAAATTGGGTTAGATTTTGTCTTAAGTTTGAATTTTAATCAAAGTTCAATTGGATCGAATAATTAATTAAAATTATAAGGACTTGAAGACAAAAGTTGTCTTAATTGCTTTAGGACTCCTAGTTTTATTAGGACTTCATAATATGATAATATTTATCATCTTTTATGAAATCCCTAGGATCATATTTTTATTAGGTCTCCATTATCATATTTTGTGAAGTCCCTATAAATATGACTCCTCTCTAACCTAATAGGATAGGGAAAACAATTTTACTCTTTTGTGAGAATAGTACTCCAATCTTTCTCTTCTTTTCTGACCCTAGCTGCTATTACGGAGAGAAAAATGAGGTTGTTTCTAGATTCCGGCGTGTGGTCTAGAGGCGTGGGGCTTTTGTTCAACGCTAGAAGATCTATGACAATCGGAGGAACAAATTTGGCATATCAAGGAAAGGTTTTGAAACATCGAAAAGTATTTTTCAAATCTCACTTATAACTAGGATATTCATCAAATCAACTAGTTAATAGCAATTTTTTTGCTTCCTCTTGCTTGTAGAGTTTTGTGATATTTTCTAACAGGTATCAAGAGGGCGCAAGACTCAGAACAGGCAAGAAGCGTGATCATCCTCTTTTCATGTTATCCAAACTCAAGACATATAATCCGCCTTGAGTTTGAGAGGGATGTTAGATGTATATGTTGTATATAGGGGTATACTTGTCATATAGGGGTATACTTGTCCGTTTGTATTTGGGTTGGTTATATATGTAGATCTAAAGCCATACATGAGGGTAATGAAAGCATATGGACTTCATCCATCTTCTCTCACTCCCTTCTTCTAACAATTATATTGTAGATATATATAAATTGATGGCTTTGTTAAGTTAATCACTTCCATTTTCCACACCTTCATAAAGTTATATGTTGTTTTCTCCTGAAGTACTCACATACACGAAGGTTCTAGTTGTGTCATGGAAAAGGGAATAATCTTCAACAAAGAATTTGTTTGGTAATATCTTGTTTATCCTACAAGGGCCTCTACACTTTAAAAATGTACAATTAATTCCTTAAGGATATTCCAACAAAGAAAAAGATAATATAAACAAGAAGAACACCACGCAAGCAAAAATAAATACAAAAATCAAACATTTCACAGTGGATAGCAGATCTAGGTTGCATTGTAAATAAATCAATGCTGTAGCACTAATTTTGCATGTAACATATCAACATGAAATATTTTGGAAAGAAAATGGGAAACCATAACTGCACAAATTAAGATAACTTACATCATCCCTATGCCATTCCAAAAGTTTTGTGATCCAAATCAATGCCTCAATTTGACAATCTTTCCATCCACTACTTAATGCCCTAATCAAAAGCAAAAAAAAATTGCAATAAAGACTATGAATCAGCAATTACTCACGCATAGCCCAATCGGAAAAACATGCACAACTCTCTCTAGCAGCTCATTAAAACATGAATATAATAGTTAGGATGTAAATATAACAATAAAATCTGCGTATTTACACAAAAGACAAAAAAGTACGCTTTTAGAACAGTTAGGATGGCATTTATTTCCAATCTCTCAACTGGACCAGCATATACTTTACGAATGCCCTCACTAATTTCATGAGCAATCTGAGGACAGAAATGAAATGAAAATTAAAATTTCAAATAGTAAATATAATTCTTTATAAGTTGGGCATAAATCAGAAAAGGATATGGAGGAACTTGACCTCACATATATTCTCCGCTGGAACAGAGAAACAGGGTAGTATGACACACAAAATACGAGAATAGTAAGGGGCAAGTCGGTCTACACCAAGTTTTCTATATTCATTTATCTGCACTATGCGATAAAAGATGGTAAAAACCAACCTTAAAATTGATAAGGACTATGAGGTCAAATATAAGAAAACCCATAACTTGAAGGCAACCTCATTGAAGTAAATAACTATAATCCTTACCCAGGTCAATGCTGTCAACTGGGCCACTTCATACTCTGAGTCTGCAGAGCGCAACAAGGGCTCTGCGAAGTGACCAAAATCTGCATTCTCCTGGGCAGTAGACCAATTATAAAACTTATGTTTCGTTTCAAAACATGATCAGAACAGAGAAAAAAATCAATATAATTAAGGTAATAGAGAAAGGATATAATAAATTCCTAAAGCAATGGAAGGGTAAAATTAAACAAGGTATATAGAAAACCATCTATCCGACATACTAAGGCCTTGCCTGCCTGTACTGGCCTTCCTTTATACACTGCAGAAGTTTATTAAGGTTGTCACAAACACCTCCCTCTTCATCAGGTAAGTCCGTTAAAATTTGGAACAAACCTGAAACGTGAAAAAACATATTAATTGATCTAACAAGCAGCTGATTAAATAGTATTTCTTTTCCAAAGCAGATACCTTCAACATATAACTCAAGGAACCATTCCAAATCCAGATTATGAGGAGACTTATTTTCAATCCATCTCAACAAGAATACCCGTGCGCTACAGAACATTTTCCTTATCCTTTCCTTTAGGAATTGTACAAATTCTTCTATGCTTTAAAGGAAAATAAATAAAAATGAGTGAACACATAAAGCATATTTGCAGCGAGTATACAAACCAATGCAAATCGAAGAGAGTGCACCTCAGTCTACCATCCACGGTTGCCATGTACTGATCATAACATTCAAGACAGTTACACTCAAACAAACTAAAAGCTAACATGAGAAATTCAACTGGTGACATATATTAAATTTGCATGGATGTTTACTTCTGTAATTTTTCCCATTATCCCATACAGAAAGTTTCGATCTATGTCTGGGTGCTCGAAGAGCAAGCAAAATGCATAGAATATCCGGTCAAAGAACGTGTAGATTCCCCTTTTCACAACCTATTCAGCAGCTGGAGAGAATGAGTTATATCCAACACAGGAGCCAATAGGCATTAGTTGACAAGAACTCACCATTGCAATAACACAAATCGTTTCACAAGCATACTTGCAAACGGAAACATCACTATCTCTGAAACTATCAAGTATAGGTGGCAGAATTTTCTGCAAGGAAGATGAAATAGAGACAGTAATCAAATAAAATCAGCAAATAGCAAAAGAGCTGCGACTTCCAACTTTCTTATTTGACTAAAACTCAAGAAAATAAACACTATATCTAAGATACAAAACAAAAGGGAATGACAACTGATACACTACTACAAAACCTTGATACCCAAAAATGAAGTTTGTGCTTGTAAGGACAGATCACGCATTCAATTAATCAAGTGATAATCACATTTCTTACATCAAGAAAAGTGGAAGAACACTTACTCATCAATTCATTAAATTAATCAAGTGATGGTCAAATTTCTTACAAAAAGAAAAGGGGCAGCAAACGTTTTGCTCAATGCGATCACCAATACAGCAAGTCCAACTATTCCACCTTTCTAAAAAACAAAAATACCAGAAACTTCAATAAAACTCATCAAGATTTCAAGTAATATATGGGATAAAACATCAAGAAACCTTGCGATAGTGAGGTTGTCCTGGGCTCATCAGATCTGTCACCAAGTACTCGATCAAGGCCAATATCTTCTGACGATCCACCTTAAATTCAAGCCTGTTCACGAAATAGAAAAGCTACACAAAGAGAGAGCAAAAGATGATCTCCGAGAGCCAATCAAGAAACTCCAAAAGAACATCAATCAATTAGGAGAAAGAGAGAAATGCCTGGTGAAAGGCTCTAATGCGAGTCTCAAGGTCTTCGTCTCCGATGTCCCAGAAGACATCGGAGGGGATTCCGACCAATTTTTTGAGCAGATTCTTGGAGGTCGTCGGAGCCAACATACTGAGCTTCTAGGGTTTCAAGATCAATCGATCATTCGGAGAAAGAGAGAGAGAGAGAACGAGAGCGAACAACCCAAGCTTAGGGTTTTGAAGATGAATCGAAGATTGAACGAAGGATTGCGAGTTTATATGCTTCGCTTCACTTCCCGCGCTGGCTTTGGCTAGCTTATTAAAGGAGAACTTGTTTTAAATAAACAAAAGTAGGGAGGGTTTATTTGGAAAACCCCAAAAATTATTATTATTATTATTATTATTATTATTATTTGTTTTTGTGGGGAAGTTGGAAGGGAAGATATAATTTTCAACTGAGCATATAAAATTTTATTAAAATAATGGAAGTTTTTAATTCTGAATGCAATATTCATCTTATTTGAGTGTTTATTTTTGTTTTAAAATTTTATGATGTTTGATATAATCTTATAATTCTTGTGATGTGAAATTATTCAGTATAATTCATGCGATTGAGTTGGGCAAATGTGTTAAAATGCAAATGTTATTTTAATACAATTATATCTTATTAAACATGGCTTAACATGGATGATAAATAAACCATTTTGACCATACATGGTACAATGTTGCATGTTTTAGATGCATGTAGAGAAAATAAATATTAAAATCATATTTATACAAGTGAAAAATGAATTTAATTTTTTAAAAACTAAATGAACCATGTTACATTCATTTGAAAGCAGTGGTGGCGCTTTATCAGTTAGAATATTTAAAAATAGAAATTTTAAAACCAAACTAAAACACAAAAAAAAGAATAGGATTGGTCCAAAAAAAAATAAAATAAAATAACATGATAGATAAACACTATAATACCACCAAATGGCTAATAGCCCCATGTGAGAAAACTAAGTTGAGACATTAAAAAATAAGTAACACTATGCAACACGAAAAAATTTTTTGAAATCATCACACGACCAACGTGGCAACTTATCTTAAAAAGACGGTAATTTCAAGGCTTTCACTCCTTTCAAACCCTAATTCCGTTTTGTCAACCACTATCGGTTGCCTATCAACTGACATCAGTCACCTGTCAACCATGCAGCAGTGGTCGCTCGTCAACCAACGACCATCGCCCTTCAACTATTCCCTTTCTTCTTCTTCTTCTCCTTCATCTTCTTCTTCTTGTTCTTGTTCTTCATCTTCCCCAGACTTACTACCTGATTCCACATTCTCGTCACCTTCGATTCATATTGGGACCATTGGGTCAGTGCAAAAGGTTCATCAGTTGAAGCATGCGGATGAATCAAGGGTTTTTGATTCCTGCTACTGCCTTCTGCTTTACCGGTAGAGATGTGCTAAAGGAGTCGAGGTGGTTCCTAGAAGCAAAGGTCACCCAATTAGCTGAGGTGAGTGGGCATCGGAACACGGTCCACTTTGATCCTGATTTCGCCTGCTCCGGCGAGGATTTCTTCGGTGACCATATTGTTCATGGGATGTTTGTCGCTTCCCTCTGCCCCTCTATCATTGCTTCTCACCTCGTAATTTCTCTTTCTCTCTCTCTCTCTAATGTTTTTTTGATTTCATCTATGTGATTTTAGGCATATTGATCTTTTCTGATGAATAAGAAATGTTTTTGATTCATTAAATAAACATGTAGCATGAATTTGTTTGTGTTGTTTTTGGGAAATATGAATAAATATTTATAATTTAGGGCATTGATGAATGAATATAAGAGTGATATCTTTTGATGAATAAGGAGAGTTGGATGCACTAGATTTAGAAACATAGCTTGAATTTATCTATGTTTTTTTAGCGAATATGAACAAATAATTTTGATTGAGGGCATGATGAATGAATAAGAGAATGGTTTCTTAAAACTATGCAAGTGATACTTGTTCGAAGCTGTCTTAAATTGTTAAATCGCCGAACTATTGAATTTATCTGTATTCGTTGTGTCATATTGTTTATGGTAAACTGATGAAGTTTCTCAATTGATGCTTTGCAAAGATCTGTTATATGATTTTAACTTGATATTTCTGCAAGTCTTTCATCATCAAGATCCCGCCAATCTTTTGAATGTCTCGGATCAATGTTTTACCAACTGAACCATTGTAAAATGCCTTATATCCATAGATTGATATGGCATGCAATGTACTCACTTATCCTTTATATAACAGATATTTGTAGAGTTTTATTTTTTCGGAGAACATCTCTCCCAACTCTAAGACACCTCCAATCATCAGTAACAACACCCCCATATTGAGAAACGATTTCTTCTTGACTAGAGCTCGCAAGGCCTAATGCTGGTAGTAAAAGTAATATGATCATGACAGCAATTGCAATGCCAATGACTTGCCTCCATTGAGTCATTGTTCTTTTCCTGCATTATTTGCATCTAACACAATTGAGACATTGAAGAATGACTAACACAATGCTGAATATTGTCAGACTAAAATACTATACAAGCTCTGCATATGAGTACATCTTCCAAAATAATGAAAAACAAACAAACAAAAATAACAATGAAATATTATGATGCCGATAATGTCCAAGCCAAGGCATAACAACAAAGGATGGAAAATATTAAAGACACATCTCCATTTTCCATGATTAGATTAAATAAGAAAAAATACAATAGCAATAGACCAGCAATTGATCAACAGTCGGAGAGTGGTGCTCCCTATGGTGATGATGGTATTAATGGCGCTCCATCTTTCTGACCCTAAATAACAAATTGCAACCAAAGATTTATCAAAATTATTTTTTTGTCCAAAAAATGTAAGAACCAAAGCAAATTAACATATGCATCAACAATCTTGTTTTTTGGTACCAAAAGTGAATTTACCTTAATCACGTTATTGCAGGTGCGAGGATGTCCATTCATTGTCTTCACTAGGGAGACACAAAGAAGAACCATGATGTTGTACTTTATTAATTACCTTAAGAAGTGAATAGCAACTTTCATTATGTTAGATGGATTTAAAAAATTCTCTTAAAGATGAAAAATTGATTGGAAAATAAATCGTTTAATCTTTCTACTTACCATTGGAAAGGTGTTGATGTTAGAATTTTGGAAATCACATTTATCAACATGCATATTAAATGCATTTGGAAGAGAGTTTGAAGTCACCTAAGAAAAAAAAATTTAAGGGATACATATTTAAAAAAAAAAATTATGCAATAGCATAACAAATATTAATATTGATCGATCAATATGGCATTACCACACCCTCTTGTGTGCAAAGTTCAACTTGTATGTCATGTTGAACAAGTGTACTTCTCTTTGTATAAGCTTTCTTCAATAAATAACACTAAACTTTAGGGTGAAAAATAACTATAGGATTAATAAAAAAATGATATAAATGTATGTACATTTTTCTTATTTCTAATTATTATTTCTTTGATTTTTGACTTTTTTTTTCTCTTTCATGGTGATCGGCCTTTGCTCCGCACCTTTAAAGGGGTTAGAAACCTTTTATTAGTTGTTGTTTGATGTTGCACATTATTTTCTTCCAATGACATTAGTGGTAGAATTTCACTGGAATGGCTCCCATAAGAATTTGTATTATCCATCAACTTCTCAATTGCAACATTCACACATTTCATTAAATATTCATACTTCTCCATAGATTCTGCCCCGATTTCTTCACTTTTTGAAAATGAGAACATAACTTATTGTATTGCACTTTTTGCTCAGTAGTATGTCTTCAAATTTTTGAATACGTACTACTTCATAAACGATGCTTTCAAAAATTTTTTTATTGCTTTATATTCATCTAGTCCAACAAACTTCTCATGAACTTTTTCATGATGTCTCAAAGACATAGACGATGATAAGCATTTGGAAAGATCACTCTAATTGCACCTTGAATTGTCATGCATTGATCTATAATAATTACTTTAGGAGCCTTGCCTGACATACATTCCAGCCAAGTTTTAAATAACAAAAAAAAAATGAGGTGCATCTTCCTTTGATAATAAACCGCATCCAAATGATATTATTTGCCCATGATGGTTTAGGCCAACAAAGGGAGCAAAAGGCATATCATACTTATTCGTCAAGTATGTTGTATCAGAGAGATAGCATCACCAAAAGTTTCATAGGTGGCTATAGACCTTGCATCTGCCCAAAAAACATTTCTCAATTGATCTTCCTCATCTATATCAATCAAGTGAAAAAAATTTTGAATTTCTTTTTTGCATGCGAGAGAAATAGTTTCTAAGAGCCTCAGCATCCTCAACTCCAAGTCTAAATAGTCATGCTTTTGCAATATAGTTTCAACAACCTTTCTCACTATATGTCAAATTTTCATATCCCCCACTTTCAAAAGTCAAAGAATGGAAATTTGTGCTTAAACATATTCCCGCTTGATCATTTAATTCAAGTTTTCTTTTAACATATGTATTAATTTTTTTATTGCACTTTTGAAAACGAAACTTTTGTGGCCTAATCGCATGATTATATTCCAAGTGAACACTAGAAATGGTAACATGTCCATCGTTACCCACAACAATATTCATTTTGGCTGGACAATTTACTTTTGTAGATAGCCTTGGGTTGAAAGAGTTTTTTTTGTTGTAGATATTATTTTGTTGCTTCTTACACATGCAAGTGTGTAATATTTTAATTTTCCATTATCACCCAATCTTGAATTTTTTTTTTTGTGATACCAAACCCTTCTTCACGTGCATACTCAACATACCAATTGTAAAGTTCTTCAAAACTAAGCACCATATAGGCTTTTGAAACAACTTTTCAAATAATTCTAGTTGTATCAATTTTTCTTTGTCTAAATATTTATAAACTAGAAGATTGAATTTCTGTTTCGTTCCTTCTAAAAAACTCAACTTCTAAGTCTTTCATATTGATGTTAACTTAGATCTGCTGATAAACAGATAATAATAATTTTAGAAATTGATTATAAATAATTTTTATAGACACATGAGACACAATAAACAAAAACTACATCACCATCTTTGCCTCACAACACTAGCATGTTAACAACATAATAACTAATATGAGTGGGTTAAAAACTTCATATATTAAACACTAACATGGTAGTAGAAAACTTTATATCCCCTTATTTATAGCTCCACCAATTCTTTTCCAGGATTGAAAACCAAATGCAATGCAAAAGCATGCATTACATCTTAAATTTAATCATGACTAGTATTAACAATGTTCAAACTAGAGAAAGTGTGTTATTGGCTGATGGGTGGCGGCCAACAGGCCACTGGTGTCGGTTGACAGGCGATGGTCATTTGTTGATAAGCAACCGGTGTCAGTTGATGGGTGGCGGGCGGCAAACGACGGACATGAAGAAGAAGCAGTTGCTAGTTTGATGATGGTGCCAAGACGAGGATGCTGGTGATCGAGTTGTTGGTTGACAGGCGACAGACGTCGATTGATGGGTGACCGGAGTTGATTAACAGCCGGCCAGCATCAGTGGATGGGCAACGGTCCTCGGTTAACGATCGACTAGCAATGGTTGATGGCTAATGGTTGTTGATTGACAATCGAGCTAGCGGTAGTTGATCGGCAGTTGGCGATGTGTGGTTGATGGGCTGCTGATGACAAGTGGTGGATGTGTGGTTAACGGGCTGCTGGCGATGATGCGAAGACGGTAGTGGACGTGAAAAAAAAAGGAATTAGGGCTTGAAATGAGTGAAAGCTTTGAAATCACAGTCCATTACTTTTTTTAAATTTATGCTGACTAGGAGAGAAAAGACAAGTTGCTATGTTGGTCGTATGATGATTTCGTGAAATATTTTCGTATTGTATAGTATTACTCTTAAAAAATTTTGAGTTCAAAATTCGTTGGAAACATTAGTGATAAAGTGTCTCTGATTGTGAGTGAGGGCTCACATCTCAAATTCCTCATCCTCGGCTAAAAGTGCATGGCCCATGAACGTTTAATTCCTAACTTATGTGCAAGTCCTTCATCTATATAGCAATTGTTGCTTTTGTTTAGAAAACATAAAAAATAAAAAAATAGACTCTACATGTTTATTAGCCTGACTTTTAAAATAGTAAGTTTTTTTTTTTTGTATTTTTTGTCTTCATCTTTGATCCAAGGTTTCTTAGTAGGTATGCACTTTTGATTAGTCTTGACTCAAAGCGAAATACTACAAGCCCTATATGGGGCAGATCTATATCAATAAATGTTTTATATATATATAAAATTTTGAATTCAAAATCATTTATTTAATTAAGTCAATCATTTACCATTTCAACCAATATAAAAAACCTGTCTCTGCACAAATGCTCCATTATTGCAATTCACATTGGACAAACACCCTTATTTCGCAAGTGGATAAATGTAAGGATTGGTGCCCTTACACTTGGTCATTAGGATGACAACTTAATATAGACCAAGACACAAGGGCGCACAACCACATGGATTGGGTAGCGCGCGGGGGAGCAAGAGACATGTGTTGTGTTATGATCAAGAGTGGGTGGAATATCCCGCACGATCATGTGCTGAGACCGTGAAACGCATGCGCTGGACGGTGGGTGTGCGCGTGACCGATGAGCGCGTGGGGCAGGCGCGCCCATACCAAGAGTCAACTGTTGCAGACTTAAATTATTTAGAGAGTGAATCTCTAACAAGTCTAGACGAGGCGGGGCACTTGATCATACCGAGAGACTCATATGCTAATTCCGGATTTGCTGAGGGATTACGCAGGCGTATGCAAATGGGCACACGAGCGAAAGCGTGGCCGAGCCAGTGGCGAGGATGGCACGGGGTATTACCGCACGTGACCGGTATTGCTGCGCTGTGACCAATGGTGACTGGTTAAAGCTACAGTAACGTCGGAGGACACTGCAAGCTAAGTGGAAGTCCGGGACTTCACGCCAGACCTGTATTGGCCAAGGGGCTCAATTAACCTTGGGGATTTTGGATAGTTCTTGTAATATGGTCTATTATGTTTTTGGGATGGGACAAGACCTCTTCGTGAGGATTTTTTGCAATGATTGTAAATTTTTCTCAAATTTAAGAGAGTTTATGTTTTTCTCTCTCTAAAACTGATTTCTTGTGTCGTCTTTTCATACTGTGGATGTTTTCCGGTTTTGCTCACTTCTTTTATGTGTCGTGCTTGTGTTGTAAATAGATGTTGTTCCATTCTTGTTCTAACAAGAAAGGCTGACCTGTCACTTAGTGCATGTCAGGTGCTGCACGGCCGAAAGTGATCGGTTAAGACCGTGACAATGAACACCATGCAGCAATTTATGAGTGTAATGTGAACTTTTTCATCAGCAAGTTAACACTCACAATTCATATGGGTTTATTGTGAACTTTGTCAACAGTAATGTAGCACTTGGAATTCAACCATCTTGTTGACTCCAAGGTCCTCTAGTTATTTTATATAATTTTCTTTAAAATGAATAGACTTTGGTTTGTTTTTTATTTTTAGAATCTTGTGTGTTAAAATTAAAATAAATTTTCATTTATAATAAATTTTTTGAAAAAATATATATAATTATAACTAATACATTCAAGTCCAACAAAAATCATGTTTGTTTTTCGTATTCCAACAAAGCATTAATATTTGTATGACAAATAAAAAGATAATTAATGCCAAGCTTATCAAAGAAACCCTAAAAAAGTACTGTGATTCCATATTGAGGGACAGTTCTCGGTGGTCTTTAGAATATGCTAACCATTAACATTACTTAAGAAAACATAATGAACATCAAGTTCTCTCAAACCATTAACCACAACAACAAACAAAGTCTCACACTAAACTTTATTTAATTATATTATGATCAAGAAAAAGAAATTCACGGTTTACGATGCATGAGAGCTACTGATTCATCTTTCCCATTTGGTGGAGAAATTTTTGAAACAAAACAGAGAAATCACCATATCCTCAAGGATTGTTTTCTAAACCAAAATATATCAAACCACATGAAGATATATCAATCTGAAGTACGTGTTATCAATGATTCATAGTTTTCCTCTGTTCACTAACAAGTTGATGTAAACAAAAACTTATCTACAAATGAATTTCTAACAAGGAGAGCATGGTTACAGACTATAACTGCAAAATTCTTAGAAACTATAAAGAATCAATGTATGCTGACTTGATGATTTGAATCCATTTTTACAGTTGGTCACAAACAGTACCTACAACAAGGTCAAGAAAGAATTGATCTGACCTTTCATGATGACGAAGCTGAATTGTGGTGCTGCAGCTGTGTTTTTAATTTGGTATGATTAAAATGTTTGTGCTGTATGTGCATAAACTGTTCAAGCAGAGAAGCGAAGTTGATGGCATCCTGTGTAGTTCCAGTATCTTGGTTCTCGTCATCCGGATCAGCTAGTTGTAGAGTCTCCAAGTGTTGGTGGCCGCAAGATTGGCATTCAAATGGAGCACCAACAAAATTATGTTTCGGTAAGCCTCCCAACCTTCTCAACAACAAATAGAAGGCTACATTTTCCTGCAAGATCAAGCATGACACATGATCAAAACAATATCTTCTTGATACTTTGGTATATTATTTAATTCGAGGAGCAAAGAAACATATGGTTAACAATTTGGGCATTCTTGGAGAAATAACTACATCTACTACAGATAGAGAGAGAATCATCCAATCATTATATTTATTGTCATAACAAAAAATGCTTGACAGGTATACTATCTACCGCGCCGATAAGAAAAAAACAAGTTCATTTCTTCATATGCACAATCATTTTAGATAGACCAAAATGGAATTTATCATTCATAAATATCTTAATGCATCCTATATCTTAAACAGGTTCATGATTACCTGCGGCAACAACATCATGAGACGATATAAAAACTTCCTTAACCATACTGACTTTCCATCCTCAAGAAGCTGCAAACAAGCCAGACCGGTTACACCACTATCCAAAAGTTAAAAAGTAAGATGATGTTTATGTTCAAATTAAATTGAGGTAGTACTGCAACAACTAAATAAGCTCATTGAACAAAAATTTTTCATGCCAAAATCATCTCAATACTGCAGAACCATTAAATGGTTACAAAAATTCCAAACCTGCCACTTAATGTGATCAAAACTAGGAAGCTCCAACCATAAGATTATATTTGTCACCCCTATCAAGGGCATCATAATCTTTTCCTCTTCCAGCAATGACAGGATCACACAATTTGCATGACGATATGCCTGCAAATATGGCCACAAATAACATAAATTATTGAAAACAGTTTTAACTAACAGCACATGCAGCCACCAAAATATCTGGTACCTGAGAAAGAAGGCACAGACTTATTACTGCACTTGCAGAATGGCAGCAAGAAGAATACAATGAAAGAAACAAGTCTTTGCCAGCAGCATTTACTAATGTTTGATTTAAAAGAGCACGCATGTCAGCCAAGTCAGCCGAGGTGACTAAAACAAAATTTAGTGTCTGGCATTAAACCATCAACAGACAAGTTAGGAGTCGAGAGTGTATGTTTTACAGGAAGAACTAGACAGGTCAGAGCAATGGAAAACCTGCACAAATTTAGATGCAAATTCCAGGTTATCTTCTCCCTCTATTAATGAGCAAAACTTTCGATAAACCTTTTCTGCATCCAGGAGAGCACATAGGTGGCTCACTATCAGAAAAACCTGCCTGCAGAAATGACGAATGGATTTTTCAGTGCAGAAGAAACAGTGGATTTTTTTTGCACTCTAACAAATTAATCATCTTCCATTTATCGTGGTTACAGCACTTTCATCAAAAGAAGTATTACAGTCAAAGAAACAAAATTCAAATATACCTTTCACATAGGATATCAGAGTGGAACTTCTGAACTAGCAAGCCAAAGAGTCGATCAAAGTGCTCAGCATCTCCTACTATGGAGGCATATATTTGTAGCACAAGATAAACCACCTGTGCAGAGGCAGTCAGTTGCATTCAAGTGTGAAGAGTGGTACGCAAGCTGGAAAAATTCATTTGTTAACAGAAATTTGCTTTTTGTAATAATCAGAAGTGAGAAGAGAACATAATTTATAGCATATGTAGCAGGACAGACACAAAGAGCAAGTAGACTTGCCACAAAAGCAGTCCTGTTGACGATCTAATATAAAAGTAGAGGAAAACAAAAGCATGCTCTTTTGATTCAGTGACAAACCAAAGAATCAGCAACCTTTTTACACATAATACACAAAAGATGGCATGCTCAGCAAAGCATCACACACAACAGAAGAAATGCTACCATGATGTTTTCTTCTACTTGCCATGGAATCAAGAATATCTTTTCCAATGTTAACCGTATTTGGAGGGAGATTCTAGTACAAGGCTTCATGGTCCTTATAGATGCACATCATGGATTTTTTATGCTTGAATGTTATTGTTCTGTTCACACATTTTCATTTCACAATATAGAAGTGAGACTAAAGTTCTAAAGCATATATTTTGGGCTGGAAATTAAAATGAACTCAAGCTCTAGCTCAAACTGATCACTTAGAAAACAATAAACCCAAACAAGTTCTTTTGCTCAAATAAGTCTCAGGCAAACTTGAGCATGGATTAGTTATGTAGAATTCTGATTGAAATAGTTTGATGAATAAACCACATAAAAAACAGGAGAAGCAACCTCTGTCTGTATTTTTCCCAATACACAACCAAATAAGACTTAGGAGCTGCATATGCCATGCAGAGATCTCCAAGGTCTTACTCTTTCTATTTTCTGGATAAAATTCTCATTTTCCACAACTTTCAACAAAGGTGCAAGCACCTCAATACCGAAGCCTTGAATCTTTATCATATGCATACGGAATCCAATTTACTTTTTGCATTGGTCTCATTATAGAAACCTTTTTTGAATCTAAATCCACCAAAAATAAGTGTCATATTTGTTTGGTGGATTGCTATTAACATGCAGGTTGTTTTAGATTTGGTAAGGAAAATTGATCACCTATTCTGAACAATACAGGATAATTATTTAGGTCTTCAATAATGTACTCAAAAGTGGTCTTAACTTCTACTAAATCATTTTTGAGAAACTTGTGCTTAAATGTATGCATCTGCTTGGCAAATGTTCTGAGAATAGAACAGTACCTCAACATCAACACTAGCATAGCCATGTTACAAGATTACACATCAACTCATGACAGGGCCATTTCAATAATGACAGTATAATGTTACTGCACATACACATTATTTGGTTAGGAGCATAAATATTAAACATCACGGTCATGGTTATTTAAATCCTAAATAATCTTTTTAGTGGCATGCTTACACTAAACTACATAGAGGAGCCACAACTATCCCTTTCTTGGTTTCACTGCCATTACTCCAACTCAAAACTTAAAAGTTGGATACACAGACTTAACACAAATATGCTGCCACCAATCAGGAAAAAGAAGCAAACACGGTGCAAGTGTAGGCACTAGACAACTCCAAACCTTCCACTAGTATGAACTAAACTAACTACCACACATCTAGTCTCAGATCTCAAGTGAGGGATCAATGTTCAGTTTAAAACTAAAGAATGCCTAGTTTTCCTGAAACATAAATTGTGATTATTAAAGACATGGGCAGTTGAATGGCTGGAAGAAATTTCAGAGAAAAAGGCAATGATGCATGCTCTTCCAAAGTCACAAGCAAGATAATATATGAAAGAAACGCAGAAGGAATGTCAAACTTTAAAAGAAAGTACCTCATCAGAAGAATCTGTCAGTGCCTTCATAAGGGAATCAAAGTTCGCACTAAAGTAAGAGATTACCTGTTGCAAATGCAAAATTGATTTTTAAACTGCCATAATACTCTGAAGACACTAATGCATCACCAACAAAAATCACCAAAACCTTTGGTAGTAATGTGATCAACATTTTATAAATGAAGATAACTTACTTCAGCCCTATGCCATGACAGTAGTTCAATGATCCAGAGCAGTGCCTCAAGTTGGCTATCTTCGCCAAACCTCAATCCCCTGAAAAAAAAAAAGACAATGAATAAGAGTATATGCATCATGAATTTATTGATGTATAGGCTTAGCATGGTAGAAAACGTGTGGCTCCTGCATGGCCATGCATTAGGAAGATGGCCGTTACCTTGTTAAAACAGATAGGATCGCGTTTGTGTTTGATCTCTCAGCTGAAACAGGATACGCTTCACAAATACCCTCATTAATTTCACGTGCAATCTGAGCATCAAAGCGCAATTTAATTAGTAAATAGAATTTTGTATAAGTTGGCAACAAACCGTATAAGCAAAAGAAAGAACTCAACCTCACAAATATTTGTTGGTGCATTAGAAAAGCATGGTAGTATAACAGCCAAAATATCTGAATAGTGTGAGGCAAGCTGGTGTTTACCAAGTTTTCTAAACTCATTTATCTGCACTATGCAGTAAAAGATGTAGTGATGTCGAGCATTCAATAGATAAACAACATTCCACTTAAGTATAAAAGGTAGCCTCTTTGAGCAGTTTAGATAGTCTCGAGCAACAAATGGCAATGGTGTCAATAGACAACTCGATGGCTACCTCACTGCAACAAAGAAAAGCAATCCTTACCCAAGTCAGTGCTGTCAACTGCGTGCATTGATCATATGAGCAAGCAAAGTACAGCAAACTTTTAGCCAAATGGTCAAAATTCAAACCCTTAGAAGAAGTAAACAAGTTAGAAAACTTGCATGTCTTCTCAATAAATGGTCAGAGCAAAAGAAAAGATTAGTATAGTTAAGGCAATGAATAAATCACAAGCTAAATTTATAAAGCAACAGTGGGCTAAAGCAAACAAGGTAGTGTTTCAAGAAATGGGAGCAGATGTAATTGTCACTTTCATCTCTTGCAAAAATTATAAAAGAGTATCTTTCAAACAAAATAATGCCTTACATAGCCATCCTTTAAAAGACTCAGGATATAAGGAAGCTCCTGAGAAGCCAATTCCCGTTCATTGGGCTCAGGATTACTCAACTTATGGAACCAAGCTGAAATGTAAAGGACATGTTATTTGATCACAAAAGGAAGCTGATTAAAGGAGACTCTTGTTTTCAAACATGCTACCATCAATAAATTCAATAATGACCCATTCTTGGTTTGTACGGTCACGAGCATTAATTTGGATCCAATGCAACAAAAATAATCGTGCCATATAATGTAATTTCCGCAACCTTCCCTTTAGAAAATTTAGGAATTCTTCCATGCTTCAAGGGAAAGTAAATGAAAATATATTAACAAATCAACAATGCTTTTAGTAGGTCAAAAAAAAAAAATCAATGCAACTTGAAGAGATTGTGCACCTGCTCTCACCATCCTCGTTGGCTGCAAACTGATCATACATAAAAAAAAAAAAGAAAAAAAAAAAAAGAGCCATTTAAACAAACTAAAAGTTAATATGAGAATATCAAATTGCTGAATTAATTCATTTGGAAACCAATGCTACCTCTACAATTTTGGTCAATGTATCATTGGTATCAAAAGGAACTGTGTCTGAATCTTGAGGAAGCAAGGAAAATACATAGACAATCCGGTCAAAGAACATGATGATTCCCCTTTTTACCACCTGTTCATCAGGTAAAGACAATGAGCTAGTTCTATCCAATGCAGGAAAAATTATACACTACTAATTGGGAAAAACTAGAACAACATAATAGTTAACAAGAACTCACTCTTGCAATTTCATAGATTGTATCAGAAGCCAAGTGACGAATAGCAATGTCAGAATCATGGAGAGTATCAAGTACAGGTGGCAGAATTTCCTGTAAAGAGAGATGAAATACAGAATTTCTTAAAAGTCTCAATTTTTAGGCTTTCTTATTTGACTAAAATCCAAAATGAGCATGCTTTCCTTTGATCAAAACCATACTAAAAAAAAATTCCTATGTGTCCGCAGAGACTTATAAACCTTAATTTTGCAAAAATGTGCGAGTTAATGTTTCCAAGAACCTGAAGAAGCTGAGAAGCAGATGTTTTCCCCAATGCCTTGGTCAAAAAAACAAATCCGGTAAGTCCACCTTCCTAGAAAACAAAAGAAGAAGAAGAAGAAGAAGAAATGGAAAAAAAATGAATAAACTTCATCAAGATTTCTAGTAAATCATGTTATCAAACATCAAGAAACCTTTCGATAGTTAGGTTGCGACGGGTGCATGAGCTCCTTTGATAAGTACTCGATCAGCGCCAAAATTTTCTCACGGTCCGCTTCAACGTGAAGCTTGCTCACAAAAATGTGAAGCTAAAGAATCAAAGTTAATCCAAGATTCAATCAAGAACATCAACACTCAGAATAAAGAGGGCAGAAATATATATATAGAGAGAGAGAGAGAAGAGAACCTCGACAAAGGCTTCGGAGAAGACCTTGACGTTTTCATCTCCGAGGTTCCAGAGGACATCGGAGGAGATGCCGTCCAATTTGTCCAGCAGATGTCGGCAGCTCGGAGTCAACATTTCGGAAATTTTAGGGTTTTCAAGATGAATCGAAGATTGAGAGAAGGAGAAGGAAAAGGAGAAAGGAATTAGAAGGTTTGGAGAGTTGTTTTCTGCTCTGCTTCCCGCCCTGCTCGTGAACTAAAACAAAAATCGGTTTTTATTTTTAATAATAATTTTTATAAGACAATTCTGGAATGGTTGTAGGGTTGCATTACAGTTCTTGATCACAACCACAGGATTTAGTTATTTTCAAATAAATATTTTTAAAAAGTATTATTAAATTATTTATTTTGATTGATATTAATTAGTACTGGAAACACTAGTTTGATTAATAAAATATTTTTGTTTGTTATAAAAAATATATAAATAACTAAAATAAAAGCCAGATTAAAGTCCCTGTGGTTAAAGTTAGTTCTGGTGTTGTTTTTGATCTTTTACAATTAATGAGACATAATTACCAAAAATTAATGAGAGTATATTTGAAGGGGTAGTTTGATATTGTTGTCTATTTATGTTTTTTTTTTCAATTTTATGTTAAGCGGATTTCCCAATATATACGATCTACACCTTTTCACAACTTCTATTAAATTGAAACCACCCAACTCACCCTTATATCCTATGCTGAGACTAATTGAGCCAGCTATCTAACTAGACAGGTGCCGTTTGGTTCAGAAATGAATTACTGAAATGGTGGAAGTTTGGAAATGGCACTTCGATGGAAATGAACAGTTCAGCTGGAACTATCCACTTCAGTGTGTTTAGTTCAAGCTGAAAACTGGACTTCAGAGACCATTTCCTGTGTTTAGATGGTTGAAGTAGGTATCTGAAAAATTCCACTTCATCACTTTTCGGTGAGAGGTAAAGTTACCCTTTCATGCTTTTTATACTTATTTAATTACATCATATGATTTAATTAAATGATTTAATTATTTATTACGATGGTAATAAATAATTTATTTATTAAATTAAAAACTTTGCACACCACATAATAATTTAATACCATGCTATTAAATTAAATTAAAATCGGTTAATATATTATGCTTAATTATTAATTAGTGATATTAGTGATTTAATTATTTCATTACCATGGTAACAATTATTTTATTTATCATTGAAAAATATTGTAAAGTAGGTGAAGTGGAAGGCTGAAATCGTAACTTCGGGATTTTTCCAGCTGAAGTCAGACACCGAAATAACCGAACTCAGAAGTTGTCACATCATCACTTCCAGCTCCAAATTAGTGAAACAAACACAACTGCCCACTCTGGTGAAAGAAACGGCCTCTCAATGGTTGATCTCTGGCTACTATATTTTCTAGGTTCTTCTAGCCTTATTTCATAGAGTGCCAAAAAACAATTGTTGCTAAATTTTCTTAGATCATTTCATTACTTGGCGAAATTTTATCCGGCCTTGAACTTACTTTATGGTGTGACCATCCTTATGCTACTTTTCTCTCACTGTAGATACAGTTTTACATGTTTGAACAAACATGTTGAAATCGATATTTATATCATTTATGATATAATGACCGAGAAGACTGTATTTATCCATTATATATCTACATGTCACTCAAATTGTTAATATCATGATCAAAGCATTAGCTACTACATTCTTTCAAAAGACTTTGTGATAAGCTTATAGAATATTCTTAATAATTAATATCTAGATGAGCTGTTAGATTATATATTATCTGGGAATAGTTAATTTACAAATATTATAATATATAGTTTCTTGATACAAGATATTTGTGAAAATATTGTGAAAATATTTAACAAGCTCAGGTGGCTTGACTTTGATTTAAGCAATTTTATTTTATTTTTCTTTATTTACAGATAGTTATAATAATAATGGAAAGTGAAAATGACCTTTTATATATAGTGACATTTCAATTATCATGTTTAAAATTTGTGTCATTGCAACGCCATGACCACTTCACTGCCATTTGTATGTATTGCATGTTAGTTTAAATCTAATTTGAATTTAAATCATCTTCATAATCATTTAAAATTAAACAGATTTAGATAATATTAGTGATTCATAACATCATCATTTGAATCTTATTATAATCCTAATTTGTTATTTAGATAAAGATCTATTTTAAAATTTAAAATTGAGTTAATATTTAATGAAAAGGATTATATCTCCATAGAAGAAGGGAACGAGAACGAGATAGATTGGAAAAGGTTTTTATTTTTTCAAATGCATCTTTTAGTGTTTTTTTTTTTTTTTTTTGAAGTACCGATCTCAGTCTCTTCAAATATTATTTAATTTGCTATAATTAAAGATAAGTGATCATGTTTCAGCTATTAATTAATTATTTAATAGATAAAACATAATAAATATTATACTCTAATTTTATAATACAACATATTAGATTTCATACGCTACGCAGCCTATACTTTAGTTTTCATATTTAATACACTTAGGTGGCTTGATTTTGATTTTAGCACTTTTTTTTTGTCCTTATTTACAAATAATCACAATAATGGAACGTGAAAATGACCTTTGTAGTGACATTTCAATTATCATGTTTAAGATTTTTGGCATTGTCATGCGGTGACCACCTCACCAAAGTTTGTATGTATTACATTGTAATATATCTTGACACTGACACGATTGTCCGGATTAAGAGAGCATTGTGAAATCTTGTTGTAATCAAGGGAGTGGAAACTCATATTTAGTATTTAAAAATATAGCTAAATATTTTTTATTTTAATTAATGAAAAGAAAAAAAGTGCTAGTTTAGTTTTTAAATCACATAAATATGTTCACTATGTATTTTCCATGGTATTTCAATTCAATTAAATATTGAAACAAGTCTTTGGATTTAAACATGAAATGATGAAAATAAGCCATTTCTTATAATTGAGGTACCAGATTGATATCTCATTTATTAAAACATTAACCATATATTTGGATATAATTAACGCACTACTTATAAAAAATAATGAAAATGCAAACAAATTAAATAAGCATATATTTCAATGCAATTGGAAAAGACTTGCAATCAAACAAAGAAAACGTAAGACTTGAAATTAAAATGATGTCTTATTACAATAAATCATTATTATTTACTTATATATTACAGTAAAATTATATTTTAGAAACAAAACTTTTCAAATTAGAAACGGAATTGACTTCAAAATTTTAAAAATTAAAAAGGTCATGCATGTATTAAAAAAAAATAAAAATGGAATATTTTTTAAACAGAATTATTCTAGTTAATTTCTAATCCGTTTATGAAGTTCATTTTATTTAGAAAAATAAATTATATAGTAAAAATTAAAAGTTATTATAAAATTTAAATAATTACAATTTTAATCATACACACTCCGAATACGCTAACAATATTATTTCACAACGAAAGTAAACATTTCATATGATCAGTTTCAAAGGAGCTAGCTAGATAATAAAAACTAAAGTAACCTCATCTACAATAAAAGAGCTGCTATTTTTTTTTAAAAAATTTCCAATAACCCAAAAATGGCGGACCCCAATCATACGTAACAACGAAAAAAAACAAATTGGAGAAAGCAGCCTCATTTCCACGACCTTTCGAACCAACACGTCTTAAGAGAGAGAGAGAGAGAAGGAAAAAAAAAAGAAAAAAAAAAAAACTAGTCAATGATATTTATTAATTTTATCTTTTAAGGGAAAAAAATTACTTTGCATTTCACGTGCTTGATTGAATTAAATATCTAAATTAATAATTTCCTCATCTCTGACCCACAGCTATATATATATATATATATATATATATATATAGGAAGGGTAGATAGAAGACCAACAGCACCACCCTTCTTTCATCCATAGTTTCAGAGCTCTACTAGTTATTTTTTTCCATATCTTTAGTCCCACATCGGCTGGAGATGGAATTGCGGAAGATGAGAAAAAGCAGCAGCTTCGCCGAGAGCGAGCTCGCCCTCACCAAGGCGGCGGCGTGGGCGTGGCACCAGCACGGCTCGGGAAGTTCCCGAATCGCGGCGCGGGAAACGGAACTCACCCGGCCAACTCGCTCTCCACGGCGTCCCACTCGGTATAAGCTCGAGGCCCTGCTGGCCGCCGAGTCGGACTCGGATCAGGATTCGGGTTCGGATCTAAAGCTTTCCAGCTCCGCATCCAGCCCCGGATCCGCTAACACGCTCTTCGACCACTACGAGATAGAACGGATCTCGAGGCAGTTGGACCGGTTGATCGCGGCCGGCGCCAACGGACGTGATCGGGCCAAGAGGAAACAGAGTAACGCGTTCTGGATGTGCCGTGGTGTGGTGATATGTGGGGCACGTGCGGATGTCGTTGAGGCGCACGTGCTTGGCTAGCGTCGGCAGAGTAAACGCGCCACGCGTGTGCTCGCGTGATACGCACGTGCGGTTGGTAAATAAAGTAATGTAAAATGTAAATGTAAATGTAATTTAGATGGTTCATCTGCGGTTTTTATAAATGTATATATAATAATAATAATATTATTATTCGTCAAAAACCATTATCTTGTGTACTGGATTTAGAGCGTAAATCCTCCGACAGTATTGTTAAATAATAAAATTTCATATTAGTCCACTAGACCTCTTCAATTTTGAGATGTTTGTCAAATAAATGTATATAATTTTAGCATAAATTTAATTTAATAAATTAATAGGAATAATAATTTTTTAGAACTTTTATCTGTGGTGTGAATTGACCATTCTTCAGCATTTATTGGGAAAACTTTTTGACCGCATTTAATATATCACGGAACATATAAGGAATAAATTATGCTTTTCCTTGAGTTAATTAAATTCATAATATGACCCGCGTGACAGAGAGAGATGATGCAACAAATAAATGATATCTTGATGGTGAATACCTATCTGTAAGGAGTCAATGTGCTTATTATTGACTTTTAATAAGCACATGATTGACATTTGTCAGCACTGTGTACGTCTGCGTGTGTAATACTGGTTAAAATAGAAATAATAATAATTTCCAGAGTTGAATGTAAAAAAGTTTCAAGACAATGATTCAGATGAACATGCACATACCACAGTCACAATGACTAAGTGATTAAACCATTAAACTTCTAGATAAAAAATTAAAAATCCAATTCTCTTTCCTTTCAATATATAGTTGAAATTTAAATATAGTGGGTATATGCGATAGCTTACCCACATTGTAAAAAAAAAAACATGCACGTATAAGAAACTGGGGTGTATATGTTCATTAATGATTGAAAGATGTGAATCAAACCGAAATTACTGAGCTTCTATTCACCCTAATTTTTAGATTGTGTACTTTGATCAAAGAAGTCCACACTGTTTTCAATAAGATGATATTGCAAAAGCGAGGCAAAATATTTGTGGAAAAAGTTGACGGGAAGAAAAAAATTCATAACCGCACACCTATATTGCATAAAAAAAGTGTAGTCATAGGTATACAAGAAAGATCATGTGTTGTGATATTACTACAAGAGAGAGTTCCTCTATTTATGGCCTAATTGATGCATTTATTTTGAACACTATGATAGAGAGAGAAAAGAGAAAAGAGAAAAGAGAAAAAACTGCATGCTTGTATTGAGAAAAATTGGTGTATGTATAGAGAAAAGAGATACGTATATGTATAAGTATACACCTAATAATACGGCTAACACCCCCCCCCCCCTCAAACTCAAGACGGATCGTATGTCTTGAGTTTAGATAGCAAAAAGAGATGCTGATCACGCATCTGTGGCTTGGTGAAGAAGTCAACCACCTGAACCTCTGTGGGAAGATAATGAAGTGACACAGACTGAGTGCGAACATGACATCGGGTGAAGTGAGCATTGACACCGATGTGTTTGGTCAGCTCATGCTTGACCGGATCAGTAGCAATCTGAAGCGCACCCGTACTGTCACAGTGAATGGGAGTGGGGGTCTGGAGCAGGACACCAAAATCCCGAAGAATAGAACGAAGCCAGAGTATCTCCTGAACGGTAGAAGCCAAGGTACGAACCTCAGCTTCAGCACTGGACTTGGCAATAGTCGCATGTTTCTTGGTCTTCCAAACAACAAGAGAAGATCCAAGAAATATACAGTAACCAGTAACTGAAGATCGATCATCTGGAGAACTGGCCCAAGTAGCATTAGAGTATGCTTGTAGCTGAAAAGTGGATAATCGAGGATAGAACAGACCACGTGATGCAGTTGCACGAAGATATCGCAGTACCCGGAGAAGGTGAGCATAATGAACATAAGTAGGGGCTGCAACAAACTGACTGAGGATGTGAACATCATGAGAAATATCAGGACGAGTGACAGTCAGGTAGACCAGACTGCCAACCAAGTGCCGATAGCGCGATGGATTAGATAGAGGAATACCATTAGAAGTCGTAGCTGTAGATGTAGCTCCATTGGTGTAGCAGCGGTACGGGTATCGGTCAAACCAGATCTAGCAAGAAGATCAAGAGTGTAGCGCTGCTGAGAGAGTCGATAACCATCAGAATGAGAAGTGATCTCTATACCCAAGAAATAACGAAGTGGTCCTATATCAGTCATCAAGAAGGTGTCACGGAGTTTATGCTTCACAAAAGTAATGTGAGTAGAGTCATCCCCAGTGAGAATCATGTCATCCACATACAAAAGAAGAATGGTACGACCTCGAGAGGAGGTGTGAATAAATACTGCTGGGTCATGAATGCTAGGAGTGAAACCAGCAATCTCAATAACTGTGCTGAACTTCTCAAAGCAGGCCCGTGGAGCCTGTTTGAGACCATAAAGAGCGCGACGTAGACTACAAACTGACCTCGGAGGCACCTGAAGACCAGGAGGAGGAGTCATATAAACCTCCTCCTTTAAGTCCCCATGAAGAAAAGCATTCTTCACGTCAAGCTGATGAAGAGTCCACCCACGAGTAGCAGCTACAACGATCAAAGTTCGGACAGTGTGCATATGAGCCACTGGAGCAAAGGTCTCCTCATAATCACGACCGTGCTCCTGCTGAAAACCATGAGCAACCAAACGCGCTTTATAGCGCTCAAGAGACCCATCAGAACGGGTTTTCACCCTGTAAATCCAGCGGCATGTGATGGGAACAACATGAGAAGGGAGAGGAACTAGATCCCATGTATAAGTCCGAGGTAGGGCATCAAGTTCCTCTGCCATGACATGCTGCCACTCAGGTGACTTAACCCCCTCCCTGTAAGTTCCTGGTTCAATGACATTTAAAACACTGGTGCTAGCAGAGGCATAACGGTAAGGAGGAAGTAAAGATGAACGATCACGTAAAGAATAAGTATGAGATGGTACCTCGGATACGGGATCAAAAGTAGAAGTGATGTTAGAGGAGGCCGGCCGAGGGAGAGATGCTTTAGGTTCCCTTCGTTGATAAGTAATATGGATAGGTGGATGAACAGGAGGGAGGGAGGAAGAATCAATAGATAAAGGAGAGGGAACAATAGAGGAATGTGAGATAAGATCTGGAGAAAGGGTGATAGGAGAAGAAGAAGATCCTAAGGAAGGATCATCTGTAGAATAAGAAGTAGGAAAAAGAAAAGACAGGGTCACATTGGGAGAGGAAGACTCCGTGGAAGAAGAAAAAGAAGAAGGATAGAAAGGTGTGGATTCATCAAAGGTAACATCACGAGATATACGAATACGATGAGTGACAGGATCATAACAACGGTATCCTTTATGTTTAAGACTATATCCTAGGAAAACACAAGGGACAGACTAGGCAGTAAGTTTGGTCCGCTCCCTAGGTGAGAGCAAGACAAAGCAACGACAACCAAAAACACGAAGGTGATCATAGCGAGGAGGTGTGCCATGCAGGCATTCACCTGGGCTACGATGCTGTAGATGAGAAGAGGGTTGTAAGTTAATAAGATAAACAACAGTATTGACTGCATCTGCCCAGAAATGAGGGGGAAGAAAAGCATCAAGCATTAAAGAACGGGCTATCTCTAGGATGTGACGATGCTTGCGCTCAGCGACCCCATTCTGAGGATGAGCCCCAGGACAAGATAACTGAGGCAAGGTGCCCTCAGAAGATAAGAATGTACGAAAGGCTTGAGAAGTGTATTCACCGCCAGAGTCAGACCGAAAGGTCTTGATAAAGGCAGAGAACTGGGTATGTACCATGGTAGTGAAAGAGCGATAGATAGATAATAATTAACTACGATTATGCATAAAATAAAGCCAGGTAAAACGAGTGTAGTCATCGATAAAAATAACATAATAACGATTGCCCCCTTTAGATACAAATGGGGCAGGACCCCAAACATCAGAATGAATAATTTCAAAAGGAGTAGTAGTTTGAGACATACTTAAAGGATAAGGTCGCTATAGCTGTTTACCAAGCTTACAGCCAATACAAATCACATCAGAAGGAGGAGAGACAGCTCCTAGAACACCATGACGAACAAGAGAGGACAAACGAGAAGGACACAAATGACCAAGACGAGAATGCCACATATGATGGGAAATAACAGCAGCATGATAGTGGGGTACCTGCCCAACAGAAGCAGGAAGATGAAGGGAGTCCAATGCATATACTCCACTATGGCGGCGACCAGCTCCAATCACCGCTTCATTGTGATCCTGCACACGACAAGAGGTACGATAAAAAATAACCTCACAATCATAATCAGTAATCTGACTAACTGACATAAGATTCATGGATAGATGAGGAACATGAGAGACAGAAGGTACGGTGAAAGTATTAGAAGAAAGATGACCAGTAGAAGAAACATGAAGCATTGTGCCATCAGCAATACGCACACGGGTGACAAGAGAGGATGGGCAGGACTTATGAAGATTAGTGGCATCATGAGTCATATGAAAAGAAGCACCATAGTCAAGAAGCCAAAGTGGACAGGAACTACCTGGAGTAGGTGGAGCACCCTGAGCAGAGCGAGCATGACCAGTAGAGGACTCAGTCAGATGAGACTGCTGGAACTGCCAAAACATCGCCAATATCTGCTGATCTGTGGGAGAGATAGGGGCCGGAAGGGCCTGTACAGAATGCACCTGGGGAGACTAAGGGGTGGGAAGAAGAGGAGGAGCCTGTGAAGAAGTACCAATGGAAGAGACACGTGGAAGTCCACGCTGTTTCTTCCGACAGTCACGTGCGAGATTGCCCATATTACCACAGTAGTAACAAGTCACGATCTTCTTTAACCGTAGAGGAGGTCGAGTGGAAACAAGTGGTGCCGGTGGACAGAGAGAAGACACCTGAGATGTAGAAGTAGGGTATGAGACAGCAAGTGCACTGCCCCGCCTTGTGAAGGAAGTCTGAAGACGGATCTCCTTAGCACGAACAAAAGCAAAGGCCTCTTCTAAAGAGTATGCAAAGGGAGCGTGCAGAAGCTGGGCATGAGTCGACTCAAACTCAGGGCGGAGACGCATGATAAATTCATACATACGACGGGTCTTGTCATGATGACGACGACGAGCACAAGACTCAGAACAGGTTAGAATCTGAGCAGCATGAGTGGTGCAATAAGAAGGTGTAAGAGCGTCAATCTGACGCCAAATCCCACTCTACCTGTTGTAAAATTTGTCGACGGTGTCCTCCCCTTGCTGGAGGCTGCTGAGAGCCTGGTACAAAGTATACAACTGTGCCTGACTGGAGCCACAATAGCGTTGTTCCAAGTATTCCCACATGGCTTGAGCAGTGGGAAAATCTGCTATCTGGGTATGAATCTCAATCGTAACAGTTTGACATATAATCATTTTGGCTGTAGAGTCATCGGCATTCCACTTCTCAAGTTTTTGTTCAAAAGCGGTGAGAAGAGCAGAGTTCTCCAAGGAGGAGCTGGTAGAGTCAGAAAATGTAGGAGCAACAGGAGCAGTCGCAGTGTTGTCAACATGTTTAAGCACTCGAATACCGTCAAGAATTCCTTTGATAGTAAGTCGCCAGGGAATATAATTGGTGCCGTCCAGCATCACGTCGGATTGGTGAAGATTTCGGTGGCGAATCTCGGGGAGCACGCCACTGAAACCAAAAGGATCCATATTTTTCTTTTCTCTCTTTTTCTCTTTGTTTTTTTTTTAATAGTAATAGTAATAATAATCAAATGCTAAGCTGTCAATTTATGAGCTTTAGCAGTTGATTATCAGATAAAGGATGGGATTTGTATGGGAACTTGTGAAGGATGTTGGAACTTGTGAAGGTTCACGGGTCTTGAAGCTATCGCCGGAGTGAAGAAGCAGGTCGTCAGCTCGGGAAGAAGGAAGCATTAGCAGCAGCTCGGGAAGAAGAAAGTATTAGCAGCAGTAGGTCAGCAAGAAGGCAGCAACAACTGTGCGGAAGAAGGAAGCATCATCAGCAGCAGTTCAGCAGCCCTTGCAGCAGCAGCGAGGTGAGGTAGCAGCAGCAGCGAGGGAGCAGCAGCAGCAGCGGTGAGGCAGCAGCAACAGCGAGAAGGAAGAGAAGGCCGTTGAACGGAGGACCTAGTCTAGTCTGATACCATGATAGAGAGAGAGGTGAAGAGAGAAAGAACTGCATGCTTGTATTGAGAAAGATTGGTGTACATATAGAGAGAAGAGATACGTATATGTATAAGTATACATGTATATAAATACAAGTGTATGTATACACCTAATAATACGGCTAACACACTATACATTAAATTTGTAAGATTTACTTTTGATTTTTTTTTAGAATATTCTTTGTTGAGATCTCAATATTCTTACAATTTTAATTATGCCTTCTAGGCCAAGGAAATTTTTTTGAATATTCCGAATCTATCAAATATTTTATGTTAAGTTTTGTTTTCACACCTAATATCCACTTGCCAAAATGCAGGCATACCTAGATTTTTCAGTATTTAACTCTCAACTGCATTGATCAATACTATTTACAAGGTAATATATGTAGATTTAAACATGTACAATTTTAGGTTTACTCATATTAGATAGCTTGATAGTTTAGATGGTACATTTTACCTAAATAGGAAAAGAATGAGTTCAAATATGTATAACAAAAATTAGCGCTAATCATGATGATTGCGACCGATAGAGGGTTAAATTGTTCACACTACAAGAAAAATAGGAAAAGATGGTAGATTTTTATAGTTGCTAACAACGAATATTCCATCCCTATAAAAACTTAATAACGGAATTCGTGATAGATCTATTATGATGGGAATAATCAAGCTGCAATTTAAATTCTGTCAATAAATTAAATTATGTCGTTATTTTTTATTTTGTACCGACGGAATATTCAGTTTTGAAATAAAAACAATCCGTCATTAATTTAATAATAAAATATTCATTTATGAATGGTTTCACAAAAGTTCCGTCGTTATTTTCTATTAGTAATGGAACATTCTGTTAATATTATTCTTATAGAAACAAGAAATTTTATCTTATTCAGTTAAAAATAGAACTTCCGTCGCTATGGTCCTATTTGCATCAAAATTTCCATTACTATATCTTAGTTAGGAACATAATTTATATTCTTTTCCATGGCTATTTTCTAACTGGCAATAGAACATCTTTCACTATAATCTTATTAGCAATATATTTTATATTTTTTCATAGCTATGTCTTTATTAGTAATTGAATTTAATTTTTTTTTTGTTTGAAAATTTGTTAAGGCTAGCCTAATACAAATCATTTCCGGTCTAGTTGTGGCCAGAGGTAGATTAGGATCCACCAAGGACACTTTGTCTCATTTAGAAAGTAATTTCTAACCTACTTTAGTGTTAGCGTTTGCAATTCCAATGTGGTAGCTCTAGTATCCTAAATCCAATGTGGGTACCCACCCATCCATGGCGGAGGGAAAAGGGGGCAAGGGTGGCGGCCGCCCCCCTGTTGCCGGGAGGTCAATGGACCCAGTTGCTCGAAATGCCCTTCGCCCCCTTCCTCTTCTCTGTCGGGATGTCCTGCCATCATCCCCGGTCTACAGTGCTGAAGAAATGAGACTGAGCCGTTGTGACGAAGAAGAACGTCAAAAAGATCCTTTTCTAAACCTTTTTCCGGTGTCTTTTTGGAATAATTATTTTATCCCTTATTTGCATATAATATTACCGAAACACTATCATACTTTTGTTTTAAAATTTTGAATTTTAGTATTATTCTGGCCATGGAACGTCTATTGTTTTTGTTTATATTTAATTTGTTCTGAATTAATTAGTTTTAAAAAAATAATAAGCAAAAATAGATAGATTTTTTTAATTAGTTTGTGGAATATGAAAAAAAAAGTAAACTAGATAATTTTATTTTAAGTTGGATACACTAGATAATCTTGTTAATAAGATCCTAAAATAAATTTATTGATAAGATCCTAATGTTATTTATCTTAATTTTTCTTGCATATATAATTTTCACAAATCAATAAAAAAATTCCGTAATTGTGTTTATCTCAAGAATATTGGAATACAGTGATTAAGAAGGAGAGAGGATTTGGGTCCCTTAAAAGCTCAAATTGTTCAAATTTTTTTCATTATTATAATGGAAAAAATGTCTCATTTTTATATGGAGTACATTTTTAGAAGAAGTCATGAGTTTTTGTGTTACAATGTCAGTTTGAGTGCCCAATATGGAAGATAGTATACCAGTTCGAGATATGGAGGGTAATTGGTTGAACAATATGATGATATGCTATATTGAGGGAGAAATATTTGCCAAAATTGATGAAGAAATAATATTGCAATGTTTTCAAAGCATGTAAAATTGAAGGATTCAACTCCCCCGCAGTCATTAATGGTATTTTTATTTTGTTTTTTAAAATATTATTATTAATGTATGATTTTGAATTTTTATAATGTCTTATTTTAAATTTTTATTTATAAAAATTTTGTTATTTGATTTTTTTTTTTAATTTGTAGCTCGCTCCACCTCACTGCAAATTCTGGCTCCGTCCTTGCACCCACCACCTCATTCAGGCTTTCTACACGCCCCCTGAATAAGTTCAAGTTGATCGGAAGGTCATCCATGTTGTCTCTCTATATAGACAGGCCCATGGTGATCCTATTGTAGTAGTCAAGTCACTGCCGGCAGTCACCATTAAAACATGCACAACATAAGCATAAGCATAATGTATCTCAAATTGAAGTAAATCAAGCAAGCACATTCAATCTTACATATTTCCCAATTACTGTAATTAATGAATGATTAGCAAGAGAATAAATGCCATAGCCTTTAAGTTCCCATTCAAACTAGAATACTACAATTTCAAAATACCCTTTCTAATAACATGGTGTCAAGCCTTTTGAATTCCTAATTACATTCAAATCATATATATATATCAACACTTTAAAATACAAACTTCTCCAAAATACATAAAATAACTTTAAAGAATACATTGAGCATACTTTTTAAACATATAACAATGACGATGATTGAATATTTTTGCCTATTTTGAATGTTTTTAACTCTTATTGAGTTTCATTTTTTGAACTTTTATAGAGTCAATGTTTTGTAAATATCTATAATGCTTAATTTCGTACACTTATTTAGTTCCATGTTTTTAATTTTTATTAAGTCAATGCTTTGTAGAAGTGAATAGTACTTAATTTGTTAGTCATGGATTGATGTTAAACTATTATTAGGTTCATATTTTAAATTGAGTCAATTTTTTTTTGTGGTAAATGAGATTGTCATGTAACCTTGTTGTTATATAATTTAAATCATATTGTAATATAGGAGCCTAATTAATGCGGTATATACCACCAAATTTTCATAAAGCATTTGCAATGACTTGGTCTCAAATAATATTCATTTGTGATGGCCCCCAATAATACTCATTTACGACAATTACCCATTGATCGCAAATAAAACTCATTTAGCACGAGCAAATCGTAGTCGTAAAAATATTCATTTATGACAAGTAATACTTGGTCACAATTGATAAGTAAGTCATTTGTGACATCTTACTCTTTGTTGCAAATAATACCATTTGTGACGACTCATGCTTCATTGTAAATAACACCAATTGCGATAACTAATCGCCATACCAAAAACAATTTCGTTGCCTTAATCCATCACATGATCAAATGTTTATATGTTTGGATATTTAATTTTTTGTGACATCATTTTATTGTCACAAATTTTAGTTTGTTTGACGATTGGTTGCAAAAAATATCTTTTGTGATGAAGCAAAGAGATACGATGACATACAACGGCAGTATGTTGTGTGAATAGATTCAATTTTTTTGTGAAAGTAACTTGTTGTGGCAAAAACATGCTTTTGTTGTTCCCTACTTTAGGAACAGATTTTGGTAGTGTTTTTATCTATTTCTTTCTTTTTTAAGTCTTTAACTCACTCGTGGAAGGGGTGAGATACATGGATCCTTATAACCATAGAGTTTTTCCAATAGTTTTTTTTTTTTTTTTTTTGGTATACACAAAGAACCACTTGCTCAAGTAATATAAACCTCCCCGGTTTGGAACAATATGTTAGTATTTAGATTTTTTTTCACTTATTACATTTAATTTCTATATTTTTCCTCATTTAAATATATATTGAGCAAAATAAGAGTTTGGCTATGAATATGGATATAGAAAATTATGGGTGTTTATTTTTTAAATATTTATTTTGTTATTATTGTTGACTTATTTAATGAGGTTTCCAACAAGCTTGAACTTGAGCCTAAACTCATGCCCAGTGACCCAAATCTTAAATGATTTCATATATAAACTTAAATTATTATTTTACTAAAATAATTATCAAGCTCAAATAAAGCTGAGTCGAGCTTGATAATGCTTTATTAAATGAGCTTCAAACGATACACTATTGAATATAAAAATAAAAAATAAAAAAAATTGCCGAGCTTTATTCGAGCTAATGAGCCGAGTCCAAACCTCAAAATTTCTTAACAAGCATAGCCCGGGCCTCACTAATAAAGCTTGAAATAAGTTCGGCTCGAGCTTGGTTGAAATAGCAACGAGCTAGCTTAAACATGGCAAAAGCTTGGCTCGGCTCACCTCGTTTAAACTCCTAATTGTGCATCAGTTATTATGGAAATTACTGTGCATATGTTATTTTGATACTATTGTGCATTTGTCATCCTGGCGCTTTTGCGTATATGATATTTTATCACTATTGTTCAACCAAACATGCCAGCTTAAAAACTCTATTAATTTAATTTCAACTATTCAAGTTTTCTATGGTTTATAAAAATAATAATAAAACAAATCCATGTCTCAGAAAAAATCCGTATTTGGCTCACCAGACAATTTCCTATTGGCTGACAAGCAATCGGACAATAGACTTTACTAATAGCCATTCATAGCCCGCCACGTATGAACTCTAGGTTAATTAACATTTGCGGTAATTACTTATAAATCCCCCATAAGTTTGCAGTTTCCCGGATGGTCCCTGACATGTTTCACTTTCTTATTTAGTCATTCCTTTTCAATCTATTTCCCTTCAAATCCAAAAACGTAAAACGGCTGTTATAATGAAGCTAACGGGGAGGGGAAATGTCTTTTTTGCCCCTTGTTCAAGTTTCAAAAAAATGGCGTGGAAATGTCGAGAATAACCTCAACGGCAGAGACATTCGTGAAGCTCCTCGTGGTATTCTTGATGAGCACCATCTTCTTCCCCAATACCTCTCTAAATGCACCCATCTTCCTGGCCAGGTACACCGACAACTTAGGCACCCAGCCGGACGTCTCATTCCTACGTCTTTAATACGTCGTGCAGATATTGCTTGATGGTATTTGCCAGAAGGCCAGTACAACGGACAAGGGACAGAAAGATGTTGAGTCAGGGCAGAACGACGATACACAAGGACAAGGTACGGAGGACGACGGGCAGACTCGGGTGGACAACGAACCCACAAGGTTGCAAGCGGGCATCGCCCCCGAAATTGAACAAGGACAAGGCAAAGAGGACGAAGTAACCCCCCAAACTGAACAATTTAACAATTCATGTCAAACATTACATGTAATAGAATTACTGGATAGTTATGTCGTAACCCTGGTGGACATGTAATCTACTTAATATCATTAGTCTTGACATATGCGTGCATCTTGGCCCTGCCTATAATGACGTATATTACACAGATAATGAATATATTACACAGTTAATGATGTATACTTTACAGATACCAGTAGTTATTACACAGATAATAGAGTATATTACACAGATAAAATGTATATTACACAGATAAGATGTATATTACACAGATAAGATATATATTACACAGGTAATAATGTATATTACACAGGAACGTATCAGGTTTACACGGTTAGATAAGGATAATACACAGCTAGTAGTACAATCTACACAATAGTTTTATCCGTTGCATTCGCACGAAAGCAGCGGTGAAAAACATTTTAAAAAAAACTTTTGTCAACAAAAAAAAGTAGGTCTTCAATAACTCAGGGTGCTTGCATGGGAGCCCATGGGTTTCCCATTTTCTGCAACAATACTTCCGCTGTTGAAGACTGACTGAATTGTTGTCGTTGTCAACCATTTTCTGCAGATTTCTGCGACAACAACCTCCCAGGCTATCAGGACCGTGAATTGTAGTAGCCGTCCTTCGCCTATGAAGCAAGCAACACCACAAAATGTCTCCATGGTGACTAACACCTGCGTAGACGTCGGTTTCTTGGTAAAAAAAATAAAAAAAAAACCAACATGATGGAGACTAAATGCAGACAGTGCTTACCTGCGGATTAATCTCTCAGTAGGACGACAAGAACATTGGGAAAACAGAGAAGAACAAGAGGAGAAAGAGAATGAAGATAGACATGAAGATGAAGTATAGTGAAAATGATGGAGAAGAGCTTTCCAGAGAATGCTGATGTGATTGGGCGGGAATGAAAAGCAAGGGCACTTTTGCCCTTTTAAAAAAAGTACACTCACGGGTCTCACGGTGTGGAAAGCAGGGACTGCAGAGGAAGTGCAAAAGTCAGAGGGACTGCAGAGGGAAATGGAAACTATCCAGGGATTTATAAATAATTTTCCCTTAACATTTTCCTTTTTCTAATGTTCGTATTAAAATGAAATAAAAAAATAGAACAACCGCCCTTTTCCCACCCGCTTCTCCTTCACTGTGATTTTTGAACAGAGACTAAAACTTGAGCGAGCGAACTGAGAAACAAAACGAGAAAGCAAAACGGAAGAGAGAATTATTAGGGTTTCTTCTCCGCCGATTCAAAACCCTAGTAATCGATCTTCGCCCAAAAATCGAACCCTACGTGGGGAATTTGGCCCACCGTGGTTGTTGGTCGTGAGTTTCAGCTATCAGATCCGGGATGGCGGATCCGTACAGTGATGGACCGGGGCTGACGGCGGCGAGGAGCGCGTCTAGGCGGAGGACGTCGGTCCGGCCGAGCCTTGACGCGGACGATTTCATCAACCTGCTGCATGGGTCTGATCCGGTCAAGGTCGAGCTGAACAGGCTTGAGAACGAAGTCAGAGGTAGCAATGTGGCTCGGTTTGAGTTTAGTTTTATTTTTTTGGTTTTTATTTTAAGTTTTTAGGGTTTTGGTGAGTTGTTTGTTTGCTGGGTTGTAGATAAGGATAGGGAGTTGGGGGAGGCGCAGGAGGAAATCAAGGCACTGAAGCTATCGGAGCGCGCCAGAGAGAAGGCGGTAGAAGAGGTTTGAATGAGATTTTGTTTTAGTTGTTTGATTCATCTTCGATAGCTGCATAGTCTTTCTGTTCTTTGTTAAAAATGGAATCTTCTTTTGATAATTTGGTTGTCATTTTGTGAGCATTGCTTATGTAGCTCCTGCTCTTGCAATCTTTATTATGTGGGTTTTTCAATGAGTATATTAGTTATGCAAACCAAATCAGATTACAATTTATTGGATGTGCTTCTATCTGATTATATAAGTCTTTGAAAAGTTTATGTTTTTGCCTATAGTTGTCACTTTTCCTAGTGCCTAAATGTTCAAAATTTAAGGAAAGTTGCTTCAGGAAACACTTATATTTATTTGTTTATTTATTGTCTTGCTGTTTGTAATACAGAGGCTGAGGTTTTTTTATTTGGGTAAAATTTGATACAATCGCCAGGGTGGATGAGAACCATTTCCTTATATTATTACTTTTTAATTTGAGTATTCACTTACATACAATTTGATGAGAGTTGTGGATTGTCGGGCAGAGATGTTCCATTGGACAAATGATTGATTACATTCTTTCTTCATATTTCCAAAATTGCATTTTTCACTTCTTAGAACAAACTGGCTTTCATGCATTTACTTTGACGAGCACCTTTGCCAATATGAGCATTCTTGTAAAAATTTGAGTTACCAACCAGTTCTTATTTTTTATGTAATTACAGCATCATCATTGTTGTTGGCGTTAATTGTGCTCTTTTTATATTTCTTATGCTTACAAGAAGCTGAACTGAAGTTTGTGCATTATGGTTTCCTTGTAATTAATTTAAGTTTCATTCTCAATTTTAACAGCAAAGAAGAAACTTTGTTTCTTCTCACTATTGTGGTTTTGGCAATGATCCATCTCCTTTTCATGTCAGCTTACAGAGGAATTGGCAAAGGTGGATGAGAAGCTCAAGCTAACTGAGTCTCTGCTTGAAAGCAAGGTATCTATTTGCCTTTATTTACTCTAGTTTTCCTTTTATATTTCTATCAATGCATTATTAAATATTATGATTGCAGAATCTTGAAATCAAGCGGATAAATGATGAGAAGAAAGCATCCATGGCTGCTCAGTTTGCTGCAGAAGCAACACTTAGAAGAGTTCATACAGCCCAAAAGGATGATGACATGCCACCGATTGAAGCCATTCTTGCACCACTTGAGGCAGATCTCAAGCTTGCTCGCCAGGAGGTATCATGTGGCACAGCATACACTGAAGGCATTTGTTTTTAATAACTGTACATATTAGATAAATTGATAATGATAATAAATCTAATATTTTGAAAGAAATGATGTGCTATCGGAGGGGAAAAAAGTCATTTGTGAAGTGCTGGTATGTGATGCTCAACATCAAGCTCGAAGTAGAAATCCTAGTACAGCAGAGGACAATCTGGGAAAAGTCTTAAACCTAATAAAAAATGAAAATAAAATAAACAAGCATGATTGGCATATATGAACATCATTGCTCCTAAATGGTGGACCATAATCTACTTCAAAAATTGTTTTAAGCTGGCCACCTCCAACCACTGAGAAGAAGTAAGTTTTTCCTTTCGTCTCTTTTTTTTAACGGGAAAGCACCAAGACCTCGTGGTCCTGAATAACATCTGCATTTTGGATTAAAACTAATGATAAGGCTTTATATGGTTGCTTATGTCGAGATAGAGAGAGGCTAGTGGATCTCGCAAGATGACTTCTGCTACATTTCTTTATGAATTTATTGGACTTAAAATTGACTAAAAACTCATGAAGTGGTGTATGTGTGCTCATTTGGAAAATATTTCTATATTTAACCTGTGATATTATGTCTGCAGATTGCAAATCTGCAGGATGACAACAGGGCATTGGATCGCCTCACAAAATCAAAGGAAGTTGCATTACTTGATGCAGAGAAGACTGTTCAAATTGCTTTGGCAAAGGCTTCTATGGTGGATGATCTACTAAACAAGAATCAGGAGTTAATGAAACAGGTTGAAATATGTCAGGTAAAATGAAATTTCATTTTCATGTGAAGTTTCAAGCTACAGAAGGTTGCCAGGCCTTTTGTCAGAAGGCTGCAGCAGTTTTTCTTTTTACATTCAACTGTTAATTTCTTAGGAAGAGAACAAGATTTTGGACAAATTGTACCGTCAAAAGGTTGCAGAGGTTGAAAAGCTTGGTCAAACTGTTCGAGAACTTGAAGAGGCTGTTCTTGCTGGAGGTGCAGCTGCGAATGCTGTAAGAGACTATCAGCGGAAAGTTCAAGAAATGAATGTAAAAAAAATCTATTTTCACATAGTTATTTGCATATGCCTTTTATTTCGACAAGTTAACTTACTATTTTCCATTATTTTGTTTGTACGCACTTACTTATAGGATGAGATGAAAATGCTTGATCGGGAGCTAGCCCGCGCAAAAGTTACAGCCAATAGGGTCGCTGTGGTGGTGGCAAATGAATGGAAAGATACTAATGATAAAGTAATGCCAGTCAGACAGTGGCTTGAAGAGCGAAGATTTATGCAAGTAAGCGTTAACAATTACATAGTTTAAGTCATTAAATTGGTTGTCATGGACATGGGTGGGCATGGAGGAAAGACAGGTGTTTGTTCAGCACGGAGATTTCTAAAAATCCATTAACATCTACTAAAATTTAATGAGTGACGTTGTTAGATTTAAAAGTTATAATTATGTAGTTGCATAAGTGTGTAGAATATCTAACCTAAATTGATTGGTTACGTAAGAAGGTCTAAGACCAAAACTAATTGATAAATAAGTTTGAGCTAAATAACAGATTTGCTTGAGCACATCCTAATGTATTTATAAACATGGATACATCTGAGATGCTTGTGTTGGTCTTTGTGATTGTGTCAATCAAGTCATAGAGATGCATGTAAAATATTTTCCATGTCAAGTATACTTTGGTTTGTATTTTCTCCATGCTATATGCAAATCAAACACATGTTGGTTTGGCTACATCCATCCATGTTGAATTTAGCCAACATTTTTTTATTTGAATTTAATTTGGTAACAATGATTAGTTTACTAGTTTGTTTGCAACTTGACTACTTAAAAAAACAGGCAAGCATGCATCAAGCTGCACCTATTAATCTTATATATGGTAATTTAGTATGGATATGATATCCGAGCCTGCATCTCTCTTTCTATAAACTGAATCTTATAGCAAACAAAATATTAGAGGCCTAATAGTCTCATATCTAAATTTGGTTGGAATAAGTATGTTTCGGCCTCTCTTCCTATTGGCTTTAAAAACATTCATAAAGTTTTATAGGTCTAAGGGTGTATTGGTACAAAGCTATGGGTTTTTTATATGATTCTATACTTCTGTACAAATTTAAGCATGCATACTCAAAAATCCTATTTTTAATGGGGCATAGCTTGAGATACAGAGGAATACTATACATTTGCTTCAAGGGCCTTAATATAAACATTTGAACTTTGTAGCTTCTTTTTTTATAATTATTTAAAATTTTTAGTGTAAAATAATATAATATGTAAGCTTCTTTTTTTTTTTTTTTTTAAGTTATTAGGGTAAAGTTATAGTTTTAATAAGGTTGTAATTTAAATTTTGAGGGAATCTATATTCAAATGTATGTATTGATTCATAATGAAATGAGAATGGGCATTCTATAGAAATGACAATTAAATGCCTGTTCTCACTTGTTAATGTGTAACCAGCAAATAAATGGAATTATAATGGGCACCTTATAGTCGCTAATTTGCTGAAATTATTCTTTCGTTAATGATAGAAGTCACATGACCCAAGTGCTTGTACTGCAGGGGGAAATGCAACAACTTAGAGATAAGCTCTCTGTGGCAGAACGAACTGCTAGATCGGAAGCTCAATTGAAAGTAAATTCTCAACTGCCATTGATCATCAACTCAGTCAATTATCTCTACTAATTTAAAATGATTATTCTTTTATTAGTTGATGATAAATTTGTCTCTATCCTTTGTTTGCTCAGGAGAAGTACCAATTACGTCTGAAAGTGTTGGAAGAAGGGTTGAGAATGTCATATGGTACCAACTGTGTAAATGTAGAAAGTAGGAGTGTTAGCAATGGTCCTTCTCGTAGGCAATCACTGGGTGGAGCTGACAGTATTTCAAATCTGTCTTGCAATGGTACTTTGTCTAGAAGATCACCATCTGTCCAACTTAGATCTTCCTCTAGTGGCACGAGTACAATATTGAAACATGCAAAGGGGTCATCTAAATCATTTGATGGTGGCTCTAGATCAGTAGATGGAAGTAGAATTACTTTGAATGGACTAGGCCATTCACTGAATAAATCTTTTGATGAAACCAGAGATGTTGAGTCAAACAGTAAATATAAGGAAACTCCAGATGAGAAAAACAATGAGTGTCCAAGTATTGATTCTAATGATTGTGTATCTGGATTGTTATATGGCATGCTGCAAAAGGAGGTGATTACTCTAAGGAAAGCATGCCTTGAGAAAGATCAAAGCTTGAAGGACAAAGATGATGCTATTGAGGTACATGCCCTTTTTGCCTTCTAACTTCCGGACAAGATTGCTTTTGACCTAACTATTATTTTGTTCCTTCTTAACTCTAGATGTTGGCGAAAAAAGTAGACACATTGAATAAAGCTATGGAAGTAGAGGCGAAGAAAATGAGGAGGGAAGTAGCTGCTATGGAGAAGGAAGTTGCTGCAATGAGAGAGTTAAAGAGCCAAGAAGGCAGGACCAAGAAACTAGTTAATACCAAGGGTTCGGTAACTACTCAGTTACCTCCTGGGAGGTATGTATTCTAAATATTTCAGCATTAGAAATATCCTGATTGGTTACTAATCATGTTATTTGTTTAACACATTAACTCTTTAATTAGTATTTGCACCTATATTACTGGTTTGCTGTAAGCCTCTAGGTTTTTTCACTTGTAGCAGTAAACTTTTAAGTTCCTGCGAAATTTATGGTAATATGCTTATACTTGCCCTTTTAATTCTGAGTTTGTTCTTCATGTTTCATTTGGCACTATTTTCCATTACTTGTGACGTCATAAACAATAGTAAACTTAAGAGGTCAAGTTCACTTTATTTTCATGACTTAAAAATGGATAAAAGTTACATTTGATCCACATATTTCATTCCAGCATAATGAAGTGAAAACTGTGTTGACTACTAAATTTTCTCGAGGTTTCAAACTTGGATTCTATTGTTTGATTCCATTATCTTATCAAGAAGTGATGTAGAGGAAAGAATGACCATGATCTTGGGTAGGACTACGTGTTTCTTGGATGATGTAAATCTGAGCTGTGTCCTCATATTCAGGCATTTCTTATTCAAAGGTTTATCTTGAGGATTGTAACCAGGAACAGTCGGTCTATGAGATAGAAACAGTGAATATCATTCTTTTAGAAGTTATCAAGAATGATATTATGGCTATGAAGTTGGTGCCTTTCTTTGAACTTCTCATTGCCCCAAGTAGAGAAATAAAAATAAAGAAACCTTGAATGGCTACTTAAAGGAAAAAAAAGGTAAGAAATATAAAAAAAAAAACTATAATAGGTTACTAGCGTGCCAGGAATAGAAAGGCAACACTGGGAAAGAGAGGAAGCATCTATACCAATGACCTTCACCGGAAAATTGATGCTCTCTACTGTAGGAAATCTTTTGAATTTCTTCATCTGGTATCTGCTGGTGGATGGTGTGGATGGGATATAAAATTAGAAAGAGAAAAGACGAAAATATAGTTAGAAGATAAGAGAGTAGGGATTAAATCTAGGCCTTATTAGAAGAGTGACGGTGAAACTAAGACAAGGACCATGTGACCTTAATTTCAACAACCATGAAGCTAGTGACTCAGAATCTTTTGATAAGTTGTTATTTTCAAATGTGGTCACCATGCGCTGGAAACAAATAGCTGCTGCTGGAATACAGAATTCATTCTCTCCTACAGAATGTGGGCAAATGGCTCCAGTAATCTCCTGAATCAACCACAAATCTAAATGTGAAGGACAATATTTTGCACAATTGCACTTGAAAGGAAACTAGTGTGCTGTACTGAAAGTCTACAGCTCTAATAGTATCGAACTCACTGAAAATTTGAGATATTCTAGGTGTATAACTAAAACAAATATTGCCATCCTTATGAAAAAGATTTAGGATTGATTAAATCTTCTTCATTAAGGTCCTGATCTTCAACTTTGGCTACATCTGTGCATGTTGGACATACAGAGTTTATCTATTTATGGTAAGTTCTAGTTAATGTAAGGGACTGATTTTCGAGTAAGCAAAACTGGTTGATCCCTTTTTTAACTCACAAGCTTGTCAAAAGCCGGACATCACGATGACTTTTGTATTGTCAAACTATTGTGTTAATCTTTGCTAATGTACACAATTGCATTTACTGCGGTGACTGGTTTTGAATGGATGCAATTGGACAGTACTTGAAATGAAGGCCAGTGGAGTATTGTACCATCAATAATATTTAATTTCAGCAATTATTTCAGCTCTCTCACAGGGTGTTAACAGTGAATGAATATGCTGTTAGGCGTAACATTGTCCAACACACCATGTGTCCTAGAGAGGGCTTCCAAACAGTATATTTTACATGACCCTAAAGCATTATTGCTATCATATGTAATGTGACCAGTTGTGCCTTTGCTCAATAATCACTAATTCACTTGATCTTACGTTGACAGAAATGCTACACGAAATGGATCGGCACGCAAGTATCAATAACCTGAGGCTCTCAAAAATTGGCAGCAGGCATCAACTTCTCAAAAGGGCTCCAATGTTTCAGGTGATTATTTTCTTTGTTCATAATTGATTTTAATAGTGCTGTGCCAAACTCAGGGGTGGCCCTTTGGCCTTGAGATGTTGAGATTAAAAGATGGAAAGGAGAGTTCCAGTGTACATGTGACATGACCACTGGCTTTAATAAGCCAGTGGGATGTGATGCTATGTTGCTATATTGCCATGTAGTTCAGTTAGCTGGCTGGCCTTATCAAATGCTTTGTTTGATAAGATTATTGTGCTCGCCTGGGTGTATAGTTTGGTGGATCTTTCATTTCAACACGTAATTTGTACTAGTGGGGTAGTTTTGCCTTTTTTTCTTTTTTGGCTTTCTTTTGTCTTTATTCACAGGTTGTGCATACTGTTGTAGGCTCAAAGTGAATCCTTAAATCTTATCCAATATTATAATGGTCCACCTCTTAAAACTTTGTTTGCACAATTATCTTTTGCCAATTCCTTTTGGTGGTTTTATTTTGTGATGAACACTTATAAATTGTTTATTGTTATTAAGGAATTATCTTGATTCTGGGAATATTGGGTTAATTGTGAACCTTGTTTATAGTTTTATTTATTTATTTATTTTGCTGCCTAATTTCATTGAAACATGTGTTTTTATATAGGAATTCAGTCGGAGCATACAATATCGATTCAAATAACTGTGATTTTTACCCCACAATATTAATCATAAAAATACTAAGGTTTTTATTAGAAAAGAGAATTTACATGTATACCCATTCAAAGGTCCAAATTGAACATATATATATATGACATATGACCCATAAACATACACGAATATTTGCAGAGATATTTTTGGTGTAAACGTTAAATAAAAGTACTTTTTAAACACATCATTATAATGACAATAACATATACATAGGTTTTGGTTCAGGAGGTCCCAGTGCCAGTTCAATGTGAAGTATGGGATGTGACTGCATTTCATCCGAAATAATTCAAAATTCATTCAAAATATTTTATAGAGAAAAATTAATTAATTATATAACATTAATAAATATATATATCTTTTCAGAATCAGCGTATTAAAATTTCAGCCCCAATCAAAGGCCCAGCCCGGCCCACGAAAAGCACTAGCAAATAGTGGGCCAACGCGGCACCCAAGACCCTATTAATAAGGACATAAGCAAAAACGTCTTAAAAGACTCCAACTCAATGAGTATCACCCGCATGGCTCCAAACACCAATAAAGATCCTCTAATTTAATCGTTCTCCCTCAACCACGTGTCTACCTCCCATTTGACCAACTTTTTCACCATTCCCATCGAATCACTTCACGCCACGTGTTTCGTGAGGTGACCAGCTTCATCCTAATCCATCTCGATGATTTCCATCTGTTAGGGTTCAAACAGCGGACACGAAATGCAATAGATCGCAGCCGTTGAAAATTTCAGAGTCTTTGTTGATAACCTCTAGGCCATTTGGACGGTGTTGATTGGCCGACAGCATCGACCCCTGTTATAGTTTCAGCGCGACCCCTCTCTCCCCGACTGGTCCTTCTCCACTGCCGCAATCTCTCTCGACTCGTGACCACGCTTTCGCTTTTGCCCGCCATCGCTGACCTAGATCTACGCCCAATTTCTTCTTAGCTTGGCCACGAAGAGGCTTGAGATCTAGCGAGGATCCATGGAGGGAGCTGTGAGGTGTGGCGGCTGAGAGGATTTGTTGAGGTTTTTTGGGTTTGTGGGGTGTTTATGGCCATGCAGAAGCCGGCGGTGGCGCTGGGGTTTGGTGTGGCCGGGGGATATGGATCTTGTAAGTTGGAGGAGGCTGTGGCGCCGGATAGGTTCCCAGCGGGGTTGAGGGTTCTTGTGGTGGATGATGATGTGACTTGTTTGAGGATTTTGGAGCAGATGCTCCAGAAATGCCTTTATCGAGGTGAGTTGGATGTGATGGATTTGAGTGTTTATTTTAATTGTTCTTTGCTGCTGTTTGTTGATCAATTAAGCAATAAAATGGCAGTTTGTAGTTGATTTGTATGTTTGCGTGGTTTGGTCATAGTTTAGTAAATCTTAGAGAGACTTCGTTGCTCAATTTTAGTGATTTTTCATCTTGGTGAGACAGAGAATTTGGAAGATAGAGAGTGAGGTGTGGGGAGTAGAAGTGCATCAATGCTGTTCTTTGTCTTCTGTGGGTTATAAATTGGTCAAGATAGGAAGAGGACTAGTCTAAGATCCTTGTTTGAGGTAGGCTTGTCCTAGTATTGGCTGGATAATTTGATGGCAATCAATTCCCAGACTTCGAGATGCTGCAAGATATACCTGATGAATTAATTATGCACAGCGTTTTTTATTTGGTTTTTAGTATGCTTTCTCACAAAATTTCACATTTAAATCATTGAACTCCAAAAACTATTTTTCTCGGAGTGGCCAATTTTGTCTTACTAACCATCTCCCAGATTCATCATTGACAGCTCTATGGTAAAAAAAACCCTCTTGGGTATATAGTCCATGAACCCAATTTCATCTAAAGGTATCTGGGATAATTTGTGAATGTTGCTTTCCTTACCTTTTATGTGATGTGTGTTATAATTTAGATTTATAATCTTTGCTGTTTTGGTTTATTTTCTTATTTTTGTTGTTTTGATGAAATATGGGAATCTACTATTCTAGTTGTTTAAATTATCAGCCTATTCTTGATGACATGTAAAAGAGAAAATTTTAAATTTCTAAATCTTTGGAAATTAGTTTATGGATGGCATTCTTAGATGGGAAATCTAGTTTGAATTAATGCTAGTTTCAAGAATATTTAATGAAGCTGAACATTAATCCTCTTGTTTCCTATCAGTTGAGTAAAGCCCAGTTGTATTATTCGTCCACAATATGTGTGTGTATATATATATATTCATTTTATTTGCATAGTATTTTACTATCTCTGTGCATGACGGCTCTGATGAAGTCCAAAATATGTATTGTCCAGCCAAATTGTGAAGATTTGAATGCTAGATTACTTTCTGTGCCTTGTTTTGTGAGACTATTTGTCATGGTTTTGGAAGCATTGTTAGTTGACATGGTCAATGCCTGATCTTATACGAACTACAATTCTCTGTCTTTTGCATTTACCTTTCTTCACCCAATATTATGTGGAGATTTTACTCTGCAGTTACAATTTGCTGTCGGGCTGCAAAAGCTTTATCTCTTCTTCGGGAGAGGAAGGGTGGTTTTGATGTGGTAATTAGTGATGTCCATATGCCTGATATGGATGGATTTAAGCTACTTGAGCATGTTGGCCTTGAAATGGACCTTCCTGTCATAAGTGAGTAAATTTGTGTAATTTATCTGTTTTGTCTATGGTTCTGAGAATAATCCAACTTGTAAATTTTTCTAGTGATGTCTGCGGATGGGAGCACCAATGCTGTGATGAAAGGAATAAAGCATGGGGCCTGTGATTATTTGATCAAGCCCGTACGAATGGAAGAGCTGAAGAATATATGGCAACATGTTCTCAGGAAAAAGTGGAACGAAAATAAAGAACTCGAAAATTCAAGCAGCCTGGAAGATCCTGAACATAAAAAACGAACCATGGATGAAGCTGAATATACTTCTTCTGTGAATGATGGAACTGATGGTACTTGGAAATCTCAAAAGAAAAAGAGAGATTCCAAAGAAGAAGATGATGGTGAACTGGATAGTGAAGATCCTGCTGCATCAAAGAAACCTCGTGTGGTGTGGTCTGTGGAACTCCATCAGCAGTTTGTCAATGCTGTAAACCAACTTGGAATTGATAGTAAGACTTATGAATCATCTCCCATTCTGTTTTGTAATGCTTAAAATATTTCATTTTTGAGCATTTAATGAAGAAGCACATGGATATGAATTTTCCTTGCCAATAATAATCTATATATGCACCAACATTTTTGCAGAGGCTGTTCCGAAGAGAATTCTTGAGCTGATGAATGTACCTGGGTTAACCAGGGAAAATGTTGCAAGCCATCTACAGGTCCAGTTCTGTACTTCATCTGATATTTTTTTTAGATATGTTTGGCAATCTCGAAGATGTAGGCTTGCAAAAAATTCCTTTTTATAAGTCACCTGTCAAACATGATACGTACTTTTGTAATACACATTCTCATTAAATTCTTGAACATTTATGGTCATGTACAACTAATATAAAAATGTGGTTCCCGGCCAAAATAATCTCCTGATTCATTTGTTCTAATATAGATTTCGATTAACAGATTCATGGCCTATTAGTCCGCATTTGGTGTTTGGTATAAGAATGCCTTTTGTGCAAATATTTTATAGTTCAGATATGCTGCAGTGCCTTTCCTACTTTAAGTTGTAGAATAATTATGGTACTTGAGAAAGTTGAATCTTTGTCGTGAATTTCTTCACATAAAATCATGCACTGCTCCTATCTGCACATTAGATTAACTTGTGATAATCTCAGTCTTGGCTTTTTGCTCTCTAGATGGAGGTACAATTGGACGTGTTCTGTCATCTACTAAGAATTTATGGTTAAGTCTTATTATTGGTTTGCATGTTAATTCTGTACAAATATGAGCACGTACGCTCTAATGCCACATTTTTGGGGGTTGGCATTTTTTGGCACACAGTTCAAAATTTCGGATAGTTGATACGTTAATCATAGTTCGAGTAATTTTTGACCGATTTTTTTTTCTTACACCAATATTAAGCAAACAACATTGTTTTTATGGCATTCTATTTTTTTAGTTGTCTGTTGAAATGTGTTATCTTTTGTTTCTCTTGAATTATATGACGAGTTTTATTTTTCAGCAATTTGATAACAATGTGCAGAAATTCAGACTGTACTTAAAAAGGTTAAGTGGAGTAACCCAACCCAGTTCTTTCTGTGCTTCGCTAGAATCAAATGGTAAAGTTGGTCCCCTAGGTAGACTTGATCTTCAAGCACTGGCCTCTACAGGACAGATTCCTCCACAGACTCTTGCTGCTTTGCATGCTGAGCTAATGCGGCGCCCTTCTGACAGCTTAGTTTTGCCAGCAATGGATCACCAAGTTCTACTACAAGCTTCAGCTAAAGGTCCCAAGTGCATTCCTTTTGATCATGATGTGGCAGCTGGGCAGCCCATGTTAAAATGCCAATCAAACATATCTAAACAGTTTCCTCAATCCAGTATATCTTTTGAGAACATGTCTTCTGGTCTTATGGGTTGGTCATCTAGTCACCCTGGTATGTCAGGTTGTGCCAACAACATTGAAGTAGTAAACAACATTCAAAATAGTAACATTCTGGCACAGATGTTACAGCAGCAGCAGCAGCAGCAACAGCAGCAGCAGCAACAGCAGCAGCAGCAACAGCAGCAGCAGCAGCCATTTGCTGTGCTATCGGAACCCCATCATGCAGTTAATGTCCAACCTTCCTGTCTTGTATTTCCTTCTCAGTCAGTAAATGGTTTCCAGACAGGGAACATTCCCATTCCTGTAAATAGTAGTACAAACAGTGTCGGGGGCCTTTCTGATACATCTACCAATTTTCAGGTAGGTAGAACTTCCGTTTGCAGTGAAAACTCCAACTTAAATAGCAGCAACATGGCTGTAGGTTATAATCATCCTTCATCCCAATCAAATAGTATATCTTTGGTTGCAAGGCAAGTCTCAGATGAAGAACTTAAGGGTGACGGAGTGTTAAACTCATATTCAATGCCAGGATCTATTCCCTCTGTATTTCAGAACTCACCTGTGAATTTTGGTCCTTCCACTAAAATGCTTGGTCTTTCTTCTAACATGTGCACTCCAAGCTATGGGACAAAGACTGGAACATTGCCTGAACATGCAGTTGGAAGGAATCTTGGTTTTGTTGGCAAAGGTGCTTGCTTTCCTAGTCGGTTTGCAGTGGATGACATTGAATCATCAACAAATGATGTCAGACAACGGAGTGCATGCACTTTTGATGATGCAGAAGTTGTGAAACAAGAGCTTAATTTGGATTTTCTGGATGACATCAAAACTGGAAACCCTGTGTTACCACATTTTGCTCAAAGTGGTTTCACAGGTGTTCTATCCAAGTAGGTAATGGTTCATTCTCTACAGTCTACTTGATTTCATTCTCGAATGTGGATAAATTTTGTATGCCTTACTTTCTGTCACTTAAATATAATAATGCATCAATCATTCTATAAGAAAGAAACCTCATTTGGGTCTGTTTAGATTATTTTCGTGGAGGTGGTAAGAAGTAGGTTCTTGATCTTAATCAATGGACAATGTCTATTTTGTTTCAATACAAAATTCTCCTTATTATCTGTAATCTGTAGGAGAATGCAACTATGGCTTCGGAAATTGTTATATATCTTGCCCATTAGATGAATATATTATTTATTGAAGTTTGGTTTAGGGAGTTATCTAAGGTAAACCTCATTATTACTTCTTCTCGGGAATAGTTGTTGATTGCATGCTATCATATGCTTCATTTGAAGAAAACATTGACCTTGTTTTCACTTGCATCTATTGAACAACATAGACTTAAGATCTTCTCTAACTTTGGTGTTATTTCTGATCGTATTAATTTACAGTTCCATTCTTGATTTTACTTTTAAGTTCATTGAAGTTAGAGAAGGTCTCAATTATTCAACAAATAATTTTTTGCATTCCCTTAGTCCTTGCAGTATTTAGAAAACTTAATTTTTTAGTAGATATAAATTTATAGAACTGTCAAATAACCGGAATTGCAATTTTCCCTTGAGAAAAATCATGATATGAGATATATTAGATGAACTTGTAGTTTCATTGCTTATATGATAGAAGAAAATAATGGAGGTTCTTTAATGTATTGAGAGTATTGAGGCAAATTCATTATTTTTGGGAGTTCACAGGTGAATAGGATTTTTTAATTGATATATTACCAGACAGGTGGTGTTTAGTTGCGGTTAAAATACCTTGGTTAAGTTGGGTTGAGGGTTGGGTGTTTGAATTTGTTCAAGGGGGAAAGCTTTTATTTGAAGTCACAAAGCTATGATTTCATTAACAGTAATCAACAGTAAATATTTAAGACTACTTTTCTTTTCTAAGTAAGTATTTATTAATATTAATTAATTAATTATTGATTGATAAATTTGTTTTGTTACTTATCTATTCAAACCTTCGAAAAGAAAGTTGTGAGATTGGAGGTTACCTAAACCACAAGCAAGGAGTTTGGTTGGAGGTAGTGGGCCAAGTTATCCCCCATTCAAATACGACATTATTGACTAAGAATGCTGAATGGTATAATTTGTCTAATTGATTATGGAAAAAGAGTAATATTTTTTAATTGAAAAAATAGGTCTTTGTGATATTAGGATTGAATGGATGGATAAGAGGGGCCAGAAATATGGAAAAGATCATGTCAAATTATTGAGAAAGGCAACCAAATCTTGTCATTTGACATGAATTTTTGAGATATTGTTATGCTCTTCTTGATATGGAATATTTGAAATATCATATGATTCATCCCCTGGAGTAAAAGAGTAAAAGCTAGTCAAGATTTTTAAAAATTATTGAGTAATTTGATTGTTGCAGCAAGAAAAATGTGTAGTGTTTTGGCATCTAACTCATGTTCTCTTTCTGTTAGACAAATAAAATTGCAGAATGACATAATCATATGCTGCTTCGTATTTGATAATCTAGCCCTTTCAGTGAAAGCCTAATAACTAGTCTAAATTCTAAAAAAATAAGTTGGTGACTTGATCACTGGAGCAAAAAGAGAAAGGTCGAGCATTTAAACATGTATTCCTCTTGTAGACTCGAATACATTTGCAGAATGGCTTAATGATTCGCAGCCCTGACATTGTTAATCTAACATACATACTTTTTGAAGATTGATGGGATATAAGGTGTTCAATATGAATAACTAAGAGTGTTGAAGAAGGACTACAATTGGTTTTGGTGTGTCTGCTTTAACTGGGAGGCTGTGGCTTGGTTGGCTTTTATGGAAATGGTGGTTGTTCATGTTGAAAAGATGTACAGTAATATTTCATCTATTCTTCTCCCTTTTTCTACCATTAATCAAGATCAAAACTTGAACAATAAAATACCATTTAGAGATGAACAAAGAAATGCCTAAAATTCCCCCGGAAATGATGGTTCTTATAGTTTTCTATAGAAGTCCTTTGTGCAACAACAGATACTGGTGTTTTATGGAAGATTCCTCTCCAATGTCTGTGGAAGATGTAATTGAGAAAGGTGAAGAAAAGCCTACTGATCAGGTACTAAATGATGCTTGGAGAAGCTGATGTACCAAGGTAATTGAGTGAGGTGAAGAAAAAGAAAAAAACTGACAAGGTACCAAATGATGCTTAGAGAAGCTGATGTACCAAGGTGCTAAATATTCAAGGTGCTGATTGGGCCCCATTCAGAACAAATTGATAAACAGCAGAAATAAATTGAAAGGTTTTTACATGCCTGACAGCCTCAGTATCATAATTGGCATTTAGAGGAGCTGTTATATAACTCATGCAGTCATTAAGTATTGGAATTATGCCGCAGTCATCATGCGATATCTTTCTGCAGGAGCTTTGATTAAAGATGTGAAGTGATTCTAAAACTCATGTATCACCTATATTTCTCATGGTTCTGTTTCTTTAGTCATGTTAATAGGTTTTATATGTATTCTCCTTAAAAAAATTTAATTTACCATACACATGCACTTTCTATTAAGTTGATTTTTATTGAATTTACGGGAAAACGAATAAGGCCAATATAGGTTTGAGGAACTTTGTGATAGGATGGTGAAATGCTGTCAGAACATTTCACCTTTTCCTGAAGTTACAAACATAATTTCGACCCCATTGGATTATAATGATGGCTAGACAATGTATTTACAGAGTTTGTGCAGGAAACGGTTTTAATCAGCCATATTCAATATCTAGTTAGATTCTAGTTTTGATTAAGAGGGGATGCCGTGTTCTGTTTTTTCCATATAAGATTCTAAAGAGGGGTATCCAACATCTTGTCACTTGCTTGATGTTGCTATATATTAATTTCACTTTTATCTAGATCTAAATAAGACGATGGAAAACCTAAAATGGGTTTAGTACTTTTGTTTTTATTGCTCTTAGACAATATATTCTGAAACTAGGAGAAAGCATTATGCAAAAGACTGTCAAAACTTCCTACTTATCTACACTGCTTATACTATGGTATTGTCTACCGATTCTATCTGGAATTAGAATAACTCTTCTTGGGGGATTTCATCCACAAACGCGAAGTTTATGGGTGACGGATATTAATCATCATCATTTAGCCACTGCATTTCCTTTCTTTGTTACTGGTCATATGTATAGAACTAACTTTGGGATTGGGCACAGTCTCAATGATCTTTCAGAAGCACATATTCCTCCTGGGGGTTGATTAGGAGGGGCAACTGGGATTTTGGATCACAAATAACCATATGTTTGTTAATGTGAACGAAAATAAAAATTGCCATGGACATTAGTTGGAACCTTGAAAATTTTGATTGGTGATTTTGGGTGATTTTAGTGCTCTGGTTTAATTTTTGCTTTTTATTACTGTTTGACCAGCAGTATGACCAGATAACTAGCAATGGAAATTCCTCTGTTAGTTTAAATTACAATGAGCCAATCTCTCTGTTCATGTTCGTATTTAAATTTCATGTGAGTAAATCTTTGGGATCTTCAAAAGGTATTTTTGAATTGATTGTGATCCAAATTACTTTTGCATGTCTTATCAACGAATCCCAAACCTTGCATTCTACTTCTGGACATGTGGTTCTTTAGTTAGGTAAATTTAGTCATGGACGTCTGTACCGACATTTGTTTTTTAGGATGTGGTCTTTGGTTTTTTATGCAATGATGCTTCTTGAACTGCTTAGGTGATAGTTGGACAAAGTCTTCCCTATAATCATGTAAGCTTAACTATACAGTCATGCAGAATGGGTCTCTTGATAGTCATTTTCTTGAGTGTTACTCTATATAATCAGTGCTTTAGATTGCCTTCCTAGCCTTGAGCACTCATACATAGAACGTAGCTTCGTCTGATAGTATGAAAGTTAGGGATGTCAACAAGGCGGAGATTCACCGGGGGATACAATCCCCGGCTCCGGCCCTGAATTTTAGTTCTCATCCCCGACCCTGAACCTGAATATAGGGAATTTTTTCCCATCCCTGTCCCCGTGGGGATTTTTCGGGTTCGGGGATTCCCCGGCTCCGATTATTATTTAGAATTTTATTTAATTTTTATATTAATGTTCATTTAATTATTAATAATTTGCTAATTAAATAAATTAATGGTTTTTTTTTTCCATTTTTATTTAAATATTTATAACATAAAACATAATATATATATATATAGTATTTAAATTAAAGATTTAATATTTCGGGGCCGAGGTGAGGTGGGGAGGATATTCCCCGCCCCGGTCCCAACCCCGATAGGGAACTTTTTTTGGCCCCGGCCTTGACCCTGAAAAAAATCCCCTGCCCCGATGGGGCGGGGAATCGGGTTCCTCGTCGGGGCCGAGGCTCATTGACATCCCTAATGAAAATATGCTCCATTATTGATTAAAAAATTGCTTGACTGAACATGTTTTATAGGGATGCTTAGCAGAATACGTGAACCTCGATGGCTATTCGTGGACAGTATCAATCAACAGCAACCACACCACATTGGTATGATACAATTTCGTGTTATCTGAGCAGTAGTCTTCATCTTGGCATCATGTAAAGGTTATGGTATCAGAATATGTTACTGATGCTCAGGGTGAAGTGCCCGCTCTTGATAATAGATGATTCTGCGTTCTCGTAACGCTTATTTCACATTGATGGCAGGAAGAATGGTATGTTGGGCTTGTTGTAATATAATCACTTTGTATGCTTGAATATGTTGTTGAAATTATAAGTATGGAATTACATGTCCTTAATCTGTAATCTGGTTGAAATCTGCAATTTAAACAGGTGCCTTTGGCGCTGAGTGTTGTAATAATCCGGTCAAATTTGCCTCTATTTTCTTGTTTTTCAGGAATCTCAGATGTAAACTTAGTCACTAAGGCACCCCATTTCATTTTGTCTAAGTCTGCTGTGGTGTTCGTTTGCTTTTGTTTTTGTTTTTGAATGGAACTTCCATGGGATAGGGGACCAGTAAATGATGTGTTGCCTTTATTATTTCTTTGCTGTTAAGTCACTAGTTGTCACTTTTGTTTCATTGGTTTTGTTTTGTCATTTGTTTTTTAGTCCATCGCTTTAATGTTTGTTTATGCAAATGTGTCACTGCTTTTAATGTGTCACAATGGTGAGAAATATCAAATTAAAGAATATTGTCGATGTTTATTTATTTATTTATTTATTTATCATTTAAATGAGGATGCTCTGTTTTTTTCTTTTTTGTGTGCAAAAGAAGTTTTTGTATGCAGCTTCTTTCCCTGTGAACAATTTTTTAATATGTTTTGTTTTCTAAATTTAAGTAGTTTATTTTTCATTTCATTTTATTATTAATAGTTTTTTATAACATTGTTTTAACAACACATTGATATTAATTATAAAAATAATGTTATATATTAAATGATTAACAATCATTCGCTAACAACTCATTTGAAAACCCTTAATTTATACAAAAAGGATATTCCTCTATATTTGAAGAAATTATATTAAATTATCATTGTTTTTTTTTTTAAAATATCAAAAACAGAGTTGAAGAAACCCCAGCATCTTACCACACCAATATTTTACTTGCACTCCCGCTGGAATTGGACCCTCCTCTTTTCTTCCTTTTGTTAATATGATTTTGGTTTTTTTAATATAAGATTTTTATTTCGGAGAGGATTTAAAATTGAATCCAAAGAAAGTGTAAGTGTTTATTGAATTTGTGATTGCGCTCCTATTTACATTTTTTATATAAGCATGTCATATTTCAAAAAAAAAAAAAAAAAAAAAAAATATATATATATATATATATATATATATATATTTTTATTTTAAAGTCCACAGTAGGCGTACATAGGGAAATACTAAAAAGAAAAATGACCCGAATAAAAAGTTTCCGTTGGATTTATGTCTGTCGACTGTCGCTCGTTGTGTTGACTTGTCTTCATAGCCCGAAGAAAACTAGTGACTATTGAGTCTTCCTCGCTCTTGACGCTACAGTCCTCCGTACTTTGCTCCTTTTTCTCTCATTGGTTCTTGGCTTCCAAATTCCCAACAATGAAAAGGATGACAACCATGCCCACAATTATGCTTCCCATTTCCTTGTCCTTCTTTTATTGAATCCTTTCGTAGTCTTCTTCTCCAAATCTTCTGTTTCTGTTGTGGAGAAGCTGCATGTGGTGAGAGTTTGTTTCTCTTCTTCACTTGGTTGGGCTGTTATATTTGTTGATGGATTGTTGTTGTTGTTGTTGTTGTTGTTGTTGTGATTTTCTTGTTATTTGGTTTTGGTTAATAATTTGGTTGGTTTCCTTGTTGATTTTGAAGTTTTAATTTTGTCTTCTTGATTTTTAGTTCTGATTGAATTTTATCCTTAATTGGAGTGGGATCTTGAAGGAACTGGGTGATTTGACTGTTTTAGTTTTTTTGTCTGCAGTTCGTTATTTAGTTTCAAGACAAATGGTTGGGGTGTTGATTGTGGCTTCATGTTTGTGCTTGGTTTTTTATAGATTTCTTTTTTCGTATACATTGCTTCATTTTTAGTTCTGATACCCTAAATATTATGCTTGATGGAAGTGGAAATATGAAATGTTAAAGAAAACCTGACAATTTTAAAGGTTATTCATGGTACTTTGGCCTGCAGTAGTGGTTTTCTGTGAAGCTGCCTTGTTTAACTAGGGTTCCGTGGTGTTTTGTTCTGCAGTGGTTTTCTCTGAAATATACCTGTTTTACATAGTTTCAAGAGAAATGGTAGGGAAGACAATTAGGATTTCTGGATTTCCTATAGACGTTACTGCAAATGAGGTGAAGGTATTTTTGGAGAGATATGTGGATGAGGGGGCAGTGGATGCAGTTAAGGTTAGACTCCCAAAAGTTCGCACTAGAAGTTCGAGAGCTTTTGCACTTGTTCAGTTCTCTTCCAGCAAGCATGCTGGAGAGATCTCCTCCCGTGCTCAGCTGAAGAGTCTAAGGTATGGGACTTTTATTCTGACTACGATAAGTGCGGATCATGATATTGTGCGGAAGCCAAGAATCCCTCTGTTCACTTTAGAGGATGCAATGTTGCATTTGGGATGCCCAATTTCATCAGAAAATTTCTCTGTCCTAGGGAGTTTCAAGAGTGTCAGGGTTGACTTTGGTTTTAATTTGAGGAAAATATATTTCCTTATATCATCATTGAGTAAGTCATATAAACTTGAACTTTCGTATGAAGCCATTTGGGAAATACAGCTGCTGTGCTCCCTTGACAAACGCGAGAAGTTTCTCCTGATTCAGGTTTGCTTATGTAAACTTTATCATGTGAGGTCTTTATTTCTTACTTATTGGCAGACACATGACTTAAAGTTTTCATGTACCTAATCTTTGACATTTTTGTATCAGAATTCTAAACTATTTAAATTAGCTGTTTAAGATTCAAAGAGAACATATATGTAAGGCTTCGGTTGAAAGCCTACGTATTGAATGTCCTTGTCTCTCTAAGTCTATCGTGGCATTTACAGTAGCTGCTATTCAGGCTTCTATTTTAGTGCCAAACAAGAGATGTGCTTGTCTTCTCTCACTAAAAGGCTAAATGATACACTATTAATTGAAAAGGAAGGACAACTGTTTTTATTCAGAATTTACTGCCAGTATTACAGACTGTTTATACTTTTACAGCAGCCTCTTTGCTCTGGTGTTCGATATTTTCTTTTTTTGTCATCCACATTGCAATTAGTGAATTTTTCCAAGTTCCTTTGTACTTAGAGATGTTTGCTAATAGATTCTTCAGTCTATCTTGTCATACCTTCACTTAAGATGTTGCCAATTTCATACCATTGAAGTGCCTCCTTTGTTGGGTTTAAAACCTTCTATTTCAGTTTCTTTTAGTCATAGCTAGTACAATTGTTGGACCTTTTTACCCCTATGAGGTATCAATTTGTCTTATTGGTAGTGTTTTGAGAAAAGACTGGCTAATAATATCTTGTACTTTTTCTTCTTTGGGGTGATAATGTAATTCATATTGTTACAAATTCATGTTAATACTGGTTATCGATAGGTGTTTTATTCGAATTGTTTATCATGAAAATGAACAATACTTTTCCTTGAATAATTTCTCTTGATCTCTTAACTGAAATTCAAATATTTATTAGTCTTGATTTGATGCTATAATTTTTAATTACATGTCTTGTGTGAGCACTCCCAATCCTTTGCTTTGACAGGCTGTTTTAGTGTACCAAATTCTTTTATAATTGGCAACATGTAACTCTGATATGTTTATTAGTATTTTTTCCCTTCAGTCATTTACTTTATCAACTAGCTGACTTTTTTTCTTCGAGGTCCTTTTCGCACTAATAATGTTTAATCTCAGAAATAGATACTGTATCTGCATACGCCTTAAGAAATGTTCATGGTTCGGTGACTTGTTATGTTCTTGATATTTTTGTTTATCTGTGTGGTTAAATAACCTAGGTACAAGCTGCACCTCGTATTTATGAATGCTCTGAGCAAAACTCTAGTATTTTATATGAAGATGCTCGTCTCAATTTTTTCAAGGATCTTCCAGATGACCAATGGATCAGAACAACAGATTTCACTCAAGTGCGTAGCATTGGGCAATCTTCTGCGTTTTGTTTGCAGCTACCCTATGGCTGCAGTCTTCCAAATATTCGTGAATACTTTGTTTACTACAAGGAAATGGATGGTCCTTTCCATCTGCAGATAGGTTCATCTTTCTCTCGTAGCTTGGATTTAGTTCCTATTGTAGAACCTTCATCTGGGATTAAGGTGCCTTACAGAATTCTTTTTAAGATAAATCACATGGTTCAAAATGGGACACTCATGGGCCCAACACTTGATCACAAGTTCTACAGATTAGTGTCTCCGCATTTTACACCCATCAACCATATAGAACGAGCATTAGAAGAGATGTCTTACTTGAAGAGCTCCTGTCTTAATCCTGCAAATTGGCTACATGAGAAGTATCAAAAATTTCAAAGATCGAAGCATGTCACGAAATCATCCATGATTTCCTTAGATTCTGGTTTGGTGTATGTTCATCGGGTTCAAGTGACTCCTTGTAAAATTTACTTCTATGGACCTGAGATAAATGTTTCTAATCGTGTGATACGACACTTTTCGGAAGATATTGATAATTTTATCCGGGTTTCTTTTGTTGATGAGGATTGTGAAAAGATGCGCTCAACTGATTTATCACCTCGTTCTGGCATTGAAAAGCGGACAGCCATTTATGAGAGAATACTTTCTACAATGAGGAATGGCATGTGTATTGGTGATAAGAAGTTTGAATTTCTTGCTTTCTCATCAAGTCAGTTAAGGGAAAATTCTACATGGATGTTTGCTTCAAGGCCTGGACTAACGGCTGCTGATATACGAAAATGGATGGGTGATTTTCGTAAAATAAGAAATGTGGCTAAATACGCAGCAAGGCTAGGCCAATCTTTCAGCTCCTCTACTGAAACCTTAACCGTTTACAGGGATGAGGTTGAAGTTATTTCTGATGAAGAAAACTCAGCAGGTTATGTGTTCTCAGATGGAATCGGAAAAATCTCACCTGAATTTGCCAGAGCAGTGGCTAAAAAATGCCACATAACAACTTCAACACCTTCAGCATTTCAGATCAGATATGGTGGATATAAAGGTGTTGTTGCTGTTGACCCTACATCGTCAATGAAGTTATCCCTGAGAAAAAGCATGTCAAAATATGAATCAGAGAACAACAAACTAGATGTCCTGGCTTATAGCAAGTACCAACCGTGTTATCTTAATCGTCAGTTGATTACTCTTCTGTCAACTCTTGGTGTTAAGGATGCTATATTTGAAAGGAAGCAAGAAGAAGCTGTCAAACAATTGGATAATATCTTGGTAGATCCATCCAGTGCTCAAGAGGCAATTGAGATAATGTCTCCAGGAGAAACAACCAATATACTCAAAGAAATGTTGTTGTGCGGTTATAAGCCTGATGCAGAACCATTTCTTTCAATGCTGCTGCAAACATTTAGAGCAACGAAGCTGCTGGAACTGAGAACTAGATCAAGGATATTTATTCCAAAAGGAAGGTCTTTAATGGGATGTTTGGACGAAAAACGGAAGTTGGAGTACGGTGAGGTATTTGTACAAGTTTCTCGCACTGGAAACAAACATGTTTATGATGATGGTCTCTCTAAATTTAGTGGAAGTGAACTCAGAGGCGGTACGGCTGTTGTTAAAGGAAAAGTAATAGTTGCAAAGAACCCTTGCCTCCATCCTGGTGATATCCGTATCCTGCAGGCTGTTGATGTTCCTAGTTTGCATCATATGATTGATTGTGTTGTTTTTCCACAAAAAGGAAAGAGGTAGGCATGCAATTTCTGGTCTAAATTTTATGATAAAATCTGTCTCTGGTTCAACTTACGGACAACTCATATAAAATCTATATGTTTTATTTCCTTATTTTGTCGAAACTTCTCTGGTGCTGATTTTTGTCAACCAATATACTCAAGAGATAATTTTATGGTGCTACTGCCTAAAGGATTGAGAACTAAAATGAGAAAGGAATGAATAGCTTAGCATGACTTTGGTCACCAGGGAAGGTTTTCCATGACTGATAGGACTACAAAAAGAATTTTAACGAACAAGATGAAATGGGAATTGAACATGGGTTCTGATTACAAGATGCATAAGATAGTACCTAACCTTTAGACTTTGAAACCTAGCTAAAAATAGTATAATGTATCTTGGATGACATGAGAATATTTGGCTGTGTGTTAGGCCTTACTGGAATTGTTGCCATTGTCCCATTAATATTAATATTGTCAGTGCTCCCCCTTTATTTGGTTTGTGAAGATGCTTAATGCCCATGTTGCATAGAAAGGATAATTGATGTTTAATTGTGGTTTTGTTGAATACATTTACCACTTTATTGGTGATGGCAATTTCTAGACGATGAATACATTTACCACTGCTTCTTGTGTTCCTCAAAAACTAGATTAGCAACAATATTGTCGAGCTTCTTGCTTGACACAATAAATTTCATAACAAAAGTTTCAAGTTTTTGATCAAGGTTTGTGACGAGCAATTCTGAGTTACTAGTTCTGTAGCATGATACACATACACCACCTCAGTTGAATATGCAATACAGCCATCGTTTTTGTTCTATTTTATCAAATAGAGCTCTTACTAAGAAAGAACATAGCAGCCCCTAGTAGAATGACACATGGTAGGACAACTAATCCAACCGGAATCATATCAACCAACTATGTTCAAAGAGCCACTGGATGTAATAAGAATGCCTTGTCTTGGAGTTTTCCAAGTATCAAAGAGAAAAACATTAGAAACATTTACAACTCAAGATGCTCCATGTGTTCCTGAAAAATTAGACTAGGCAACAATATCGTCGAGCTTCTTGCTTGACACAATCAATTTTATAACAAAAGTAAGAGAAAATTCTAATCTTTGAGCAAAGTTTGTGACAAACAATGTTGCACTGCCTTGGTTGAATGATGTAATTCAACAATCGTTTTGTTCTATTTATTGAATAGGGTTCTTACAAAGAAAAAACATGGTGCCAGTTGTAGAATGACACATTATAGGACAAGTAGTCCATTTGGACTCACGATAACCATCAAACTCCAAAGAGCTATCAGATGTACTGAGAATACCTTAGCTTGGACTTTTTAAATATTGAAGAGAAAAAAAAAAAGAGTGATAGGTAGATGTTGAGTTTGAGACCAATGCATGAACTGACATATGATGCTAAGATCAAGCTAATGTGTTTGGGTGATAATAAGATAAATGAGGTGGACAAACAAGCTAGCATATATAGCTGGATTTCCTTTTAAGTCACCATTTGATTTGGTAAGCTCAAGATATTACTTGTTAGGAGCATCTTTAATGTTGGCTTCTAAAAGACTTGAAGCATGAAGAAGATCAAAAATATACTTTGCATAAGATAGAAGTTCATAAAGGAACAAATGTTTTTCAGCGTAAGCATTTAAGGTAAGCTATACCTTTGTTCCAAAATCATTGTATTGGAACACATTGCTTTACGTGATATCAGTAAAGCAAGTATCATTTCCTATCATTATAGTATTGACAACATAAATAAGAATGAAAATGTAAGAGGATCCTCAGCACCCAAAAAAAAACACCTTGGTTGGCATTGGAACGAGGAAAGCTGATCTCCATCAAAGCTGTTGAGAAGATGGATAACCAATTTCATCCAACTCGTTTCAATGCATAAAGTGATTTATGGAATTTGCATATATGTCTGTGGTGTGAAACATGATGCCCAAATGTTGATTGTTTTGTTTTTCCCATCAATGACACAGAAAATAAGTGCTAGTCACTGATGTGCTAGATTGTGGCATATATTCATATTTCATCATGCATATGCTGATTATATTTAATGTCATTCCACATGCGTAGGCTAGATTACACACTTCAAGGTAAAATTTAAATCCCAGCTCTCTTTATAAACATGCATGCTCACACATTCACACGAACACAAGTTAACTTTAAAGTTTAAAACTTTTGTGATTTGTGCTGTGAGGCTTATGACAATCATAACATTGGTTAAATTATGTGCACAACAGTCCTTCTGCTGGTGATGTTAGTTTCTCACCCTTGAACACAGATCAGAGCTGTGAATTGACCACTCAGAAGTGATAGTTAATTATGTATAATTATTAAGCTTATACGAGGTTTACTTTGTATAGCAGTTTACTAGATTTACTATATACATTTGCTAGTGTGCAAAGGGCAACTTTTAGATTATTGTACTGAGACATGTAATTGAATTCATTAGAGTAAATTACTATTTTAAATTCAAGCATAGAACAATCTAGTAATGCCTGCTTGATTCCCCATATTTTGCCCTTTTTTTGATAGTTTTTTTATCATTAATGTGTTATCATAAGAATTCAACTTGATATCACGCTCATGTACTTCCCTAAATGGCTAAGTCTGCAAAACTTATGAAGTGATTGTTGCGATCATATTGCTTGCAAAATGAGATCAGTTTTTTAATTTATATCTGCATTTGCCCTTTTACTTAATTGTCTGAAAATTGCACAACTGAAAAACCTCCACATGTAAGAATATTGGTTCTTAACTCTATGCCATAGTATCTGACTGAGATTGGTATTATTTCAGACCACATCCAAATGAGTGTTCAGGGAGTGACTTGGATGGAGACATATACTTTGTGAGTTGGGATCCAATGCTCATTCCACCTTGTCAGGATGAACCTATGGATTACACGGCTGCGAAAGCTGAGAACCTCAATCATGATGTTACAATTGAGGTAGAAATTAACACTTTGATCGCTTCTTATCCTGGTAGATTAGTGTGAATTTGGCTATGTTTCTCAGCTTACTTCAGCCATTTTGATTTATGATTCGGGGTTGTTTATTATGGAATTCCATTCTTATATTTCCATAATTGAAATTAAGAGGACATGGCACAAATTTGTATTTCCCCTGTGATGATCCGTTCCTTTTTTGGTCCTCTCTTCAACCCTATGTCTCTTATTCCCAAGGAGGTAGTAAAAAATTAGAAATTTAGCACAAAACACAGATGAAACTGAGTTATTTGGTAATTTAATATATAGTAATGGTGGAAGTCCGAACAAGGTCTTGAACTACTCTGAAATTTCACTTTTGTGCCTCTTCCCGAGTTGAAATGTCAAAGAATTTTGTTAGCCACCAGTACTTTTTATTTCCAAGGTGTTTATTTGCCAGTTTATAGCAACATCATCATACTTTAAAAAAATATGGAAATAATTAAAAATAAAATGTGACACATTAACACAGAGAAAGTGCAGATTTCTTTCAAAAAATTTATATTGATTTCTAGCATGGTAAAAAGAATAAATAAATAAAAAAATTCATACATGGCAGTTGACATGGTCCATTGCTGACATGCTATGATTACAACAGCTTTCACAAAAACATCCCTATGTACACATCAGTCAAGGAAATGCCATTTTAGTGCTGACTAACAAAATTTTTACCATGTCAGTATCATATTTTAAGGAAAGGACCAACTTGAACACAAGTGTATAGTTTGGGTCCTTTGGGATCAAGTTGTACCTTTTTAAGGTTTAGTGACCGAAGTGAATTCAAGACCATTGGTGCATTTTTTTGCCTAAGGTCGTAATACGATCTTGGAGGAACTTTCAAGAGCTGCTTAAGAAATAGATTTATGAACTTTTTACATCTTCATACTTTCTCATTAGTTGTTCTTCATGTTTTACTTCTCTGCTAGCTGTTCCTTGGTCATGCATAGATTATAATGAGTTTATTTTTTCCTTAAAACAGATGCAACCTTAAGATCTGCAATATTAAGTAATATGTTTGCTCATTTACTGCAGGAAGTTGAGGACTATTTTGTAAATTATATATTGAATGACAGCTTAGGAATCATTTCAAATGCCCACACAGTGTTCGCTGATAAAGAGCCATTGAAGGCTAGAAGTGAAGCATGCCTAGAACTTGCCAGATTATTCTCTATTGCTGTTGACTTCCCTAAGACAGGTATCCCTGCTGTAATCTCACCAAATCTTCATGTCAAGGCATATCCAGATTTCATGGAGAAACAAGATAAATTTACATATATATCCGAGGGGGTGATTGGAAAGCTCTTCAGGGAGATTAAAGACCGTGCTCCCAATTCATGCCGTATAAAGGCATTCACTAGAGAAGTAGCAGTGCAGTCCTATGACACAGACATGGAGGTTGATGGCTTCATAGAGTACATCGATGAAGCTTCGTTTTTCAAGAATGAGTATGATACCAAGTTAGGGAATCTCATGGATCACTATGAGATCAAAACTGAAGCTGAGATTATCAGTGGAAGTATAATGAAGGCATCCAAATATTTTAACAGGTATAAAGATGGTGAAGCTGTAATGTTAGCTGTGAGGTCATTGAGGAAGGAAGCAAGAGGATGGTTTAATGAGAAGCGGCATGATGATCAGGATGAAGACGATGTTTTTGCAAAGGCATCTGCCTGGTATCATGTTACGTACCATCCTGACTACTGGGGCATCTACAATGAAGGGTTAAACCGGCCTCATTTCTTAAGCTTCGCTTGGTGTGTCTATGACAAGCTGATTGTGATCAAGCAGAAGAACATAAGAATGAGGAAATTTGCTGAATTGCTGCAGCGCAGGATGCAGAGCAGCCTGAATTTACGGTGATGCGAACTTGATCACTGTGTTAATGATGACCCAAATAATTAAAAGATTAGTGTGAATTCAGAATAGCATATGGTTTGAGATTGAGCTTGTATAATAACTGGTTGTTTTAGAGACAGATATGATGTATGTGGTGTGTGTATATAACCTCTGTATGCAAACTGTGGTATGATAACTCACCGATTAGAGTGTGTGTAGTTGGTGTAGATCTCTAGTTTATGTAAATGCTAGACCAATGTGTATGTGCGAATATTTGACATGATTTCTATCAGATGTGTTTATCAGAACCAAATGCACAGACTGCTGAGAATTTCTCTATCACTTGGTTTTATGCACTGCAAGTTGAAAGCTTTAGATGAACTCAACGGTTTCTGAGCTACCATTTTGATTGAAACTGTAATACAACATTTATAGATGGCATGGGCATGTCATGAGATGATCAGTAGATGCCCCCATAAGGATGGTGAAAGTGCTTCAGGTTGATGGTCGTAAAAGAGGTTGAAACTTTAGGTAATGATATATTTGTTCTTGGTTTATCTAATTTTTGGGTTTTTTATAGAACAGTGTGGAAAGAAAAAAATCCATGCAGCTTGTCCCAAATAGTTGGAACCAACAGCTTTTGTTGTTGTATAAATAACAAGAAGAACAAATCCAAGTTTATGTCAAAATATTGTAAAAGATAAAGATTTAATTAGTAGATTGACAGTGAGAAAATTCCTAGAACCATAAAGGAGTTGGATTTGAAAATTCTCATGCTTGCTGCAAGTATTCTCAAACAATCATAGTTAGCTTAGGAGATGCATTCCAAAAAATTTTGTTACAAGTAGCTTTCCATATGCATCAGGTACAATCAATCATATCAGCCTTAGTAAAATTATTCCTAGCCATAGAATTAAAATGTTCAAAGAGCCAATCACCAAAAGCTAATCCTTTGGGATAAATAAGATTTACTTCCAAGAAATCAACAACTAGCACCTGGTAGCTCTTTCCAACTTCATTGGACAAGGAGGTGATTCGGAAGTTCTCACATCAGGCCACACAGTATGGACAAGGTAGGAGGTCTAAAAACCAACCCATGCATGTAATTGGTTTTTTTTTTTTGTTTACTTTTTACATTTTAGTTTTTAGTTTTTAGTTTTGTTTTGTGTGTGTGTGTGTTTTTTTATAAGAAGAACTACACAAAAGCTATTTATTAAAATGGGAAGAAAAAAATGACACAACGGTTCAACAAGCTACGCTAAAAGACAAAAAAAAAACAAGCAAAGACAAATGGAGAGAACTCCTTAGATAGTAAAACCAGCTTGCTCAATAACTCTCATAAACTATCGGGGTTTCTTCAAACTTTGATGAAAACAGGATAGAGTCACCATCCTAACACCCTTGTGAGCAAACTAAGGCGCCACACGATCTCACTTTTGCAGGATACAAGCAAGGTTGGGTGAACCAATGTCAAAGAGCACTTGCCTAAGATATGGGGCAAACTGCTGGATCCACCAATCAAAGTCATAGCTAATCCCTTCAATAATCCTAATCAGATCAGAGCAATTAATGAAAATTTGTTAGACATTAAAGTTCTTGCAAAAAAGTTAATGGTTAGCCGTATTAGGGTTAATACTTCAAGGACTAAAAATTGATGATTTAGGAATAGTTCCAAAAGTTCAAGAAGGCGTGAGAATTCCAACCATTGTTATGAATGAAATCAATACGATGAAGATTTTCAACATTCAAATCAATATGCTAAAAGGTGGGTTTAAAGGACACAAGAGTATCAAACAACTAAGGATCAAAGAGGACACTAGTCATATTTGGATTAACCGAGTTCCTCCAAAGGTAAGGTTTGATAACATTGGTTGTTTTACACAACCCTCTGAAAAAAAGATGAACAATTTGAGGGGATAGAATCAATCTAAAAATTGAGCAAACCATATTTCATAACCAAAATGTCCACCAAGTAGTATTCTTAAAATTGAGGTATTCAAAACATTTTTGGCCATAAGAGAAAGTTTCACAATGTGTAAATTCCTAAGACCCAAATCCCCATCAGTTTTTGCTAGGATAGCACTGTTCCATAACATTTTTTACCAAAGAAACGGCACTACTATCACTCCTATTAGCCTACAAAAACTTCCTGGCTGATCTAGAAATCTTAGAAAGCATACCATCAAGAATGGGGTAAGTGGAAAGGTAAAACATAAGGGTTTCCAACAAAGAATTGTTAATCAGGATTGTCTTGCCAGGCTTGGAGATGTGAGACTTGCTCCATCCCTCACCATTTTATTAACTTTATCAATCATAGACTGGAAATGGGCTACAACAAGTCTCTTGTTGGAAATGAGAATACCAAGGTACACAAAAAGGAGGGTACCAATTTTGATATAGAGAATTGAGCTAATGTTGGTTGCCACTCTTCTCTTGAACCAATAAAGGAAGTAGACCTTAGATTTAGAAGCATTACTCCTTTGCCAATTAAGGAGGCATAGATAGAAAGACAAAATCTAATATTCCTAGCAACTTCTCTAGTGGTCGAGGTAACCAAAAATCAAATTATCCGCATACATAAGGTGATTGAAATCATATGAAATATCATGACAGAATCAGAGGACTACATTGATCATACAAGCATGATTAAGAATAACAAATAGGTTTTGGGCCAGAAGAATAAAAAGGAAAGGGGAGGATCCCCTTGTCTCACACCTATGGTGGGGGAGATGCATTTCATAGTTGACAATTACTGATAAAAGAGCAGGAAACGTAATTGAAACACCCTTTATTCCTAGAGATCCAGAGACTAGGAAAGCCCATTTTAGCTAAAATGGAGAGAATAACATTCCAATTTAAAGTATCATAGGCCTTTTTTATATCAACCTTGATTAACATTCTTGAGGGATAGGAACGGTTCTGATTAATAGTGTGAATAGTCTCTTTAATGATGCTGTCCAAGGGCTATGGCCCAGAACGAAACCACATTGTTCCCTCCTAATCAGCTTGCTAATGACAAGCTTTAATCGATTGGCGAGGATTTTGGTAATGATTTTGTAACAAACATTACAAAGAGAGATGGGCCAGAAATCTGAAACCTTGCTTTGGTGGTATTTCTTATGGATTAATGTTACGTAAGTTTTAGCGAGGATGTGGGCATAGAAGAAGTGGCAAATGGTTTTGACTAAGTGATCCCCCATGTCCTCCCAAAAGAATTTGAAATTTAACGTTGATGCCATTTGGGCTCTGACTGTTCCTAGGTGGGAGAGAATGAAGGGTATCAAAGATTTCTTCTCTAGTTACTTCTCTAGTGAGGAACTCACAATCAGAATCAGTGATTGAATTGAGGTCATGAATGAGGGCTTAATAAATCTAGGAAAAGTTTTTAGGGTCAGCTTCGCGCCACAATTGACTGAAGTAATCTAGAAAGATATTCTCAATATGGGAATAGTCAGTGCAAATAGTGCCAAGATTGTCTTTGATGTAAGAATATAATTTGTATGTCTATAAATTTTGGCACTATTATGAAAAAAGAATTTATTTAAGTCCCCATCCTGAGCCCATAACAATTTAGCTCTTTGAGCCCACATATGGAATTTTGTTTAAGCAACATTGAACTTATTATAAAGAGTTCTAAGATTAGAGGAGTCCTGTGCAGAGGAAGAAAAGTCTATTTTCCAACTCTAACGCCTCAATTTTGAACTATGTGTCCTCAATCTCCATATTTAGAGCACCTAAGCTAGTAGATTTCCAAGAAATTAGACTACTTCTAGTACAAGCAAGAATGTGAGAGAAAGCATGCATGGGTGAAGAATGTAGAGTAAAATTTAGAGCCTCTTTCATAGCAACATGGCAATCAACATAATCAAGGCAAAAATTATCAAATCAGAAAATTCTACTCTTGAAAACATTAAAGAAGTTTTTAGAAACAAAGGAGAATGATTCGAAGAAACTATAGACAAATGATAGATAGCATAAGAAGTGAATAAGATGGCCCAATTATGGGTACCTTGACATAAATTGTGAGTGGACAACTGATAAGTGTATATTTATATTATAATTTTGATATCATTTAGTACACTTATTGAGTTCGTATTAGAGTGATATTAAGAGAAATGAGGCTAATTAAGGTGCAAATCTTATTTGCAGGCAATATATAGATAGAGGTTAGAGACAAAAGAGAGCAAAAGGAAGCAATACGGAGCTCGAGCAAGGAAGATAACTCTCTTACGATCTCATCGCCTATACAAAGAGCCAAATAGAAGCCCTTACTGCTGGGACTTATGGGCATAAGACAAATCGTAAGGGTTGTCCGGAGGAGGTTATGGATGGAACTAACGCCCGTAAAGAGTGATCGCAAAACTAGCAGGACATGCTTACGGTCCCGCACTTACGGTCGTAAGCGGGACCGTAACAGGAAGACATAAAACCTTACTGGCAGAACTTAAGGTCGTAAGCCAAATCATAAGGCACATGATCCACAAAACCCCCACTCTTTATAGCCTGAGCTTACGGTCGTAAGCAACTTGTAAGGATGAGGGTGTAAACAACATTGGGGGTTTTCTGGAAAGGGGGAGATGAAATTGAGAGAGATCTGAAGGGAGAGAAGGCTAGGGTTGGAGGAATCATTGCGGTTGTGAGGTTTGAGGCGATGAATCATCACCTAAGGTAGGGGAGATCTCGTCGGCACTCTACTCCACCACCATCACCATCTCTTGAAGTGTCTGCGTAGTCAAGAAAAATCAGTTGGCCAACTTCAAGGGGAACTTTGCATTGTTCCATTCGTCATCAATCATAGAGGGAGTGTCATTTATTTGATGTATTTGAACATGATCTTGTATGTTTGTATGATTCTCCATTGCTCCATAAGGAGCTAAACCTTCATTTGGGGACTTGGACATGAAACCCTAGGGTCTTTTGTAGTTGATTCCTTTTATTCTTCTCTATTGTAATTTGATCTTCAAATGCTTTAGTTTAATTCTAATTCTTGAATTGTTCATGTTGTTTGATTGTTTGATTGCTAATGTGCGGTGAGAAACCCGGTAGTGTATCATCATACTAGATTAAAGGAGGTTGAGAGAGTGAGCCTGTAGGTAGAGGAGCATCCTCTTTCCCTTTCACCTCGGTCATCCTACCATAGTGTTCACATGAGCTTTGAGCGATCGTGTAACCCTAAAGTCGAGAGAATTCTCTTTTAGGGAGTTGCATGGGATTAATAGCTATTTATATCGAGAGAGTGAGTAGTCTAATTTCGGGATCGAAAGATAACATGCATTAGAAACTCTAGAGCGAAGAATAGCCGTGTAAGGTTAAGGATACAAGTGGGGCGGCGAATCCCTGTTCCCTACGAAGACCCACCCCGACAGTGCGAGGATTCCCTGATATAGTTCCCCCGTGGGACAGGGAATGGGGGAAAACCCCTCCCCCACTAGTTGGGCGGGGCGGGGGTGGGGAGAGTATTCCCCGCCCCACTCCCAATGGGAATATATATATATATATATATATATATATATATATATATATATATATATATATATATGAAAAATTGTTATATTTCCAATTGTAGAGATAATTATATGAAAAATTGTTTTAAAATTTTTAATGAAAACTAGTTTTATTTCCTATTATAGATAAATATGTTATATTAAAATGAAGATTAGATAATATAAGATATAATTTTATTATATATTATAAGATAAAATAATAAAAACTAGTTTAAAATAATTTAATTTAATGTCATATTATAAATAATTTAATATTATTATAATAATATTGGTAAAGTTTTGATGAGATCTTGATACATGTCAAATATATCTTCTACTTTAGTTTATAAATATAGCTATAAATTTTTTATTTAATAGAAATTTAATTTAAAACAATTGAGTTTAGATATAATCCTAACAAAAAATTGAAACTTAGTTGTTTGATAATATTTATGATAGATTTAACGCTAATCACATTTCTAAAATTTAGCTAATATCTCTATTCCTCTTTTTTCCCTCATATTCTGAGATTATTTCTTACTTATAGAATATCTTCTGAAATTTTAAATTTAGTCTCTTTACACTATCGATTACTTCGTTAGTAATCTTAACGTACATTTAATTTCTTTTCACCCAAAAGATTTTTAAATTTTAAATTAAAGATTTTAAACTACCCATAAGATTTTTAAATTAAAAATAAATTTTAATTTCTAGGTCATACTTTTCTATTTTGTTTAAAAAAAAAAAAATACTATTTTCATCTAAATTATATTTAATTATGAAAAAAATTTAAAATCCTATCCAATTTTAAAAGATATGTATAACGAAAAATAAAATTAAAAAATATATTTTTGTAATTTTGAGATATTTGATATTTCCACCCTTATTGGATCAACCAAACATCCGGATTTTGATTCAAACCCGGAAACAAAAACCTAAAAACAAGGGCTTCTCTCGCTTTCTCTTGCCGGTCTCACAAACATCCGGTTTCTCTGCGCTCTTACAAGGGCTTCTCTCACATTCTCTCGCCGTGCTCACAAACATCCAGTTTCTCTCTGTGCTCACAAGGGCTTATCTCGCTGCAACGCTCTCCCAAGTATTTCTAACAAGTCGTTTTCAATAAAGAATTATTGTTTTGTTCTTCTTTCTTTCCATGTTATTGATGTGTTATTCACTTAAATTGATAGGCCAAAAATGACTGACAATGCTACTGAATCTACACGAAACAATTTTTCACCAATGCAAAGCACTACACAATTAACACCAAGAGAAGAAATGCCTCGACTACAGCTGCCTCATCAATCCCTTCTATAGGTCCAAATGAAGAAGAATTAGTTTTGAGTGGTAAACAGGGGTTGAAATCAGAAGTATGGAGTCATTACAAGAGGCAAAAGATTGATGACAAGTGGAAGGCTATATGCAATTATTGTGGAAAAAAACTTGGTGGAGACACAACAAATGGGACAAAGTATTTACATGATCACTATGGTATATGTCCACAAAAAAAAAGAAAGAGACATAAGGCAAGTATTGTTGAAATCCAAGGTGGAGGCTAGTGGCAAATGGTCACTTGGGACTCATGTCTATGATCAAGAAGTTGCAAGAAAGAAGATGGCTACAATGATCATTATGCACGAGTATCCTTTGAAAATGATAGAGCATGTTGGATTTCAAGATTTTCTTAGTTCGGTTCAACCATTGTTCAAGCCTATATCCAGAACTACAATAAGAAGTGATATTATGAAGCTATTCGAGCATGAGAAATCAAGAACAATGAAGTTTGATCAAAATCCGAGTAGATTTGCAATAACTACAGGACTTCTAACAATCAAAAGAAAGGGTTTATGGCGATTACCGCACATTACATAGATGATGATTGGATTTTAAAAAACCGAATTATTAGGTAATATTTTTTCCCAACTAGTTCTTCATCATTTATATTTTATAAATGGTATGTCTTTAATTATATTTTAATGATTTCGATAAATAGGTTCATTTATGTGCCATAGCTATATACTTCTCAAGTTTTGTGTGAAGTACTTGTGAATTGTTTGATGGATTGAAATCTGGATAACAAGTTATCTACATTGACTTTGGATAATTGTTCTACAAATGACTTACTTGCGAGTTTAATTGTGAATAAGTTGTTAAGTAGCAATCTTTGGATAGATGGAAAATTCTTGCATATGCGTTATTGTGCACACATTTTGAATTTGATTGTTAAAAATGGCTTGGATGTGATTAATGATGCAAGTGAGAATATTCGTGATAGTGTTACATTTTGGGTTGCTACACCTAAAAGAAGTGAGAAGTTTGTAGAAACTGTGCATCAATTGAAAATGAATTTCACTAAAACGTTGGTCTTAGATTGCAAAACTAGGTGGAAGTCAACTTTTTTGATGCTTAATGTTGCTATTGGCTATAAGGATGCTTTTAAACGATTGAAACAATGAGATTCTCTTTATAAATGTTGTCCATCCGATGAAGAATGGGATAAGGCAAAAGAGATTTGTAACAGAATAAAGCTATTTCATAGTGTGACTGAGTTATTTTCACGAACAAGGTATCCTACAACTAACCTATATTTCTCTAAGATCTGTCAGATTAGAATTGCTTTGATGAAATGGGTTAGTTGTGGCATTGACTATATTGAATCAATGGCATTGAGAATGAAGACAAAATTTGAAAAATATTGGGATAGAATCCATGGTGTTATGGGTGTAGCAATTGTTTTGGACCCTAGATTCAAGTTAATGTTGTTGGAAATGTATTTTCCCATTATCTATGGTGAGGATAAGGCAAGATATGAAATTCAAAATATGCGTACTCTTTGTTTTGATTTGGTGGAAGGGTATTCATTTAAATCAAAATTGAACCAATCTAGCGGTGGTGGTTTTGTGGGTAACGCTTCACAAATATTGGCTAATGATGATGGTGCGGAATTCTTCAGTATTATCAATTATTTGTTGCTTATCGTGGGTGTCAAATGGAGAATGTGAAGTCGGAGTTGGATAATTATTTGGATGAGTTTATATTGCCAATGAAAGCCGATTTTGATATTTTGAGTTGGTGGAAAAATGCTTTGAAGTATCCTACTTTGCAATTAATTGCAAGAGACATTTTGGCAATTCTCGTGTCTACCGTGGCTTCAGAATTGGCTTTTAGCACAAGCAGGAGATTCATAAATCCACACTGTAGCCGACTTCACCCAAACACAATAGAAGCGTTGATGTGCACACAAGATTGGTTGAAAGGTATTATTAATGTCCTTAGTTGAATTTATTTCTATTAAACTAATGTTATTTATGAGAAATTTGTTTCTTGATTTTCTTTTTTTCGGAAGATTCTTGTCCTTGGTCAACAATGCAATCTATTTGTTCTACATTTGATGAAGAGGAGGATGAAAATGATGAGGTAAATATGGTTTGGATATAATTTTATTTTTAACTTTGATGTTATTTATAATTTTATTTATTATTGATGGGGGAACTATCATATCAATTATCAAGATGCTAGTGGTCATGGATTCTCAATCTGGATGATTTGAAGAATGAAAAAAATTAATGAAAATATAAAATTATTGTCCTAGTTTTGGTATTATGAATTTTATTAATGAATTTGTAGTTTAATTTACTTTCAAACATTATGGTAATTATAATAATTAGCTTGTTATTTCATCATACGTTATATTATGTTAATTTTGAGAAATATTTTGTAATAATTAGCTTGTTGTATATCATGTTATGTATATTTCATATATGATGTGTATATAGATATGTTATTAAAACAAATTTAGTATAGAAGAGATTTCCCTACCTCGCGGGGATCCCCTCGGGGAGTGAGTGGGGGGAATTTTTTCCTACGGGGAATTTTGAGGCGGGGAATCCCCGCCCCGTGAGAAGCGGGGATGGGGATGGGGATCCCATTCCCTGTCCCACCCCGCCCCACATTCATATATAGAGTCAAGTGTTGAAAGAATTCTCCACTAAAACCCTATATAGGCTTTATCCTAGTCTGCCGTGAGAGCGGAGTCTTGGGATTGTAGGTTCCCAGTGACTCAAATTCATTAGTGTGAGTAGTATAATTGGAATTCTGTACTTTATAATATGACATTGGGGAATCATTGTCCAAGTATCCTTGCCTTGTCCAACAACTTTATTCTCTTTTATTTCAGGTGTTATTTCTTTTTGTTATTTGCTTTTACCTTTGATACACTTTGTTCAATTAGGTTAGATAACTGTTACAAAAGTAAATACTAGTAATCTTGTTCCCTGCGGATTCGACAACCTTGCATCATGCACATTATATTACTTGATTGACATGTGCACTTGCATAGCTAGGTAACATCACACCGCCCCATCCATAACCTCCCATGAAAAAGGATCCAAAGAATGAGCCTCACTCTGGAAGCAACATGGAGTCTCCATAACAAATGTAGTCCCTATAACTTGCTCCAATTAGAATTATTGCAAAAACATATAATATAATTAGATGCAAGTGTAAGCAAATATAAATTGCAATATGAACTATCTGATTGACAAACAACATGTCTTATTAAATTTAATTGAATGTTAGATATGAAAAATTACCTCTGATTATGCAAAATTGGTCTTTTCAGATTATTTTTGATCTGGTAGTGTTAAACAAAGGTCTCAGACCTCTAGATTTCATGTCGAAATAAAAAAAACTCATATTCCTCTCTAAAATAGCAACTAAGACTAGAAAGGAAGAGAGAGATCGGATAATAAATTCCATGAAGAAAGAGAGTCGTAGCAACCATATTTATAAATAAACCTCATAAAGCATAGTCACCATTATGACATTATGAAAGCATATAATTTACATATCACCCCAGCAACAATTTTTATCTATAAGCATTATAATTTTGATAATTATTTCATTCCATTGAACTTTAATCAAAATTTAAACTTAAATAAAAAACCTAACTCAATTTGCAATTTCGCTTCATCCCATGATGTAAAATTGTAAATTGGCAATTTTACCCGTATACTCAAACAGAGTATAATTTTCTTTCCTTTTTGTGTGACTCTTTAGGTTTGTCTTAATTGGCAATAGATTATAGTTGCAGACTTCCAAATATTCGTTAACATTTCATTTACTACAAAGAAGGTGTTTTCCAGTTACTAAAAGGTTCATCTTTCACTCATAGCTTGATTTACTTCCCATTGTAAAACCTTCACCCTAGATTGAAGTGCCTTACAAAATTCTTTTCAAGATAAATCACAAAGTTCAAAATGGCACACTCATGGCCCCAACACTTGATGACAGGTTCTACAAATTAGATTCTCCTCATTCTAAACTACCCATCAACTATATAGAATGAGCATTAGAATGTTGAAGAATGATCAAAGCTCTTCATGATTGATCTAGGTGGTAGCCAATGTGAAAAAATAGCCATTGAAAGGCAATTAGTTTGACTGTCAGTTATTTACAGTTTTATTGGTGTTGTTTGATATATTAGTTCCATTGTCTGAAAGTAGTGTTGATTTATGAATACACCTTTGACTAAAGGTGGAATTAAAGAGTGTAGTCAATGCTATAAATATGTAAGGATGTAATGTGGATCAATATATAGAATTCAATTCAAAATCATTTTTGTTTTTTCAATTCGCTCATAAGAAAAGCTTACATTATCAAAATAGTTATTTATTGGCACACTCATCATAAAAGACATGTCATACTTGAAGAGTTTCTACCTTGATCCTACAACTTGACTATAGGAGAAATGTCAGGAATTTAAAACATCAAAAAGCATCTTGAAATCATCCATGATTTCTTTAGATTTTGGTTTAGTGTATGTTCATCAAGTTCAAGTGATATTTTGTGAAGTTTACATTTACGAGCCGGAGATTAATGTTTCGAATCGTGTGATATGTCATTTTTCATAAGACATTGATAATTTTATCAGGATTTCTTTTGTTGATGACTATGGTGAGAAAATGTTCTCAACGGTTTATCATCTTGTTCAGGCAATGAAAAGAGGACATCTACCAAAGAACACTTTCTAATATAAGGAATGGCATCTGTATCAATGAAAAGAAGTTTGAGTTTCCTGCTTTCTTATTGAGTTAGTTAAGGGAAAAAAAATAAATGCAGCCAAGTAGGTTGGGCCAATCTTTTTAGCTTCTCTTCAAAAGCTTTAAAAGTTTACAGGGATGAGGTTGAAGCAATTCCTAATATAGAAAACTCAACAAGTCGTGTGTTCTCAGATGGTATCATTAAAATCGCACCTGAATTTGCTAGAGTAGTGACTAAAAAATGCTGCAGAACAACTTTAATACTTCTGCATTTTAGATCTGATATAGTGGCTATAAGGGTGTTGTTGCCGTCGAGCCTACATCATCAATGAAATCATCCCTAAAAAGGCATGTCAAAAATATGAATCAGAGAACAACAAAATTGATGTCCTGGTTTATAGCAATTACCGACTGTGTTATCTTAATCGTCATTTGATTACTCTTTTGTCAACACTTGGGAGTTGGAGGAGATGTATTTGAAAGCAAACAAACTGAAGCTGTCAAATGATTGTATAAGATCTTGGAAGATCCAACCAATGCTCAAGAAGCAATTGGATAAGTTTGTCTCACTTGAAACAAACATATTTATGATGATGGTCTCTCTAAGTTGAGTGGAAGTGAACTCAAAAGTAGTGTTGTTGTTATTTAAGGGAAAGAGATTGTTGGAAAGAATCATTTCCTCCATCTTGCTAATATCCATGTCCTGCAAGCTGTTGATGCTCCCAATTTGCATCATATGGTTGATTGTGTTGTTTTTCCCTAAAGAAGGAAGAGGTATGTGTGTAATTGCTGGTCTAAATTTTATGATAGCATCTGTCTCTAGTTCAACTACAGTAAAAGCCTTCTAAAATCTATACATGTTTTGTTTCCTGATTCTGTGGCTGATTTTGCTCAACCAATTCATTGTACTGAAGACAACTACTTGTCACAATAATGCACCTCCTTACATATGTTTGACATTTCTTTATTTCATGAATTTCTTTAGCATATGGTTTTGACTCCATACTTAATTTAATGGCTTTACTTGCAATATCACCTTTTCTTTTCTTTTCTTTTTTTTTGTTGTTTGCCAAATATCACAACTAAAAATACTCCATATAACAATACTTGTTCTTAGTTATTCTATGCTACATGTAGTAACATCTAAACTCGGACTGTTGTTACTTCAAACCCCATTTGAATGAGTGTTTGGGGAGCGACATGGATGGAGACATGTACTGCGTGAGTTGGGATCCAATGCTCATTCCACCTTGTTAGGATGAACCTATGGATTACACCCTAGCAAAACCTATGATGAGTTAAAGTCTTAACACTTTGATCACTTCTTGTCCTTGTAGATACATATACATACCTTCTCACTAATTAATTAATATTCTTCATGTTTTCCTTTCTTGTGCTTGTTGTCTCTCAGTCATGGGTCAATTATAATGAATTCATATCTCTTGAAACAAAGTGATCATATACATTTAAGCAAAATTATGATCTGCAACACATAGACAAGGATCCTAATTCATGACATATAAAGGCATCACCAAAGAAGCAGCGGAGTAGTGCTTTGGCAGACATGGAGGTTGATGACTTCAAAGAGCACGTTAGTGACGCTTCTTTTCTCAAGAATGAGTATGATACCAAGTTAGGGAATCTCATGACTTACCATGAGATCAAAACTGAGGATGTAATTCTCAGTGGAAATATAATGAAGGCATCCAATTCTTTCAACATATACAAAGATGGTGAAGTTGTAATGTTAGCTGTGAGGTCATTGAGGAAAGGAAGCAAGAGGATGGTTTAATGAGAAGAGCCATGATCATGGTGAGCACTAAGATGATGCTTTTGTAATGATGTCTGCTTGATATCATGTTATCTACCATCTTGACTACTGGGTATTTATAATAAGGAATTGAACCGGCCTCATTTCTTAAGCCTCCCTTGATGTCTCTTCATGCTTTTTTCTTCTGCTTTTTGATGTTTGATGTGATTTTTATCAACCATAATGTGCACATTAATGGGCTTTTTTTTATTTTATTTGTAAACAATTTTTTTTTTCTTTATCGCTTCATTTCACACATTGAATTAGAGGCTTTGCTTGAACAACTTCCCTATTTCTATTAAATGCTTTTGTTCTTTTTTTTTTATGCCTTTCTTTTTTTTTTGGTTTTTAATCTGTTAGACAAATTTTTAAGGGTTTATACTTGATGTTGAAAACTTAGGGTGTTGCCTAGATAGTTGGAAAAGATTATGCAAATCATGTGACTAGGGTGGGTGGAAAATTTTAAACTCGGAGGACTTCAATAATGCTCTAGTTGGGAAATAGTAATGGAAAATTACCTTAAATGTCACCTGGTGAAGGGTTATTTTTTAAAAGTTTTAACTACTACTAGAATGGGCCCCTTTGCAATCTATTTCTTTAATAACTTAATGGAAGGTCATTCGTCTGGAATGACATACTCAACTATCTACCTGCATTTAAAGCTTTTGTAACTCCAATTGTCCAAGACAAGGCATTCACCTTGTTGTAGTTTGATAGATGGGTAAATGAATGCGTGTCAAGGAAAACATGGTGGGAAAACTTAAGATATTCCTAGTAATTGCAATGCATAATTAGAGATCTTATTCACTCTTTGTAGATAGCTCTATTGATTGTGATTCCCTTGGTTTCTAAAATTATATCAAGAGTAATTAAACATAACATTTGTAGTAATAATTTGAAACTGTAATGTCTAACATCTAGTAGCAGTATCACTGTAAAATTCTTCTATGGGTTCCTAAATAATGGTGACTTATGCTACCAAGTGACGTAAACTATTTGGAAAGGTGTGTGTCCATGTAAAGTCGATTTGCTCGATTAGCTAGCATGGAACAATAAAGTCCTTACTTTTGAAGACCCTACTAAGATGAAGTGTAATCACCTATTGACATCAACGTGCATGCTTTGCCACCTGACAGTTGAATCACTAGAACATTTATTGCTATTTTGTCATTTTCCCGGGTGGATCTTGAGCTATTTTGGTCAATTATTAAGGATAGTCCACCACCCACATTTGTTAGGAGACCTATCTATGGGCCTCTTAGATATTTTCTCTCAGTTTATCCTTTGGGGAGATTGGAGATCTTCTTACTTATGCTATTACTTTGGATATTTGATTTGAGCGGAATGCACATATTTTTAATGCTAAAATACTTTTCACTACATTGTGATCTTGAAAATTAAGCATATGCTTTTTTTATTGTTGAATTTAGCTCTGGAGGCAGAAAAAAAAACAAAGCTGGAGGATAGTGCCATGATAGTTAGATGCAGCTTGGAGTTCCTAGGGCCATGAATGGAAAGAGATAGTGATACTTGAGAGACGATTAATGCACTAGGTTATAGTTGGTGTTGATATCGGAGAGGAAGAAATCTTCGGGATGGAAGTGACTGAGGCGTGCGAAGGCACTGACTTTAAGAACAATTTCGCCTCCTTATTTCAGTGCACAGGACGCAGGCGTCATTCTCCCAGGATTCAACAGTCGGGTCCTCCGGTCGCGCACAAGAGCAGAGGATCAATGAGTGCTCAGAGTTCAGGGACGGGAGAGGGAGAAGAAGAAGTTGAAGTCTGTCAAACGGGATTTAGGGTTCTTTTAAACGACAATGGCGGACTGACGCGAAAGAAAGGACACGACGGACAGGTGCGAAGGAAAGGACACGACGGACGACGGAGAGGCATGGGGAACCGTTCGTCCGTTCATGAAGTCTCGGCGAGCTCGAACAGGCGCAAAAACCCTAACTAGATGAAAGGGCAAAAAGGTAAAACCAAACGCATTTTCAAGCTAAATTTCACATCTAAACCCTGAAATTTGCACCCCCCCTGCGCCTGCGCGCGTAAGAGAGCATGACTCCAAGACAATAGTTGTAGGCTTAGGAATAGTGTCATATATAAGGTGACTAAAAGTTATCTCAATAGGCAATGTGGTACTAAAGTTATTTGGAATGTTTTGAAATATAAAGGGCCATATTTATGGGCCTCCAACAATCCCCCCCATTTCAAAATATTCAGACAATAGAAAAATCAGAGAAGAAAAGAATTACGAATAGATAATGCATCAGAATTAGTGCCTTGTGGGCTATGAACTAATTCCTAGAATATATAAGAAGTGATTCACAAGAATTTGGTGTAATAACATTTCTATGAACCATAATTCATTGCTGTAAATCAGTCATCTCATAATTCACATTATCTTTGAAATCTGAGCAACTCTAACGGGTTGGCACCAATTCGCCATGCGCCAATACCTGGAATTCATAAGTGCTCTAGAAAAATATGCCTATATTTTTCATAGAAAGCGGCTCCACTTTCACACTTATATAGGTGAATCCATCAAGTGTACAATTGCAATTATATACACTATTCAAATAATTGAACTATGGAATTCATTAAGAATTAAATTCATCCTTGTACATTGCAAAAACACTATACACCATAGGAAGGGACAAACATAAATAGTGTATCTCCAATCAACCAATGACTTGTTTTTACCCATATGAACCTATTTCTTGGGTTTACCAATTACATAGGTTGGGTTACCATCATTGTCGATTTTTGTTACAGGCACTAATCCCATTCCCCTCGATGTTTCACACACTAGTTTTCTACCTAGTGCCTTAGTCAAAGGATCAGCCAAATTCATTTCTGATCTCACAAAATTCAGTGATATCACTCCATCTTCAAGCAATTGCCTCACTATGTTGTGCCTTAGGCGTATATGCCTACTTTTGCCATTATATGATTTACTCACAGCTCTATATATAGCAGCCATATTATCACAGTTAATTGAAATGGAAAGAGCTGGTTTTACCCAAAGAGGAACATCGGCAAGAAAGTTCCTTATCCATTCTGCTTCAGTGCCTGTCTTCTCAAGTGCAACAAACTCGGCCTCCATTGTTGATTTTGTTGTACAACTTTGTTTTGTTGACTTCCAAGACACGGCAGCTCCTCCTAATGTGAAAATGAACCCACTCGTTGACTTTGTTTCATCTGAATCTGAAATCCAGTTAGCATCACTATACCCTTCAAGTACTGCAGGAAAGCCAGAAAATTTTAGTCCAAAATTAATAGTCCCTTTCAAATATTTTAATATCCTGATCAAGGCATTCCAATGATCCTTATTTGGACTATGAGTATACCTACTCAATCTGCTAACTGCATAAGCAATGTCAGGACGAGTACAGTTCATTAAATACATCAAACTACCAATCACTTGTGCATATTCATTTTGAGAAACACTAACTCCTTTATTTTTCTTTAAATGAAAAGCACTATCATAAGGAGTTGAAACAGGTTTGCAATTAAAATGATTAAATTTCTTCAAAACCTTTTCAACATAATTTTCTTGTGAAAGCATTATTCCACCATCAGATTTAGTAATTTTAATTCCAAGAATAAAATGTGCTTCACCCATGTCCTTCATATCAAATTTAGAAGCAAGAAAATTCTTTGTCTCTACTACACTTTCTAATGAAGTGCCAAAAATAAGCATGTCATCTACATATAAGCAAATTATAATACCCACATTGTCAGAAAATTTACTGTAGATGCATTTGTCAACTTCATTTATAAGATAACCATTAGAGACTAAAACATGATTGAATTTTTCATGCCATTATTTTGGAGCCTGTTTCAGACCATATAAAGATTCCATAAGTTTGCATACCTTATGCTCATTGTCAGGAACCACATACCCTTCGGGTTGATCCATATAGATTTCTTCTTCAAGATCTCCATTTAGAAAAGCTGTCTTAACATCCATTTGATGAATAATTAAATTGTTAACATCAGCTAGTGCAATCAAAATGCGAATAGAAGAAATTCTAGTAACTGGAGCATAAGTGTCAAAGTAATCAAAATCTTTCGACTGTGAATATCCTTTAGCTACTAATCTTGCTTTGTATTTATCAATAGACCCATCTGGTTTAAGCTTTTTCTTGAAGATCCATTTGCAACCTATAGTTCTTGAACCAGGAGGTAGGTCTACTAATTCCCATGTATGATTGGCAAGAATCGAATCTAATTCACTATTGATGGCCTCTTTCCAAAACACAGCATCAAGAGAGGTGACAGCTTGAGAATAAGATTGAGGATCATCTTCCACAAGAAAAGTAATAAAATCATTTCCAAAACTATTTGCTTTTCTTGTCCTTTTACTCCTCCTTAATTCAATTTCAAAATCATCAATATTTGCAGAATCAGAATTAGAAGTAATATGAGGTGTAGGAGCTATGTTATCAACATGTGATTTCAAAGGAAAAATATGCTCAAAAAAATATGCATTTTTAGATTCTACAATAGAATTGGGTTCCATAATATCACTTTTTACAACCAAGAATCTATATGCAGCACTATTCAAAGCATATCCAATCAACATGCAATCAAAAGTTTTGGAACCAATTTTTCTCTTTTTAGGATCAGGTAATAAAACTTTTGCCAAGCAACCCCAAACCTTGAGGTACTTTAAATTAGGTGCATACCATTTCCATAATTCAAAAGGAGTTTTACCAGTTTTCTTAAAAGGTATTCTATTTTGAATATGACATGCAGATAAAATGGCTTCTCCCCATAAATTATTAGGAGCACCTGAACTAATTAGCATGGCATTCATCATATCCTTAAGAGTTCTATTTTTCCTTTCAGCTATTCCATTAGAAGCAGGTGAATATGGAGGAGTAGTTTCATGAATTATTCCATGATTTTCACAAAAGCTTTTCAGAACACTATCTTCATATTCTCCTCCTCTATCTGATCTAAGTCTCTTGATTTTCTTATTTAACTGATTTTCAACTTCAGTTTTGTATTTTATGAACATTTCGCATGCTTCATCTTTTGATCTAAGCAAATAAAAAACAGTATATCTAGAGAAGTCATCAACAAAAGTAATGTAATATTTTTTTCCTCCTCTAGTCATAGAATGTTTCAAATCACCTAGATCTGAATGAATTAGGCCTAGTAATTCAGATTCTCTCTCAATTGACTTACAACCCTTTTTGGTTGATTTAGATTCAACACATATTTCACATTTGTCAATTTGATTTGAATCTACCATATTATGAATTAAGCCCAATTCTTTCATTTTCTTAATATACGAGAAGTTCACATGTCCCAATCTAGCATGCCATAGGTCAATAGAATCCACTAAGTAAGCAGAAGAACATGCTTTATTATCATTAACAGTCAGTACATTCAGAATGAATAGACCCTGGTTACAATATCCTTTCCCAATAAAAATCCCATTCTTAGACAGAACTAATTTATCTGACTCAAAGGCGACCTTTATGCCAGCCTTTCCAAGTAGTGAGACAGATACTAGATTAACACGGAGATCAGGGGCATGCAACACATCATTCAGAAATAAGGACTTTCCTGAAGTAAGTTTTAGAAGTACCTTCCCTTTTCCAAGAACTGGAGAAGGAGATGAATCTCCCATGTACACTTGCTCCTCACCTTTGGCTAAAGGGATGTAGGACTGGAAAGCACTCCTATCAGCAGAGATGTGCCTTGTGGCTCCGGAATCCACGATCCATTCTTTTGCATCCGACACCAAGAGCGCTTGAGATACAACAGCAGCTATGATATCTTCATTGCCTCCTTCGATTAAATTGACCTTAGGAATTGCCTCCTTCGGTTCCTTCTTATAGTGACATTGCGAAGCATAGTGTCCTGGTTTTCCACAAACAAAACACGCACCTTTCTTTTTGTATGGAGATTGAAAGTTCGGATTGAATTTGTTGTTGTCCTTCTTATGTCCTTTGAATTTGTATGAACAGCTTTTGAATTTAGTTCCTGCTCTTTTGAAGTTCTGTGGGTTTCTGTTGAAGTTCGGAATTCTGTTTGGTCCTCCTTCGATGAGATTAGCCTTGGATGAGAACTCCTTGATTTTCTCTGCATTGTCTCTTTGACGGTTCTTTTCTTCAATTCGGATATAGACGATGATGTCTTCAAGAGTCATGAGCTTCCTCTTATGCTTCAGGTTGTTCTTGTAATGTTTCCACGATTCTGGTAGACGCTCGATTAGGAAGCCAGCAATGAAGGCATCGGGAAGAATGATGTCTTCGTTTTTGAGATCATTAACAAGGAGATGGTAGTCGTGAATTTGTGATGATACATCCTTGTCTTCTGTCATTTGAAAATCAGAAAAGTTTCCTATTGCGTATTTCTGGTTTCCAGCATCTTCAATCACGTATTTCTTATGGAGGGAGTCCCAGATTTCCTTCGCTGTTTTGAGGTTGCAGTAGATGTTGTACAATTCTTTGGATAGGGTACTGAGTATGGTGTGACGACAAATCTTGTTCCCCTTTTCCCAGTTGGGTAGAACTTCTGCATCATCTTCGGATGTTAACTCTGGTTTTGGTTCAGTCAGAATTTGGGCAAGGTTGAACATGTCCAGTGCGGAGAAGACCTTCTGTTGCCATCGCTTAAAGAATTGTCCAGTGAATTGATCGATTTTGGAGACGTCGGGAAGGGCCTTCGCAGTTGTGATTGCGTTCTCCATTGTTCTTAAGATTGTTGATATCGGAGAGGAAGAAATCTTCGGGATGGAAGTGACTGAGGCGTGCGAAGGCACTGACCTTAAGAACAATTTCGCCTTCTTATTTCAGTGCACAGGACGCAGGCGTCGTTCTCCCAGGATTCAACAGTCGGGTCCTCCTGTCGCGCACAAGAGCAGAGGATCAATGAGTGTCTGTCAAACGGGATTTAGGGTTCTTTTAAACGACAATGGCGGACTGACGCGAAAGAAAGGACACGACGGACAGGTGCGAAGGAAAGGACACGACGGACGACGGAGAGGCATGGGGAACCGTTCGTCCGTTCATGAAGTCTCGGTGAACTCTAACAGGCGCAAAAACCCTAACTAGATGAAAGGGCAAAAAGGTAAAAACAAACGCATTTTCAAGCTAAATTTTGGATCTAAACCCTGAAATTTGCACCCCCCCTGCGCCTGCGCGCGTAAGAGAGCATGACCCCAAGACAATAGTTGTAGGCTTAGGAATAGTGTTATATATAAGGTGACTAAAAGTTATCTCAATAGGCAATGTGGTACTAAAGTTATTTGGAATGTTTTGAAATATAAAGGGCCATATTTATGGGCCTCCAACAGTTGGTTGGTGATTCGCCTCGAGGACTATGTTCCTTTTTCCCCAAGGGAGTTAGTTTGCTTATTTTTGTTATTTTACTTTTTATTCCACTACTAATGGAAGCAACTTTGAACTTTGTAAGTCTTTATGTTGTGTTCCCATATGTCTTTCCTCTTATGTACTCCTCTATCTTATTCATCTAAATGTTGTCCTTTGTAGATTTGTTAATAAAAGTTGTTCTTCCACTTTCCAAAAAAAAAAAAAAAAGAAATATCTAAAATATAGTTCATGGTGTGTTTATAATTTTTTGGGTCCCACATGAGGTAACTTGAGGATATAATGACATGTACTGGTATCGCCTAACCTCACTGATCACCACTTTTCACACGAGTTGTGTTAGTTGGATGTACGATATTCTTTGGTTATCTCTAGGACTACACTAGCTCTCTCTTTTTTGTGCTTGTTTGTTAATGTTGTTTTATCTTTTGTAGTGGTTTACCTGTTGTTACTTCTTTAGTCATGTTTCTTGCTATTGTTTTTCTAGTCTATGGACTATGTACTCCTCCTATATAGTTGGGGTTTTTTTCTTTTAAATGAATTAATGGTTTATTCATCTTTAAAAAAAATAAGGTACTTTTCTTTACACAACACCAGGCCAGTCTTAGCGAAAATGGGCCCTAGAAAAAATCATTAAAAAGATTAACTATTAATCTATTAGATTCAAGTCCCAATATTAACTTTATTAATCCATTTAATAGATTATAAAGCCATCATAAAGATTATAAAATCAAATTTATTATAAAATTTATAGTTTTAAAAATAATAATTTTTAAGATTATAACTATATTATAACGTTAAAACCAAGTGGTCCAAGTCCCAATATTAACCTTATTAATCCATTAATAGATTATAATGCCACCAAATTTAGAACAAAAGACACTAACGTTTTGAGTAATAACCAGTATATCTCTATATTATATAATAAAACAAATACCAAAACTTATATATTCATGGCTAAACATTAAGGGTGCGTTTGGATGGGGGTAATGGAATGAGGAGGAATGAAGTAATGATTAAGGGGGGGAATGGAATGGGTAGGGGGTGGTATTGAAAAAGGTGTTTGGTTGAAGGAGTAATTCATTGGGAATGAGAAAAGTAAAAAAAAGAGTTATGTTAATATTACCCTTTTACCCTTGTATAAAAAAATAGTATTTATTCTTATAATAATGAAAACATAAATATTAATAGTCATTTTATTATTTGTTATTATTGTTTAATTAAAAAATAACTTTAAATAAATTTAATTTTGTAGTTATAATTTATAATTAGTTACAAATAATATATATTTGAAATAATTAAAATTTATAAAATAATGAAAATGTGAATAGTAATATGCTCATTGTTGATTATTGTTTAACTAAAAATTAACTTCTATTAAAGATTAAGTTACTATTATATACTTATAAGTTTTTAATTAATCACAAACTATATTTATTTGGAGTAATTAAATCTTATTCCATAATGAAAACGAAAATATTTATTTCATTACTACTGATTACTGATATTTATTTCAAATGATTATTATTTATAAAATAATGAAAATATAAATATTTATATTATTAATATTGACTAATGTTTAATTAAAAATTACTTTTAGATAATTGCTACTTTCAATAAGTACTTATAATATTTTAATTAATTATAATTAATATTTACTCTATATTCATAAAATAACAAAAAATGTGAATACTTCTTTTATTATTGATTATTTTTTAATTAAAAATTAATTTCGAATAACTATTAAATCAATGCAATTAAAGAATTTGAATTTTATTATCATAGGGGCAATATAGTAAAATCCTAGGGGTAATGGGCCATTCCCCCTAATTTGGGGGGAATGGCTGATTACCTTTGAGGGGTCAATGGTGACCCCCCCAGGGTAATGGTTACCAAATTCAAAAGCCACCCAAACACCATCATAGGAATCAGGGGGTAATGGTTCCCCCTAGGGGTAATGGTTCCCCCTACCCCCATCCAAACGCAGCTTAACTGTTTTTCGGTTCTATGGCAGCTACCACCAACTAAAATATTATTAATAAGAAATGGAGTGTGCGGGCATATTAATCATGTTCTTACATTACAGTAAATTAATTTTCAGTAACATTAGATATTTTTGTAAATTTATATTGTTAACTTTATGGGACAATGAATACCATGCAAAATATAGGTTCGAGGGACTTTGCAAAAGAATGGTGAAGTGTTTTCCACCATTAGGTTTTAGTACTCTGCTGTTAGGCCCCCTTAGGTTTATGCAGCACACTACCATTAGGTTTTAAAAAAATATACTATGAATATTTTATTTTATTTGTTTATCATTCCACTCGGCGCTCAAATGATGATTTTGTTTTCTTTTTTTTTTTTTCAAAATTATATATATAACCAAAGGGCTTGTAGCCCAGCGGTACCTCGGGTCCCCTTGTGGGAGGAGACGCGAGTTCAATCCTCCCGAACCGCGCTCCCCCGTTCCAAGAGGGTGAGGACGTTGTAGACAATCCCCCGCCACGCGTACGCCCCCTGAGAGTTGGCGCTTGTCGCCCTATCTCAAAAAAAAAGAAAATATATATATATAAATATATTTTTCTCTAAATTCCCACTTTAATTATTTTAATAAGTTATCATAATTTTTTAATAATTAAATTATGAATTTTTTCTTATAATATTTTCCTCCTCCTTAACAGGGACTTTGCTATTAACAGTTTAGTTGCTAAAATAACGCTTTTTATGTAAATTAGAATTTTGTTTTTCAAATGATTCATAATTTTGGGATGATAATTTATTTGAAGCTAACCGTCAAGACGCCTTCACATTTTACCATCAACATTATACTGATTAAGTTTTTTCCTACACGGCACTTAATTTTTTTTCGACAAAAATGATGAGCGCCACCTCACAAGAGGATTATCAAGAGACAAATGAGTATGGTGGTATATTATTACGGTGGTTTAATCAATCACTTGGCCGTATATTATATAAAGTGATTAGAGTTTTACTATATCCATGTCTGGAGAATTTTTAGAAATTAAATTAATAAATATTTTTGAATCAATCGAGTAATAAAATAAATTTAAATCATATATTTTGAAAGAGAGAGACACGTTGCCACACAGCTTTATATCCGCTAGTAGTTAGCGTTTGCGTGAGTAGCACGAGAGAATTGAAGAAAGCCGTTGGATTAGTGTCCCTTTTGGTAGTTGTTGATCACTTGACTTGTTGGGCATAGACCAAGTAGACTAGTGAGTCTTTTTGTGCTTGACTCTACAGTCCTCATCGTACCTGGTTCCTGTTTTTGCATCTTTCTCATGGGTTCTTTTCCATTGAGAAAAGAGGACATTCTTGCACCCATATATGCTTCCCATTTCTCTCTTCTTCCTTTATTGATTTCTTTTTTGAGCTTGCTGCTGCTGCTGCTGCTTCTTCACCAAGTCCTCTGTTTGACTGTTTGTGTTGTGGAGAAGCTGGATGTGGTGAGAGTTTCTTTTCACTTTTATCTTGTTGTTAAATTTGTTGATGGACTGTTTCTTGATGATTTTAAAGTTTTGATTGTTGTTCTCTTTCGTTTTAGCTCTGGTTAAACTTTATACTTAATTGAGGTGGGATGTGCAAGGAATTGGATGATTTGCTTATTTAGTTTGTCATGGTGTTTTTGTCTGCCGTTTGTTGTTTAGTTTCAAGGGAAAGTGGTTGTGGAGATGTTGTGGACAGTGGCTTCCGTGTTTGTGCTTGTTTAGGAAACTCGGAAGGTTATTTATGTTGTTTAATTAATTGTGCTTGTTTAGGTTATTTAAGTGTTGTTAAAAGACTAAAATGAATATTTTTTATTTTGAATATTAAAATAAATAATTACACCATTTTTTTAGGTTTTAATTCTAGTTGTTTTCATCTTTAGAATTTTTCTAAAAAAAAATCTGATAAATCATAAATTACATTAAAAAAGAAAGTAATAAATATAAAATTTCACATCAAATATTACCAAAACAGCTAGAATTGATTCAGTGATCAAACACAAAACAACATTAAAAAAGTTCTTAGGAGGCAATCAGTCTATCAATGGTAACATATGCAAAGCGGGCGTCAAAAACCTTCTACCAAGTCCATAAGAGTACTAGTAGCCTCGCCTTGCACTAGAGGAGAATTAATGAAGTTGAGACTATGGTGGATGGCAGAAGTAGGGCATCTGACTTGATTCTATTCATATTGGGTGCTATAGATAACTTGAGAAAGAACATAACCAATCTTAAGGAGAATTTGCGATAATTTTTATAGATATGGTTATTCCACTCCACTCAAATGTATCAAAACATTATTAGGATAAAAGGGCTCCAAGATATTCTTGATACAAGAGTCCATATTGAGCCTTCAAGTACCCAAAATTTCTCTTATAGACATAGCATTGCAATAGAGGGTGAATACGTGTCCACACTAGATCCATATTCGGGAAATGAAAAGTTAATTACAAGAGAAAATAGAGTTGTTGGAGAGGCCGAATATGTGTCCATAGTGGCTCATTGTAACTTTGTAATAAATGGTATATCATTTCTATAGCAGTGTAGCATAATAAGCATATTGCAGTTGGTAAACCATTGCAAGAGGAATAGTTTTAATTAATAAATTACTGATGTTCTTAAGACTCAAAATTTTGGAGTAAGTTGAGCAAGGAGAAATGGTCAGAACTTCCTCCATATGCATATAGCTAAGGCAATAGGAGTTGCTCGGAAAGAGGAGGCAGGGTAGAGAAAATAGAGGATTAAATAATGAACTGATGTGGTAGGCTATGATATGGCAAGGAAAAAAAATATGACTAGAAGGCCATAAGGGCATTATTGTTTTTTTTTTTTAAGAACAAATGTATGGGGGAATGCAAGACTCGAAGAAAGGTAAAATGTGGAGAATCCCAACTCAGAAGAATGTTGTCCTCAACAGGAGGCTATGATGGAGATTCCAAAGGGAGCCCATACAAAATTAATTGAAAAGAATGACTTTTTAGGACCAGCTATATTAAATCTCCTATCGCAACCTTAAAAGGCACTATTGTATTCATGAAGATTGAGAATATCCCAACCGTTTTTGCCATGACATTTGCAAGGATGTTCCAAACACCTATTTTAAGCCCTAAGGGATTGAGGGGGTCCTCATATGGAAGAATTGAAGAAAGCAACAAGAGTTCAGGAGGGTGAGTCTGTTTTCAAGGGAGAGATAGTTGGATTTGCACACAATGAGACGAGAGCGAATCGACAGGATCAACTTAACCAAGTCCTTGCATCAAGAGTGGCTATCAAAGATATGAACTCCAAGACAAGCAAAGGGAAGTAGGCATCTACTTGAATGGCTTTGGCCCTCCATCATCAAATTCACCTACTACTTGAGTAACAAACCTTGAGAGCTTTTTCATACCTTTTGCACCACTTGAAAAATCTTTTCCGACATACTCTATTGGCTTTCCATTTATTTGTCATTCCTCTCTTTCAACTTCTATCCTTTTTTGGATAGGTTGGTGGCCCAATGGCAAGTTACTTCGAGGATTTGACCTAATTTTTATCATGCCACTTCCCTCAGCATGTTTTTATCAATGAGTCATATTTCGTTTTTTCTTTAAATTCTCTTCCATCATGTGAGCCTTGTCTTGCGGACCTTATTGATATTTGAATGAGTTTCCTAATCTTTTTTTTTCTCAAGTTGCGGATTCCAAATTCTTGACTCTTGAAGGAAATAGCAACTTCTTGATTAGGTTCTTCAATCGTTCTTTTAGTGATGATGACTCAAGTTGCAAGCTAGGGACTTCTTTGCACAAGAGTATATATCCACTTAAAGCCAAATCTTCACTTGGCTTACATGAGATGAAAAGTATTTAATCTGGATCATTTGGCTAAAAGGGATGTAGTATGTTACCAGCCTAGACATGCATACTTTTTAATGTCGTGGGGAAATGGTAGGCCAACTTTTTCTTGCAGTGTTGTTATTCCACACATTTTGTACCATTCTGGCTCCGAACTTTTGGCTATTCAACTATTCATCCAATATAATTGGAGAAGTGGCTTGGGCAGTAACATCGATAAGGCTTGTATCTCTTAATTCGAATAATATTTTGGAATATTTATCGAAAGTGTAAGTATTAGATTATCAATCAAAACTACTACCTTTCTAATTATATTATCTAGGTTTGATCTCATGGTCTTTTAATGGTATTTTGCAACCTAGGCTTCAAAGAAGTCTTGGCTTGAATATTTAAACGCCATTTTTAAATGTTGCCTAGATTTTATCAACAAGAATACCTTAATCCTTAGAGAGCAAGCTACAATGGACTTGGAAGAGTAAGCTAATCGCTTGGTTCGTTGTATTGCCATGGATGGATAATCCCTCTACTACAAAATGAGTCATGGTTTACAGTTAATCCAACTAAATTAACTCATCCTCCAAGTGTGGATAGGAGTCATGCCATTAATATTTGTATTATATTAGATTTAGGATATCGATAACCTAGTGAAATTCAGTTTGTAAGACTAGGAAGGAGTTTTTCTCTAAATAGAACAAATAGGCTTCCCATATAAGAGTGTTGATTGTCATAATCTTCTTATAGGATGATGTAGATATTCTTCGTGAAAAGTAATAAAATTATGATTGTGCTAGTTGGAGTAAGCAAATTGTGTTGTCTATTTGTGAGATTATCTTATTTGATTAAGTAAATTGACAAACCGCGTATTCTTGTGTATTTGCAAGAATATTTTATATGATTGTTTCTTATTATTTGATATTTCTTTTTTGTTTGAATATTCCCGGATTTTGCTTAACACGCAAGAAATTGTTTATTTAAGGGCATCCTTTTTCTATGCCTTGAAGTACTTTTATATTGTTTTTGACTCTTAATCGCCATTGAGTACTAGGATCATTTCTTGTATTTTATTTATTTATTTTTTTTGTGATTGTCTTTTTTCAAAAAAGTTGTGTTTTATTCATTTGGTGAAAATAAGTCTAGTTTGTAGGAAAAAAAATTATTACCTCAATAAAAGAGTTACAGAAAACTGTCACTGTTAATATTTGAAATACCATGGAAATAACAGTTAAAAAAGAACCTAACATGTCACTGTTAATATTTTCATAATTCAATGTGCCTGGCATTGTGCATACCTATTTGATTTGCTAGTATGATCTTCTCCATAGAACAGTTAAGTAATAAAATGAATTTAAACTATTTATTTTAAACCACACTAACGTGGGACGCATCCCATGAGCTATGTTGCTTGGTATATTTACATGAGGAGATACCAAAATTTTACTAAATGAGCATTCACTGTTGGAGGTAATATTAGATTATTCCCGGAATCTAAACTTAGGAATGTAAGACTATCTCGTTTAGGTGCTTAGAGCAGGAATATTACATTACTAGAATTATAATTTGGGCAACATTAGTAATGTGATATCAACTCAATAGGTGACAATGCAAGATTCCGGGTGGAGTGATTTTTTTTTCCACTAGACCATTTAAATCTAATAAAATCATAAAATCAAATTTTAAATTATTCAAAAATAAAAAAATTTCATTTTTTTCCTTTGATGCATATTTTTTGTATGTAAATATATTCATGAAAATATTTGGTTGGGGATAAGATAAACATTTGAGTAAAAAGTTTTCAAATATTAAGATGGGGAAATTTTTTTTAATTTGTTTAAAATAACCAATTTAATTGATATTAATAAAACTTAAATATTTTAAAATTAAAATTTTATTTTTTTTTAATAATAACGCATATTTATTATTAAAAAATTTGATATTTACATCAAAATCTCATGGATTTTGAGTTATTTGGCACAATTAGGTAAAGGTATTTTAATAAAAAGATAATTGATAATATAATGGTTTTTTTTTTTGTTAAGATGAGCGCAACCTCTAATGTCTCCGCTAAACTAAGATAATATAATGTTTTTAGCTAACTAAATATAATAATGTTACATTCCAACCACTGCACATATTCCTGTCCTATTCTAAACGGTAATGTAAGATTTGGTTACCCAAGCCACCCTTGGTGTTGGATCACTCTGCCTGTTTTCATAAGCCTAAAACACTAATGAATCTCCACGCTTGATGCCACAGTACACCTTCTTTCTTGGCTCCTTTTTTTCTTGCAAAACATCTCATTGGTTCTTGCCACACTTTCTAAATTTCAGCAATGAAAAGAGAAGAACAATGCAGACAATTATGCTTCTCATTTCTCTCTTCTTCCTTTATTGATTCCATTCTGAACCTCTACAGCTTCTTCTTCTCCTCTGTTTCTTCTGTGGAGAAGCTGGATGTGGTAAGACTTTCTTTTCATGTAATCTTGTTGTTATAGCTTTTGTTGTTATTCTTGTGATTTTCTTGTTATTTTAAATTTTTTAATATTGTCTTCTTCCTTTTTAGCTCTGAATGGATTTTACGCACAACCGAGATGGATTTTTGAAGGAATTGGATAATTTGCTTATTTTCTCATGGTGTTTTTGTTTGAGTTTATTATTTAGTTTCAATAAAAATAGTTGGTAGATGAGTGTGGTTACCATGTTTATGCTTGCTGTTTGAAGAAAGTCGGACAACTTAACTACTTATCGATGATTTTCTTTTTTTCAAGGAAATGCAGACTTTCATGTCATGTATTGATTTTCTGTGAAGCTCCCTTATTTAGTTTCAAGAAAATTTATCAGGAAGCTCTTGTGCTTTTTTGGTTTGTGCTGGATTGTTTAATCTTTTTTTCTTTCTGTTTTGTTGCTTCATTTTTAGTTCTGATTAATTATTATGCTTAACTGAGTTGGAAATGTGGAATATTGAAGGAATTTACTAGATAGCTTAACTAGTTATGTTGTTTTGTCCTGCAGTGGCTTTCTATGAAAGTATACCTCCCTTACAGAGCCTCGAAGGAAAATGGCTGGCAAGACGATTAAGATTTTTGGATTGCCTGTTAATGTCAATGCAACTGAGGTAAAGGAGTTTTTGGAGAGATACGTGGAGGAAGGGTCGGTGATTGCAGTTAAGCTTAGACTCCCAGAAGTTGACGATAGAAGTTCGAAAGCATTTGCAGTTGTTCAGTTCTCGACCAGCGAGCACGCTGGAGAGATCTCAGTGCTCGCTCAGCAGCGTCTTCTAATATATAGTTCTTTTACTCTGATTACTAGAAGTGCAAAACATGACATTGTGCAGAAGCTGCGAAGACCTTTGTTCACTTTAGAGGTTCCAATGTTGCATTTGGGTTGCCCAATTTCAGCAGAAGAATTCTCTGTTCTATGGAGTTTCGATAGTGTCAGGGTTGACTTTTTTTTTAATTTAAAGGAAATATATTTCTTTATATCATCAGAGAGTCAGTCATATAAACTCAAACTTTCTCATAAAAGCATTCGGGAAATAAAGCTGCTCCGCTGCCACAAAAACAAGACGTTTGACAAAGAGAAAAAGTTTCTCCTGATTCAGGTTTGCTTATGGAAACCGTATCACATGACGCGTTATTTCTTTTTACTCATTGGCAGACTACATAATTTAAAGATTTCATATGACTAATCTCTGATATTTTTTTATCAGAATTCTAAACTACTTTTAAATCAGCCATGGTTGAGTTGAGCAAATGTTGTAACTTCTTTTTATATATATTCCTATGAGCTATCAATTTGTCTTATAGACTATAAGCTTCCACATCACGTGAAGTTTTCCTTCTTTGGGGGCATGATATAATTGATATTGTTATAATTCATGCTAAAATCAATTATCTAAAGGCAACTATTTGGAAGTATTTATCATGAAAATGCTCACTCTTTTTCCCTTGAATATCTGTTGGAAATAAGCTTCATGTGTTGAATTCCTCTTCATCACTAAGCTGAAATTTAAATATTAGTCTTGAATTTATGTTATAATTGTTATTTGCATGACTCGTGTGAGCACTTCCAATCCTTTTTGTTCGACAGACGCTTTGCTTTATCAGCTAGCTGATCAGGTCATCAATGTCTATTTTCCTTTGTCTTACATTCTCCTTAAATAATGCTTGCAATATGATGACTTTTTATACTTGTTATGTTCTCGATATGTGTATCTACTTGTGTGGTTAAATGACGTAGGTAAAAGAGGCACCTCGTATTTATGAAGGTCCTGAGCAAAATTCAGGTGCTTTTTATGAAGACCCTCGTCTTAATTATTTCAAGGATCTTCCAGATAATCAGTGGATCAGAACAACAGATTTCACTCCTTTATGTAGTATTGGGCAATCCTCTGCCTTCTGTTTGCAGTTACCCAATGGCTGCACTCTTCCAAATATTCTTGAACATTTTGTGTGCTACAAAGAAGTGGATGGTCCTTTCCACTTGCCGAGAGGTTCATCATTCTCTCGTAGCTTGGATTTGGTTCCCATTATAGAACCTTTTCCTGGGATTGAGTTGCCTTACAGAATTCTTTTTAAGATAAATCAGATGGTTCAAAATGGCACACTCATGGGACCGACACTTGATGATGAGTTCTACCGATTAGTTTCTCCTCGATTTAAGCCCCTCGATTATATAGAACGAGCATTAGAAGATATGTCTTATTTAAAGAGCTCCTGCCTTGATCCTGCCAATTGGCTATATGAGAAGTATCAGGAATTTCAAACATCGAAGCGTGATATGAAATCATCTATGATTTCTTTAGGTTCTGGTTTGGTATATGTTCATCGGGTTCAAGTGACTCCCAGTAAAGTTTACTTCTATGGGCCAGAGATTAATGTTTCGAATCGTGTGATACGATATTTTTCAGAAGACGCTGATAATTTTATGCGGATTTCTTTTGTTGATGAGGACTGTGAAAAAATGCGGTCCACGGATTTATCACCTCGCTCAGGCAATGACAAGCGAACATCTATCTACAAGAGAATACTTTCGACAATGAGGAATGGCATATGTATCGGTGATAAGAAGTTTGAATTTCTTGCTTACTCATCGAGTCAGTTAAGGGAAAATTCTGCATGGATGTTTGCTTCAAGGCCTGGACTAACAGCTGCTGATGTCAGAGAATGGTTGGGTGATTTTCGCAAAATAAGAAATGTGGCCAAGTATGCAGCCAGGCTAGGCCAATCTTTCAGCTCCTCTACTGAGACTTTAACTGTTTACAGGGATGAGGTTGAAGTTATTCCTGACATAGAAAACTCAGCGGGTTACGTGTTCTCAGATGGAATTGGTAAAATCTCACCTGAATTTGCTAGAGCAGTGGCTAAAAAATGCCACATAAGAACTTCAACTCCCTCAGCATTTCAGATCAGATATGGTGGCTACAAGGGTGTTGTTGCTGTTGACCCAAGATCATCGATGATGAAGTTATACCTTAGAAAAAGCATGTCGAAATATGAATCAGGAATCAACAAACTTGATGTTCTGGCTTATACCAAGTACCAGCCTTGCTATCTTAATCGTCAATTGATTACTCTTCTGTCAACTCTTGGAGTTCCTGATGCTGTATTTGAAAGGAAGCAAAGAGAAGCTGTTGAACAATTGGATAAGATGTTGGTAGATCCAACCAATGCTCAAGAAGCAATTGAGATAATGGCTCCTGGAGAAACAACCAGTATACTCAAAGAAATGTTGTTGTGTGGTTATAAGCCTGGCGCAGGACCGTTTCTTTCAATCCTGCTGGAAGCATTTAGAGCAACAAGGCTGCTGGAACTGAGAACTAAATCAAGAATATTTATTCCGAAAGGAAGGTCTTTGATGGGATGTTTGGATGAAACACGAACGTTGGACTATGGTGAGGTGTTTATACAAGTTTCTCACACCGGAGACAAACATATCTATGATGATGGTCTCTCTAAATTTAGTGGAGGTCAACATGACAACCGTACTGTTGTTGAAGGAATAGTAATTGTTGCTAAGAATCCTTGCCTCCATCCAGGTGATATCCGTGTCCTGCTGGCTGTTGATCTTTCAGATTTGCACCATATGGTTGATTGTGTTGTTTTTCCACAAAAAGGAAAGAGGTAGGCATTATTCTGCTCTAAATTTTATGATATAATCTGTGTATAGTTCAGCTTACATAAAACTGATTTAAAATCTCCATGTTTTGTTGCTTGAATTTGTTCCAACATTTCTGGTGCTTATTTTGCTCAAGTGAGCTGCAATCTCTGGATTAAGTTAGGAAGCCGCTATGAAGAAAAAATTGATTTATGGAGTAAAGCTGATCTCCATCAAGGCGGCAGTGAAGATGGAATATCATTTTATCCAGTTTGCATATATGTTTATGGTGTGAAATCCGATACCAATGAGTTAGGTTCTAGAGAAAAATAAGAGCAATTCACTAAGGTGGTAGATCGAGACATATGTTCGTATTTCTTTATGTTTGTGTTGATTTACCCCTCTTGGAATGATAGATCACCAACCTTGCATGCTGCATCCGCATATTTAGTATCGTTACACACTGCATAGTCGAATTTAAACACTTTACACGCCCTCTCTGTACTTCTGTGCATGTGCACTAGTTAACTTTGTGAAGTTTAAAACTTATTTCTGCTGTCAGCTTTATGACAATGGTAACACTGGTTAAATTAGGTACACAACAATCCTTCTGCTGGTGATATTTAGTCTCCTCACATCTGTGCACAGCTCAAAGCCATGAATTGGTCTCACTTTGAAGTGACGGTAACTCATGTTTAGATTATAATAATGAGACATGTTCCCTTAATAGCTAAATCTGCCTTATGGAGTAACTTTTATATTCTTGTTATTTGTAATATCCTATTATTTTTCTCTTGTACAATCACATTGTCTCCTTACCTTTCCTGCCTGAGAATAGCACAACTAAAAACCTCCAAATGTAGGAATATCTGTCCTTCTCTGTGCTGATTTTAGTTATATTGAAGTAGAATTGGTGTTATTTCAGACCACATCCGAACGAGTGTTCAGGGAGCGACTTGGACGGAGACACATACTTTGTGAGTTGGGATCCGTTGCTAATTCCACCTTCGCAGGATGAACCTATGGATTACCACCCAGCAAAACCTGTGATCCTCAATCACGATGTTACAATTGAGGTAGACATCTTTCGCTATGGTTTCTATTTATCGTGGCAGATAGATGTAAATTTGGCTACGATTCACATCCTAATTTAGTCATTCTGATTCATGATTTCAGCATTACCTACTACTAAAGAAGTCCATCCTTATATTGTTGCAAATTTGTATTTTGTTCTCGATGATCTTTACTGATATTATTCTGAAGAGTGTATTCAAAAATAAAAATTATCTGATGATCACTCAAAAACAAAAGAAACTAAATTGTCAAATACTCTTATAAATAAGATTATATAGTGAAACTTCTATAAGGTTTTAATTTGCATCTGCTACCGCATTTTGCAAAAGTTAAATAAGTAAACTCTCTTCTTTTTTTATCTGAATGGTCGTGCACCATAATTTTGTTTTTAATGAAGGGCCATCGCTTTCGATATCGATTTTATACAATTTTTAAGGATAAATAATCTTGAATGGGCTTGTTCACTGTCTGGGGAATTCAAATTTCATGCCATTTCTGTCAAGTGTGGTTTGGATCATTCATTCTGTTGAATAAACGGGGGATATGGCAAATTGGTCCTTGAACTACATTCTTATGGTCATGCAACACAAAGAATTAGTTTCATGAAGTGTTTATATCTTCGTATTTTCTCACAAGTTATTCTTCATGTTTTCATTCGTTGTGCTTGTTGTTTCTTACCCATACATTAAATATAATGAATTTGTGTTTCTCTTGAAACAGGATTATATGCAAGATTTACATGCAACCTTATGTTCTGCAACATTGACTTGATATGTTTGCTCATTTACTGCAGGAAGTCCAGGAGTATTTTGTGAACTATATGTTGAATGACAGCTTAGGAATCATTTCAAATGCCCACACAGTCTTTGCTGATAGAGAGCCATTGAAAGCTCGAAGTGAAGAATGCCTACAACTTGCAAGATTGTTCTCTACCGCTGTCGACTTCCCCAAGACAGGTGTCCCTGCTGTAATCCCACCAAAGCTCCATGCAAAGGAATATCCAGATTTCATGGAGAAACCAGATAAAGCTACATACATATCCGAGGGAGTGATCGGAAAGCTTTTCAGAGAGATTAAAGATCGCACTCCCAATCGAAGCCAGATAGAGGCATTCACTAGAGAAGCTGCAATGCAATCCTATGAAACTTCCCTTTTCAAGGATGAGTGTGATATCAAGTTAAGGAATCTCATGGATCAGTATGATATTAAATCGAAAGCTCAGATTCTAAGTGGAAGTGTAATGAAGGCATCGAAATCTTCGAATCGGTACAAAGATACTGAAGCCATAAAGTTAGCAGTGAGGCATTTGAGGAAGGAAGCGAGAGGATGATTTAATGAGAAGCACCAAAATGGTGGTGTATCTTTGACAAGCTGATTACTGATTAAATGCTGCAGTGCAGAATGAAGACCAGCCTGAATTTGTGGTGATTTGTTATTGATATATATTTAGTATGCAAATGCAAGACCGATGTATAAAGGTGGGTAGTTTTATATGCTTTTGTGCTGCTTGTTATTGTTTGACACGATTTCCATGGGATGTGTTTATGCGAACAAAAATGTACAGAATGATAGCTTTTTGTGTGTTTTCGGAAACAAGCAATGTTTGGAAACCCAGTTTGATCGGAGTTGTGTGACCTGGCTCAAGTGGACCCAGCCACATCACCAGGTGGGATCAAGTAAAAACCCGGCACATGAAATTGACCTGTTTGACCTGGCCGGGTACCTGGTTGAAACGGTTGACTTGGTCCCATTGAACCAAGTCAAACCCGAGGTTATGTATAAAATTTGTTTTATTTATTTTATTTGTTAATGTTGCTTTTAAATTATTTCAGAATGTTATGATGAGATTTTATTTAAAATATGAAATTAATAATTATAAATTATGGGAAAGATAACTTTTGTATAATTTTTTTTTAAAATTTTAAAATAATTGATAATATATTTTTTTAGTTTTATATATAATTAAAATTATAAAACATGTATTTTATTTATTCATGATCTGTTTAACTCTGGTTTAACCATTGACCGTGATGCAACAACCTTCCATGAGGATATGTCTCGATTCAATTTTAAAACATCGGAAATAAGAATTTTCTCTCTGTCTTTAGGTTTTCATGCAGTAAGATACCAAAGCTTTATTAGAAGGCAAATTTGAAATGGAACTAATATACAACTTATATAAGGCGAATTTTGGATTGAAATGTGTAAGATATGCTTGCACTTGGTTATAAATTGAGGTTCGTCCAAATGCTTACTTTTTATTTTATTTAATTTTTTTGTCAAGTTGGATACGCATCATATCTTGAAAGAGAACAAGTGTAAATAATAATAATAATAATAATAATTAAATCAAGTTGTATCCAGCTTTACAAGGCTGCATTTCAGAGTTGAAATCGATCTGGTTTTTATTTTATTTTATTGGATTTATTGTTATGTTTTTTATTTGATAAAACAGACAAGCCATATACGAAAGATGTGCATGTACGCACATTAGGATGACGTTTGGTTGCAAGGAGTGGAAAGGAGAGGAGTGGAAGAGTAATGAAAATAAGGAGGATTGGAAAAGACATGGGAATGAAAACTATGTTTGGTTGGAAGGATTGGAGAAGTAGTTTATTGGGAATGAGAAAAGTGGAAAAAGAAAAATATGATAAAATGACTATTATGTCCTTTATGTAAATAAATATTGTTATATATATAATAATGAGATTTGCCAATTATATTTTTAAAAATATTTAAATATTAAAATAAATTAATAGTTATAAATATATATTTCACTTTAGTCTATCAAATCTAAAAAAAATATTATTTTTCATTATTATAATTAATTATTGTGGTAATTACTAAAAAAACCCCCTAAGTTTGTGAAATGGCCAAAAACACCCCGTTAATTTGGCAATCCTTAAAAACCCCTCCCTTTTAAACATAATATTTTCTAACCCCCCAAATCATATAATGATGGTTAATAAAGTTATTTTTGAATTTTATGGACGAAATTGCCCATTGCATGAGAAGTCGTGGCACTCCAACATCTTCCTTGTCATCGATGTCGTCAACGGCGACATCCCCTCCCTCGCCGTCGACCCCGCCAAGGTGCTCACCTACTTCCCAGCCTCCTTCATCTCCATCGTCTCCGTGGGCAACGAGGTCCTCAATTTCGGCGATTCTTACCTCACTTTCCAACTCCTCCCGGCGATGCAAAACCTTTACTCCGCCCTCTCCACCGCCCTATCTGTCAAGATCTCCATCGTCCACACCATGGCGATGCTCGCCCAATCCGATCCCCATCCACCGGTGCCTTCCACTCCGATCTCGTCCCCGTCCTCAAAGGAGTCCTAGGGTTTCCAAGATCAACTACATGAACATGTTCGATGCCCAAGTCGATGCCGTGCAGGCAGCATTAAACGCCACCGGATTCCTCGCGATGGAGATCGTGGTGGCGGAGACCGGTTGGCCATACAAAGGCTCTCTCTGTTTAAGAATTGAGGTTTCTTTTTAAAAATGTATGTCTTTGTTTAAATATTGCAGTTTTTGTTTAACAAACTCGACTTTGTTTAACAACTGATATCTCTCTGTTTAAAAACTTATATTTTTGCTTAAATATTGCGGTTTCTCTTTAAGAAACTTTGTCTCTGTTTAACAAGTGATATCTCTCTGTTTAAGAATTAAATTAAAATGGTTTAAAAAAAACACTTGAAACCTAACACCTTAAAAATCTAATTGGATCAAAGAATGTGATCAGGTCCCAATGACATCATGATCATCTTGGTCAACTCAAACACATTAATGACGATTCACTTTACATACAAAGGGAGAAGAGCTTGATTTAATGTGATCAGGTCCCAATGACATCATGATCATCTTGGTCAACTCAAACACATTAATGACGATTCACTTTACATGCAAAGGGAGAAGAGCTTCATTTAATGTCATTTAAAGCTTCACATTTTTCAAAGACCCTCTCTGTTTAAGAATTGAGGTTTCTGTTTAAAAACGTATGTCTCCGTTTAAATACTGAGGTTTCTGTTTAACAAACTTAGCTCTGTTTAACAAGTGATATTTCTTTGTTTAAGAATTGAAATTTCTGTTTAAAAACTTATATTTTCGCTTAAATATTTCCACTCAAACACATTAATGATGATTCATTTTACATGCAAAGGGAGAAGAGCTTTATATAATGCCACTTTAAAGCTTCACATTCTTCAAAGACCCTCACCATCACCCATGCAATGCAATGCCATGCCATGCATGCATGCAAACAAACAACATCATGACAAGCTTTGCCCTCCTTGTAACAATGGCTGCTTCTCTTCTCCTTGTTTCAGCTTCTTCAAACTCTTTGCCAACTCTTTTGCAAGTGAAAGCTTCATTCTCTCATGATCCTTTGAATTTGCTGGAGAACTGGAGCTTTGACAACACTGATTATTGTTCATGGACTGGAATAACTTGTGATGGTGACGTGGTCACCGGTGTTAACCTCTCGTCAACGTCACTGGCAGGTGGTGTCTCGCCGTCACTCGGTTTGCTCACTGCCTTGTAAGTTCTTGACCCCCGTACAGCTCTGCGAAGCGCAACATAGTCGACTCGCCACAGATTGAAGACTTGATTCAAGGCATCATAGACAGTTTTGTTTTGTTTTACATTTTCGTATGTGTACACGATTGAAATAGTTTTTCGATTGTTATAATTTGTTTAATGTTTGTAATGTACGTTTCCCCTTTCATTTGATATGGTTGCAGTTTTACAAATGAAATTTTCGTTTAAAAAATGAGTTTTAGTTTAAAAAAGTATGTATCCTTTTAAATGTTGTGGTTTCTCTTTAAGAAACTCGGTCTCTGTTTAACAAGTGATATCTCTCTGTTTAAGAATTGAGGTTTTCGTTTAAAAACTTATATTTCTGCTTAAAACTTTATGAATACTGCTGAATTTATTTTAGATATTTAGATAAGCATCAAAATTTTAATTCTATTTTCTTTAAAAAAATTTAAAATTTAATAAATGTTATTATATAATAAGATTTTGATCATTGATACATTACTATCAAATATTCTAACATTCATGAACATGAATTTAACATCCATTTCAATTGATTGCATATATATAGATAGATGGATCATGTGAAAGAATATTAATTCTCAAGAATGGATTTAGCTTGTTTTTTTTTGTATTAAGATGTTTAGGTTGTTCCATGGTTAACTAGTGTGATCAAAATTTTAAACAGAAACATAATAATTTAAACGGAAAAGACAGTTTTTAAATGAAAACTTGATTGAGTTAGACAGAGACTGGGATAATTAAACAATAAGGCAAAAAAAATGCACACTCGTATGCATAAAAGGTCAGATATGATGTGATTGGGAGGCATTTTTCCCGTCATTTGCATGGGCAAAAATGAAATTTCATAACATGGACCCACTTGAAATGACTGATAGGGGGTGAAAGGGAATGTATACTATAAAGGAAGGGCTGTCCAGGTTGTGCAAAAGTTGGAGGGGGTTTTTAGAAAGTTTTGAAATTTCTGAGGGGTGAACAGTAATTTTCCCTTAATTATTTGAATTAAATATTGTGCTTAAATGATTAAGTATTATTAAAATTATCTATTTACTTATTATTTGAATTAGATTATTATTTTTAATTATTAGTTAATGTAATTCAATTATTAGTTATCATTATTTTCAATTTAAATATTTTCATTATTTATTTAATTATTATGTAAATTAATTATAATTTAAATTATGAAATAAGATTATTTGAATTAAATTATTATTTTAATTATTAGTTATTATTATTTTCAATTTAATTATTTTCATTATTTATTTAATTATTATATTAATTAATTATGATTTAAATTATTAAATAAAAGGGGTATAATTGGTATTTCACCCCAAATAGTGAGGAGGAATGAGCAATCCTCTCAAAAATGAGAGGATTGCTCACTCCTCTCTCACTCCCCCTTCACTCCTTACTCACTCTCGCCCACTCCTCTCTCACTCACATTACTCCACATCCAAACAAGGTAATGCCCAATGTAAGTAATGACTCCCATTCTATTACTTGCAACCAAACACTAGATTCCGTCTCTCACCAATAGGGACATTGTCAACGTTTTAGTTCAATGGTAGCAAACTAATAGTAAATATAAAAAGTAAAAAAATAAATAATGAACTCTTGATAAAAAATTTTCAATATAAAAATAACATACTAAAATTGCTCTTTGCAGGTTATGATAGTTTGAAAATAGTGCATGATTTTTTCATTATCATCGTTACAAAATATTTTTTTTTTCATGTAATCAAATTATCATTCATCCGAAAACTACCTTTTCACTTGCGCAAACAATTTTTCACAATCCAACTAAACTGTCAATGTCCTAAAGGAGAGAGTGGTAAAAGAAATGGAGCTGATATATTAAAGAACAAAGCCAACTTTTTTAATGAAAAATTTTATGAGAGAAAAAATATGGCTCAATTGTTGTATGTCAATACAAGATTTATTTAGTTGTTGTTAAATTTAACTTTTTAAAATATATTATATCTCATGTGTTCTTAAAAAATTGTCTAATTGCTCTTACATATATATGCCTTTTTTTTTTTTTAATTTAGTGGGGCCATATTAAAAACAAAAAAACATTACCTAATAAATAATAGGCTTCTCAAGGCCCCCACGCTAAATCCATCCATGCTCTCCAGCTCACAAGGAACCTTAATGGTAATAGGCTAAGGTATTGTAGCATGAACTAGTTTTTACTTTTAACTTTTTGTCTTTTGGTTTAAGGCATTTTTTAGGGTTAAATCAAAGGCCTTTATTATTTTTTTTAGAATTAAGAATAATTATTGTACCTCCCTTGTAAAAGCTTATAATACCCCCTTCACATAATCATTTAAATAAAGTAAAAAGTATAAAAAAATATTATTCTAAAATTATTTCCTATATATATATATATATATGTATATGTGGACTTTTAAAAAAAATATCATATGTTTTTTTCATTAATGTCTTGGATCAAACCCCAACACACATAATATGAGACTATAGATGGTTGTTGAGCTTGTATAACTTTTGTGCGTGTTGTTGACTTCTCTTAAATGAAAGCATTTATTGGCTATTTATAAAAGAAAATTATCACACTATCACCATTGGATCTATTTCTTAAGCAACTAAAAACGATATAAACAATGTAACATAATACAAATAGTTGTGGTACAACACAAAGTATTTGTGATGTACCATGTTTGATATTCGATAGGCAACATAAAACTTTTTGTGTTGTTTTCTTTTTGAACATAGGTACCATGTTTGTTATACAATAAAGAAATTCTCATGACAATAATTTTGAATATGCACATGCTTAAATATTTTATAATTCTTTAGAATAAGTAAACTTATTAAATCATAATTATATATATTTTTTAATTTTTAACATATATACAAAACATCATTGCTTGCTAAAATCACATCTTAAATTCTGTTAATATATATGTCTATCAAAATAAATATTTTCTAACATTTAAAAAAAAATATGTAATTTAAATTTAAATTGTTAACTCTGAATTTATGTAGATTGATAATCTGAGTATGCATGGATGGTAATTTTTTTAAATATTTTTCACCATTATATTTGGTGTCTCCATAAAAATTATACACACATTTTTAATAATAAATCATTGCATCTGCCTTTGATTATTCAAAAATTTCATCATATGCTCCTATTGTGATTTTTTACAATACCAAAAACTAAAAAAGTGAAGGTAGAGAATTCCATTGCGACTGTTTATAGGATCCAGTTCATTGTCAGCTAGAACAAGTGCTACTGATGATGAGGTTTCCCTACATAATACCGGCTAGAATTGGTTCAGAGTGTGTTCATATTACTTGGGTTTTTACCCTCAACGTTTTTTTTTTATTTATTTATATACCTCTAATGGATTTTTTATCCTTTAAAGTTTTCTAGTGCTGTATGTTTTTTTTTTTTTTTTTTTTTTTAAATGTAGGTCTGTTGTTGAGTCCGCTAATATATGTGTAACTTTCTTTTGAATTTAATGCAAATGGTGTATCTATTTTTTAAAAAATAAATAAATTAATTAAAATTATAAAAAAAAAAAAAATCTGAGAGCCAGTAACAATAGTGCTGGAATGCATGCTGGTCTGTATAACAATCAGCAAGTGAATCTCATCATTGGATCGCCCCTCCATGATGAGAAACTTCCAAATTATTATCATTAGTGCTCCACTTGTACTTATATAACCTTTTTTTTTTTTTTGGCTTAATTTTCTTATATTACAATGCAACATAGCAATCGGATAGTACGTAGATTATTTTAAGGGTATATTCAGAGACTCCCACCAGAAGAACAAAAATTTATATCTGATAGCTCCCCACGCAAATCCGGAAAGAGCATTCAGGAATCCCCTTCCAATATATATATATGAAATTAAAGATAATATGATGGCTGAGTTTGCTAAAATTATTGTATTATAATAAAATTTTAAATTATGTTTAAATAAAGCTTAACTCAATTACAAATGAGATTAGTGTAGATTTAATCTAAGCTGTAGTTTAATACTACAATTTTTTAGGTGCCGTATGATTACTTAATTTCTTTGAATAATATATTTTCCACCTAACTCAAAAAATCTGGTCCTTTTCCTACCATAAAAAAAAAAAAATATATATATATATATATATATAAGCAACAAGCTAATTCAGACAAACAAAAAGCAAATTTTTATATTACATTTTAAGAACTTGAGATTATCCTCCAAGTCATCTTCAAATAGAATACACACAAGGCTCCAAATATGGATTTCCTTATTTGCATTCCATTTTATTCTATTTTCCTTTTGGTGAAATCCAATTTCTATCTCATTTTATTAATCATCAGTTTTAGAATTTTTAAGAAAATATAAATATTTCTTTCTCCTTTTCTCCTCATTGACGCCTTCAACAACGAATTGGACTTATCTTTAATACAAATTATATAGATGACCATTTGATTGGGGTTTTTCAAATATAACCCTACAAAACTAAGAATTCTCTATGTCTGTCTATAATTTACAAAGTTTTTTCCCCTTTTTGTTTGCACACTCCCCTACAAGCAAAAATGTATTCTACTGAATAACCATATTTATTTATGAACCCAAAAAATAGATGTTAATAATACATATTTAAAAAAATTTTAAGTTAATTTTTTATCCTTAGTGGTACATATAAAAAAATAATATGTTTTATAAGAGTATATTAGCAAGCACCCAATGTTATAAGTGCTAGAGGCAATTTCTATTCAAATTAGAATTACTTTTAAGCCATCTTTAAGTCTAAGAATCGCACATTAAAAAATTGTTACAGACAAATAAATACGATAGTGTATCAATTTCAGTAGTATTTCTATCATTTAAAAATTTTATTAATCCGGCTAAACGTCACATGAGACGATATGCATGTCTAGAAGATTTTCAGGAATTAAACTGAGTTAATAAATTTTTTTATCATGCAATTTTAAAAGTGATAAATATGATATCTCCTAAAACAAACCCACTAAGACTATTTGAACATTTCATAAACAGTTCTTGGGCTTGGAGAATAGTGATGAATAACGATGTGATAATACAACTACAGTACTACTGTAGTACATTCAGCGTAAGATTGAAATCATGCGCCTAACCCCATTATTATTTTGTGACAAAACCATTGAGCTACCAATGGCTTCTCAAAGTCCAATATTTCCAGAAATAATCACGCGAAGCAAAATTAAATTTATTTAAGTGTGTAAGTGAATTAAATATGAGCTTTTACAGTGGCTTATATGCAAAAAGACATGCGAAGGTGCGTCTTCTAGCGCCCGTTTCCCGCCACTGGGACGAATTAGAAAACCCTAAAAAAGAAAGCGAGAAATTTGAGAATGTTGATCTCCAGTGAAAACGATGGGTTGATGTACCTTTCGTTGTTTCCAACGATTTGGAGTGACATGGCGGTATTTTTAGCTGCGATTGAAAATCCGGGCCAGGGATTTTGGTGTTGTTCTCGGTCATGCACTCCCCTCCTCCCCATTTTGCAGATGTATTTTTTATTCTTTGCCCATTGAAGTTTATTTCATGGATTTGATCGTATATTTTTCTGTGAATTGAAGTTATTGGTGACTTTCTTTTATGAAATGCAAATTTTCTTGATTAATTAGTGCTTATCAATGTTTGAATTGGTTTGAGATCAGCCTTGGATTATTTTGGGTGGAGAAAGTTGTGATTTTGGAGAGCCATTGGTGCTTTGGTGGACGCTGTGGTTAAGAAAGTGTTGTTGCTAATTAATTCTTTGAAAGTTGGTACTTTGGTGGGGTTTAGAAGGTGCTCTTGTTACTTAATTCTTGGGAAGTTGGATCTTTGGTTTGCAACCGACTTTTTGATTATTTTGGCTGGAGAAGGTTGTGATTTGGTCGACCTTTCGATTATTTTAGCAGCGAATGTTATGATTTTGGACAATGGAATTGGTACTTTCTGTGAAATTAGGGTTTAAGAGTGTGTTTTTTGTAGTTAATCAATTGGAAGGTTCATCTTGATTATCAATCGACCTCTTGCTTATTTTGTCTGGAAAAGATTGCAAATTTGGAGAACACGACCATTATCTTTGTGGAAATTAGAGTTAAGATAATCTTGTTATGAGTTAATTCTAAGAAATTATGGCGCTTTATGTCGTTAGGGTTGTAACTTGTGTGGAGAGTTGGAGTTATGCTTGTTATTTTTGAGATTTCTATTTAAATCCTTATTTTTGGTATTTTTCCGCTTCTTGAATTATAACAATCTTCTGTCTTAAAAATTCAATCTTTATGTTTATAACAACACAGACCGAAACATGGAGACGCACTCTCTTGCTATCATTTCAAAGCCTCGGTGTAGTTTTTGGTCACCTAAGCATTGGCCCCCTTTATGTGTTTAACACAGTGTCCCCCAGCGATATGACATCAGACTCTTTGTTTGGAATCTTATCCTTCATAATTTGGACCATGACATTGATTCCATTGGTGAAATATGTTCTGATAGTCCTGAAAGCTGATGATAATGGAGAAGGTATTGATCTATGATGCTGGTTTCTTAATTCCAGTTTACCTTTCTCATAGAACTTTATGCACTGATGAGGTCTCTGCTTTCTATTATCTATGATATGGATGCAGGTGGGACATTTGCTCTTTACTCATTACTATGCAGGCATGCAAAAGTTGGCCTTCTCCCTAATAATCATGATGCTGATGATGAGCTGTTAGCATATGAAATGGGAAGCTTTTACAAAAATAATTGGGACACGAAGCGTAAACGGACAATCAAGAAGAGTAAACAGAGTCGGTATCTGATGTTGATGGTGGCTTTGCTTGGTTCCTGCATGGTCATTGGAAATGGAGTTCTAGTCCCTGCTATCTCTGGTTTGAACATCTTTCTCAAATTTTGCCATGTGGATATTTCTTTGACCAATCAAATAATGGATTTATATATATCCTTCTGTGATTTCCAGTGTTCTCAGCATCGCTTGGTCTGGATGACTCCCTTGCATCAATATCTTTTAAGTGTAAGACATGCAATTGAATCTACTGTGGGCTGTATTTCACTATATATACATCCTCTGTATTGTGTTTTTACCTTATCTTCCAACTGTTTTTAGTTTCAGCGACGGGGAACCAACATGAAGCACAATTTGAAAAATGTAAGTTCTCTAACATAATTATTGATCTATTTTTATAATGATTCAGAATTTGTTGTTCTTTATGAAACTGTTCCATGTACTTCTCTGTATGCAATGCATCAGGAAAAATTCCTTTGATGTCCAAACTAAATTTTATCCATACTAGTGCTAGTTTGATTGTAAGATAAAACAAAACTCTGGATCAGAATACATACCACATATATATACCAAACCTAATGTGGTGATTACCTGTGAAAATTATTACTTTGAATAACTTTCTCTTTTTCTAGCTTAAATTACAAGGTACACCTTGCTCTTTATTATTTTAAAGTAAAGTAATTCTTTGTTATTATCAAATCAGGATTTCCCATTTCGCTGGTCTCACCTGATATTGCAGTTAAAAAAAAAATTTGGTTTCCATTGTGCAACTTGTGCTACATTAATGAAATTTCTCCTTTTATCTACAGATGCGCCTATTCCTACTGCTTGTGTCATTTTGGTTGCCCTTTTTGTGTTGCAGCACTTTGGAACTCATAAAATTGGTTTTCTTTTTGCACCAATTATTATTGTTTGGCTCCTTTTCCTATGTGGAATCAGTGTTTACAATGTGTTTCATTGGAATTACCATGTTTTATATGCTGTCTCTCCTACATATCTTTTCAATTATTTGAGAAACATCGACATCAGAAGCTGGCGGTCACTTGGTGGTGTTGTTTTATCTATAGCAGGTGTGTTGTTCCATATCTTAATCTATGTTGCGATCTATATTTGATGACCTATTCAATCTTTCTATTTTGCAGGATCTGATGCAATGTTTGCTGATCTCGGTCATTTTTCAAAAAGATCAATCAAGGTAGCGCTTATTAAGCATTTTCTTCTGTATATCCTGCATCTAATGTTTTATCTTCTACAGATAGCCTTCAGCCTTTTAGTATACCCTTCCTTGGTGTTATGTTACATGGGCCAAACTGCATTTATATCTAAAAATTGGGATCCTAGTAGAAAAGTCCTGCCATCTCATCTTGTAGCATCTATGCCAGGTTGATTCTCTCTTCCTTACATTCATTTGTGATATTAGATTGTGGCATTGTGAGCTCAAATCTTTTCCATTTCTCTAATACTAGATTACGGTGGAGCTAAACACATTTTCACAGTCCTATCTGTGCTGGCATCTGTTGTCGGGAGCCAATCAACTATTACTGCTACTTTTTCAATAATAAACCAGTTGCAAGCACTTAATTGCTTCCCAAGGGTGAAAGTTGTTCACACCTCTGAGAGGATACATGGGCAGATTTATATCCCAGATATTAACTGGATATTAATGGTACTTTGTCTTGCCTTCACAATTTCCTTCAAAGATGTTGCTAATATGGGAAATGCCACTGGTAATCATTAATAACTTTCTGGAAATCTTCAATATTGACACTACATTTGCATTTGACAAAGTTTATTGTTTTTGTAGGCCTTGCTGTAGTGATTGGCATGTTGATAACAACTTGTGTTATGTCATTATTCATTGGTTTATACTGGGGGAAGGTGTTTAAGGCAGCCCTTTTTCTGGTGTTCTTTGGGTTTGTTGAAGTTGTTTATCTTTTAGCATGTGTACTGAATTTTCAGAAATCTGCATGGGTGTTTCTGTTCTTCATCCATTTTGTCTTGATAATCATGTTAGCATGGCACTATGGTACTGTGAAGAAGTATGAGTTTGATGTTGACAACAAAGTTTCCATTGAATGGCTTACAAGTCTAGGACCAGGCCTTGGAGTTGTCCGACTCCCCGGTATTGGATTTGTATACAGTGATATCATGACAGGAATTCCAGCCTTCTTTTCCCATTTTGTGACCAACCTACCTGCATACCATGAAGTACTTGTTTTTGTGTCTTTTAAGCCTGTGCCAGTACCTTTTGTTCCACCAAGCAAGCAATACATTATCGGAAGAATGGGATCGAAAGATTTTAAGGTTTACAGGTGCATTGTGAGGTATGGATACTGCGATAGTATTGGAGATGTAAACATATTTGAAGATCACATATTTCGCGCTATCGGGGAATTTGTTTCATTGGAAGACACAGATCCTGGGACACCCAAGTTGGCTGAAGACAGATTGATTGTTACTGGGAATTTGGATCGAGAAGGTACTGCTTTTATAACAGTGACTGATAATACTTCAATTGACAACAATACTAATCAAGTAGATGAAGAATCACCGAATACAGGCAGTGAACATTCATTAATTCTGCCTTTCACAACAAGGAGAAGGAAGGTGAGGTTTCTGTTGCCTCCAGAAAGCCCTCAGATGAGACCATCAGTGAGGAAGGAACTACTAGAACTGGTGGAAGCAAGGGAGCATGGTATGACATATGTATTGGGACAACCACATATTTTCGCATGTCAAAGATCGAATTTTTTGAAAAAGCTTGCAATCAAACTATACATTTTCCTTGGCCATAACTGCAGAGACCCTTCGATGGTTTTGAACATCCCACATGCTGCATTTGTTGAGGTTGGTATGCCTTATTACATATAATAATTCATTGTGTATAAATGTTGAGAATATATCATCTCATTGTATTATGGAAGGGGGATGCTTTTATATCTATTCCATCAGTTTACAAACAATATGGCATATATTTTCTGTAATTCAAGTGTTCCTAAATCCTGAGGGCATTGGATTGAATTTTGTTGCTTAATAGATTGAATCTCTATATAGTACCATTGCTTGCGGCAGCATGTCATGCGGTAGCATAATTCTTGTAATAATTAATTTTTGGGAACATTCCAAAAAGAAATGTGGTTTCACATATATGTGAAATAGGAACAGGGGGATTTTTTTTGTTTTTGTACCATGAAGTTTCTCCGGTTAAAAAAAAAAAAACTATTAACAACATTAAATTTTTTTTAGCAGGATTAAAATCATCATTTTTGTAAAAACCATCATGTGGTATAAAAAAAAATGATTTTCAAGATGAATTTTTTAACTTTTGAGAATCAAGTTGTTTTGTTTAATTGAATTTTGGAGAAAAAATAAATAAATTTAAAAAATATGTATGTTTTTATATCATAGTTGGTTTATAAGTGAAATGATGACTTTACCCCTTGTGAGTTAACACCATTAGCGGCTAGTTAATGGTTTTTTTTTTTGTAACTTGATAAACTACATGGTACAAAAATATAAAAAACATTCTTTGTCCCTATTTAGTAAATATGTTAAACCATAAGGTTTTTTTTCGAAATTTTCCCTTAAAGTTTTTGAGTATTAAGTTTCTAGTTTACAGCATTAAGTATTGAAGTGTTTGTCAAATTCCTTGGAATGTAAATATTATTTATTTGAAAATTTTTTTTACAAAATGTGTACAAGCCTGTTAGGGATGTGCACAAGCATTAAGTTAATCTCTCAACATACTTATGCTCCCACCCTATGTAACCTAAAGTTTGAACTATTTTCACAAATATCTCAAACAAGGGACATAATACCAATAGACTAAAAGAACATTGACTATTTACATAGTTATTACAAGTACGCTTTAGGCATGTCTCAAGCTCAAGGCTCCCAAGGCTCTAGCCTAAAAGACTTGGAGCCTCAAAGATTCGGGATATTAAAGAGGCACCCCAAGGCACATGCCCCGCATTGAGGCTCAAGGAAATTTGAGTGCGGTTTAGTAAAGTCTATATTTTGTTTTTTAAACTATTTTTCAGCTTCTAAGAGCTTGATAAAATGAGGCATTAGATGATTATCAAATTAAATCTCAAACCTTAAAAACAAAGGAAAGTTTTTTTTTCAGTTTTTTAAGAGCTAGATAAATATGAGCCACTAGTGACCATGAAATTAAATCTCAACCCATTAAAAGAAAAATAGGTTTTTTTATTTATTTATAATTTTTAAGAACTAGATAAATATAAACCATTAGATAATATCAAATTAAATCCTTAACAATTGAAAACAACAAGCTTTTTATTTTTGTAGTTTTTAAAATTCAAAGAAACATGAGCCATGAGATGATCATGGGAATGAACCTCAACTCTTATAAACAAAAGGGTTTCTTACATATGACTAGTCTAAACTTGAAGAAGATGAAGAAAAGGAAGAATAAGATGAGTTTGAATACCAAGATGTGGAGGATGAATATGAGAATGAATGGGTGAATAATGATGAAGAAAATGATGAAGCTATTAAAATTGATAGTGATTATGCTTTTCTTGTGTAATAGTATTTTTGTAATAATAGTGGAATAGTAGCAAATCCTAATTATAATAGTATTTCTTAATAATAGTAGAATAGTATTAGTATTGTGATGATTTTTTTTTGCTACATTGGTGATTTATTATTTTTTTCAATATATGTTTTGTCCAAGTTTGAACTTTAAACCTTGATTTTCTTATGTTATGAAAATTAGTATTTATTATGAGCATAGGAGAACTCTAAGTTACGCTTGGTAATCACAAAGAGCTCCTTGGGGAAATAGGGATTTCAAGTGAAGAAAGGTCAATTCTTTGCATGGTGCTTAATAGTTTATCCCATGAAAGTTTGAACCTAGAGTCCGGCTTGGTTCTGAACTATGAGCGGAAATGGGAGGTAAGGATCCTTCCTCTCTTATGAACCTTTGATGATGCTAAGCCAAGTCTAAAATGAAGGGGATGAAGTTTTCGCTGTGGCGACCATTTGTTACTACGTGAAAAAATTTTGTATTTTCCATCCCCCTCCTTGATCCAAGTAATTCAAGGTCTTAGCTTCTAATATGGTTCCTCTTAGAGAGCAAGGTGCCAAAAGAATGCTTTAGTTCAGTCTCCTTTTTTGTTTTCCTTAAGAGTTAGCTGCTTTGAAAGAATGCTTTTGTTTAGTCTCTAGTTCATATAGAAGGGCTAGATTTCTTTGTTTGATAGAACCAAGCTGAACATTGCCCAGTGAAGGAGGCTATCTTTGAGATTGATGAATGTATGAAATATGTATTTTTCTTATTACAGATGCATATACTTAATGGGAGTTCTAGTGTTTTTTTCCTTCTTTTAGTTCTTCACAAGGTATTATGAGTGAAAAGTGTAGGGCAACAAGCTTTAGGGCAAGGAGAAGTGAAAACGATTCATTTTTTAGCAAAACAAGCATAGAAGAACAATTCTGGAGAAAAGCACGGTCTTAGCACTGGCGTGTTGAGGATGTGCAAAATGTTGGATGAAATACTCTCAAGAGCACAACCCTTAGCACGGGACAAGTGCCTAAAGCATAACCGTGCTCAAAAAGCACGAGCGTGCTTAAGACCGTGCAAATCTTTGGATGGCAGGAGTCTACTTAGAACCAAGTTAGAAGTCCACAGAAATGAGCACGAGCCTGCACATTTAGAAGCACTCTCATACACTAACCCAATACCTACAAATAAAACTTGAAAGTTAGGTTTTGAGGGGGATCTTTTGATGAAACGGCAAGAAGGGTTGGTACGGTTTAAAGGGAGACTTCAAGGTGACTCTACAAGAGAGATTGTGATCATTATTGCCGTTTTGAAGCATCTCAATCTGGAATCAGCCTTCTTTAACCTTGATTCCATCACACCTAATTGAAGAAGTTGAAGGGAATTCATCATGATTTCATAGTTGTCCTTAGTTTTGGATTGTGATTGTTTGTTTTTTAACTGGAGAGGTTAAATCATCATTTGATACCTCAAACCATGACTCTCTTTGTTAACTTATATTTGATTTCCTTGTTTTACATACTGGCTTTTGGAGTTTTCTTGTGAATTTTCTATGTTGCTCCATGCTTGCAATTTTCATTTGTGAAAATCTGAATTACATATCGGATTGGAGCTATCAATGATGGTCATCTGAGTCAAATCAATGGGTACTTGTAAAAAATACCCATGATAGGTAGGGTAAATACCCGCTTAATGGGTTTGGGTTCGGATATGGGTAAGTACCCTCAAACTTCTATGGGTATTGGTATAGGCAAGGATACTATAATACACATACTCATTTACCCGCTTGATATATATATATATAGAATTTACATCCTCTATGGACGTCCATATATAAAAAATCTGTGGATGTCCATCATTAGCCGTTGGATCTTGATCCAACGGCCGACATTGATTACTATACATCATTGTTTCAAATAGTAACTACTGTACATTACTGTAGTAACTACTGTTCATCAATGTTAACCGTTGGATCTAAATCCAACGGCTAATGATGGACATCCATAGAGTTTTTATTTATGGACGTCCATAGAGAATTGATCCTCATATATATATATATATATATAATTAAAATTTTGAATGGTGTTAATGAGTTATTTATTTTTACTTACAATAAACATATTACATTATGCGTCCAAATAGACATTATAGATTCGTGAATAAAAGAAGCCAAACCCTTTTTAGTGTTTTCTTTTTTAATGAATGTTCTTTATTTTATAATAGTATTTATATTTTATTAGTTTGTATGAGGAAGGTATTAAAAGAAATTATATTTTATTTAGCTAAATGTGGGTACGCAGTGGTTATGGGGATAGGGAATAAATTTGTTACCAAGAAGATATGAGGATGGGTATGAGTAATTTTTAAAATATGGGTATAGGGATGGGTAATAAGGTATCTTACCCAAACCCTACCATTTCCATCCCTAGGCGTGGTGACGATTGAGTAATCCTCCAGGTTAAGTCACACATAGGGAATAGGGGTTGAGTGTATGTCCAAAGATATATGATGTCTATCCCTCCTGATTAGGGTAAAATCTAATAGCGGGTTTCACAAAACTCAATGCAATCATAGGGTAATGATAGTTTACTATATGAGATTAGGGTTGATTACTTGGGTCAAGAGAGTTAACTACTTTGAGAATCTCCATGGTCCAAGAGTACCCCATCATTAGCCAATATAGAAAATCGTTACAAGGAAATCTAGAGAGGAGTGAATCTAAGACACCCCCTCATCCCTTTGATTTACCTTGAGTTTGTCGTCTTCTTCTTTATCTTCATTCTTAACAATTTGGATTAGTAAACTTTACTCAAGCTCATCAACTAGATAATAGAGAAGAAAGTAGTACTAGTAGAGCTGTTCCCTATAGATTTGACTACCCGACCCTTGGATATATTATACTACTTAAGCAACCCATGCACTTGTGGCATACACACAAAGGGCGTTAACTAGAGATGTGTAGATTTTTTAAACATGACAAAAGCTTGCACCTTGGCAGCACAGTCTCATTTCACCAAGGTTAGAGGAGATCAGGTTGTCCATCTGCTTAGACCCTCAAATTTGAAGTTCTGGGGGTTAAAGGTATGGCTTCTAGGCTTTATGTGGATTAGAGCATGGTTGAACTCAAGTCTGGGCAAGCACATTTGTCGGACTCTAGGGTGTAGTGCTATCTACTCCGGGTTAACAAGGAAACAATCTAGCTAGCCAAGTGCACTTTTTTCTAAAGATAGTTGGCCCTAGCATGTCTAAACCACACACTAGATCTTGGGTGTTTTGGATGTCAATGAGATTAGGGTTATTGTTGCTCTTATCTTGTGGGGTGAAGACATCGTTAAAGTCACCACAAACGGCCCAAGGAAGCTAACTTGAGCCTTGACAATTCCTATTATCGTTCTAGAAGACTAGTTTGAGTGAGCGTGCATTCGATTTGTACACCGCGGTGCAATTCCATACAAGGTAATCCTTCACATTAGTGAATTCTACCATTAGGTATTTTGCAATCGTTGTGAACTAACGTACTTTTAAGAGTATTGTTCCAACCAATTATTATTCTTCTAGAGGCACCACACAATGGGATATAGCAGAATAGATCCAGTTGCGTGCCGTCTATGGATCTCTAAATGGACTGATTGTTTCCTGCAATTTGGATTTTTGGATACAACAAATATCTGAGCAATGAATATAAAAAAAATCTTTTAGATGGCCTTCCAAGGCCCTAAATGTTCTAAGTCACTATACTCATAGCTAAAGAAAGACTCCATAGTAGCAAACTAATTAGATGGTCTCCGCTGAGAATCTAGAGGGGGCCGATCGGCTAGATTCTAAGGGGCGTTCATTTCAACTTAAGTGGGGAGAAGTGGAGGGAAGTGGACTGACTTTCTCCACTTCTGATTTTCTTTTCCTCTGAAGTGGGGAAGTGGCCACTTGCCCCACTTCAGACTGAAGTGGGTTTTAGTTAAAACCCACTTCGGTATTTTTTACACCAAAGTGGGGGAAGCGAGTTTCTTATAAAGCCCACGCCCCCCCACTTCCAAAGACCTTTCAGAAGTGACACTACTTACACCGAAATGAACACCATAAGTGAAAAAATAAGCACTTCATGGAAGAGACACTTCATGCAAAATGAACACAGAAAGTGGGGGAAGTCATAACACTTCCACCACTTTCCACCACCTTAGGAAAGTGGCACTTCCCCCACTTCCTGACTTTCTCCCACTTACACTGAAATGAATGCCCCCTAATTGATTAATATGTTTAAAATGTGCAATTTTATTGTAGTGTGAGTTATTTAGATCGATACCACATGCAACACAATATTTATCTAATTAAACATTTGACCAATCACAAATACGCAGGGATGGAGGGTGTGTACCATTCAGAGATTGGTTCTTGATGCATTTCTTCTTAGCTGAGTGCCGATAGGAGACCAAATATCTAGCCTCTTCCATCCACCTAGTTGAAGGTTTTTTTTTTCTATCTTTCGTTCTTTCTTGTGCTAAGGGAGGCTGTTGGTTGTGAGGGTTCTATGTAATCGACATCAAGGGAAAGTTCCTTGATTTTGTTGGTAAAGTCATTTTCAGATTCTTTATATGCAGAATCCTTTTTCCCTTGGATTAACCTAGTCTCTGAGGTCCTCTGGCTCTAGTGTATCTCCCTTAGTCTCATCATGATCATCTTCATCTTCCCATTTTTCTCCCAGTGGGCTAGGTAAAGGAATTTTAGGATTTATGGCCTGATTAATCTTGTCGATGTTCATTTTTGGTTCTAAGGACCATGCCCCCATAATAGTGCCACTTCTATCTCCATAGAAGGTTCTAATCAAGAGGCGGTTTGGAGGTGTCACAACATCGATCTAAGAGATTAGCTATGTCGGCAATTGGGTGAGCATGCAATAGAGCCCGAGATGAGTCTTGTTTTGCTTCCTGAGCTGTTTGGGTCTTTAAATTAGGCCAATTGCATGTAAGGACAAGGAGTCAAGCCTATAATACCAAATTGATTAGGTTTATTAAATTCAAGTTCAGTTACATTTAAATACGGTTTGGGCGTGTCAGGTGTGCTTTATTTTGATTGGGTTACATTAGTGAGATTATCTAGAAATAACTAGGAAACATGCCAATTAGCCTTAGGCTATAAAGATTTGGAGTTAACCATGCTCCTATTGGGCTTATGTCCATTTCTAGGTGTGGAATGTCCAGTCCAACTTGGTCCACCTGTTGAGAGGGGTGGCTTGTGACTCACCATTTCACATGAAACTTTCACTTGGGTTTCACATATATGGTCACCACATTGCTCCCTACGATTGGTTCCCTTTTCACATAAAGGCTTTGTATGTGTTTTGCTTGTCTCTTAAGGGCCTAGTAAACCATGAGAGGCCTACAAGGGTTGGGCCTTCTCCAATATGGTGAAAGGGTGAGATTACAACCATGAGAGTACTTGCTTGTAGTAACCAATGAACACTTGACAAGCAAGTACTTACCTCTTTGTTTCATGGACATGACATCAGACCCCACTGAAGCCTATATAAACGTTAGGGAGGCAAGCTTTTGACTTTCACTATGTTTTGCAAGGTCAACGGAGGACCCAATAGGCGGCGTAACCTCGTCGAAGCCCCAGCAGGAGTTAATCTCCTCTACCACAAAGGCTATGAGCCATGGAGTTCACTGGGTTTTATTTCCTCGGCGGGAATTTGTCGTGTGATCTACTTAATGATGACGAATGGCCGCTGCCTTCCCTTTCTTATTACGGGGGATCTCATGCATAACTTTGGGATGAATATTCTAGGCATGGGTGTTAGTATCTTCAACCATACCCAGATTTCTCGGCATTGGCATATGTTTTCCACAATTCTCACTTGAAGCCCAACAGAGGTCCAAAGAAGTTGGTGATGAGACGATGAAGCACCACATTCCTACACTCAGCACCACTTCATGAGGGATGACAACATTGTGTCGCGCCATTTCAAGCATAGCAAGGAATTCATTGTTAGGGAACTATTGCGCTTTAGACAATGCCATAAGCTCGCTAATTAGCTTAATCACCTCCACCATCACCAGGCACACCTAACAATGCAGGGGCAAATTCCAAACGATCAGCCACTTGCTTGTACTTGAAGTTAACCTAATGGCGACCACATCTGCTGTCGACAAAGAAAAAGAGACTCTGCATATCTCTTATTTAGAGGATAATTCAAATTCACCTCGCTTGTTGGCCACTAACAACTAGTCTTCATTTTCCAAAGAGACAACAAATAAATTCCCAAGGAAAGGTCTGACGATACCCATTCGAGGTATTTGAAGTATCTCCGGCATGAGCTTTTTGGAGTGTCGACGCACTAATCTGACCCGAAGATGTCTTAATGACCTCTACTTTGGCTAGGTCTTTCCTTATCTTCTTTGCCTCTACTAGTAGTGGCATCGAAACTAAGGTCGATCTCAGATGGTTGCCTTCGTCTTCAATTGAAATTGAACATAAACCTCTTCGCTGCCCTCAATGCTCTCTCACTCTTGACCGGGCTTTCTTCCTGTGTAGAAAAGCCATCTTTTCCTCTAAATGGAGGGGACATTGACTAGCCATGTGTGTTGAGCATTCGCATTTCTTGCAGGTAACCCTATAATGACATTCTGTTGTTATGTGGCTTGAATGGCGACAAAAGACACAAGTCGGTTTGTGAACAAGTGAATGGAGGCATTTGATCCCCACCAACAATTCTGAGCTGAAGAAGGAAGGTGCTATTCGGGGGCTACCAGCTTTTGTCACACCATGTTGGCACACAAGAACCCATTCATCACCTAGTCGTTAGGATGAGGGGTTGGAGATGAGTTCTAAAGAGGTCGATCCATGTGCTTTGGGGAGGATGGCAGAGTAGCCACCACGGAGTAATGAAACATTTAGAGGACAAAGCTCCTCACTCAAAAGGTTGTGGTACATGCATGACATGTAAAAAATGATCCTCCGTGCTTCGTCGTGAGCTCTGCACGAGTGCTGGCCCAAAAAGTCACTATGGAAAGACTCCATATCTATTTCCTTTACACCTATTACACAAATGATTTAATTCATTCACGTCTTGATATGACTTAGCTATTTGGCAAGCCATTAGTTTATAATCATTATATCCTTTATTTTCAATAATATAAAGGAAACACAACAAATCCAATGAAAAAAACTAATCACCTACTTATACCTTTGACTTTCCCCAAAATATATACTAATTTTGTTAAAAAAAACAAATACATGCCCATAAATATTTTTTTAAAATATAATATTATTAGATGATAAACTAAATTAATTTCAAATAGAGGTGAAGCTAGAGAACTGTGCCTCGCCCCATTACACTTTAAAGAACGGGAAAATTACTGGTCACCCCTCACGAATTTCCAAACTTCCTAAAAACCCCTCAAACTTTTGCACACCCTGGACAACCCCTCCGTTATAGTTTACTTTCCGTCTACCCCCTGCCCGTCACTGTAAATGTGTCCTTGATATGAAATTCCATCTTTGATCTTGAAAATGGTGGGAAAAAAACCCGCCTGATCACATCATGTCATGTCCGCCCTTAATGCACACAATTGTGGGTTTTTTCCCCTTCATGTTGGCTTTTGTGAAAGAGAGTTTAGAATGCCAATAACATCTTCTTCTTCTTCTTCTTATCTTTCGCATCTGATGTCTGACCGTTCGCCGGTATTATAGAGAGTTTTTGTGCTATTGCTAGATACAACGGGGAGGGACGAGTGCTCATGTTCACAGCGCTGACTACTTGGGAGATTGTGTTAGCTAAGATATGTCAGAGATGGGGTCTCGATACTTCCCGTGTGAGGGTGAAGTTTGTCACACCCGATGGACATAATACGCTTTGCCCGATAGAGAACGAGTTCGACTTCCAGCGCATGTGTCATGTTTTCTCCATCTTAAAAGGCGGTGTAGTTGATCTTGTTATCGATACGGATGGCGCGTCATCGCATCCTACTGAAAACGAGCTCTTCTCGTGGTAATGTGGTAGTCCCAGACAGTTATGTAGTTGTATATGTTAGGTATTGGTTAGTAATTCTCTTTTCTGTTTAAGTTGGACACGTTACCGTTTAATTTTGGAGTTAACCGTGTAAGTTCTCACGTTACTGTTTAACTATTTACTATGCCGTTTACATTATGGAGTCTCTGTTTAACAATCGCTTTTAACGTTTACAATTTTTTATTTACCGTTTAACAAAATGAAATTTATGCTTAAATCCTGCTCGTTTTCGTTTGAACTGAAGTGTTGGCAGGAATTCGGAATCTGGGAGCGCTTCTGTTCCACCTCATAGTGACCCTGACGGTCTTGTATGCGTACCTTCCTCGTCAGAACAACCTGAAATGCTGTCGTTGGACGTCGGACAACGTTTTCAAGGCGTTGCACATTTCAGAGACGCACTTCGAAATTTTGCCATCAAACGGAACTTTCACTTCAAATTTGTAAAGAACGAAAAACATCGGGTCACTGTGAAATGCGCTGCCAGTGGTTGTGAATGGCGTGTGCACGCATCAAAGGAATATAACAGAAATACATTCAAAATCAAGACAATGGACCCATCACACACTTGCGGCGGTGGAATTGGCTCGGCGTCACACCCGAATACGTCCAAGAAATGGGTAAGCGCACGAGTGATCCAGAAGCTCAAGGACCGGCCCTTGTACAAGGCCATCGACATTCAGAAGGACATGTTGCGGGAGCATGGTGTCCACATTCCATACAAGCAGACTTGTTGCTTTGGTACGTCGATAAGGTGGTTGAGACGAACCCCGACAGCATTGCGTTTGTGGATAGAGATGGTGAGCGGTTTAAACGTGCGTTCTTCTCTTTCAGCGCATGCATTTTGGGATTCAAGCGGGCATGCAGGCCGCTGCTGTTTCTCGATGGTACCCACCTCCTAGGAAAGTACCGGGGTACTCTGTTGGGTGTCACAGGAAAAGATGGGAACAATGGCTTCTTTCACGTCACCTTCGCTATTGTCAACAACGAAACCGACGCCAACTGGACGTGGTTCATTTCCAAGTTATGTGATGCTTTATACGACGACGTCGATTACGAGGAGATAATCACATTCGTGTCGGACAACTCAAAGGGCCTTATCAACGCGATTGCTAGAGTCTTCATTTCATCCCCACATGCGTATTGCCTTCGACACTTGGAGGCCAATTTTATGAAAGCCAATGTCAGACTTGGGAAGGCATTGAGGGAGGAGTGCTGGTCTATATACTTTCGTATTGCGTGGGCATTGACGGCTAAAGAATTCGATGACACCGTCAATGAACTGCAGGCCGCATCACCCGAAGCCTATCAGTGATTGATTCATAAGTCGGACATGGCACATTGGTCGAATTATCTGTTCAAAGGCTAACGCTGGGGGGAGATGTATTCAAACGTCGCGGAGTCTTTCAATGCTTGGATCAAAGAAGCTCGTCATTTGCCGGTGACGAAAATGGTCGACGCGATAAGGTAGTCGACTTTTGTTCTTATATACCGCTTAAACTTTTGCTTTATCATTTAACACACATTGTCGGTATTTAAAATACCACATAAGTGTTTCAAAATCATTGTCTCCGTGTAACGTTTGGGCTTACCGTTTAATTATTTACAATACCGTTTGCCGATATGGCTTTCTGTTTAAGTATCAATATTTTCACTTCAATTTCTTCAAAATTTACGATCTTCGTTGTGCAGGTTCAAGTTGATGCGCATGTTATGCACTCGCCGTTAGCAAGCGAACAAATGGGAGACCTACTTATGCCCGGACATACATTCGAAGGTTGAGGCGCTTGTTGAGGATAGCCGAAGTCTTCACGTTGGTCGCTGTGTCGATGCCTATTACGAAGTTATTAACCAGTGCAGTAACTCTGTAAATCTTGCCACCCGAGTTTGCTCATGTCGCAGATGGCAAGTTTTTGGTATCCCGTGCAAACACGCTTGCGCTGTAATAATGCAGACAGACACCAACGTCCATCATTTTATAAGCAGCTACTTCACCGTCGACACTTACAAGCTGGCGTATAAGGAAACCATATTCCCCATACCCGATAATGAGCGGCCTACGGACGAAAATCGCGATTTGCGTTTGCGGCCGCCTGTGGCGAGAAGGCAACCTGGTCGTCCTAGATGAAGGAGGATCGAGTCCCAAGCATTTGAGGTCCGCGAGTTACATTGCAGCCGTTGCCACACGTCCGGGCACAATCGAAGATCCTGTAATGAAACCGTCGCCGACTAACAGCATTGTAAAGGAATAATTTATGAAGGGAAAGACATTTGTTTTAGTGTAAACGTTTGCTATTTAAAGAGGGACGTATATATTTAAACGGTGGTTCTCGATGTTAAACGGTAACGATTGAGCTTAACTGGTAACACACATATTTAAAGGGATACACTGTATATCAAACGGGATTCATAGTTTCTAAACGGTGACGTAAATATTTAAAAAGATAGTACTTTAGTTTTCATAGGATAACTGAAAATTAAACGATTATTTGAACATAGACCACTTCATTTTGGGATTCATTCATATTTCACCTTATTCATGGAATATGAAAATGGAAACATAGTCGTTTATCCGAACAGTGCTTCATAGGTATTGTAAGTGACCCTTGTTTTTAAACATGGAGAGCTTCATTATCTAGTTCGGTATGTTAATTACTATTTAATTAGCAGAAGACTTATTTTATTACATGTGCAGACTGTTTACAAACGGAGTTCTCATTTCTTTTGAATTTATCGAGTAAGAAGTAGTTCTCAAGATTAAAAAGTGCACGGTTTCGTTTGAACTGAAGTGTTGGCAGCCATTCGGAATTTTGTAATAAAATCGCGTAAGAATAATTCTTAAATGAAACAAATAAGTTTTGCGTGTTTACTTTTTGTATTTAAACAGGCGAATTAGCAATTAAATTCTTGTTCTTTGTAACTTGGATGGGGTCACCGAATGTTAAACGTAAACGGGTATTATCTACGGGTGTGACAGCTGAGGTTAAATGGATACGCGGTTCGTTAGGTAGAGACGCGTGATGTTAAACAACGTTTGTGATATTTAAGCAATACAGTTAACATTTAACCAATTTAACTCAGTTACACAAGAGTACATCCGTTGGACTAACATAGGTACATAATCATGCTGTGGCCATGTCATTGGGAAAGAATAATTTTAATTTTAATTAATGGCGGGGAGAAAACTTATGTGGAGTACTCCCTTCGTTGAACTGTATTACTACTTACGCACGTTAATTTGATTTTCGAATTCGAAACGTCAGATGTCACCTCATCTATAACTGTTACCGCGAGTTACATTGCAAGCGTTTGATGTCCGCGAGTTTCAGTGCGAATGCGAATTCATTACTATTTAGTACAATTAAATTTGAATTCAATTTCTACACGTAAACGTCAATGCACGGAGAAAGTTAGGCGAATATGCAACCCTTAGATTTCTATTTAAATAATAAACGGAAACCAGAGGCACATCCACATATTATACACAGACAAAGAAATACGTACAAGTCCCTTCTCAACGAGCTCTGCCAGAGAACACGCTGGACGTCGCCGGAGTACTCAACCGTCAGAGAGGGCCCCGACCACATCCTAGCCTTCGTGGGCATGGTGGCGGTGGATGGGACCACTTACTCTAGTAATTATCCTGCGAAAACAGCGAAGGACGGCCATAACTGTGCGGCCGAGGTGGCGCATAATGACCTCTGTCCTCCATACCTCTGCTGCCGACGATCGATCATATGGAGGTAAGTCATACCGCAAGATTTCTATGTGCATGTTTAAAAAATTTAATAATTTTCTAAATTGTTAAAGCCTTCATTGCAGGGCCTTCCACCGCAGCGCCTTCAGATGCAACGCCTTCACTCGCCCGCGAGCACTACATCAGCGAAGAGTTGGAGTTGTTTCTGGAAGACATGCTCGTCGAGCTTGCTGAGAAGGAAGTAGTCCTCTCCGAAAAACTCGACGGAATAAGAACCCTCAAGGCCCATGTGGAGAAGCTGCTCCAGGACCTGAAGGCGAAATAAAGGTGGACGTGGCAATTTTTGATAAATAATGTTGTTTTCAGTTTGTAAATGTATAATTTAGTATGTCTATACTCATTGCAATAGAATTTTGTTTAAACGAAAAATTATTAAAGTTAAAGAAATTTGTTACGTTGAAATGTTTTCATCTTTAAACAGAGACGTGAATATTTGAACATCGGCACTAAATTATAAACATGGACGTTTGTAAAGGGGTGACGGCAATATTTAAAAAGCGCGACTGTTTGTAAACAGTGAAAATAGTATTTACACAGAGTCATCGATATTTAAACAAGACAATCCAAATGTACACAGCGAATGTTAAAGGGAGACGCATGGTAATAAACTGAGACACGTATTGTAAATCTGAGAGACCGCTCGTTTGAGCTCTTTGATAGTTAAATGTGGGGACCGATTGTTAAACGGTAACGCGTAGGGGCAAGTGATGACGGTTATATTTAAATGGTGACGAAGAGTTTCGCACAGTGAGCATTATAGATTAAAGACCGTCATTGATGTTTACAAAATAGAATGAAAAATAGAAAATTTACATTGGAAAATTATGAAACGTCGCAGGCATAAATAGAATTGAATTTAAGCTAATTACGATATAACGTAATCAGTGAAACCATACAATGTGAATTTATTATTAATTACTCGAATTTAATGTTGATACGCGAATCGTTCAAGCGTGAACATAACCGATGCCATTTACTATATTCCATTTATTTCACCGAAACCAATGCCATTTTTATACAAAGAGTTATAGTTCTATGTAAACATCAAGCTGGAACAAGATACACCCACAGATATTATCCACATCCCACAACAATGTTTAAGGCACGTCTAACCGAATTTTGCCAGAAGACACGACGGCCCTCGCCGGAGTATGCCATTCTCCGGGAAGGCCCCGACAACAACCCTGCTTTCTAGCCACGGTGACGGTCGACGGGACCCCTTTCTCCGGTGCTGCCTCTGAGGAAAGTGCCGAGCAGGCGCAGAACATTGCTGCCGAGGTGGCGTTGAAGCAACTGTGTCCTTCCTGCAGTGTGGAGATGACCAAGTCCCTCGTTGCTGACGATGACTTCTCCGACGCAGGTATATCATACTGTAAGACTTCTCACTTGAGTGTTAAAAAAAAGCCTGCTTCCATACGTAAACCTTGAACTCTCCATTGCAGGGCCTTCACGAGGCGTCGGGAATTACTCCAGCGTGAAGAGTTGGAGTGGGTTTTCGAACACCTCGTCCGTGCACTAAACGCAAAACTTGAAGGATTAAAAGATCGAAAGGCACGTGTACAAAAGCTGCTCCAAGATTGGAATGACAAGAAGAGGGCGGAGTGAAAGATTAAGTTCGATTTGCTGTCGTTTTGTAAATTGAGTCATCTAAATTGAGGCGTCTAAATTTAAATTGAGTCGTCTGAATTCAAACGGAGTCATTGATATTTAAACAGAGTCATCTATATTTAAACACATATCACTAATTGCTAAAATTTATTACTAACCGCTTGCATCAAAAACCAATATCAATTACTTTCACCATTAATTCTGAAAAATAAAATCATTGTCACGACTATTTAAAATTTATGGATATTTGTTTAGCAAATACTGTCACGTGGAATGAAACATCAAACGGAGACTCGTAAAATTACACGGGGACTCCTAAACATAAACTGCACCAAATATACTTAAACAGAGACACCGTAGTTTAAACGGAGACTACATCATTTTGGGAGGCGTTTATATTTCAACGTATACACCGACTATTAACCATATACGATTACCATTACCGCACAACTAATATGTTTAATGTAAGATAATAAATTAAACTAACTTGTTTGATTGTCAATGACTGATATGTAACCATAGCAACACGAAATTTGTTACCTGTCCTCAAATAGTTAAACGAAGGGTTCGATAGTTAAACGGAAAGTCTTAATGTTAACGGGTGACACACGAAGTTTAACATGAGGCAAAACATTTTGAATAATACATGCATTCAACGGAGTCTAGTAAGTTAGCATTGGGAAAGTGTGCATTGATTAACGCGTCAGTGCAATTTAGTGTTATCTAATACAATTAAATTTGGTTTTCGAATTCAAACGTCAAATTTATTGGCGTCAAACTCGAGAAATAGTTCAAACTTCCGATAAATAGATTTGTATTTAAAGAAGAATCGGAAACCAGAGACGCACTAAGATATTATACGCAGACCCAACAAAATGTATGTGGCAATTCTCAACGCGTACTGACAGTTTTTGTCCTGTTTAGTGATGTTTTCCGTTATCAAATAAGAACCCTGATTTGTATTAGGGTCGTACATTATAATAGAACTTTGCTTAATTATGGGACGTTCTCTCATTCAGAAATTTTAAGTTCGTTGTCACTCTTTGATAAATGTTAAACGTGGAGGACGCATGTTAAAAAGACATGCTGAACTTTAAATGGCAAGCCATATATCTTAAGCAAATGCCAACCCATTCCTACACATGACATGCACGGTTTAAATGGCAACAGTCGCAAGTAAACAATATCACCAAACTTTACGTGGCGAATCGTAATATAAAAAGGAACGGTAATATTAAACCTGTAACGACAAAAGATAAACAGAGAATGCCTTGTTTACCTGGTAATTCTATATTTTAAACGGAGACAACAACTCGTAATGGGTGACATACTTTAACAAAAAAATTCCGTGCTTACGGATCCATAGCGCAGTTGATGAAGACATTTAAAAAGTTATGTAGAATAGGGTCTCTTACCTTTAAAAACAGACAACGAAAGTATAATAGTGTCTCTTACCTTTAACAACAGCCGTTATATGTTAAATAGGGACATAGAGAGTTAAACATCCACCATTAATATCTAAACGGAGACTATGTGATCAACCAGGTACCCATGGTGTTAAACGGTAACGGTGAATATTGCACGGAGATCCGTATTGTTAAAGTGTAACACAATGTTTTAATAGTGACAATGTCATTTTTTACAAATATACTTCATTTTATAAAGTAGCGAGGACCTTTAAATGGTACCATGGAATGTTAAGAAAAAAATGATTGAATCTGAAACAATAACGAACAATACTAAATTTACATTGAAATTTCTGCCATGTCGCTGGCAAAGAATGAATTGAATCAATTGAATTGAAAACAATATCGACAAAACTATTTTACATTTGATAAATAATGCCGGTGCTTAAGAATTTTACTTCCCCACGGCTGGAGGCATTCCTCGTTGCTTGATGCCGGATGCGCGTCCTTCCTTAAGTATGTGGGCAGCATACTTTAATCTCAGATAGGGGACGTCCGTGTGCGGTATCCGTAGCCTTTCACCGTGGAGTAATTGCTCGATAAACCGCATCACGTAGACGGCGCAGTCGACACTGCCCTTTTTTTGTCGCGGTGTTTCATCATCGTGAACAAGCGGGTATTGTGTGGTCATCATCGTGCCGTACTCCATTTCGAGACAGGTGTCAAATAGTTCCCGCTGTCGAAGTGTACAACTCGAGGTTAGAATAGCAAGCATCTATGGCACCCTCACAATCGAAATCTATATCGCAGAGAACTTACCATTGCTACTGCATCTCTATCGTACTCTTCACTTTGGCATGAAGTGTAATGCCTGTACTCTTTCTTGTTATTGTCGAGCACCACGACGTGGAAGTGGCCATTCAAGATTATGGGAAGGATGATGATGTCAACGTCATTGACAACTTTGGTGGCATCTCCGATCATAGCTAAAGTCGTCTCATGTGCGTCTTCCACCTTTGACATAAACAATGCCAGTGGTCGAGTGATGGAGGCGCGCTTCTTATGAGGATATGGTATTATGGTAAGTGTGTTTTGTACGATGCACACGAAGGCGTCCAACACATCATCTGTCACCATCTCTTTCCCGGCAATCAGTACGAATAGGTTGGCACGGGTGGTGCTAACATAATCATTCTTCCAGATGATGGAACTGCGGTTAAATGGCAACAGATGTGATTGATTAATAACACGTAGGCGTTAAGTGGGAACAACACATACGTAAATGATAATGTCTATTGTTAAACAGTAACGTGGTAAGTTAAATGGTAAATCACTAGTTTAAATGGTAACTGCTATGATTAAACGGAAACGCAACGACGTAAATGGGATGATCTATATATAAACACTAACATCTACACTATCATACTTACTCGTCCATGGGGAATTTGAGAAAGATCTTGATCAACTCCTTCTCTAATACGTCGAGGCGCGATTGACCAGCGTATTTTTTCTTCGCTGGAACGAAGTCTTTCCGAACTTCTTGATATTGCTGGTTGGCAAGGGTCACCGCTTTCGTTTTGTTCTCGGTGGCGTTCCCTTGCCCCCCCGGTCAACAGCTTTATTGGGATCATCCTTAGATGCTTCTTGCTGTTGCGGGATCGCGCCTACACTGGATGCGGCACTGTTGGCCAGCTGTTCCTCCGTGGGCGGGAGTTCCTTCACAATAGAGGCAAAGGTCTTGTCAACCGCCGCCAAGGCAACCTCATCAAGGATAGTGGCCACCACCCTCGATGCACCATTGTCGACCGCGGTCGCCGGCTCCACCAGGACGGGGATTTCGGAGGCTTCCTCAGACGCGGCATTGCCAATGGCGTCGACGATCTCCTCCATCGCGACGGTCACGTCATCAACTGCAACGGTCTCAACAACAGCATCAGCCCCGGTGGTGCTGCTATTGTTTCATCGTCGGCCGGTGGTGGACACAGAGGCGGCATTATTGTCTTCGCCTTTTGTGCAAGCCTCTTCAAACGTGGCCTCTTCTAACGTGGCCGTCTTGGAATGGCCTTCCCGATGAACTCGTCGTCGCCAAATTCATACGCCTCCTCCGTCCCGGGCACTTCATGTATTTTTCTCGACGGTGCAGCCGATTAAAACCTTACCTCCAATGCCTCAACCCGAGCGACAAACTGGGGGAAAACGTTCATCATCACCTGGCATGCCTGCAAAAAGGCTGTAGTCACGTCGTCCCCTAATGCCGTCGGTGGGGCTGCCGCGGTCGGGGGGATTGTTGCGATCGCTGGGACTGTCGTTCTCACAGTCGGGGCGGGTGTTGCCATTGGGCGGGGTAGGTGAGGGCCTATCTGACGCCGAGGGTTCCGTGTTGGGTTGGAAGTGGGGAACGACGTCGGCGAGAACGGACGGAAGGGGCTGGCCTCTCCTCTTGCTGTCGTGCAAGTGGTTCCCGCGCAACAGCATCCCTCCACCAGTTGGCCCGAATAAAAGTCTCATCCTCAGCATTCGCCGGGACCAGCTCAGGAAACTAACATATATAAAGAAAACAATCTCAGTCAAATCATTCAATTTAATCCAAAACAAACGTATTTAAACATTTGACATATATACGTAAACGATATGGCACATATTTAAACGAAGTATAACAAGGTTAAGGGAAGACACCAAGCGTTAAACACAAACTACAGTTCTTAAACGGCGAAGACTATAATTAAACATTAACTGCTCTTTTTAAACACATTGTTCCTGATTTATTACCACTTTTCCTTCGAGAGCTGACCAACTGGTTTCTATCGTCGTATGCTTCCGGTAAATATTTTCACAATAGCACAGTACCCTTGGGGTCTTGCCGAAACGGACTTTCTTGCTAGTTCATGTCACCTCATAAAACCAGATGGTCAGCGCAATCGAGCAACCCTTAATGTATCCCGTGTTTACCTTCCCCCCCCCCTCGCATCTGGCTTGCACTCGAGCGGCAGCTTGTGGAACGTCCTCCATAAGCCATTTGTGCGTCGCCTGCACCCATGCGTACCGCCCCATGCCAGGTAGATCATCGACATAATCAACGATCCAAGTGGGAACCTAGCATGAGGTATTCGGGGAGAGGATTGTCCCCATGAGGTACGCCATCAAGAGTTTCAGAAAATCCTCCTCTTCCCCCCTCTGTCCAACAAGACACTGAAGAGTGCTCCTCATGGCATCTCTGCGTCTCTTGTAGCTTTTCGATAAATACCTCCCCTCGAATGCTGACTGTGTTTTCTTCTTCTTAAACAGGACCGCGTCTCCGTCGCAGCGCAGACCCAGAACGAGAGCCACAACCTCAGGCCCGAAGCTCAGCAGGCTGGCCCGATCCTGAATTTATTGGTGCGGCCATCGTACCTCTGCAGAAGCAAATCAAGAAGTGCCCTCTCTTGGAATACAGCTTCCACCTCAGTGAATACCGCAAACAGTGTCCTTTAGATAATCTCCCAATGTCGAGAGGTCATGTGGACTTTTAATTCGGCCAAGGTCTCCACCACCGGTGTCAAGTAGCCTCTCCCGTTGACTAGGTTTACCGTCATAATCACACGACTGCAATAATGACAACACTTGTTAAACAGATACCTCAACTGTTACACAGAGACAAAAGGTTTTACACGGAAAGCTCAATGCTTAAACAGAGATATGCACCATTAAACGGGGACAAACGGTTTTAAACTACAACTCATTTCTTACACGGAAACCTCATTTTACAAACTGCAACCATATCAAATGGAAGGGGAAATGCACATTGTAAGCATTACACAAACAAAAACAACCGAAACTCTTTCAATGATCGTGGGCACAGCCGAAAACCCTAAACCCTAAACCAAAACCCTGACCGAGAAATCTGCCTGCAGACTAGAAAAAACCCTAGCCGAGAAATCCCCCCGCATGCTTCAGTGTCTTCCGATAAAAACATAACCACACAAAACAAAACTGACGAATATCTCTGTGTAACAGAGTGGTTCAAATAAAAGCCTTACTTAAAACACAACTTCTGCAATACCTTGAGCTGCAAACTGATGAAAGTGCCGGATACTTACGCATGAGTGATTCAGGTGGACTGAAGTTACAGAGGATGTCGAAGCAGAGAGAGTTTCGAAAAGGGAAAAGCTGAAGAATGTTAAGCAGAGAAGAAAAGCGAATACGGCTCTCTTGGGATTGCCCTGCGAAAAACCCTCCACTTCCTCTCTAACCGGCGAAATGATTGCAACACGACTTCCCATGCAAGATAGGGGCAATTCCGTCCATGAAATTGAAAAATAACTCCGTTAACCACCGTTTCATTCTTTGGGGGTTTGAAAATCATTACGTTTAAAAGAAAGGGGTTTTTAGGGATTTGGAAATTAACGGGGTGTTTTTGGCCATTTCACAAACTTATATGGGTTTTTTTTTTTTGGCAATTTCCACTTAAAAAAATTATGCAAGTTATTATTTAATTTTTTGATATTTTACATATTAATTTATGTAGTATTTTTCATACAAAAATTTATTATTTAGCCTTTTTTATAAGTTAATATATATACTTTAAAAAAAATTATGCTTTAGAAATAAAATATTTATAAAATATTTATTTTTTGGTTTTTGATGTTATAAATTGAGCTACAAGGTAACAATTTTTTTTTTTTTGCAAAAATTAATTATTTGATCTCTTAGTTTTTATAAATTAGTATATATATAGTATTAAAATATATTTTTATGAAAATGTTTGTGAAAATATACTGTTTTTTTTTTTTTTACTTTTCTTTGTCTCCCAATAAAATATTTTAGTCCTACTCAAAAATGTTTTTTTAACCCTCTTTCAAAAGCTTTTCTTGCTCTTCGGCCACTATTTCATACATGTTGTATCTTAATTAAAAATGGAGGACACGATCAAGTTAACGATGACATTTTGTCTTGTTCATAAAGTGAAAGGATTTGGCTACCTAATCATCATCTAATTTTTATCTCATTCATCAAAACACACTCATTAACAAATTTTGGTATTTGAGATAAAATCTGTTACAAATATTATCACATAATCTTTTGTTTTGTTGTGTAGCATTTATAATCAATCTTCTTTTCTACGAGTAAAACAATTACATCTCATTTGTGGTAAAAATCCCATTGGTTTTTTCCTTGGCTTTATTATATACCATCATTAGCCGTTAGATTTAGATCTAATGGTTAACATTGATGAACAGTAATTACTACAGTATAGTTACTATTTAAAATAATGATGTATAGTAATTAATGTCGGCCGTTGGATCAAGATTCAACAGCTAATGATGGGCGTCTACAGATTTTTTATATATGGACGTCCATAGATGATGTAAATTCTATATATATATATATATATATACTTTTATTTAAATATTTAAAAATTTATTTATTAGAATAAAAGTAAAATTTCCACAATAAATTTATATATTTAAATATTTATTTATTTATATCTGCAGAAGTGGTCTCTTCTCAATTTTGGGTCATAAGAATTATTTATTTGTATAAATTATAAAAGGCGTGAATTCGGATGCGGATCTCATTTATGAGGTTGAGTTTAGATCCGACCCGTTAAGGGTGCCCAATAATGAACATCAGGCAGTCCCCGAAGTTGCCTATCGAGTCCCCGGCATTCTCTCTCTCTCGCTCGAGCTCGAGCTCGATTGGTAGAAGACGAGCGCCTGATCTAAGAATTGGTACTTTTGGTTATTTGATTTCATTCAGATGGTATTTTTTTTATATATGCAGAAATTGTGCTTTTCGTTTGATCGATCTGTTTGATTTGGTCTGAATTAGGAATGGCAATTTGATTCATAATGCAATGCGTGGGCATCTCCATGATTGATTCATTTGGAAATATTGGATAATAGGGAATTTTCCTTCCTATTTTTTCACTGGAAAATTGATTTTTGATTTGCGAAGGATCTGTCTGGTTTCCTGCTCATTTTATAGCTGATCTGGGAAAGACAAAGAAAAGGCTCTTTTTTTTTTTATATATGTGAATAGAATTTTGGACATGTATGGAGAATGTGATTCATAGGTATGCCGGTAATTTGTGTTCCAAATTCTTGAAGAATTTTCTAAGCATGCATTTGATTGTATATGTTCTTTTTTTTAATGATAAATTTGGTATCTTTTCATTTTATTGTCTGTTTGGATTTTATATACAATGTAGCTGATATTCTTGTTTTGTATGTGTGTCTTTTAATGGGGTGTTACCATGAGGTGTTGATGTTTCGCAATCCATTGTTTGGCTCATTTATTATACATGATAATTGGCATACTTCAAACTTATCATTTGTTTTTGTTCATTACTTTGAACAGGAATATATGGTATTCTGGTTCTATTTGATTATAAGTTTATTAGATTTTTATTTCTTTATATTAATTAGTACAGTTTTTAAATTAATTGTATGTATGTGGCACCCCAAAGAGGAACTCTATTTAAAAGTGCCTTCTTCTATAGGTTTCTCAGAGATTGGATAAGGAACAAAACTAAATTTTGGGGTTTTAGAGGGATGAAAGGTGGGATCTTCTGTAGATCCACCAGCATTAAAGTTTCTATCACCATCACTGCTCTTTTATGCATGACACTTAGTCTATTGGTATGGGAGAAAACTCCCCTCATTGCTTTTCTCATCCCTACTGATCAGTTGGATGTGCTTTCTCCAGGTTAGAGTCAGGCATTTGACATTTGTTTCTTATGTGACTCATTTGATTATCATATGACCTTTTCTTTTTATATTTTTGCTTTTCTGCTGGTATAGCAACTCAAATAGAAACTCCTGTTGCTTTTGTGAAAGATGAACAAGAACAGCCATCTACAGATGGGACTATTTCTGGTGGAACGACACTTAAATATTCTAATCCTGAAAAGCCTCATCCTGTTAGTGCTCCCCTTCCAAAGGCATTTTTGAGGGAAACCTCATTGAAACAGAAAGGAGATGTTAAGAATGTGACAGAATCGCATAAGGTGGAGAAAGGTGACTCTTCTTTCTATACTGCATCGCTTGGTTGTTTTGTTTGTCTCTTTTGCCATGTCACCCTGTTTACTCATGAGGATAAGTGGCAAGGTCTTTTTGTTATGCAAAATTTTTTTTTTTTTTTTTTTTTTTTTATATGAGAAAAAAGAGCTTTTGACCATATTTGTGCTTGTTCAGACATATTTTGCATATGATTGCACTTTTGCTCAATTAGTAACTTCAATTTTTGAGATTTTCTTGTTGATGATGTTTTGTTTGTCTACAGTATTATGTGTTTGTCATGTTAGCTAAAGGCTTGTTGGAGCTATTTTTGGTCAAACAAATTGTCAGGATTTTTTTTTTTAAAAGCTTGCACTTGATCAATCAAAAATTTAAAGTTCATGTGGGGTTATTGATCATGTTTGTAGGGTGTAATTATGCAAAGGGGAAATGGGTTCCAGACAACAAGTGGCCCTTGTACTCAGGTTCTGGATGTAAGCAGTGGCTTTCAAGCATGTGGGCTTGTAGATTGATGCAACGAGAAGATTTCTCATTTGAGAAGTATCGGTGGCAACCGCAAGGTTGTGAGACACCAAAATTTGAAGCATCTGAATTTCTAGAAAGGCATGTTCATCTTCTTTCTTGATCTTGTTCATTGACTGCATTATTTGTTATAAGTTTATTCCCATCCACAGTTGTTGAATTTTAATGGTTTTGGATGATTTCCAGGATGCAGGATAAAACCATTGCTATGATAGGGGATTCTTTGGGAAGACAACAGTTCCAATCTTTGTTATGTATGGCCACTACTGGCAAAGCAAGTCCTGAAGTGCAAAATGTTGGATGGGAATACGGTCTTGTTAAAGCACCTGGTGCTTTACGACCTGATGGTTGGGCTTATAGATTCCCAAAAACCAATACTACCATTTTATTCTATTGGTCTGCGAGCCTCTGTGAATTGGAACCCCTAAATAAGTCAGATCCAGCTACCAGTTATGCCATGCATCTCGATCGCCCTGCAACATTTTTGAAGCACTATCTTGCTAGGTTTCATGTTGTGGTGCTGAATACTGGTCATCATTGGAACCAGGGGAAGTTTCAAACAAACCGCTGGGAAATGTATGTTGGTGGAAAGCCCAATATTGATAAAAAGCTTCAAGAAATATCAAATGCGAGGAATTTCACTGTTCATAGCATTGTGAAGTGGCTAGACTCACAGTTGCTGAAATACCCTTTGCTGAAAGCTTTTTTTAGGTCAATGTCGCCAAGGCACTTTGTGAATGGAGACTGGAATACTGGAGGTAGTTGTGATAACACCATTCCATTATCAAGTGGGAGTGAGGTCTTACAAGATGGTTCTAAAGACCATGTTGCCGAAAGTGCTGTAAAGGGTACCAAGGTTAAACTCTTGGATATTACTGCTTTATCAGAACTAAGAAATGAGGGACATATATCCAAGTATAGTATTAGGGCTCCCACTGGTATGAGTGATTGCTTGCACTGGTGCCTACCTGGTATTCCTGATACATGGAATGATATCCTTTGTGCTCAAGTGTAGGCTGCCATTTTTGGCAGAAAGCCGAGATATTGCCCTAACGTAATATGCACGGAGGAAAGAGGAACTTGCTAGTGAGCATGAGCATCAATGATTACCATGCTAAGAAGTTCCATGAGCCTCGTTTACTTACAGATATTCATCAACTGTACCATTTTGTTAGCCTTGAAGCCAGTTTTTTCGGGTATGAGATGCTCCTGAAATCAGTCTCGAAGGTCATCCACAGCAACCGTACATACATTCCTCTTTGGGAAGTGAGCAGATGTTTTTGTAAAGTCAAAATATGCATTGTTGTACCTTTTTTCATTGAGGCTGTAAAACATTTTCAGGATTACAACATGAAATTAATTTCATGATTTACAAAGGGCAGCTTCTGCTTGGCTGCCTTATACTGTCAGTGTCAAGTATTCACAAACTAAGCTACTGAAACTCATGATTGTTTATCACGAAACAGGTGTTAAAAGAGAGAACTTAACATGCAGGCCGATCTTTCCCTTATTTACTTCCAGTTTAGCTCCGGTGACCAGCCAATGGCCTGGACTATTCTGGGGCCCCATGCATATCTGAGAAGTATCAACAAATTTGAGCATTTTCTGTGCCTGCACTGGCACAGGAGGACCATTAGGAAACACTCCAGAGTCCACAATGTTCACTGGGTTGTGCTGCTTTTCTCTTTCAATATTGCTGGAGAATTTTGTACTGATGTTGGAGAAGAAGCCGAACTTCTGGGAATTGCTACAAGGGCAATGCTCCCATTTGGATTGGCTAACCGTGTAACCAGGCACCTCAGAGAACAAGAGCCTTAAGTGGAGGACACTTACTGAATCCTGAGCCTTCACTTGGAGTTGAGCACCAGTGACAATGAACGCTGAACAACCAGTCGACGACCACTGCCTATCATACTTAATTGCTGCAGTGCACACATTGGATAGCTTCTTTCTCTTGACAGGCTCAGAGTATCGTTCGTCAGCAAAATCATTGGATCCTCGCCATACTGAAGTTTTGTTAGATTGAGCTTGCAAGAAGGTTGGTGTGCTTGTTAGATGTTGGAGGTGCACTGCTAATCTGCTCATTTGAACGACAAAAGTTAGTTATCAAAGACTTCTGATGGTTTGATTTTGGGTGCATGGATTGGAGGCTTACTTATTGTTTTTCTTGCCCTCTAGATGAAGTCTCATCCCTGTAATTGGCATCCTTCCAACCACAACCTGCGAGACATAAATACGCAAATTATACAATGAAACAGGACCAGAGAAGAAAATGGATGTAGATTAGTACCTGAGTGGTGTTGACTCTGAGTTTGGGTCCCATGAAGTTGAAATGAAGGTAAGGACTATGCTTTGACCTGTTAGAGCTAGGACCCAGAGGGAGTTCATTAAGCTTTGGAGCCCAATCCTTATGGCATTGGAAGTCCAGGAAGTATTGCAAGTCTGAAATTGGAGGTTTATCTGCAAACAAACAGTAATAAGACCGAGACTTGTATATATTCGTATTCGTATTTATTTGAGCTCTTACATCGAACATAAAGGTTGATGGCTTGTGTGAGAAAACCGGTGCCCGGTACACCCTTTAGAAGAGATGTTATTGGTACAAAGGTGAAGTTTATAACGTCCGGCATTGAAGGAACTGTGAGGAGCCATTCACAGTGGCTACTGGTTGAGGGATCTCCTCCTCTCCTTGAGCATATGACTGTTATTCCCTAACAAGGTATTATGGTAACTTGATTTAGCTTTGTTTGAATATATTTCTCCATATAACTAAACAAATATCGATTATCTTTATGTATCATTAGAATGGAGTATCAATTCTTTCATTTTAACTTACATCTTTGCTTGACGCGGAGGTGAGATTATCCACAAGTGTTGGTTGAAACACATTGAAAGCCTCTGGCACCTGTGAAAACTTCAAATATTAATCATACCATTCTTCACAAACTTTTAGTGACTATTCATCCTTAAAATATGTATTTTTTTTTTATTTTTTGGCTCATTTGAAGTGTATATTTTCGTGGTTATTGATATATTATCCCCGGATCATGTGACACAAAGGGTTGATACTTTGCATGCTGGTGCATACAAAAATTTTCCCCAGAAAATGGACTGTTATTATTAAAGTATTGGCCTATGCCAACATCAATAAATTATTCACAGGTGCATTATGTCATATTATTTAAACAAACACCTCAACATATATTATGACAATAGATGAAAGATCAAATTGAACAACTTTTTTTTTTTTTTGGTTAAAAAAATGAAAACAAACAACAATGGCTAATTGAGAGCAAGAAACAGATGTTAGTGTAGCCAACGGTAAGATATAAAAGTCCCAGACAGGAGAGCAGCCGTTTAAATCTTACTTCACCCATAGTGAGTAGTTTAAATATTGTGATTTATCCACTTTGTCACAAAAAATAAAAATGGAAAAAAAAAAGAAAGTAAAAATTGAGAGCAAGAGAGGGACCTTGAGTTTATGCTCTTTGGATTTCAAGTGGGGAGGAGGAAGAGCGCAAGTGCCAGTGAAGAGCTGATCACCAAGTTTATCCAAGTGTTGTTTAATCTCAGATGATGCCATATTAGAACTCTTATCCTGTCTCACATACACCACATCTTGCCCTCCCACACTTAATCCTACTATCACATGTGTCCCAAATCTCTCAATAAACCTGTTTTAATTAACACCACATATATATATAGACTCAATCACAATCATTCAAAACAATCCATATTCACATCCAAAGCATTCTTGTTCTTGATTATATTTATTACCTTGCAAGAGCTTTAGTGTCCCATGAAGAAGGAACCGCCTTAACAACATGATCAGACAATGTAAGCGGATGCCGATCGATACAGAGGTTGAAAAGAGATATGTAGTAGCCATCAATTGCCAAGCATTTTGTTTCCGCTGCATCTTTCGCCCACGATCCTCCATCAAACGCAAACGCGGCGTTGAACCTCCCCGACGGTATTTTCCCGGTCAGTGAACTTCTCTTGTTGAATAATTCAGACAACTGCAAAGCATAGGAAAGATGGTCATTAATTTCTGAAAAACAAGAAATTAAGTGAGAGATCTAGTCCAATGTTTGAATTCAGCTAACAATATTAGGTGCACAACACCACCATAATTAACACAAAGTCAATGGGTGAACAATTTGGCAACTTTCTTTATTACTATATATTGCACATTGAATTAGACTTATATTTTTGTTGATTAAATTACTGAATGATTAATCCCACTAAAAAATGGAAAATCCATGGACTCAAGCAACTTTGTTTTTCTGATGATCAGTGAATCAAACAAGAGCTTGAAAAAAAAAAAAAAAAATACATATATACCTTGTTGAACTCTTGCACATCAGATTGATAACGGATCCTGTCACCTTTATCACACTTTACATCCGTTGAGACCTTCCCTAAAGATCCGAATCCGGGAACAAAGAGCTCCACCTTCTCTTCTTCACTGATGAACACCAACCTCTCTTCTCCCTTGCAGTACTTAGCTTTGAAATCACAAGTTACATCAAAGCCTCTCCCTAGGCACCATAAAACTTTCTCCATTTGAACCTCACTCATGACCTCTTCTTTCTCCTCTCTCTTTCTGTATCTCCTTATGTATAATATATGATGAAGTATGAATAGAGTTTAAAAGGGGAAGTTTCATGGAGAATGGTTGGTTGTATTTTGGCTGAGTTTGACTCAGATGGTTTTCTATACTACTCTTTTCACATGTTAGAACAAGTGCATGGAACGTGATATGAGTTAAAAGACTCATTCTAAGTTTGTTCTTTGGTTTGGATCATACGTTTGGGTGCCCTCCATTAAGGACTGGTTTGTTGTGTGTGCATACACAGAGAGTTTGGTTTTGTGGTGTTTGACTTGATGTGGATAAGATGACTCGAATAAATAACTTTGCAAGAGATTCTCAGTTTTGGCAAGGAGAAAAACATGGGGTGCCGTTTAGATAGTTGGTAAATGAGTTGCTGAGCTCCACTCGGTTAGTTTTAAGGGGTTAAGTTTTTATTTTTTATTTTTATTTTGCTCTCATAGTTAATTTTTATATAAATATCTGTTAAAATGTTTGATATAAGCCAAGTTTGGTCTATTAGTATCTTGTCCATGCATAAAGTGTTCGTGCCTCACTGAGGAGTTGATTCGAACGTCAGCTCTCGCAGAATGTGAGTTTAAAGCCTTGTTTGGATTGGCTTTTAACATAATTGCTTTTCTTAAGTTCTGTAGAAGCATTTTTTAAAAAAAGTGTTTTTTAGAGTAAGTTAAGTGTTTTTCTGTATTTTATGTTTGGATAGGTTAATGCAAAAGTGTTTTTATATGTATGAAGTTGTTTGGATGTGGATTTGTAAAAACACTTTTGGATGTGACAAATTACTAAAATGGGCATTCATTGACTTCTCATTCAGTTACTATTAAATATTGATATTAATAATGATAATGACTACTGTTATGATAATAATAATGACTTGATGTATTATAATTATAATTATAATTATAATATTAATTGAGTAATAATTATTATTATCATTTTCATTAAGTTATTAATATATTATAAATATAAATATAATTATAATTATAATTACAATATTAATTATATAATTATTATTATTATCGTTGTCATTAACCAGAATATAATAATTATTATTATTATAGAATTGAGGGAAATTGATTGTTTGTGAGATTTACTTTAGTAATTTGACAACCCAAAACAACTTCTCAGAAATGCTTTTTTGATAAACACCTTTGGAGCAGATTTTGAAAAAAAACTGAATTTCAACTTTTTTTTTTCACAACTTCTACTTCTACCCAAAAGCTCAAACAAACATATTTTTTAAAACCCAGAAGTGCTTAACTTATAAACAAACACTTCTATGTTTTAAAAAACCGATCCAAACAACCTATAATTAGTATTGTAGAGCTTGTGTTTACATTTTTTTTCATGTGAAAAGTGAGTATGAGATATTTAAAAAATCATGAATTCAATTTTTACTAGAAGTAATGATGATAATGGGTCCCTGATATGAGTTCGGACTTGCCATCTAATCCTTACCTCCTTGGGTAAAGATACATTGGTTGGATGATCAACCTCTAATTTTTATATACGCCCGTGATTTTTTTTTTTTTTTTTTTTTTTTTGAGATAGGGCGACAAGCGCCAACTCTCAGGGGCGTACGCGTGGCGGGGGGATTGCTTACAACTTTCTCACCCTCTTGTAACGGGGGAGTGCAGTTCGGGGAGATTGAACTCACGTCTCCTCCCACGAGGAGACCCAAGATACCGCTGGGCTACAAGCCCTTTGGTCACCCGTGATTTTCATCAGAAAAAAAAAAGGTGCTTGATGCGCCAACCATATTAAAAAAAAAAAAAAAGAGTTTGTTGGGTAACAATTACATGGCAAAAGTACTTTTATTTTTATTATTATTTTTTTAATGCACGGTGATTTTTGTGCATGTAGAAAACTGCGTGTGATGATGAAATCACAGTGGTGCTTTTATAATAAAAAAAAATGCGAAAATATAAAATTAAATAAAGATCTTCATCTTTGAAAAGTGGTCCCATTTCTCCAGCAGCAGCATTGCCTCTTTTGCTGTTAACCTGAATATTCCACTGTACAGATGGTATACAGTTGTTGTATTAAAAATTGAATCCAGTTTAGCATCAATGTTTTAATTCCGTTAAATTATCTTTTTATATAGATATATAAGATGTATTATAAATTACTGAAACTTTGAAAAACAATAATATAATAGTTCAATAAACAAACAATCTTTGGTATATTTTATAAATATCAATTTAATATTTAAAATAAAATAGAACAAACATGTCATGATAATCTAAGATAATTTTAAAAATACAAACTCAATCAAAACACATCAAAAAAAATAAAATTTAGCGGCATTTCCATCACTTTTCTTAAGTGAGATGCCAGTTTGACTCTCCACTCTTATGAAAAATGAAAGCACATAGTGTTTGAGTGTGTTTTTTGTTAGCGGAGCTAAGTTCCGCAAAAGAGTTTCTTCATACACGTATGTCTTTAATTACAGAGTTGCACGATAATTTGATAGTCAATGAAACTTAGAAATGGTTGGTTTTGCTAAAATCATTCTAAAACAAAATGAAACCAATGTCATAATTAAATTGTGGCCATAGAATAAGTCATAGAAAAAAAAAATCCCATCACAGAATTTGGACTTTTATATGGAAGGTGACATACCGTTACATATCAATTTGGAATTTGGTTTAGGTGTAGGAGAGTGACTTATGCCACATTCTTTATTTTTCCAAATTTAAATTGATAATTAATTTTACACAAATTTAAATCATCTCAACTCTAATTTTGCATAAGATTATATTAAATGCAACACGCTAAACAAACTATAATTAAGCAGCAATTGTAACTCTGCTATCATATATATATATATATATATATATATATATATATGATCAACTGTGTGGTGATGGGCTGAATTATTTAAATATATGGGTCTTACACATTTTTTTTTAAACTTATACTATGTCAACCATGCTTGAGTGTGAAACAAGAGATTTTTTTTATATTTACATGGTTGACTCAAATGATATTTAGAAATTTTCAACAATAAAAACAAAATAAATTCCAAATCAATCATTGAGAGAGAGAGAGAGAGAGAGAATTGGCAGATGAACCAAAAATACTAAAAAAACTAATAAAAAAACTCTATTTTGTCTCAGTCCTAATGGGAATTTTTATTTCCTCCATCTTAATATAATTTGTATTAATTTATTCTTCCAAATAAAAATAGAGCTATTTTTTTTGCATATACTAAGATAAACTTTGTCATACCCGTGGTGGAAGATTTGAAGTATGAAGAAAATATATATATATTCATTAATACAAAAAAGTAGGACATGAAAGTACAAACATGACCCGATAAAAATCAAAACACATGCTGAATAGACAAATAAAAACACTTAAATCAAAAATGAAAAAAAAAAGAAAAATATTTATAGAATATAAAACCATTATATTAGTTACAAAACTGGCATTGAATTTTAAATGTCATTTGAATTCATTCCAAAGTTTTACACCTTCCCATGAAATCACACAATCTGAGCTAGATAATGAAATTCAACATAATTCTCCATGTAAACACTCTCAGTAGTATTTCCAAGAAAATAGGATATAATTGACAGGTCCATATTGACCATTAATTTATTCAACAAAGTTTTCCAAATACTATTTAATTAATGAGATTGGATCAATTCCACATCCTTGTTGTTTCCATCATCCTTTTCCCATTTGATTCTTGTGTTTCTTTGTTGTTTATTTTTCCTCCCTTATCTTGAGAATGACTTGTTTAAACAATAGCCATGAACTGTTATTTCCCTTCATTCCTTCCATCCATTAGATGACACTAGCTTATGAACATTATAAAACACATGAAATTTTTTGAAAGTTTAAATTTATCTCATAAATTATATTAAAATGTTGGATTTTTTTTCCTGAAGAAAATAAAATTAAAATTCACTTTTTAAATAAACTAATTTATGTCCAAAAATCAATTTGTCATTCTCTTTTAACAGGAATATAAGTATGTATTTGAAATGTTTTGTAGTGGAACAAAGATTATAAAAAAAAAGTAAATTAAAATTTTAGTTAAAGACTTTTGACTCAAATATTGGGACACCTAGCAAGTGAAAAAATCATATATTATTGTGTTGACTTAAAGGTAAATTGCAAGGACGGTGGAATTCAAATTTACTATAATATTTAGTTCATATTGCTTTTAATTCACAATGAACTCACTCACAACCACCCAGATGTGCCAATGGCTTGTGCTAGAGATTTATTTATTTATTTATTTTAAATAAATGTGATCAAAATTGTTCACTACCACATAACTACACTTATGCAATGGTCATGAACCGTTGCCAAAACTACACTTATGCAATGGTCATGAACCGTTGCCAAAAGCCTTACAACCGCCGCATACGATTTACTGCAGTGGTTTATCACCTGCTGCATCTGCTCCCGTAACAATAGATTATTACAGCGGTTTTATATAACATATTGCAACGGTTCAACATCATTGCATAAAACACTCTAATTATTATTGTTTTTCGCAACGGTTATGATTTTGCCACGGTTTGCATTGCAATGGTTATTTTATATACTGCAACGGTTATTTAATATATATTGTAGCGGTTTGGTAAATTCTATTGCAGCGGTTTTGTAAAATCTATTGCAGTGGCTATATAATATCTATCGCAGCTGTTTTGAGATATCTATTGCAATGATTTTATAATACTTATTGCAATGGTTTATAATAACTATGGCAGCAGTTTTGTAATGTTTATTACAATAATTTTATTATATCTATGATAACGATTTACAGTATTTATTACAGCAGTTTGGAATAATTATTGTAACTGTTACTAAAACCAATTGTAATGGTTTTGTAATCCTGTACCATTTTACAAATAATTTTAATAATTTAATAAACTTATAACAATAGCACACATCATCCCATCATCCTAAAATAAAATAAACATTTAAAGGAGTTGAATGAACATCAATTCTCAATAATATCTGAATTCAAATAGAAAAATAATTAATACAAAAATTAATAAAGAAACAAGTCCTCTGTTTTTTACTCCAATGCACTCATATTCATGCAAGGGTTGAGCACTTTTGGGTTCACATCATATTGGTAGTTCTCGAACAATAACATAATAAGAACATAACACCATATTGGCACCGATGGCATCCATTGCATTTTCTAACCTTCTTCTTTCTGCTTCTTATGTTGCTGCTTCTTCTGTGATGACTCAATTAGACTTGGTAAATCATTTAAACATAAATGTACCTAGACAATTTCATTTAGGTCATCTTCTCTCTGCAGCACCTCACGAGCTTTTGTTCTTAAGGCATTAAAATCCTGATCAAATTTCTCATAGAAAGACTCTAAAGCCTGCATCGCGACAATTGAAAGAAATGAAATTGGAAATAATTTAATGCTCTATAAAGCTGATAATGAGGACAGAATACTTGTTCCATGTGCCTTAGCTAGAAATTTAGAACTGTCAATACTTTTCATACTAACTAGTGCAGTAGCATAAATTCAATCCTTTCTACCCATCACAAACTTCTTTTCTCATATCTCAAGCACACAAGACAAGTAGATACCGATACAATTGTACAAAAGCAAACCTTAGAATACTTGGAATATGAAATCAACCAATTCACTGAGGGGAAATGTTTCCTCTGGGCAAACTTCTTATCCAGTCCCCAAAACACCTGCATTACATGTTCAAGGAGGAAAGAACTGGCATTTATTACTTCACAACATAGTATCATCATTTTAACGAAATCTTCTTACAAATAAAGATGATCCATGTTACCTAAACAATACCAAGTGTAGCAGATGTGATAGAATCTGAAAAATCACCTCCAGGAGGAGAAACAACACCAACAATAGTTACACTGCCAGTACAGTCCGGACCCCCAAGACATTTCACTTTACTGGCTCGTTCATAGAAGGATGCGAAACGTGCTGCAAGATATGCAGGATAACCACTATCGGCGGGCATTTCAGCATGAAACAAAACTTTATCTATAATTCAGGATGTATAAAATAGAACATTTTTATAAGACAAAGCAATATAGGAACATGAGACCACAAATCAATAAAGTACAAGATTTAAGTCATACTGCTAGTCCATATAGTCCAAAAGATAAAATAGGAAAGTTAGGCAGCATTGACATTTCTTCACATCCGTGTTTGTTTGATCAGAATAAACGCCAGTAAAATTAAAGGCTTAAGAGAAGAAAATGGGAAGGTGCAATATTACAAATCCATAGTTGAAAGGAAGCATGGGAAAACTTGGTCAAAGTCAACAATTCTTCATGGCCATGTATATTTATACAGAATATTGGATTTACAGAATCATAATGCTTAATTTAAACATTAAGGAAAGACCTGATTGCTTTTTGTTTACTCTTTTTCAGAAATAAAAAGAAAATTCTAAGATATTCTTGTCACTTCTACAGGTTACTATATCTTAGTAATCCACTCCCCAGATCAAAGGCGCAATATACCCAACAGTCTTTGCATACATCTACAGTTCTGGTATAATGATCATAAGAGTTAACTGCTATCTAGAAAATAATAATAATTCTCCAACTTAACCATCATACTCTATGCAGATATTAATAATCGGCAGGTTAAGGGAAGGTCGCAAAACATGAATGTAATGAGAAATTGTGACACTTTACCAATCTGGCTGAAATTTCACGCAAAGCTTCTGCCCTGAAACTCTAGCTCAAGTACTGTATCCTGCATTAAGAAAACATAAATCAATTTGAAATCCTACAGTATATGAAATTGATACCGTAAACAGCTAGCATATATAAGGATCAACTTTCTTACTAACCTTCAAGCTGTATTGCCCAGGTGGGGCTATATAGGAAATCTTTGCCATAGAACCAGGAGGAAGTGCAACATGGTGTTGCGTGAGAGTGTTCTCAAGTACAGTCTGTAGGGATGATAACGGATTAGAATTTTATTAAAATTTCACACAACAAATGCAATATAAGCATCAAAGCCTTTTGAAAAGCACTTTCACTAGTGCATAACTTACATCATATAAATCTACACCAGTGAGAAGATCCCCAACAGCTCACTTTTTGCAAGGACAAAGGATTTCTTGTCCTTGAGCGGTCTTTTGAAATGCCAAATCTAAAAAACTGTCAACTCCACTAATATATGTTGGACTAGCTCTCGGGAGAGCCATCCAATCTCTATTTGCGGTATTCATTGATTTTGACTATCTACAAAAAAAAATTCCATTGTCATTGAACATGATTATGGGAGATTGTAATTGATAGATCATACTTCACATCACAAGAAATTCAAAAAAATATATTTATATAATGCACTTCGGAAAAAAATGGAAGCCGCCATAATAATTGTCAAAGTTTAGTAACCAAGCTTTGACAATTGTCATATATATATATATATATATATATATATATATATATATATATTGAGTTACTATTATATCAAGCCACTTTTATAGAATGAAACCCCAAAGAGCAAACAAAAAATTTCACCTCTAAATCAGGATTCAATAAATACAAAATCGTCTGCAATAGTATAGGACTGTTGCACAACCGCTGCAATATATAGCCTATTATAACAATTATAGAACCACTGCAAATCAACCACTGCATAAATACAGTTATATAGTAGTGGTTGAACATAAAAAAAAAATCAATCAAATGTTCTTTTGTACATGATATGATTTTTGAAGGTTTGATGCATATCTTGCCTTCTTCTTTTAGCGGAAGATGTCACCCACACAAGAAATGCATGGTTATTATTTTACACAAATTCAAATATATATATATATATATATATATATATATATATATATATATATATATATATATATATATCCTCTAATAATAATAGTAATAATAATACAGTGGATTAATTGAAAAATAAGATAAGTGCATGCTAAAGTTTTATTAGTTTGAGCAACTGTTTGTATAATGTTGATCCTGTGCAAATGGAAACATAAATATTAAGAATGTATATATAATTCCCTCTTTTTTTTCTTTAAGAAATTAGATATTGCCTCATGTTTTGAAATAATAATAAGATCTGATAATTGTGTTTATTTTAACCTTTGGGCATGTTATTCTAATCACAAATTGGTAGACTATTGCTATGGATAATGACAGATACAAAGTCATGGAACATTACAAAAAAAAAACAAAACAAAACAAATGTTTTTTTGTACATAGCATGATAGTTTGAAGGTTTGATGCATCGGCTTCCTTCTTCATCGGGTAAAAGACGTCAGCCACACAAGACATGCATGGTGGTTGTTGTTGGTGTTGTTTATTAGACTAGAATCCCAAATATTTATTTGACACATATCATATAGTGGAAAATTTTTATCAATGTGAACATAAATTTGAATCATTCAAATATAACTTTAAAGACAAATGTGACAAATGCTTTTATTACCATGTACTTAAACACAGAATTGCCTACTTTAAAAGCCAACTATCCTTGTATAGGAGATGTGCTAGAAATCATTTCAACTTTACTTTTGAACAAATGGAGGAGGCACATCCACGTTGCAATATTAATCTAGATACAGATAAATAATTGATTAGACAACTCTTACAAAGAATCCATGGTCTAGAACAACAAGTAGCCAGCCTAGAACATCAAGTGGTCACCCTCACAACATAATCACAAATTATACAAAGTAAAGACAGGGGGAGAAGGTTCCCTTTCTTTCCGGTAAAGCACCTTAGATATTTCAAAGGGAAATGGATAATATTTTCAGGTTTTGTCCGTTTATAGTAGTGTATATAGATGATATGTGTCAAATAAATATTTAGGATTGTGATCTAAGCTATATCCTAACCATTGTTCTTTTTCTTCATTCAGCCTTTGTTCTTTCCCTTCATCCATAAGGATTCAGTGGCTATAGAAGTTTTATGAACCTACAGTAATGTGTAATTAATTGATTCCAATGTCTTGAAGAAATGAAAAATAGTAGATTATTATTAATAGAAGATGAGTTCGATCAATATTAAACTCTACATTGACCCACAAGTTTTTCCCATCTACAGCACGTTTCTGCATTTACTGAAACAAGATGACCGCTTGGAGTACCACATGAAGAGTGTTATGGCGTGGACACAAAAGTTCAGGTTTGGAGACTTTGGTCGGCTTAGCATACCAAACCCGGGGATTCACTACATGGATGTAGCACCACCACAGTTAGACAGACAAACCACGTCTTACTCAGAAGAACATGAGGAAGAACATGATGCAAAGGTGCCCATACTAAACATAAAAGGCAAATTGTAAGAGCCTTAGAATTGGAGGAGAAACAAAAATAAAAAGAGTTGCTAGAGGAAGGAGAACCTAGTAATAAAAGAAGAAGATTTGATGAAAAATATGATGAAACACTAAGGCCAATTAGATATATTAAACATCAAATCCCAATACAGCCTACTGATGGACGCAAAATTTAATCACATAGAAAAACAATAAGAAACAATAGCAAAAAGGATGGTCATTTCCACCAACATATTCTGCTCAACAACTTATGGGCGAGCGAATAAGGTGGTGAAAAGAAGACATTAGAAGCTGTAGACTTATTAATTGTAAGCTTAGGATATTTATTATTCACAGTAATTATTCGGCTTGTCTGTTTACTCAATTTAAAGAAATGAGCCTGTGTTTTCTATTAGGCTATTCTCGGATTATCCTTTTTGTGGAAACGGGCTGTAGATGGGGAAAAATTGTGGGTCAATGTAGAGTTTAATTACCGGTGTCTCTAGAATCAAAGGGATCCGGTGTGGCTCATCTAATGTGGGGTCTGTACGCTTCCAATCTGTGGTCTTGGCACACGCCCTCCACAGATGTCAGGATGGCTTTGTCATCTACAGATGCTCCATTGATTTGGCTACCTAGAGAGAAACTGAGATTCAAACCCGCATCATCGGTGAGGACACAAGCATTTTGCAAAAAGGATCAGATAAATAAATCATTAATATATTATTATTATTATTAAAAAAATAAAATAGTCAAATCACTCACCTCAATTATTGTAGAAGTTGATCTCTCGGTCTCACTTGGGAGGGAAGAGAGTTATCGTGCTTCAAGGGCATTGTTGTTATTTTACACAAATTTATATACGTATATAAAGAGACATAAACATTATGTATAAAATTAATTTTGTGCAAATGGAAACATAATTGGTTGATCGAGCTGAGAAACCAGAGAAACATCCATGGCGAAAGAGATGAAGATGAATTCAAAGAGTAAGAAAAAAAAAGAGGAAAGTATCTCAAATTTTCATTAACTAATGGAGAAAAGCTCTATGTATACAATTAGTTATAATAGACTGTTGATGTGGCCCTTACTTTTTTTACAACCAATGAATGATAGAATAACTAGTTGAGCTGGCAAGTTGAGTCAGCAAATATCAACTAACTAACCGAAGTTTGAAATGTTTTTATAAAGCTTCAAAGAGCTTTAATTTCACTTCCAAAGATCTAGATTTCTATTTACATCACAGCTTTGACTTTAGTAAGCTTCACCTTCATGTTTACTTTTTCTCCGAGATAATCATATCCTTGAATAATGCCAACTCAAAAAACTTATAATGTTTGATTTTGTAGTTAAACTGCTAGTTATACAAATATCATAAATTAAAACATTTTGCTCTTTTATTTATTTATTTATTTATTTATTTTGTCATTGGTTGTAAACTCTATACATAATTTACATACACACGGGAATTGAAAGAAGAACCTCAATATTATCAGAATAAATGAGTTTTCTTTAAAACATTAAACAAATTTAGACAGAGTTTCACTTTGTAAACAAATTTGGAAGAAAAAAAGCAATAATAAATTAATAAATTGGTCCATCATGCTATTGCTCTAGGTTTGCATACAACTGCATTGATTTTAGTAAAAGATGCTTTAGATGCAAGTGGTTCCAAGCTAATGCCAGATAAAAAGGATTTTGGTTTTAGTTTTCCTTGTGACGGCCCATGGCGAATTGTTTATTTGGGCCTGTTTCTCTAATCACAAACAAAGTTGTTAGAATTTTATTCTCATAATAATAATAAAAAAAACACAAGAATGGAGGGTAAAAATCTTGACAATACCAAACTATGGTCAAATATCAAAATGGGCACTGATCTTCAATTTTTTTTTTTTTTTTTTTTCATTACTTTACTTTGATTTAGCTTCAGTGGGAGTACTTAAACGTTTCCGGTGAGAAATTGTCTACATGAATTCCTAAATGATGACATGGATTATGTTTTGACACATCAGACAGTGATGTGGAAATGCTTGCTCAGGGTGTTTAAGCCACATCACCCATCGATAGTAAGTCATGGTGTGGTCAAGCATATGCTGCAAATCGAAGAGTACAATTTGTGATTGTCAGCAAGATTAGCCAGGTGAAAAAATGTTTCTAGTGTTTGAAAGCAGTTTCTTTGTGATGAAAGGGTTTAATAGACTATTGTGCAAAGCTTATAAATTTTGGAAACATTGTGCTCCTTGTCATGTGCTAGGCTTGCAAATTCTGTAAACAAGTGTTACTTGGTATATGAACAAAGCCTGATATTTCTGATAACCTTCTTTATATTGTGAGCACAATTTGTTTATTTATACAAATTCATATTGATGTACACTTCGGCTTCCAGATTTCCAAGTCTGTCCCTGAACATTTGAGCAGGTTTTACAGATGATCTTTGTAAATATTGATCTTTACAAATTCATTATTTGTAATCATTATATGCATTCTTTATTTTTTTTTTATTTAAAAAAATAAACCCAGTGTTACATCAACCCCCTACAATGGAACCTTACTCTTGCAAACAGGACAATTAGGTGAACTAATTCCAGGACCTTATTCTCAGTGGAACCCTTTACAAGGGAACCCTAATAACACCATTCAAATGAAAAGATAATGCATACAAATGAAGAATGGCCTCAGATAAAGAGATAAAGGGACAGGGCAGAGAGAGGAAGGAGGCGGCCTATGGCTTAACATGGATTTCGGTGTATCTAATTGTGATATATTTTTGGTCAATGATGCTGCTGTTGGAGCACTACGGCTCGCTCTTGACTGGCGAATCTGCAGTGATTCTCTCTCACTACAGCTCCCTGCTTGAATGATGAAGAAAAGAAAAAAAAAATATATATTTTTTTATAGTACACCAAATTATCATTTTTTTTTTCATTTTGAGATCCCAACTTCAATTTGATGATTATCCAATTTTAATTTTATTTCATCGGGTGATCACTGATAAATATTCATATATTTTTCGATGATGTAATTACTGATTTTTCTCTGTTAATGCATACATGGCACGTTGTCCATCTAACTAATAATTTCACGTCAACTGCTTATAAAACTTTTTCGACATCCACATCATGAAAAACAAACTGGAATCTCTCTCGTGATTATTGATTATTTGGTGAAATTGATTATTTGGTGAAATAGAATTGAAATTGGATGACTATTTTGATTCAAATTGAAATTTGGACCTTAAAATGAAAATGTGCCATAATTCAGTGACGTGGTTTAAACACCCTGAGCTACTGTGTATCGACAATTTTTCACATAAAATATTCGGGTACCCTCCACTTGAAACCAAATCAAATCAAAGTATGATAATAAAAAAGAAACAAATTGAAAATCAGTATCCATTTTAATATTTGACCATACTTTAGTGACCTTTCATGAATTTTATCCCAAGGATGGAATTAGCATTTAAGCTGAAGAATCTCCGAATTTCTGTTCATTTTTAACTAATAAATTTAAGTTCAAACGCATTTCTGTTATAATTATCATTGGATTGTAGTCATTTAACTGGACAGTCTGAATTTGCATTCAATATGAAGGGGCAACTTCCAAGTTCCAGCCATTTTCATCCATCAAATAAAACATTCTTTGTCGAAATTTCGAGTAGTTCACAGTTACATCTTGTTTGTCACACTGACAAAACAAACAAAACATGAAATGTTCCTGATTCTGCTATAAAGCAAAAACACAAATTGCTGCTTATCATGTAGAAGTGCCCACAAATTTCAGGTTTTTTCTGCAACAAATTGATGCCCCTAATTGCTCTTTAAACGAAGAATTTTTCAGCTAGGAGTTCATCGATGTCATGCAGAGTGATACCAACTTCATAACGACGAAAAGAAAAGCTAATAAAGCTTCAAAATGCATCTAAACCAACATAAAGGCAAAAGTACATGAACTTTGAAACACAGAGTAAAGGGATCATCAGTTGCTTGAGTGTTATTTGATTATTGCACAAAAGGACCGATAAATATTATAATCCTCATTGGGTTAGATACACAATGTACAGCATGTCAAACACTCAAAGATGATTATCTAGCAAAATGAAGAAAAATAGTTAAAAGTAGACACAGTAGAAGTATTGTAAGAGTACCTGGAGATGATTAGCTGGTCAACTGCATCTTGGAGAGGCAAGTATTTATACATTCACATAGAGTAGTCAATAGGAAACAGTCAAAATGATTTACAGACCAAAGAAGAGCGGCATATCGGAGACATTGTTTGTAGAAATTAATGCACCAAAAAAACAGTGGATTCCTTCGAAGTTAAATAAACAACAGTTACAGATACATGTAAGGTAATTTTATACAATATTTACATGTGTATCGGTTAAGAGACTAGCAATCGTGAAGTCATTAACTCATTAACTTAAAAAAAAAAGTTGATAAAGTTTATCCAAGTGATGATGTCTAATTCACATTACTGAAGTTTATGCGAACTAGAGCTAATTGTATCATCCTTTTTAACTCTCATCAGTAAACAAAAGCACAAGAAGTTAATATTCAAATATGTAGATTATAAAGGAATGAATAACAAAAAAACGTGCAAATTTCTGATTAAAAAAAAACTACGGCGGTTAAATACATCCTAATAACAAAATAACATGATGAAAGATGATGTTGAAGATAACACTCTGCATGCAAAGGCTACAACAAACCAGAAGTTCGAGCATTCCCATTTCCTTTTACTTTTTAGCAAGACACAAGTGTAACATTAGACAGAAAGTAAATTACCCAGCGTTTGTTCAGAAACCGAAGCCAGACCCTGCAGCAATCGAACTATTTGCGCCGTATCATCAAGATAATATTTTGCTTTACTAGGCTTCTTTCCGACTGTGCAAGCAAATACTTCAGCTTCCAAGCTCAATGAAGAGCAAGCCATTGCAGTGCTAATCACTTCAAACATATCCTCATCAGATCGGTCATCCCCGATGCAGAGAACAAAGTCGGGTAATAAACCCTTCTGCCGCATAATTGAAAGCAAGCGCTGAGCTACAAGACCCTTGCTCACTCCCTGTAAATGCATAAAAAGTATAAGAAGCTATCAATTGACATAGAAATATTTAGTTTCTTCGGCTTTTGAATTTCCACCTGTGGTTTAACCTCAACATTGTTATGGCCACTCTTCACAGAGACCGGTTCATTGGCTAGAACACTATCTAGATGATTGAGAAGCTCCTTCGCTTGACATGAACCGAAATCTGGGTCAGCGTCTTCATAACACCAGACAAGCGATGTTTCCTTTTCTTCAATTGTTGAACCATCTGTTGTTTCAGTGTATAACTTCATCACTGGTTCGGCAATCTGTTTCCAGCTAGAGTCTGTGATAGGAGCACAAGTTTCCCATTCTGCATCTCTTTTCAATCTAAAAAGCAGACATTTTTTTACCAATATAATTTACATTCATCTATCTCATAAGACCAAAATGTGCTTTATTACAGTACTACATACCTCAGAAAATAGCCATGCTCGGCAGCGATGCCAAGGTTTTCACAAGGCGAAAACCACTCTCCGAGAGTTTTCCTGCTTCGGGCACTGACAAGAAACACCATGTTGTTCTTATCACAGCACAAGCTATTCAAAATTTCAATCAACTTCGCACTTGGACTCTTGTCAATCGAAGCTTGAGGCATCAATGTACCATCATAATCCAACAAGATAGCCCGTGTCATCGTTCTCCTATACGCCGAAACAATATGCTCCATAGAAAGCTTTCGGAAATTAGGATCAAGAGCTACAACTCTGAATCTCAGCCCAAATCCGATGCCCCAACACCTCCTCCTGATGTGATCCCTGCAAGTCCTCTCCAAATCCTGCAAGAAACTATTCGCCCAATAACCCACATCATGAGTACTGACATATCTATAATGCTTCTCATGCCGAAGCTGCTTCTCAGGCTCAGCCAGCTCCAAAGCTGAAACCATAGCATCAGCCACGGCATCGACATTCCAAGGATTAACTCTAATAGCACCACTCAATGAAGGCGAACAACCAATGAACTCAGAAAGAACAAGCATGCTCTTCTTCGGAGCCGAATTGCTCCTCAAACCCAACGCCAAATCCAAATTCTCATTCCCTTGCCTTGAGATAACATACTCATAAGGAATAAGATTCATCCCATCCCTCACAGCAGTAACCAAACAACATTCAGCAACAACATAGTGAGCAACTTTTTCATAAAACTGAAGAGGCTTATTAATCAAAACAACAGGAGTATAATCTTCCTGCCCAAAAGCCTCATTGATCCTTTCCACCATTGCGAAGCTCTCAGCTTGGACCTCCTCCACATCCTTTCCCTTTCCCCGGGCCGGGTTCGCAATCTGAACAAGCACAACCTTGCCTCGCCACTCCGGATGCTGAACAAGCAACTGCTCCATTGCAAGAAGCTTCAAACTAATGCCTTTAAAAATATCCATATCATCGACACCGAGCAGCATTACTCGACCACGATCACAGTACTGCTCAACAAGCTCTTTCACCTTGGCCTCGGTCTCCGGCAAGCTCAGCACAGACTTGAGCTGCCCCATATGGATCCCAACGGGCAAAATCTTGATGCTCACTGTCCTGCCATAGTACTCCAAACCAATGTAGCCTCTCTTGGATTCATAAGACAGGCCAAGCATTCTACTACAGCAGGACAAGAAATGGCGAGCATAGTCAAAAGTATGGAAGCCAATGAGGTCGGAATTCAGCAATGCGCGTAAGAGTTCTTCCCGGACGGGTAAAGTCCGGTAGATCTCTGACGAGGGGAAAGGACTATGAAGGAAAAATCCAAGCTTTATCCGATTGAATCTTTTCCGCAAGAAAGTGGGGAGGACCATGAGATGATAATCGTGAACCCAGACAAAATCATCATCAGGGTTTATCACTTCGAGGAGTTTATCGGCGAAGAGCTTGTTGACGGAGACATAGGCTTGCCAGAGAAAGCGGTCAAAGCGGCCGCCGAGGTCCGGCGAGAGGGGAAGCATATAGTGGAAGAGAGGCCAGAGGTATTGCTTGCAAAAACCGTGGTAAAAGCGAGTGCGGAGATCGGAAGGGATAAATGCCGGAACGCATTTGAAGGTCTCGAGAAGGGATTGGGCGACCTCGTCTTGATCGGAAGGGGGGATCTCGTCGCGGAGGCAGCCGACGTAGATGAACTCCATGTCGGAGTGGGGGGCGATGGCGTCTTTGAGCTGGAGGAGGAGCGAGTTCTCATCCCAGGAGAAGGACCAGGCGGCGGCGCCAGTGCCGGCGAGGCGGTGGGCGCGGATGGGGAGCTGGTTGGCGACGATGATGGTGCGTTCGCGAGCGGTGCTGGAGGAGGAGTCGGAATCGGAGTCGTCGAGGTCGGGGACGATGCCGGAGACGGTCATGACGCGGGGGATGCGCCGGCCGAGGCCGGCGAACGACGGTGGCTCGACGGGGACCAGATCGAGAAGATTAGAGTATGATTTGGAGACCATTTTTCTCCGGATTTCACTGGTTTTTATTACCAAAATCAAAACTTTTGGGAGATAAATAAGATCAAAGATTGGATCTTAAGCAAGGAATAAATTCAGAGATGGAAAAGATGGAGATTTTTCAGTGAAGCCAAGCTTCTTTGATCCGCCGTGAAAGCGAGAGATATGGAGAAGTTGGAGAAGATGAGCAAGTGGGGATCATCAGCATGGAGAGTTTGGATTGAAAGATCATTGCTTTATGGAATCAAAACGGATAAAAGAGTGATTTTTCACGCAAACACAAAGCAAAAAAGATTATTTCTATTTTATTTATATCTACATATATACTTTTTTTTCTTAGTTTTTTTTTTTTGGGAACCAGAGAAGAAGATGAAAGCTAGTACTGTTTTGCAGCAAAGCTGCCGCTGCTCTTCTCTATTCTAGTCTCTATATAGACACTTGTCAATCATATAAAAAACAATTCTCAAATCTTTATAATATTATTCTATTGATATATATAAAGATTTGAGAATTATATATATATATATATATATATAAAATATATTAATAAGTACTGAATATTTCTCAATTATCCTTGCATAATTAATCACGCGCTTATGAGCTTTGCTTGCAATTTATGAACACTGAGATTTTTAGCTATACCCCACTATTAAAAACCCATAATTATATACATATATTAAATTTACACATAATTATCAATAACCCGTAAATCCCAACTCTCTGGACTTTGCTCTATCAAGAGTAAAACTTACTGGTCACATCTCGAAGCGAAAAAGTAGTTATAGAGTTGTCACAAGTAATTAATCGCTAATTGTCAACTATTTAACATAGCGACTTTTTTTTCTTTCATCGGATTGGCGATTGCCGAACTTCTATATTTACTAAATAATTAATTTTTTTTTTAATTTTGGAATTTTTATTCTCTCAGTAATAATTATTTAGATAAATAAGTTGTCCAAAATAAACGTATAAACATTTGGAAAGGGTATTACTAATATTTTTATTTTTTTTTTTATTAAACTATTATTTATAAATAATTATTATTTTAGGTATTGAGACCAAAAAAATTGAAGAATGACTGTGTTAATATGGACTGTATACATGGAAACGGATACAAGACATTTGAAGAAGATGTACCAAAATATAGCGCATTAATTTAAGACATTGGTTTGGGTATGTCTGCAGTTAATATTTGGTGCATTGCATGTGGGGCGAGTTTGGCAAAAAGGATAAGTCTTGAGCCGATTTGAAAAGATCTATCACAATCAGACATTTAAAAATTTTCAAAGATAACATTTTGATTTTGCTGCCCACTTCATCCATCTCCTTCTAATTTAATCTCTGTCATTAATAAAAACATTATCAAGAATTTCAAAATTAGTATCTTATTTGAATATGATTCCTTAGCTTTTATTCTTTTTTTCTTTTAGCTTTTTTTATTCAAAGATTCTAAATCCTCCAAAAATGGATGGTTCTGACATAGTGAAAAAAAGTTAAAAAAAAAAAAAACTTTGGTTCCATGTAAATTTTTTTATGCATATTCATGAAAATAAAAAGTTAATTGCAGCTCTTGTTGACCAAATTATTTATTCTTGTGCGTTATCCTGATTGCAAGATATGTCAAGGTGTTTTTGGATAATTTTAAATATTGGAGGGATATATAAGGAAATTACAATATTATATATCGCAAAGATATTTTTTTCATTTTCTTTTCAAATACCATAAGGGTGACCGTTAGAAATATTCGCACAGTCAAAAATTAAATAAATATTTAATATATTTTGTTAATATAAAAATTAAATTGTAAATCCGCTCTCACAATAGAAATCTTACGCGGCCCAATGCACAGTAAATTTTTATTTATAAAAAATATCTAATTTTTACATAAGAGTAAGTACTTTATTTATTAAATTAATTCAATATTAGTTAAAAAAAATTAATAGGTGCTCACACATTAAAAATATAATTTTTTTTTAAATTTAGGGATAAGACTAATTTGAATATATATATATATATATATATATATATATATAAGGGTTTGGCGCAACACTACGAGCATGGTGATCTTATGCCTAAACGAGTCCCACCACCAGGAGACCCTCAGCTGTCGTTCTCCACGTGCCGCACATGACCAAATTGCCTACGTGGACATATTTGATTGGCTAGAAAATGGGCCAATGAACACGTGCCGCATCGGCTTCACGCGTGCCGGTTGGCAGATGTGGTCGGACGGCAGCGGCCGCAACACCGTCCGCCATGCGTCCTTTGGTGGCCACGTGTCCCCTTGGTCAGCGGATGGTGACACGCGTAAAAGGACAGGGACAAAGAACTCCACTTCCAGACGGAAAGTGGGGGAAGTGGCCGCGAGGGTTGGTGGTCAACTGAGATGTGTTTTAAAGGATAAGGCTTTAAAATTTATTCTTTTTTTAATAAATGTTAATTTGTTTTTAATAAAAAAAATGTATATCATCCTGACAAATCTAATGTGGGTCCCCCAAAAGCCTTGGTGTTTTTTTTTTTCATTTAATAAAAATAAAATTTTAACATAGTTACATAAATAAGCTATTTATTTTTTTTTTGTAATAATTTATAAAATAAATTTATTATTTTTCAAATATGTTTATAGAATTTATATATTTAAAAAATAAACCATGGTTTACTAGAAGAGGGTAGAATATATATCATTTAAGATTTCTAAGAGGTATATATTATAAGAGAAAATTTAATAAATAAATAAATAATGTATAGGTTGGTGGTAGTTGAATACCGAAAATTGAAGATTTTTTATATTTTAAGTCAACCAATCGATTTTATAGATATGAGGAACCATGTTTGTTTGACTGTTTTATATTTATGATAACTAAAATGTTAAACCTAGAATACATTTCAGCTATAATATGTGGAAAAAGAAGACTAAAAGATGTGATATTTAATAAATTGATACAAAATGTCTAAATATTAGTTTAAAAATATTTATTTTTTAATTTATTTTGTCTAAAAAATAACAATATTTTCCTCTTGCTCTTTCCAAGGGAAATAATATTTTAGATTTATAAAATTCTCAAAACATCCATCTTATAAAAAACTTTTACCTTTCGGTCTAAATTAAATTAAATTTTTTTTTTTTTTTTTTTTACACCTCCAAGACATGTTCATATATGTGTTGTTGCATTTGTCCCTCCGCACTTGAAAAGAGGCATTTGTTCCAAGCGTCACTTGCTTATCACTTCACTACTAAAGTCATTATTAGTACCCTATTAAAATATCAAAAAATGAATAAAAAATTTTATAAATTAAAAATTAAAAATTAAAAATTAAATGAAAAACTACATCCAAGGATTTTTCAGTAATTTTTCTAAAAAATAAATTAATGGATTATGACATCATGTAAAAATAAATCAAGTTTTCTTCCCAAATAATAATAATAATAATAATAATAATAATAATAATAACATCATCAATGGTTTTACGTCTAATCAATATTTGTACCTTTGTTGTGGTTTAGTATGTTTTTATTCTAAGCCATATCTCATGATAAGATCTCTAATGTTAAGTATTTTCTTTTTATTGCCTATAAAGTATAAACTACACACTCTATCCCATTTATTAATTTTCATTGCTAAAATAAATAAACTACAAAAAATGTAGATTAAATCTCCCCAAGTTGTTGCAAGACAATAAAAAAGAACAACAAAATAAATGTTTAATAAGACCAAAACAAGCTTGGAATGGTCAAATGGGAAACAAAAGGATGGATATAGAATGAGGGGCAATTAGGGTAGACTTTTCTTTGCTAAAAAGACAAGTGTAGGAAAAGCATAGTAGGAACCTATACAAATTGGGAGGAAAGCTCATGGCTTTTTGCTATGTGGTGGGCCCATTGTAAACAATAAACAAATGAGAGGATAAGGTTCAATTTTTTTTTTTTTTTTTTTTTTTTTTTTTTTTAAGTGTTGGGTCTTGGATGAGATGAGGCATTTGCATGTCATGAAGAAGAGCTCAAAGGTTGTTTGATTGAGTTTTAAGTTATCAACACTTACATGTCCTTCAAGTGGCCCTATGAAATAAAGTTTAATTTAATTTAATTTTTTTTTTTTTTTCAAATATTTTATTAGAAGCCAGAGAAAAAAATAATAATAATAAATAGTGATAAAATAATATACGATGAAAGAAGAAACAATTATTAAAGAATATTGAAATGTGGTAGAGTTTGTGATTCAAGTTCTGTTCAATTTGTTTGATTTGAATTTTTTCTTTTTTTTTTTAAATATAAGAAAGTTTCTGAGATTAGTAATGGATTACAAGATCTGTAGTATATAGGCATGAGATCGTAGACTATTATACTTCACCTAAATAATATTAGAGTCAAACTACAATTTAAAACTAAAGTCTATTTATATAAATTTTAAAATTTTACTATAATAAAATAAATTTGGTAAACTTAGTGAAAACCACCACTATACTTAATTTTCTACGCATTGGAATCATTTTCACTTTGTTGTTCACCTTTATATATTTTTCACATAAATTTGTGTATTTTTAAATTAATTTTTTTTTAAAATCAAAAACACACTTTATTTGTTTGAAATAAATTAAGTGAAAAAAGTATAACTCAATGGGAGTCTCATCTAGCAATTTATGAGTTTGAATCTCTTCCCACGTGGTGAAAATATAAATAGGCAAAATAGGAGTTTTTTGTTCAAAAAAAATTAAAAAAAAATTAAGAGACCTTATGAACCAAAGCTAGTAAAAAATTAATAATGATCACTTGAGCTTGCTTGTGTGAATTAATTAGAGTTTAATTTTTAAAAAGCTATATAAAAAAAAATTTGTTTCTCCAAAATTTATGAGAATTTTACATGATAAAAAAATAATCTTATTTTACCAATATATTTCAGGGAAACTAGAACAACTAGTTCCAAATACACTTTTTTTTTTTTTTTTTTTTTTTGCATTACCACCATTATTCTAGAACCTGTAGGTTCTAAACTAATCCAAAGTGAGATTAATATCCATAAAAATTCAAACTCTAATCATTTACTTAATCAGTCCTAAATTTTGTATCACCTGTTCCAACCCTTAACATTCTAAAATAATATAAATATGCAGCTTAGAGAAGGGACAACAAAGTCCACTTCAACAAATCTCAGAACAAATGAAAACATATCATCTAACTATATAAAATTCCAAATATCAATCAATAGGTCCCTCTCACCAAACAGTTCATTTATATGCCTTTGTTTAATATTATACTAATTCTTATCAATGATTTACTACAGCGGCCAGTATGAATTAATCAACAAAAGGATTAAATTAACTTTGGATAATACTATTATATTACCGACCATTGAATTATATTTTAGTTTATAGATACAAATGCACACAATCTCAATAAATAAATTGATTGGTTTTCATGCCAAATTAGCTTTAAGTTTTTATATATATATATAAATAGGAGACAAGTGTTTTTAGTTCAAAAAGAAATCAGAAGTGTGTATAGATATGGATCAAAATCACAAGCTCAACAAATAACTATATTCTCACATGAATTTAGAATTTAATTTTGGATTTTTCTTAAATTAAACATTTTAAATAAAAAATTTCAATATTAATAGGCCAACAGACACCTAGTAATAAGCTTAAGTTTAAAATGAAATTTTTTTTTTTTTTTTAACAAACAAAAAAATAGTTAGGAAAAGGACATCCACCACTTCTTATCTAAAGAGTTAATCAATTAAAGAGACTTGCATTTGAAACTCACTCATTGATTTTATTAAAAGCAAAGAGATGGGGTCATTTCTAACTCAAGTCATTTCAGATTTGATTTTGTTTATCAAACTTTGTTTGTGATCATTAGAATTTGGAGCAATTGATTTTGGCATGCAAGGCCACCTCTGATTTCCACCATTTTATATGATTTGACTCAACCTTGATCTTCATGAAAATTTGACATATTTGTATTTAGAAGCATATGAATTGAATATAATGAGTGGAAGACTCAAAATATAACTGAAAAAAGTGAACAAATTAAGTTGGTTTTTCTTACTGAATTGAATGCTACAAAAAGAACAGACCGCAATTATTTCAGTTATGAGGATTCATTCAATCAAATTCACAATTTAAATGTCAAACCATGATTGGATCATTAAGGATTTGGGCTACTTTTCATTTGAATTAATTGTTTCACTTTAGAGAAAACAAAGTTTATATTTGGAATTCAAACATTTAACATGATACTAAAAGCTCTGAAACAATTGGTTTTATAAAACTGATTGTTTATTCGGTCTTCTGCAGTAATAGAAAGAATTATATTTCAGAAATCTCCAGAATGTGTCATGTGAATACGAGTAGTAGCAGACTTATTATAATTTTCAACCGTCACTTGGCCTTTTGACATTAGGGCATCTGCATAGAGTATTCATATTCTACTGAAAAGACGGATTTGAATCTCAACTCACACAGAATAAGGGTATATATGTGTTAAGGGATTAACTCTAAGTTTGTGCATACTTTTATTGTAACTTGTCTACAAATCTACATACGAATGAAAATATTGAATTAGAAATGGAAAATATTTGAATGAGAACAAAACGATTTTTGTTACTTCTCAATTATAATCATAACTGTCTAATTATACACCAAAAAAAAAAACACGCAAATAGTAAAAGAAACAAAAAATAAAATTCCAAAACATTTTATAATGTGCTTGGAATTATTTTGTAATCTAATATGATAAGTGACCAAGCTCTTTTTTTTTTGGAGCTCAATTTAAAAGAGATTTTTTTGTGAGTTTATGGTGGAAGCAGAGGGAGTGGGCCGATAGGCCCAAGATTTATACAAATTCATCGGAACAAGTTTGGTTTACAGCAACATATATAACTGTAGGAAAGAAAATGATGTATATTGGCCAGCGTTGAGAGAATATAGGAGTTTGTTTTGTAGGATATGCTGGGGTTTCAGGTTGTAACTTAATGAAGCAAGCTTTTTAGTTGACTGGAAAGAAGATTGTTTTTAACTTACTTGCCATACAAAAGTTACACTTAAACTTATATAGAATACAATGGGTTGAAGCCAGCTCAGCTGAGCTTCAACCCATGTGACATAGGACACATAGGATAAAGAGGCTACATGAGAAGTGAACTCAATGCATGGTAATTTAGCTATAACTAAACTCCAGCTTGATAAGTCATACTCAATATGATAACTAAACCCCAGTTACTTGCCATACTGCACGACGCCGCCCAGCCACATCTCTTTCTGAACATATCTTGTCACACCCCTTTGTTCAAAAGTTCATCATGCCCAAAGCTGCTCTGAAATTCAGATGTTTCACTGCTGTAAGTCCTTTGGTGAAGACGTCTGCGAGTTGATTGTTAGTATTGCAATATACCAGTTCGATTTCATCTTCACCAATGAGACCACGAATGAAGTGGAAGCGAACATCTATGTGTTTAGTTCTGCCATGATGGATAGGGTTCTTGGCGATGTAAATGGCAACCATATTATCATAGTATATTGTAGTTGGTCCTTGCTACTTAGTTTCCATATCGACCAGCAAGCATCTTATCCACACTGCCTGACATGCGACTGAAGGAGCAGCCACATACTCTGCCTCAATGCTTGATAGCGCCGTGATCTCCTGCCGCTTTGAACTCCACACTATTGCACCTAAGCCCAAGTTAAAACACCAACCTGTCGTACTTCTCCGACCATCAACGGAGCATCCCCAATCACTGCCAACATACCCTACCAACCTGAAGTTTGTAACATAATCATATTTGATCCCTAAGTTTAAGGGACCAGAGACATAGCAAAGTATACGCCTTATAGCTCCCATGTGGTGCTTGGAGGGTGCTTGCATGAATTTGGACACCAACCTAACTGTGAACATGATGTCTGGTATGATATATGTAAGATAGATCAAACTCCCCACTACCCAGCGATAGGGATTCCCTTCTGCTTCCTGAGAACCATCACTTAGACACAATTTCTCATTATAATTTACTGGAGTAGCATTGTGTTTACATGCGTTCATTCCCAATTTCTTTAGAAGATTCTCTGCAAATTTCCTTTAACAGAGTGTAATGGATCCTGGTTGTTGCTTCACTTCTAGACCCAAGAAGTAATGCATGATCCCCATATTGGTCATGTTGAATTTGCTCATCATGTCTTCTTTGAACTTTTCAATTAACTTTGTTGGCACTGTATGCTTCTTCTGTTTTACCATTCTTGATGAGCACCTCTCTCAAAACTCCTCCTACGTTCTTTAACCCTAGAACGACCTTTGAAGTTGCTTCTACCTCCACCTCGATCGGCAGTGTTGAATGCTTTACCTCCATGAGTGTTTGATCTCACATGAAAGGCCTTCTCATCTTTTCGGCCTGAAGGCGGAGTCAGGATAGACTCATAAGCCTTCAATGAGCCACTGAGTTCTTCTACGCTGATAGTATTGAGATTCTTCACCTCAGTGATAGACGTTACATCATGGTTAAACTTCGGAGGCAAACTTATTAGGATTTTTGAAACCACAGCCTTCTCTGGTACGTCCTCGTCCAGCATCCTGATGTTGAAGACATGGGCATAGTCTTGAACGCTTTCTCCTTGGTGCTTCATCCGTATCTCCCCAAGCTCATGCTGCAAGGCATGAACCTTTACCCAGATTATCTCAAAATTTCCCTGAAATTCCGTCTTCAAGATGTCCCAGGCTTAATTTGAAGTTGAAGCGGCTATGATGTGAATGGGTATCCTCTCATCCAGTGCTTGTTGGATGAGATAGAGAGCTTTTGCATCTCTCTCAACAATATCATTGTGACGATTCTCATTTTCTTCTTCATCCATTCCTTTCCCAACAAGAGTTTAAAGCCTTCTAGACCGAAACATCGTCTTCATCGTCAAGCTCCATAGGTTGTTGTTGTCTCCTTTGAACATGAGAACGTTGGCTTGAGAATTATGGGACGTGGAGCAGTAGGTAGCCATTGTAGCTTCAGCTTTTGGCAGTCAGTGTAGCTCTGATACCACTGTAGGAAAGAAGAGGATGTATATTGGGCTAAGCTAAGAGAAGAGAGGAGTTTATTTTATAGGATATGCCGGGGTTTCAGGTTGTAACTTAATGAAACAAGCTTTTTAGTTCAGTGGAAAGAAGATAGTTTTTAACTTACTTGCCATACAAAAGTTGCACTTAAACTTATCTAGAATACCAATGGTTTGAAGCCAGCTCAGCTGAGCTTCAACCCATGTGACACAGGACACATAGGATAAAGAGGCTACATGGGAAGTCGACTCAATGCATGCTAAAACTAAGCTATAACTAAACTCAGCTTGATAAGTCATACTCAATATGATAACTAAACCCTAGCTACGTGCATGAAGCTACACGTAGCTTACATTGCGATACTGCACAACACCGCCCAGCCACATCTCTTTCTGAACATATCTTGTCACTAACGGTTTTTAGATCGTATTATTTTTCAAAGAAATAAAAATATTATCTCTATGGTGAATGCATGTCAAATTTAAATTGTCTTGTTACTTATTTATTTTTTGTATTTATTTATTTTAAATCTCTTCCCATACTGCAACACATTTCACCATAAATCATAAGATTGCCTTCAGTGTTGTTTTCTACTTTCTTCAAAAGAAGAAATCAATGGAAAGAAAAACAATTAACACACAAACAAAGCCACAAAAAAAGAGACAACCAAATGAAAAGGAGACAATTAATTCATTTTCAAATAATTAAAAGAAAGCATTAGATTTAATGAAAATTTGAAGTTAATATTTAACAGATATGTCTAATTCCCAGAGTGAGAAATCTTATATGCAACAGTGTCATGCTACGTAAGGGAGTAGGTTCCCACAAGATGATCAACTAGGGAAATGAAAAGAAGCTAAGCCAACCAAGTGTTCATAGGAGACAATATAATATACATATATATCATGATACAGAAGACAAGCTCCAAAATGAAAGGATATCACTATCTTTATATTTTGTGGATGGTGATGAATTAAAAATGATATTATTGTTGCCAGTTGTTAGAAAGTTAGAAATAAAAGACATGATATGGACTTTGATATATATATATATATATATATATATATATGAGCGTATATATATGAGCATAGAGATATAAAGAGATATAAATGATGGGAAAGTTGGAGAGATGTCCATACTGGCGACTTACTCATTAGGGTTACAAAGTAGGACATGTTGGTAGAGAGAAATACTCTTCTGTGCTTTACTATTATTATCAAAGTTATTTATATGTTTCTGATATAGACTAATGCAGCTCAATCAAAGTTATTTATATATTTTTGTAATAGATTAATGCAGCTCAATCTTGAGATAATACTGAAAAATTTAGTTACAATAGCAAAATACATCTTGGAGTTATTTGGACATCATATATAGTGACCTAAAGATCACACGGAGATGATAAACTCACCAGGAGTTGCCAAGATTTATCAATTTTTAGTTATTTTTTCTCGGGTGCACCGGATTTTATTTTGGTCGCTTGTTATTTTCTTCTTATCTTATATTGTTCTAGTTTCTACTATTGTTTTTAGTGTACTCATTTTTTTTCTTTTTTATATCTATTCTATGTTGTCAATTATATATATATATATATATATATATGTGTGTGTGATTTATTATTTTACAAAATTAATAATAATAATAATAATAATAATAATAATAGTAATAATTGCATAGATGTGAACCCAGCTGTGTCTCTTTGTCGGTTTTGATGCAATGACAATGAAACCTTGCAGGTAAATAATATCATCATAGTTTAAAAGCCATTTATGGCCCCCCCTTGGTGGTCGATTCTTGGTTTTGAATATTCAAATAAATAAAAAAACTATTTTCATTTACAGCGCTTAAGTTTAGTAAATAATGTGGATTATTTATAACCATTTAATATCACCATTTGTTTTGGTCCTTTTGGACCATCACATGTTCGTTTCATCTGCTAAAATGAACAGTTTTCATATAGTCATGTGTTTTTATTTTGTATTGGTCGTTTAAATTTGGGAAAAAAAAAAAGTTTTTTTTACACATATGCTATTATTGTAAATTCACTGATATGCGGTTATCTATTTTTCCTTGTTAAGTACAACTATATTGATTATACCTTTTAAACTTGACAAATTTATATGTTTTAGTTGTAGTATTTATAACCTTTGAAGGATGAGAGTTAACTATATAGCATCTACGTACATTGGTAACTCAAGTATTGTATTTGTTTTAGTCTGATATCCATATTTGTTACTGTTAAATATTGATTTGATTCTTGAGATGAGGTTTGATTATTGGGATGAAGTCAAATCTTCATTTTTTTTTTTTTTTAATCCAATGGTTTAGATTTCTCTATTGTTTATATAAGATTATGTTTGTTGGATTGTGGGTGATAGAATGGGAGATAGTTGATAAATGAAGGGCTCTTGTATGTAGAGTGTAAATAGAAAGAGTGAGAAAGGTAAAAAAGATGGTTTCTTTTACTTGACTCATTAAAGTAAGGTAAGATCTTTGTTTTTAAGGTGATGTGTAGTTCTTAGAGCTTCTAATCGTTTTGTAACTTTGTTCACATTTTTTGTACCCTTTTAATTCTCCAAATTATAATGAAGCATTATCCTTCCAGGATGTAGACTTGCTCTTAGCCGAACCACGTTGAATTGGTGTTTTTTTTTTTTTGTGTGAATGCTTGTATTTTCACTTTGCATTGCCTATTCATTGTGACATTGCTAGGTGTTTGTGAAATTGCCACACTAAAGTATTTGACGAATTGCCACACTTGTTTCTGACTTCCTCTATGTCTTCACTTTACATAAAGCTAATGTCTCAATACATCTATGTCTTCACTTTACATGACCTTTAAGGTTTAATCTTGGGTACTCCTTGAAAATTCAATATATGTAATTAAGAGGCCGGATAGCAATATGCTAAGAGGCAAGTTGATATTATATACTCCTTTTGGTCTTTTTTACTAATCAATTTCAACTAATTCACATAGATTAAGAAAACTAGTTAAATTTAGTTAATATTCTAAAAGTAGGTAAATTTTGATTTGTCTCTGTAGAAGTTTCGGGCTTGTGGTTTAAGTCTTCACACTTTAATACTTAATAAATAGTCTAATCCGTTTACAAAAAAGTGTCAAAACCTTTAACTCCATTCAATTTTGCTTCAAATTTACATTTTTTTTTTGTTCTTATTTACATTACTAACTATATATTATTAAAAAAACCATTTAATTCAAAATTAGAGGTAGACTTCAAATGGTTCTTAAATGCTATGTAAATAGATCTCAATTGTTTTAAATAATATATGTTTTAATAATTTAATTAAGGACAAAAAGGTACATTCAAAAATAAGAGTTAGGAGTTTTGACATCTTTTTGCAAATATATAAGATGACAAGGTTTTAAAGTAGCGGTAATTACTTATAAATCCCCCACAAGTTTGCAGTTTCCCAGATGGTCCCTGCCATGTTTCACTTTCCTGTTTAGTCATTCCTTTTCAATCTATTTCCATTCAAATCCAAAACAGTGAAACGGCCGTTATGATGAAGCCAACGTGGAGTGGAAATGTCTTTTTTGCCCTTTGCGCAAGTTTCAAAAAAATAGCGTGGAAATGTCGCGAATACCCTCAATCCTTCGGGAACCGTCGAACGGTTGAGATAACCCACCGGGGAAACCGTTCAAGCGGCTCTTCTGCTTCTTCTTCCATTTCTTCTTCTCCATCTTGCGCCTACGACTCTCTTCTCCTTGTTCGGTGTTCGAAGACGGTGTTTTTCCCTTTTCCGGCGATGACTGACTTGCCACACGTCCGCCTTCGCACTGTCGGCCTTCTGCAAACACTGCGAGAGTTCGTGGAACAAAAAAACAAGCGAAAAAGGTGAGAAGAAGTTGGGCAAGGAGAAGTCGACCGACGTTTCAGTGTATTACTTTAGGGTTTTTGGACTTTCTGTGTAGTTTACTGTCTTCCTGTGTAATATAACCATTTTCTGTGTAACATCTGATCGTTTTGTGTAATCTGAATGCAGAAATGGCCCAAACTCTGGTTAACGGGAGGTGTTATTTGGCCCCTGTCGTGGATACCATACAGGGATTGAAAAACGTAATGAACAACACCCACTGGAAGTTACTCCGGCAGACCCCTTTCGCGCACCTGATGGAACTGCCGGCCGTGGTCCAAGAAAGGGGGGTTCTTGACGCACTGCTCCGTTTATACGATACACGAACCGGAAGGTTCAAGATCGGGGAGAGCATGCTGCAGTTCAGGCCCGAGGACGTAGCCCTTGTAATGGGGGTCCCCAGCGTCGGCGAGACTGTGTCATTAAAGCCTGAGGGGGAGGAGGAAGCCTCTGAGTTTGAACTTTCCTACCTGAATAAGTTACACAAGCGGCATCGCGATGCCATCAAAGAGAACTTGCTCAAACTTGTCAGCGGGAAGGCTGGAACGGAGGAGACTTTCGTGAAGCTCCTCCTGGTATACTTGATGAGCACCATCTTCTTCCCCAACACCTCTCTGAATACGCCCACCTTCTTAGCCAGGTACGCCGACAATTTAGACACTATCGGCGACTACGCCTGGGCGCATGCCATCCACAGATGGGTGATGGATGATCTTCCCAAGACTGCCGCACGGGTGCAGCTGCGCTGCCAAGGGAAGATCAAGAGCGCCGGATACCTGAAAGGGTGCTCGGTCGCCCTCATTGTATGGTTCTACGAGGTGTCCGGCAGCGTGAAGAAACAACGCGTTGGTCGGACACCCCGTATACTGTGTTACGGGGACAACACATTCACAAAGTCGTCCTCAATTGATCCGCTCTTGAAATCACTGGAAGGAAAAGAGGCGAGTTCTCTTCTAATCTTTTGAATGCCTAATTGGTTGTTTTATGTGTATTATTGTTCTTTTCGGTGTACTACTGCATGTTTCTGTGTAATATCTTACCGTTCTGTGTAATATACTTTTTTTCTGTGTAATATTCTTAGTTTCTGTGTATAATGCGTATGTTTTGTGTAATATATACCCGTACTGTGTAATATGTTACGGTTCGGTGTAATATTGGACCTTTCCATGTAACATAGTCTTGTTCTGTGTAATCTACGATTCTTAGGCTGACATCTTAATTTTGAATCCTTCGCAGTTTTTCGATCTCGTTCCTTCCAACGCTGAAGAAACGACACTTGTTAGTGCAACTGTACAGGGGGCTCAATCCCCCGATTCAAGAAAGAGAGCCCGACGGCCTTCACCGGCGAGGAGGGCGGCAACAAAGAAAGAAAGAGGCCAAAAGGCCGAAGAAGAAGAAGACCAGCGAAAGCAGAGCCGCCGACGAAGTGTCGGGAGACGGGGTGGGGACCACTCCGCCGAAGCCAATGCCCGAAAAAGGTCTCGCCGTCAGTCGGCGGCGAAGACGACTGACAGGAAGGACGACGCCCCCCGCGGCGATGATGATGCCCGAGTTTTACTCCACCGCCTTCTCGCCGAGTTCAATGTGCTGCGGTCTCGTATGGACGAGCGCGACGCAAGAGATGCTCGGCGAGATGTGTCACATGAGCGGCCGTCGACGGTGGAAGAGGCAGACGTCAACCGGAATGAAGACGTCGTCCTTCCTCGTCCTTCAGCTACCCGTCCTCAGTCAGGTACGCCATTCAAACGGGTTGCCAGGAAGGTTACCCGTGGTGACACCGCCGAGGCAATATCTCCGGCGCCAGCACAGGCCAGTATAGAAACTCAGGAGCCTGAGGTGCCGCCCGTTGGTCCAGAAGAAGCCAGTTGGATGCGCCGGCAGCCGCTTTAGAAGTAGACACGTCTACGGCCGCCGGGGACGTAAAAGATGCAGCTGAAGAGGCACCCGTGCCGGAAGGGTTCACCAAGGAAGGGCCAAGTGATGAGGGCCTCGCTGAAGAACGATCGATTGATGAGGGACCCGATCGGCGTCCCCAGAAGAGGCCTACACCGAAGAAGGTCCCAGCGAAGAGGGCCCCTCCCAAAAGGGCACCAAGAGCGAAGCCCCCGCCAAGGAAGATGCCCCTGAGGCGATTTCGGTCCCAAAAGCAGGCGCCCACACGCATACAGTTGTCCGACGAGTCGGACGACATGCAAGCAGTGCCGCCGACAAGGAAAATGGCCAGAGGCCAGACGCCGACGACCCGCGGGAGAAAGCGTCCATCCCCATTGGCGCAGTCATCCGAGTCATCGGACGACGTATTCCCGGCGGCGATGCAGGCCGTCGACATTCTTCTTGAAACACTTTCCGCTGGGAAGAGGAAGAGAGCTACGAAGGATGGAGAAGCACATCTTGCGATCGTACCTTACGATCCCAACCCGACAACTCGGCCTTATTCGGAGATGCAAATCCCGACTAGGCCTGATTTCATGCCGACTAAGAAGACATACCCTGGCTTCGCAAGGCTCAACCAACTCGAACAGGCTGCCATTGATCTCTTCTTGAACACACGCGTCGACAGGTAATGTTACATGTAATGTGTAATGTTTGCATTTGTAGTGTAATATATAGAGACTATGTGTAATATTTATTGTTTCTGTGTATGATTTAGTTTTTCTGTGTATTATCGGTCGTTTCTGTGTAATATAGAGGGTTCCTGTGTATTTGTACTAATTCCTGTGTAAGATAATATTCTATCTGTTTATGTTGCAGTTCGGTCGTCTGGAGGGATGAGTATGGGTACACAACCCGTCACAACCTCTTTATCTTGCTTGAAGGGAAGGAAGAAGTGCCCGACGACGTCGTCACCGTGCTCGTGCTAATGTTGCGTGAGGAGTTGTTGACAAACCCATTCGCGCATAAGCGGCGAGCGATTATAACGTTACCTCTGGCCTTTGCGATGCGGAAGTCGGAATACGCAGCCGAGCAGGCGTTATGCATAATGGAGGACGTCATCTACGGTCATAAGACAGCGGAATTGATTCTTATGCCCATCGTCCTCCATGGGCATTACCATCTCCTCGTCCTCGATATTGCGGGGCAGACTTATATGCATTACTCTTCCCTTCAATCTAAGACGTATGATGACGACGCTGTAGAAATGGTAAGTTAAATATGTACAGGCAAGGTTAGTTATACACGGACAATACACTGACGCACTAATCTTTCTCGGTTTCTAGCGGGAGCTGTTCGAGTTCGTCATCGAGGTAAACACTGGCAAGAATCCCTTCAAGGCACTACCAATGATGCATGTCCGGTCTTGCCCGCAACAACAATCTGGTACTGTGGATTGCTCGGTCTTCTTGACTCGTTACATGGAGCAGATAGTTGATAACGAAACGCTCGACATCCCCCCGCCGGACGTCCCACTCCTACGTCTTCAGTACGTCGCGCGTATATTGCTTGACGGTGTTCGCCAGAAGGCTAGTACAACTGACAAGGGACAAGCGGTACAAGGACAACGAACAACGAACCCACAAGGTCGGAAGCGGCCGTCGCCCCCGGAAGTGAGCAAGTACAAGGCACAGACGAGGACGGGCAGGCTGGCGTCGACAACGAACCCGCAACGACGCAAGTGGTTGTCCCCCCCGGAAGTGAACAAGTACAACCCACACATGACGATGTCAACCCCCCAAACTGAATAATTTATCAAATCATGTCAAACAATGCGTGTAATACAATGAGTGGGTAGTTATGTGGTAATGCACTTAATATCATCAGCCTTCACATATGCGTGCATCGAATCCCTGCGTATAATGATGTATATTACACAGATCAAATGTATATTACACAAAACGTACAGTATCTTATACAGATCAAACATATATTACACAGAAAGTACAGTATATTACACAGATAAAATGTATAATACACCGCAAGTACAGTTTAGTACACAGATAAAACGTATATTACACAAATAAGGTGCGTCGCACACAGACAACCTATATGTTACACAGATAGTAATGTTTACTACACATGATACCAGGTACGAGGTTAACACAGTTAGGTAAGTGCGATAAACAGCAAGTAGCACAATCTAAACAATAGTTTTATCCATCCGTTGCTTTCATAATTACGCTGCGGTGGAACAACGTTTTAACAAAACTTTCGACAACAAAAACGCAGGTCTTCAGCAACTCAGTCCGCTATGACCGCGTTACACGAACGATGGTTATGGCCAGTTTCGTGGCACCGACTACAATGTAAATCGCGGACTTCGAATCCCTGTGACTCAATTCGTTTCCTTCGTGGACGGCCGAGCCGTTTTCTGGGGATTGGCGGCCTGATTCGCAGTTCTCGATGCTCGTCAGATGGTTTGTCTATGTCGGGGATTGGATATATAGGTTCGGAATACGCACGGCGGTAGCATTCCACTGTGAAGTAATCTGCAATGTATCGGTGGATGTTCGTGTCTGTTTGCATGATCGCCGCACATGCATGCTTGCATGGTAGCCCATGGGTTTCCCATTTCCTGCAAGAACACTTACGCTGTTGAAGGCTGACTGAGTTGTTCTAAATGTCAGGGGTTGAACGTCCGACCCTTAAGAACCTGCTATCTTCAATAATCTGTTCGAGTTTTTTGTGTATCTCTGGACATAATGCCGTATCCCACCCCTGTGATTGTGCGCATCTGTCGGCAATCATATTCATTAGTTTGAACCTGTGGGAATACACGTAGACGCACTTAGTATTGTGTGTGAAACAATTATACAAATAAGCATAACACAGTAGCAAACACAAATATCACACAGGAACGTAAACCATTCCGCAAGCGTGAAGTATACTACAGGGAAGTTAGAAAATTCTAGAGGAGAGGACCATACACACATTACACAGAAACGTCTTATATTACACAGGAACGTACTAGGTTACACAGAAACGTACGATATTGCACAGGAACGGCGTATGTTACACAGAAACGTAATATAGTACACCATAATGACAAATATTACACAAACATCGCTGAATGGAAAACGGGAACTGGAGAATCACATGCGGGAGCTCACCTTATCGAGTCAACCATGCTTGTAACGGGGAGATGGCGGGCCTCTTTGATCCAGGCGTTAAATGACTCCGCAACGTTGGAGTACATCTCACACCACCGCATACCCTTAAATAAATAATTACACCAGTGATCTATGTCGGACTTATGCAGTAACCAATCATGGGCCTCTGGCGATGTCATTGCCAGCTCGTAAACGGCATCGTCAAACTCTTTCGATGTGTACGCGTACGCAATTTTGACAATTATAGCCCAACAATGCTCTCGCAACGTTTTGCCAACTTTAGCATTCGCTTTCATGAAGTTTGCCTCCAAATGTCGTAGGCAATACCCATGCGGTGACGAGGGGAACACTCTCGCAATCGAGTTTATAAGACCCTTCGACCGATCCGATACAAATGTAATAATTTCGGAGTAATCGCCTTCACCGTATATTGCCTCACCGAGTGTGGCAAGAAACCAAGTCCAATTGTCTTCTGTTTCGTTGTCAACAATTGCAAATGCCACATGGAAGAAGCCTTCATTTCCATCTTTGCCGGTTGCCCCCAGTAGTATCCCGCCGTACTTGCCGAGCAAGTGCGTTCCGTCAACAAATAACAATGGTCTGCACGCCTTTTTGAAACCGACTAAAGAAGCCTGAAAAGAGAAGAAGGCACGTCTAAATCGCTCTCCGTCCTTGTCAACCGTGACAACGCTACCGGGATTCGTCGCAGCCACTTTGTCTGCGTACCACAACAATAAATCGTAGCTGCTAACCTCGCTGCCATGAACGGCGGACCGAGCAACCTCCTTACCCATCCATGCACGTTTGTATGGTAATCGCACGCCGTGTTCACGAAAGATGTCCTTCTGTATGTCGATGGCGCGATACAGTGGCCGTTCTTTTAGTCTCCGCATAATACGGTCCGCGACCCACTTCTTGCTAGCTTTCGGGTGGACTGTCGTTCCGATGCCCCCCCCCGCAAGTGTGCGTCCCTTGCATTGTCTTCACTCGGAAAGATTCTTCGTTCCTCTCTTTGGATGCGTGGACACGCCACTGGCAATCCGGCGAAGCACACCTCACAGTCGTGCGAAGTCTGCCGTTCTTTATGAATGTGAAGTCGAAATTGTTCCTTATTGCATGGCTGCGCAAGGCATCCTTGAAGTTATCAACACCATCGAACTGGTGCCCTACTTGCAATGTGGAGCCATCAGATGTTTGTGAACACGGAGTAATACTGAGCGCACCTGCGGGACGATATTGGGACGAGAACGACTCATTGTCCGCATTCATGCTTTCTGATATTGACTCCCTGCGGATGGCGACGCGTTAGTTATATTACGAATATTTCACAGGGAGGTATAACACACAGAAAAGGAGTGTAATACATAAGAAAGCAGTATCTTACACAGGAAAGCTATATATTACACAGAAAGTACATATGTTACACACAAAAGATATATACTACACAGAAAAGATGTAAGTTACACAGATAATCAATTTAATACACAGTAAATTCATTCAATACTCTAGATTACACAGAAAATCAATAGGTTACACAGGTCCCGCGGGAAATCGCGATGAATCTGAGAATACACACGAACATAGTAAGAGCTATCTTTGTTGCTGGATTACGTGGGTGGTAAGGAGATGTTATTGGCTGTTTCCGCTGCCCCACTGACTTCGTCAACGATGATGTCCACCACATTCTTCTTGAAGGTATGATGTATTTGGCACATGCGTTGGAAATCCACATCTGACTCAATTGGGCAAACCGTATTGTACGCGTCGGGCGTGACAAACTTCACAACGACTCGAGATGGATCCAAAGCCCATCGCTCGCAGATCTCTGCGACAACAACCTCCCAGGCTGTCAGGACCGTGAATTGTAGTAGCAGTCCTTCGCCTTTGAAGCGAGCAACGGCACAAAATGTCTCCATCGTGGCTAACACCTGCGTAGACGTCGGTTTTTGGGTAAAAAAAAAAAATACAACATGATGGACCCCAAATGCAGACAGTGCTTACCTGTGGATTAATCTGTGAGGACGACGACAAGATCACTGCGAGAGAACAGAGAAGAACAAGAGGAGAGATAGAATGAAGATGGAGATGAAGATGAAGTATAGTGAATATGATGGTCAGGAGCCTCGGGAGAATTCTTGATGTGATTGGGCGGGAATGAAAAGCAAGGGCACTTTTGCCATTTTCAAAAAAATACACTCACGGTTGTCACGGTAGGGACTAAAAGGAATTACGCGTGAAAAGCAGGGACTGCAGAGGAAAAAGGAAACTCTTGAGGGATTTATAAATAATTTTCCCTTTAAAATATGATTTATTAAAAAAAATATAGTTAAACCTGATTTATTGAAAATTATAGAAGTAAATTAAATATAAAAGGTAAATTTGAAAAATAATTAAACATGTAAAAAGGTACATTCAAAAATAAGAGTTAGGAGTTTAGATAAAATTTTTAATTAAACATGTAAAAAAAGACTAGAAAAAATCATCCTGAATGTAACAAGTAAAAAGGACTAGAAAAAAGCTCACAGAATTTGATTAGTAAGAAAGACTAAAGAAAACTTTTAAAATGTGACAAGTAAAAACAACCGGAGTGATTACTTATTTTAAAAATAAATCTAGTCTGCAAATGTACAAATTTTTATAGCAGAAAATGTTAATGGGTTCCCGAAGACAAAGTATAGATTATATATATAGTGAAGGAGCTTTCCACCAACAGCGCATCTGGTGTAGTGGTATCATAGTACCCTCCCACGGTACTGACCGGGGTTCGATTCCCCGGATGCGCAATTTGTTTTTATATGATTTTATATTTTTATTTCGCTTCACATGAAGTCACGACCTTCTAAATTTAAAATAAATATATTTATTTTTTTCTCATAGCCATCCCATCTCAATAATCCTCCTTTTTAGAAAATATAAATTGATAAAATAAAAATACAAGGGAAAATTAAACCAAAAAACACTTTTAATATACACTATTATTGCAACATATAACACTAATCTCATTTACAAGTATTTACTTATTTACTTTGCCTAACAAAGTTTATGTTTTACCACATTTACATCCCAAAATAAACAAATCTACTTATTTTAATCCACAAAATAAAAAATTGAAAAAAAAAATAATAAATTCCTAACGAATGCAAAAGCCACCGCGCAAAACTAACTTGACGGTTCGGAAAAAGGGAACGAGTCACAGTCCGAGTCAACCAGCAGTTCCCTGACGGCGAGCTCCGGTGATGCTCGGTCCTTCCCGGCGACGAACGGGTGATTGAGGAGCTGAGCCACCGTCCAGCGCTTCGCCGCCTCCTTCTGCAAGCACTGCGACACGAAGTCCCTCAGTTCTGGCGAGGCCTCGGCCGAGTCAGGAATCGCCGGCGTCTCACCGAAGCATATCGCCCACATCAGCGCTGCCCAGTCCGGTCTCTCCCCTGCCTGAAGCAACGGGAACCTCCCCATCCCCAGCTCCATTATCGTTAGCCCTAAACCCCAAACGTCCCCGGCGTACCCATCGTAGCCAGCGCCGCCGTGTGCCGCGGGATCGAACCTCTCCGGGCTCATGTACGCGCAGGTGCCGACATATGAGACGCACTTTTCTAGGGCTCGCCGGACTATCTTGCCAACTCCGAAGTCGCCGATCTTGACCTCGCCGGCGCCGTTGATGAGGATATTCGATGGTTTGATGTCTCGGTGAGCGATTTGGAGGGAGTGGAGGTAGGAGAGACCGAGGAGGGCCTGGCGAGCGATGGCCGAGAGAGCGGGCTCAGGGATCGGTCGGCCACGGCGGAGGAGTTGGATGGAATCGAGGGAGCCGAAATCCATGAGCTCGAGGAGAACAGAGACGTCACCGGAGGGGGCGGGGAGGACGCCGTGGCAGCGCACAATGGATGGGTGATTGGCAGCGCGCCTCAGGATCTCGACCTCTCTGGCAGCGTGGCAGCGGGATTGAGGATCGCCGGCGTTGAGAACCTTAAGGGCGTAGATTGCGGCAGTGGGGCGGTGGCATACCTTGTAGACAATGCCGCCGTTGCCATGGCCGAGGACCTGAAGCTTATCGAAATCTGAGAAATGGTGCTCCGACGAAGCCGGCGGCGGCGGCAGGAGGTGGAGACGCGATCCACGGCCGTCAGCGGGGAGATCTAGAGGTAGGGTTAGCTGAGGGAGCCTCCGTTCTCGCACTGCTGCCATGACAATTAGGGTTAGGGTTTGGGATTGGGTTTCGCTCCGATTTGAAGAAGAGATGGTGAGAGAGAGCTCTTATAAAGTGCGCGCTTGCAGGGGAGCACAATCAACCTGGAGATGCATATGATTACCTCCAGGTGAGAATGGTGAAAATTATTTGCATTAAGAAATGAGACTTCGAAGAGTTTGGTTCCAGTTTTGTTGAGCGCGATGGCCTAGGGCGGTGAGAAAACTGGGAGGTAACTGTAAACTGGGGAAAAGGCGAGAAACGTGGGGAAACGGTGACGGCGGGGAAGGGAGTAAGAAGGAGAAAGGGCTAGTTCGGGAATAAGGAAAGTTTATGCTTTGAGATCCGTGTCCGTATTTGAACGGTGGAGATTGGTGAAGCATTCAATAAATGGGAGTCAAGTGGGTGTTATAAGGAACTATAACCACACACCAAAAAATCAGCATCATGAGCCTCCTTATCAACATGCATGCATCTGATTTGATTATTATTATTATTATTATTATTATTATTATTATTATTATTATTATTATTATTTTTGTATGTATATATGTTCATACATCACCATAAATTTTCATCTTATTTATGTTTTTCCAATGTTTTTTTTTTTTAGTTCAAAAATATTATGTTTGTATAATTGTGTGTATAAGCCACGTAGGATACTTTCAGAATATGGAAACAAAGCATAGGTGTGAAGATTTTCTTTTTGTTCTTAGATATAATGTAAAAAAAATAATAATAATAATAATAATAATAATAATAATAATAAGAGATTTTTACTTAAAAACATTCTCAAAAATGAATTTTTAACTTGAATTCTTTCATATCAAATTTAATTGTTATTTATTTAGTTGATTTTAGTTTGATATTTTTTTCTTTTTTCTTTGCATGTATTTGCCATATGATGTATAAATATTCAAAAATATATTTCTAGGACTCAAATGGCATTGAACGTAAAAAACTTTTGATACCATTTTTTTTTTTCATCATGCATATAAATAATTATATGTTTTGTGGTAGCAATGTAAATTTAATGTTTTCTCACCTTAAATCAAAAATGTAAAATAAAAATATAAATTATAAATGAGTTGCTTTTTTTTTATCTTCTTGTAAAGCATTACTGAAAGTGATTCTTTAATCAAGACCCTTATCCACCCAAAAATAAATAAATAAATAAATAAATTGAGAACTAACATTAAATTTTAAGATGAGATTCTCCAAAGCATTAAATAAGGCCAAAAAGGAGCATCTCTCCATGCACTTCACTAAACTTGTATAATAATAATAATAATAATAATAATTATTATTATTATTATTATTGTTTATTTAGGACTCTAATTAAAGGAAGATAAACATTGAAAACAACTACTTAATTTAATTTGGTTATGTTTATTGATTCATGAGATAAGAAAGAGAATGATTAATGTTCTTTATGGCTTCTAATGTTGGTGCTTATGAGATTCCTTTAAATTATAAAGAATATTTGGAATAATTTTGCATTGCCGTGACTCAAAGGATGAGTTTCACTTTCCATGAACTTGGTCTAGTTACAAGTTGGAAGTAAGTGGGAAGTGTTGGATTGAGTCAAGTTAGGCATGATTTATTAATTAAAAGTAATGAACTTGGAGGTTAGATGCAACTCACTTGGGAATGGTTTGATCTTTTCTTCTTTTTTTTTTTGTTTTAAAAAAAGGGAAAATTACTTGTATACCCTGTAATAATCAACAATTACTAATATACTCTCGTAATAAAATCATATTTACTTATATTTACTTATAATACAAAGGATTTTTATTACCTGTATATCTTTGTAATTGAAAGCCAACCCATAAATTTGATAAAAATATAGATTGAATTTTTTTTTTTGTCAATTTAAATAAAAAGAAGATGATAAAGAATAATTTATTTTTTCATAATATTTTTAAGTAAATGTTTTATATAAGAGGTATATTAGCAAAATTTTTCTCCAGTTTTACACAAATGTCCAAAATCAACCAAGTTTTCCATATACTTATCTCATGTTTTCAGGATCAAGATTTTCTTAATCCGAGCATGGCAAGTAAACAACCCAATATAAAAATAAGTAGCCTTCAGGTTACAAGTGACCCCGAAAAAATATTCTCTTGCTGATCAACAAAATACAAAAGAATGAAAGTCATCTTCAGACTCTCAATTTCCCCCTTATTACACACAACAATTGATTGATGAAAAGATCATTCTAGATCAAAAACAACATGAAAAATCAGTTGAAAAGCCAGCTGTGGACCATGGAAAATGATAAAATCATGAGTGTAAGACTTACAGTTTTAAATGACAGCATTGTAGGCAAAACGATAGGACCTTTTGGTTTTAAGTATTTCAATGAAAAGAAGTTGAGCAAGTATTTGTCATGCTTCAATATCAATGGATAAATTATATGTGGCCCTACCCACTTTTGGCATAGGAAAAATTGGTAGATGTAATATACACATGCAAAATGTTGCACAACATGATTACCGAAGATAAAAGAGATGTGGACACAAATTGAGATGATGATGAAAATGAATCCCCGTTCCTTGTTAGACTAGGGTGCACAAAACATTTTCAGCAATACCTAGAATACAAATAAAAATAAAATATTTGGAGTCATTTCAGAGGGAATGAAGATAAAAATTACTATAAGAAAATAACAGTTTACCCACGGACGATTTTGTGGGTAAAACTACAAAAATTTTTGAGTAAACAACACTACCCAGGGATTACTCACGAATTAGAGTTCCTTGCTAATAGGCTCGTAGGTAAATCATTACCCACGGAATTTTCCATTCCTAGGTAAATTACCCACGAATACAACTCTGGGTAAATGATTTATATCTTTTCTTGTAGTGAATGACTGTTTTGTATCTTTTATTAATCACTTTATTTATGTAATATATTTAGTGGTCTTTGATATAATTGTTACTTTATTTTTATTTTATAAATACATACTTTTAATATAATTTTAAATTGATTATTTAATTATATTATTAATGATATTTAATGTTTTATTAAATAAATATGTTTATAATGAAATATATAATGTAAATAGTTTAAAAATAAATGAAATGATTGTTGCTCCCGTATAATTATCATGGGAGATAGTTTAATATGTTACAGTTTAATAGATGAATGAGCTGGCATATACATCAAACTCTATGATAATATAACGACTAATAATGCTCTAAGAATATATAACTAATTATCATTTTTATATTACTATATAAGCTCTATTTTTTCTATTTTTTCAAGGCATGCAAGCAAAACCCTAATGGTTTTTAAGGTATTTCTATCTATAATTATTTCATGCAAAGTCAACAGAAAGCATGCTTGTTTTTCAACTTTGGTTGTTTGTTTTTGAGGGAAATAGAGCACTTTGCATTTGTACTAGGGTCTTATAAAGAGATTAGGGATGGGGATGGGGATGGGGATGGGGATAGAGATGGGAGGATCATCCTCCCTGCACTGGCCCCATTCCCTAAATCGTATAATTTAAATTATATCAATATATATATTATATATATATTATAAATATTTAACAAAAAAGTTGAAAGAAAAAACTTATATGTCTGTTTGATTATTGAATAATGATTAATTAAACATTACTATATTAAAAAAAGACTAAATAAAACCCTAGACTTGGGCCATCTATTTGGTGTTTTCATTTTTAATTAGTTTTGAAATTGAGTTCATTACACTTTTTTATGGAATTTTAAAGCGAATATCTTATTTTCAAAAAAATAAAATATATATTATAACAAATAAATGGAAAAAAAAAGAAGAATCCCTGAAACTGGGTAATCTTGCAAGTATAGAGATGGAGAAATTTCTATCCCTGCATATAAAGTCGGAAATAGAGATGAGAAAAAGAATGTGAAATCAGGATCACACAATCTTTACTGACAAAGCTGAAAAAGGTAAAAAAAAATCTTAATAGGTGTTTTTGTTTTCTAAAAAAATTCAAAACCGTTAAATGACAAAAATAAAAAAAAAACTAAACATATATACTCCTGAAAATTTGTAATGATTATTAAATCAATGCTTATATATATATATATATATATATATATATATATATATATATATATATATATATAACTCATTTTCCATTACATCTTAATAAAAATTAACATTTCCCGGGTAGTTTAAGGATTTAAATAAAATAAGATTTTTATAATTAGGAAAATTAATATTTATATAATTTATAATATACTTTAATGGTGTATGTGTGTGGGTGGAGAGGTATGTATAAAAAGCAAATATTTTAAGAGATACATATGACAGCAGTTGTTAATTAAAAAAATATACATATAATTAGGTGAATTTTAAAAGACAAAAAAACCCCAAAAAAAAAATCCAATAATATAAAAACAGAAATAATTAAAACATAAAGTTTATAGCAAAAATATATTAGACTTTGTGGCAACAAAAATTAAGTGGATTGGATAGATATAATGTTAAATTCAACTTGTCCTTGATTTGTACCTCTATCAAGTGGCAACCATTTTTTTTAATAATTGAAGTAATTAATTAAGTAATATGCCAATCAAATTAATAATTGCACCAAATAAAAGTAGAACTTTGATGTTGATTGAAAACAATGTTTAGTTGAAGCATGAGATGAAGGTCTATTGTTTACAAGTTGGAGGCAAACTGTGGCAATTAAATGCACCCTCATATATCCATCTACACACCTAATTAGTTTCATAAATATCTTTTGTCAAATTTACATATATACCCCTTAAAAAAGAAAAATTGGATGTGGGTGTATACATATAAAAATAACACAATAATTCATCTCAAATTAAAAATCTAATACATCCTCTCTACTATACAACAGTATTGCTAAGATTGTTTATATTAAACCAACAAAATCTAATTTATCAAAGTTATAATTTTTTATTAATAATGAATTGTTTCAGTAATTAAATATTATGATATAAAAAAATATTCTGTTATTTAGAAACTAGAAAGTAAAAGATATAAGAAATACAATTCAGAAGTCTAGGTGATATTTAACCGAAAGATATATAAATGTAATTATATTAACCCTATAAGATTTCATAAGGGCAAATATCCATAATTACAAGCTTTGATGGGGGTCTATTAATGCATCCTTGCATTAACTCCAATGGTTCAATGGTTCTCTCCCCCAAACTTCAAAGAATCGCCATCAATTTTGATACTTTTGGATTGTCATAAATCACATTCTACATTATCCATTGAACTTGTTAAGTTATGTTAGCACTTCTCATGCCCACTTGAAAACTTTGAGGGTGTGCATTCAATTAATATCTCTACTTGTGCCTTTCATTTATCTTCATTGGGTCCCATGTTCATCTATATATATATATATATATATAATAAGCACGAGAATCAAAGATGTGCACACAGTCTGAAATTGATTATCCGACCATATCTTCTGACCCGATAGTATGAAAATTAGATTGCAATTCAACTTCTATACCGAAAATCTTTCGTGATACCTTGTATATGAAAAGCCCCTCACTATCGATACACACAGAGGTTTTCCTTATTATGTATTATGTATTATGTATTGGATGGGATTTGAACACACGAAATTCTGTATGAGAATGAAGTAATATGTATATATATTAAAATTATATATATATATTATAAAATTATAACTGTATCATTCAATTTATATTATTTCAGAAGAAAAAAAACAACCGAACCAACACCAAGATTACTTCAACATTTTTTTTTTATTTTTTGGAGTGACAGAAATATGACTCCAGTCTTCCAATTCTACCCCCAGAAACAAATAGGTACAATACCTCATTTAGTCCCTGTATTTCACTCAATCTACCCTTTTAGTCACTCTATTATAATTTGACCCCAATTGGTCTCTCTATTAATGATTTGAGGCAAATTAGGTCCAACCCATGACAGACGTTATTTTCTTTGTTATATATTAGACTTAATTTGCCTTAAATCATCAATAGAAAGACTAAAAAGGGTAAATTGAACTCAATAGAAGGACTAATGGGGCAAATTGAGTCAAATACAGGGACTCAATAGGGTATTTTATAAAACTTTCATAATGCCACAATCAGCAATATCATACGGAGAAAAGAACGTCCATCACAGACTGGACCTATTTTACCTCAAATCATCAATAGAGAGATCTATTTGGGCCAAATTATAATAGAGAGACTAAACGGGCAAATTGAATCAAATATAAAGACTAAATAGGGTATTCTACCGAAACAAATATGTCCTTGCATGGACAATGTAAAATGATACAACAAGCTTCATTAAACAGATTAACATGCATTGTTCCACAGAGCTTCTCAGCAAAAACATTTCCTAAATGCAGTAAATTACAAATGCAATCCTTTGCATTATAAATTAAAAAAAAAAAAAGACATGAGTTGGCATTAAAGAGTGAAACCATTACATCAAAATTTACACTGCTAGCACCAAAATTACCTGCAGCAAGAGAAGAGATCAAAAGATCGATGATAATTGAACTTCCGATGAGACTTTTACTAAGATATGTTCACTGCTTTCAACTTGATTTCATAAAGCGAAGTCCTTTTCGGCGCGTCTCAGTACTCGAGTTACCATATTGTAGAACTCAGGTTCATGTTCCTTTATTGCGTCAAGCGTTATTGACTCATGTTCATCCACCTGAACAGAAGAAACCAATTGTCGTGATGGAAATGAGAACTTCTTGTTGAAATTCTTGAGGAAAAAAAATAAATGTCAATCATTTGTAAGCCAGAAAATATATCGATGTTTTTTTAAAGTCGATGTGACTGTCTTTTGAGAGTTTTTGACCAGAATATACACATTTGTACCTCTTTAAATTTCAGAAGAATCAAATTTGACACTCCAGCGGGTTTTGCTTTGTCCCACCTGTTTATGAAAATGAAAATATTTGAAGCAAATTTGTTTGATAATCTAATCGACATAAATAATTACCGCATCATCTCTACAACAAAAATCCCAACAAAATTCGATACTCACATAAATTACTTCAAATAAGAGTGAAAAAAATTTAAATGCGGGCATCTGCAACAGGGAACAAGTGAAAAACCATATCGCCTATGTTTACTGATTGATGAACACACTAAACCAGTAGGTCTAAATCTCAAAAACATTCGGTCAATAGACACAATGATTTCAAAGAATCAGAAGAGAGCTATAAAAAAATAATAATAAAAGCAACCAAACAAGCAAACAAAATAAAAAAGACTATAAGCACAAAAGGAAGCATATTACAATAGTTCTGGCACGCTTTAGGAATTCCACATACGAATAGCAATAAAAGTACTAAAATGCATTTGATAAGAATATATACAAAAGGAAAGGCAGCAGTAAACCAATACTAATCATAAATTATCTGATTATATTAGAAAACTTGTGAGCTGGGTCATTTGTACCTGATGAGCATCAATTCATTAACAGAGCGCCACATTTTACGGCCAACTTCTTTCTCAGATTGATCCCTTGCACTTCGGCCATGCCACAACTCTTTCACAACATACATCACCTCCTCAACATCTACCTACGGATAATTTAGTCACACGCATGAGCTTTAGGACATAATGTCAACATGAAGCTTAAGATATTGCATTATGCCATGACTTCAGTACCTTAGCAATATTAGTTGATTATGTGAATAGATAGATATGCCAGAGGGACCTTAGACTAACAGTAGGATAATAACCTCCCTTCCTATGTATGCATTATAATAAACAATTCGATCAGGTCACTAAATCAATGACAAGCATTGCAGTATGTAATATGACATGTAATATGTCATACTGTGTTAAATAAAAAGATAAATAAAGGTTGTGATGTTTGCAGTTAACATTCGAGCACTTCAGCACTCCAACAACAATATCCTTCAATCCCCGAAAATTTATGTCAATCGCAGCACTGCAAGCTTATAGCCAACCTGCTACAGTTCAAGAACTGAAATGATCGAAGTTGTTGACACTCCAAAATTTCTTATTGCCAAGAATCGATGTTACAATCACTCAACATTTTAGTAACTGAAGAACATGGCAACAACAAAATGACCCATGGCTCAAAAACTACAAGACAATATCCACATTGAACGTAGCATTTTTTAACTGATCACTTTTCCTTCTACATCACTGCTTTATAAAACTATCACTTTATAGTGATTCGTGAAAAAAATCCACCTCCACGACAATCATGTCAATGAAACATACCATACCAATGATTGATTAGATTGGTATTTACAGAAGGCATTGTGCATGGATTACACATGGCAATGAAAATATATCTACTTTATATAAAACACCAAAGAAAGTGAAATCAAAAGTCATTACTATGATTCATTATTCAATAAAGACATAAAGAGAAGCAAACGTAGAGCCAGAAGTAAACATACCAGAACCTGCGTGCTTGAGCCATATACTAGTTCCTCATGCTCAAGAAGACGTTGATGTAGGACACAGTAGTGATCCAGGTCCAAATTTACCACTGGCTCAGTATGGACAGGCAATCCAGAAAGCTGTGTCAGAACATAAGTGGACATTACTTGCCCAAAAATTGCAGGGATGGTTCCCATAACAGGAATGATGCGAACCCTGAAACCTGGTACAATCTGATATCATAACAACTTTGACGTCAGTACTGTAGGCCTTCATGGTGTTTCTAAATGTTCAATAGATTGTAACCACCAAACATTACTGAAAGGTAGCCTTACCTGATAATCTGAAGGATTTTCTTCTTCTCCACAAGGGCTTTTAAATGGAAGGAGTTTCACCTTTGGTTTCTCCAAGGAAAAAACTGTAGGTATCCCACTACTGATTCCATAATCTTTCCTCAAGCGGTATCTTACCTACACATAATTAACGACACAGCTATATCAAATTAAACATTGAAAGAATAATCACCCTGTTCTACAAAGAAAGGAGTAATAGTCAAGAGCTCTAGAACTGAGAAGAAATTGATAGTGGTAATGTGTGAACTGGTTTGCCTCTTTTCACTTAAAAAGGAAAAAAAGTAAGCTTGGCGTATGATACACTTCCATGGAAGCAGTTTGTCATTTTTGACTTGTTCCAGGGAGACTAAGGATAAAATTTAATATTCACACATAGGTAGAAAGATAGGTAGAATTCAATACATTCTTTCCTAAGTAACAATGTAATTTCAATATCTTGCGCAAATACGCAGAGAATATACAGTCTTAGGTAACAGAAACTGATCATTTTGAGATGATAAAGTTGTTTAATAGAAAAAAAAGACCTGCTACTAGCATTACTTTTATGTTATTCAATGTCTGACCATTAAACAAGGAACATCAAATGATCTTATAAAATCACACTCCATCCAATTTAATGTAATCTATTACATATTCAAAATTTCATTGGAAACTGAACAGTACATAGTAACTATATGTGCCCTGGAATGCCATTTTCCTACAAAAATAGGTGCAAAAGAAAAAATCAAACCAATAGAAAATCATCAGATGCCCATATTTGCAATTAAAAAGAGAGAATATATTCTCTTAGTCAAAAAACCCTCAAAGACAAAACAACGAAGCATTGAAGTTCCTGCTGCCCAAAAATCACCAGAATACGACAACATAGACACAGGAAGACAGGATAAGCACAATGCAATAGGGGCATAACATAATCCAGAATTTAAGATGATGACGCTATTTTGCATATTAGAACAGCAAAATTTGACACCCAAATGGTATAGAGTTAATTAGTTAATTAATCCCAAAGCATGAAAAAAAGAAAATGCAGACACCAAATTCTGAAACTGAGATGGTGGAAATTGATTCTAAAACAGAGACCGCATACACCAATAACAATGATAACTTGCTCTGAATAAGATGATGGCTAAGAAATCTCTGTTGCTTTGGTTCTTCTAAAATGTACTGGTACTGACAAGCAAAAAATGAAACTAAGAAGATCATGGATCTGACAACAAACTAATTATTACCGACCGATCGTGAAAGTGGGTCATTTGTTGACTCTCTTAGATCAGCAATACGAATGCGTGTTGGGTCAGCTCTAGCACCAGCACCCATAGCTGAAAGGACTCTCAAACCTCTGCGCACGCAAGCAGCAAGAAGTGCTACCTGTCCCACAAATCAACTAAATCATCATGTGTAGAAAAATATAAGAATGCTTGATCAAATTGGAAATGATAGATTATATCAGAAGTATTAGAATAGCTGTTTCTTTCTCTTTTGTTATTCGGTTTTTATCCCCAAATGGAAAATCAATGCAATCCAAAGGAAACAAAACGTGCTATATGTTGTCGAATCTATTCCACGAAATTTTTCACAAAGAGTTATGAGTGATGCTATTTGCACAAGAAACACTTACCAAGTTGCCTTCCCAAATTATTGAAACTGTTAAAACTTTTTCTTGAGATCACCAACATCACCATCCCAATATAACTTGAACTGTAATCATTAATTTGCCAAATCTATTTGGGAAATGTCTTTTGCACAAATAGCGCTCTTCACAAATTACAACGTATTGAGCCATTTGAGAATGGGAAATCCAGTGCTTGTCACCAGCAAAACCAAAAACAATCACACCTTACAAAGAAATGGTTCGATTTTAAAATCTACAATAGAAAATAGACATCCCACATGGTGTCAATTTTTCTATCCTAAGATAAGATTCAAACCAGTTCCATATGTTGAATAAATAAGCCAGGTCTCAGCCCCCGTCTTAGACTTGTGGCCGATCTGAAATTGTTAAGTCTGAAAGAAACATATTTGATACCATGCTTGCATTTTTTGCCTGATTTTATCGCATTCTGAGTTTCAGTTCCTTTTTGTTGCAGTGTTCTTTATTATTGTTTCCAGAACTACCAATGAAAACATTGGAGTTCAAGAGAGACTAATTACTTGTCACGTAACTAAGATCTCACCATATAGCTACCTTTGTTAAACTAGGAGTGTTTAAAGGTACATTGGCAAGATTAAGTTTTCTCTGCATCCTGTGTGGCTTAGCAGAACTCCATCTTTCTTCTATGCCTAAAGTTATCCTCTCTTAAACTAGAATACTGTTTCACCTCAGTCTGAGGCAATAGCATTTCTTGGTCTTCTTTACTCCTATCATCAACTTGCATGAGACGTGACACTAATAACCAAGTAGATTTACTAACAAAACCATTTTGTGGATTTTTTTTGGTTAGCTTCTAGATGTAGAAAATAAAAAGGATGGTATTAAAATTCTTTTTTAAGAAAAGAATTACATTACTGAAAAGAGCAAAAAAGGAAAACAAACAATTCACGCATACTGCGTGTATCAAAAATGAATAAAAAATTTATAAGGGATAACAAACTAGTTGTCTAACCATACACAAATGTAAGAAAAGAACAGATGCAATATGTAATAAAAGGGCATAATAATAAGAATTAAGTTGCCCAGTATCTGGTAAAGTACCTTGGTGTCAATGTTATCAATGCAATCAAGAACAAAATCAGGTTTGCCAGAAAGAATTTCCTCTTCTGATGATTCATCAAAGAGCCGAACTCTTGCTTCTATCTGGCATTCTGGAAATATCAAAGAAAAATGCTTCTGCAAGCATAAGGCTTTTGGAATTCCAACATCATCTCTTGTGGCCACAGCATGCCGATTTAGAGATGAAAGTGATACCTAATTTAAATAAGCATTAGTGAGCTATGTCACAATATTGTTAGCAAATTATGAAAATGTAACATCTATAATTAAGACAAGTAACAACAACCTTCCACAAACATGCAATACTAATACAAAAACATGGTAAAATTTAAATCATTCAGTCTTATTAGGATAGCCAAGATACTTGCAAGAATGAAATTGTGTAGGAATCATACTCAATTAAAATTATTTTAAGTAAACTAAATTTGGAGATAAAGAACTAATTAACAATTCAAAAGAATCATATTACTAAACAATGCACGTAAGTCAAATGCCTTTCATAGCCATTCTATGAGTACAATAAAAGAACCTGGTCAAAATCCACCAGGAGAAGCCTGCCAACCCCAGATCTCAAAAGCATAGAAGCAGCATGACTGCCAACTCCCCCAAGCCCAATGACTACAACAAATGATTCAGTCACTTTCTGCTGGGATTCGATGCCAAAGAATTGAATATTCCTATTAAAAGGTAAACTTAATACTTTATGAATTGAAAGATGCCAAGCATCCACGAAACTTTATCAATTATAACTAACAAAAGTTTTAATCATTATGTTCACTCTCAACATAAAAGATGGACAATTAAAAATATGCAAATTGCAATCTTAACAAAAGAATGATCAGAATAATTCAGTGTATCAGTCATAAAAAAATAATAATAGGGAACACCCGTGAGAATCTGATCAAATTGCCACTGTAGTTTCAAACAGTAACGTAAGATAATTGCAATTGATCTTGAATTTATCTCAACTTTTCATGATTTATTTAAATATTTATTTTTATGTATGGCATCTCAACTTTGTCATAAATGCACTTCACAAGATAGAGGAACAAATTTGGGAAGAAAAACTTGCACCAGTTAACTACTGTATGGCAATTACTGCTCAATCCAATCCACTCACAGATGTGACCATCTCTATAAAACTTACTTCAAATCAAAACTTGATCTCTCTCATAATTATATGTAAATGTTAAATGTGGTTTCCATGCCATCATATAACTGGCAATGCAATATGATCTCCGTGAAGCCATATTTAAATATGCAACAATGTTCCAGGAATCATGTCATTTGCAAGTCAAGATACATGGTAAGGTGAAGGTAAGCATGCAAGGTACAAAGCCCATTGACAAACAGGTAACATATCAGTGAACATCATCACTTTGTGCAGTTGACATGAGATACTAGGATGTGTCTCAACAGTCAAGTACTCAAGGCTGTAATATATAAATCCTCTGTATAGGATGCAACAATATAAGCAACACCTAAGAATCAACAGAAGGCAAGCATGTGAATAAAATACAAAGAAGTATCTGTGCAAATCACAAGTAACCTTCAATACCTATAAATACCATAGAAATCAAGTCATCAAATACAATACCGTGCATAATTAATACTTTATATGTACTTTTAAGATATTTGGTTTCATAATGTCATGATAATTGTACCTAGTAAGTTGCTCAGAAACCACTTCATCTTGCAGAAAGTTTGACATATTGAGAGTCTCGGAGAGACCATTATATTTCGCTCCGCCCCTCAATAAACTTTCTTGTCCTGCAAACAAGATGTTAATAACAACAAAAGTATTTGATCTGCCAACGAATTGCATACAACACTATATTTAATAGGTCTGATGTATGCACACTGGCAACAAATAATAAATATAATTATAGAATATATTTCCTAGAACAATTTAAATGGTTAAAAGTGTTATCTAAGAATTATTACAAAATCAAAGCAATAGCTTGCACTGTCAAATTATGTTAGTTCAAAGCCCTAGCAATAAAAATATGCTGTAAATAAGAGCCAATGTCCAGCGAAAAGGGGTGATGACACAAGCGCAAAACCGGACCAAGAAATACCAAAATAATAACAACAATAGTAAAAATAACAAATGGCAACATTGCATCATGGAATTAATACATATGAAGTAATTAGTTCAAGAACACTAATGAAAAATCGAAGTTGTATAAGGGCAGGGTGATAATTGAGATAAAAAAACTAGAGCACCACACCTACCATTAACGTTCGAGAGTATACTCCGAGAATATGTCATATTGGCCATTTGCAGGTTATGAAATAACCTGCAATCAAAATTAACATAAAAAATTCAATTCATAAAAACTTGACATAAAAAAGACCACACCAAAAAAATACTCACAATATTGGATTTTTGTGTGTGTATATATATATATGGCCAAAATGCAACAATCTTTGATTTTTAATCACTCCTATAGTACTAAAAGCAATAGAAGAGAACAAGATTTCATTTTTACGGACATATCTACAACCTCACAAGACTAGAAAAGAGCCTTCACAAATATAGAATCAAAAACAAATTGGTAACTCGTTCCACAAAAATTTGCCAACTTCTGCTACGTTCTCAGGGAGGATTATTCAATCAACGAACGAATGCAAACAAAAAAGATTCAATCTTTGCTTATAAATCGAGATAAGAAGGATAGAGGAAGAGAAAGAGGGATACCTGGGGAACAGCTTGAGAAGAGCCATGGTTGAGATTGAGCCTAAGAGGGCGCCGCCACCGATCAGCAGCCATTGCTTTGCCTTCTCGCCCATTCTCTCTCTCTCTCTCTCTCTCTCTCTTTCTGTGTGTTATAATATTATATATTACGTGATAATTTATTAAAAACTTTGGGCTTATTTGCGAAAAAGAATTTGTTTTGTGCTTACATTTTATTAACAGATATAACATAAGAAAAGATTTTTTTTTAACAGTTTTTCTTCTGTTATATTTATTTAGTATTTTAGATATTGTGGAGTCTTTCATTAAACGGATAATAAATCAAAATTTAATTATTTATAATTTCAAGTGATTGTGAGTTTATTGCTTTGGTTAAGTGTAGCAAATGAGGCTGTTGACCAAGTCAAGGGAGTGCTAGCTGACCGAGTCAAAGGGCCACGCGCTGCACACGAAGCTGACCGTGCCAACGTGGAGGAAAACGAGGCGCGTCATGAAGGTCCGAGAATGTCTCAACGCATGAATAAGGGTGTGACAAGTGTCCTTAAATATAAAGATTTCATTATGGAATGGTGCATGGGTGTGGGGGACGTGGACCAATGGCTGAAGATTGTCAGGTTTATGCTTTATTATTACGTTGTTATTTGCGTTGTTGTTTGTCAGGCTTTAAAGAGCCACCAATGAAATGGCGAGGGGGTAACGAGTTGTTCCTTCTCTTTCCTGGGTCTCTCTCTCCACTTCATTTCTCTTTCTCTCTTCTCTCTCTCTCTCCTCTCTCTCCTTCTCATTGTTTTCACCACCCTCACTTAACTCTAATTCTCCGGCCTTCTGCCACTATTACCACGGGAACGCATCAACTGGTGCTTTCGTTGAGAGTAAATATATCTATTTCCGGCGTGCCGTCCATGACGGACGGCATCCGAACCCGTTCCCGAGCCATGGAGGAACAACTGACGCTGATTACCGAACGCCAAGATTCACTGGGAGATAAGCTTGAGGTCCTATGTTCATCTGTTAATCAGCACGCCGAGCTCTTTGAAAATATACAGAAGTCCATGGCCTCCCAACAAGCAGTCATGAATGAGATCATGGTGAAGCTCACCAGGTTAGAGAGACCTAACCCTGCTCCACTGCTATTACCCTCTCCTACCACAACTTTAAGCCCACAATCTCACCTCACCATGGTTAACGCCCCCCAGTCAAGTTCCCAAACCCTAACCCGACTTCCCAAGCTGGAGGTGCCCTTATTCTCAGGAGAAGGAGTTTTATCTTGGATTTGTCAGATCGAACATTTTTTTACATTTCATCAGGTCTCGCCGGATCAAAAGATTGATATCGCGGCCTTCTACATGACGGATGATGCTCTACAATGGTTCCATTGGCTATGCTCTACACAACAACTGTCAACATGGGAGGTTTTCTCCCGACAAGCCGAGCTACGCTTTGGACCGTTGACATTCATCAACCATGAGGCGCAACTATTCAAATTAAAGCAAAAAACAACAGTGATGGCCTATCTCTCCGAGTTTGAAAGCCTTTCAACGCGGGTGCAAGGTCTCAGTCCAGCTAGCTTGCTAAACTGTTTCCTGTCAGGGTTACGGGACGAGATCCAGAGGGAGTTGTATCTACTCCGACCACCGTCACTCCATGAAGCAATGGGTATCGCCAAACTTATTGAAGATAAGCATATGGCCTCGCGGGTCTCACAACAACGTTTCCTTCTACCTAAACCTCAATCTCAAGCACCTCCATTACACACCACTACTCCTCCAAATCGTGCTATACCACCTCCAGGCGCCCTACCCATTAAACGGTTAACGTCGGCTGAAATGGCAGCCCGAAGAGAGCGCGATCTTTGCTTCAACTGTGATGCCAAGTTTACTCGTGGTCATCGCTGCATACCGCCCCAATTCCTTTGTTTATTGGCCGATGAGGGAGCTGAATTCGAAGATGAGGTTGCGGTTCAGGATCCAGTGGATGACACTATTGATCCCGAACCTCCAGACCAAGCGGTGGCTGAAGAAGGTATTCCTTGTATCTCTTTCCATGCTTTAAATGGGTATATGGTTCCTTCAACCTTAAAAATAGCTGGAAAAATCCATGGCAAGGAGCTTATGGTTCTGATTGATAGTGGCTCCACCAACAACTTCATACAAACAAGGTGGACACACCATTTAAACCTACCAGTACATCCTTCCTCTCATCTTAGGGTGACAGTGGGAAATGGCGAGGTGCTCAGTTGTGGTGGTGAATGCCAGCAGATGCCTTTGCTTCTAGGGGACCAAGTGTTCCCAGTGGATCTTCTACTTCTACCTGTATTTGGGGCTGATATTGTCTTAGGAGTGCATTGGCTATCATGATTGGGTCAGATAGTCTTTGATTACAAACAACTCTGGATGGAGTTTGTGAGTGGGGGCACGAAGATCCGGCTTCATGGAGTTCAGCAACCCAAAGTACATGATGTTTCACCTGCAACATTGAGAAGAGGCATCAGGAACAATGTTCATGGGGAATTCCTCCATATTTCCATATCACGAATTGACCACGCCTCAGATACCTACTTAAATATCTCCACTGAAGCTATGAAGAGTACACCAGGCAATATCACTGATCAACTACAACAACTATTAAGACAGTATGAGGATATTTTTTCAACTCTTATAAGCCTTCCTTCATTGCGGGCGTTCGATCACAAAATTCATCTTCTACCTGGAGTCGCACCAGTCAACGTGCGGCCATACCGCTACCCCCATTATCAGAAGAATGAGATTGAACGCCTCTTCGGTGAAATGCTCAAAGAGGGGCTTATAAGGCCCAATACGAGCCCTTTCTCTTCACCCGTTATCCTCGCCCGCAAGAAAGATGGAACATGGCGGTTTTGCGTTGATTATAGGGCTGTGAATGCGGTGACAATCAAGGATAGGTTTCCTATTCCGACTGTGGAGGAGCTGCTCGACGAGTTGGCTGGAGCTCAGATATTCTCAAAGCTCGACCTCCGGTCAGGATACCATCAAGTGCGCTTACATCCTACGGACATTGAGAAAACGGCTTTTCGAACCCATGAGGGCCATTACGAGTTCCTCGTAATGCCTTTCGGGCTCTCAAATGCGCCTTCTACTTTTCAGGTATTGATGCAATCGGTCTTCCGGCCCGTCCTTCGGAAGTTTGCCTTGGTTTTCTTTGACGATGTCCTAGTATATAGCGCAAGCTGGACGGCGCACTTGGAGAATCTTCAGCAAATCTTTGAGCTGTTCAGAAGCCACAAATTATTCGCTAAACGAAGCAAATGCGAGTTTGGTTGCTTGAATATTGGTTACTTGGGCCATCTCATCAATGGAACAAGCGTGCAAGTGGACCCAGAAAAAATTAGCGCCATTCAGCAATGGCCATTGCCTACCACTCTGCGCGATCTTCGGGCTTTTCTTGGCATATCCAGGTATTATCGTCGCTTTGTTAGAGACTATGCGACCATTTCAGCCCCTTTGACCAAGTTGCTCAGAAAGAATGCTTTTGTCTTGTCTCCCAAGGCCACCCAAGCATTCCTTGAGCTTAAGACTGCCCTCATGAAGACACCTATTCTCCACCTACTGATTTCACCTCCCAATTTGAAATCCAAATAGATGCTTCATCAACGGGCATTGGTGCAGTGCTTCTTCAAAAGAACCATCCTATAGCTTACTTCAGTAAGCAACTGTCTCCCATATTACAATCGGCCTCAGCATAAGCACGAGAGATGTATGCTATAACAGAGAGCATCAGGCATTGGCGACAATACTTGCTAGGTAGGCGATTTGTCGTTTATACTGATCATCAGAGCCTTCGCTCTCTTCTCCACCAGACGGTACAAACTCCATAGCAACACCGATGGCTTACCAAGTTACTAGGTTATGAATTTGATATTGTGTACAAACCGGGAGCTCAGAATAAACAAGCAGACGCTATGTCCGGCATATATGAAGACACCATACCTTTGCAGTGCTCTTTGGCGGTCTCCAAGCCACAACCAGCCATCCTTTCTTCACTCAAGCATTATTATCAAACCAACAAGGAAGCTGGGGAACTTATTCTCTCAGTGCAAGCTAATTCACTGCTTCCCTCTGAGTATTCAGTCCGCGATGGCATTGTACTCTTCAAAGGCCGTATTTTCCTTCCTGCAAATTCAGGCCTCCAACATTTGTTGATAGCTGAGTTTCACTGCACTCCCACAGGGGGACACGCGGGCATCCAACGCACATATCAGCGGATAGCTAGCACCTTCTTTTGGCCATCACTGAAGAAGGATGTCCGTGACTTCGTGCGCCAATGTATCACCTGCCAGACTTTTAAGCCTTTCAATACACCCCCCCCCCAAAAGGCTTATTGCAACCATTACCAATCCCTGGCAAGCCATGGGAATCAGCTTCACTTGATTTTATCACTCATTTACCACCATCTCATGGGAAGACCGTAATTCTAGTTGTAGTGGACCGCATGTCCAAGCAAGCTCATTTCTTAGCTCTGGCGTCTCACTTCACGGCACCACAGGTGGCTGAGCTATTTATCAAGGAGATAGTCCGTCTGCATGGAATACCAACCTCTCTAATTTCCGATCGAGACCCATTGTTTATGAGCTTCTTCTGGCAAGAACTATTCCGGTTGCAGGGAACTCATTTAGCGACCAGCAGCGCCTATCATCCATAGTCGGACGGACAAACGGAGGTTGTCAACAGATATCTAGAAGATTATCTGAGGAGCTTTGTAGTGAACAGCCTCGACAGTGGTTGCACTACATTCCGTTGGCAGAATGGCATTATAATACGGCGTGGCATTCTTCAATTCAAATGTCGCCGTATGAGGCAATATATGGCAGGACTCCACCCTCCCTTCTGGATTATATGGAAGGAAATTCCAAGGTCGCCGCAGTTGACGAAATGTTATCCACTCGTGACCAGATTCTTCGCACTCTCCGGGAGAATTTAGCCTCTGCTCAACTCCGTATGAAAACTCAGCCAGATGCTAAACGAAAGGATGTTGAATTTCAGGTGAACGATTGGGTCTTTCTTCGCCTCCAACCATTTCGGCAATCTTCTCTCCATGGCCATCGCACACATAAGCTCTCCAAGCGCTTCTTTGGGCCATTCCAAATCGTCGAACGGATCGGGGCGGTTGCATACCGCCTAGCACTGCCTTCAACGGCCCAAATACATGATGTTTTTCATGTATCCAAACTGAAAAGGTTCACTGGGGATCCATTGCTAAATCAACATCCACTGCCAACCACCTTTTAAGACCAGTAACCAGTATTTCAACCCCAGACCATCCTGCACACACGACAAGTTCTCATTCAAGGTAACACAGTGCGTCAATACTAGTGCAATGGGAACACCAAGGAGCATCTGATGCAACCTGGGAGACTGAAGACTCTCTGCGCCGAAATTTTTCTGAATTTCACCTTAAGGACAAGGTGAATATAGAAGGAGAGGCTACTGTAGCAAATGAGGCTGTTGACCAAGTCAAGGGAGTGCTAGCTGACCGAGTCAAAGGGCCACGCGCTGCACACGAAGCCGACCGTGCCAACGTGAAGGAAAACAAGGAGCGGCATGAAGGTCCGAGAATGTCTCAACGCATGAATAAGGGTGTGACAAGTGTCCTTAAATATAAAGATTCCGTTATGTAATGGTGCATGGGTGTGGGGGGAATCATGGTAGTGGTCGACGTGGACCAATGGCTAAAGATTGTCGGGTTTATGCTTTATTATTACGTTGTTATTTGCGTTGTTGTTTGTCAGGCTTTAAAGGGCCACCAATGAAATGACGAGGGGGGTAACGAGTTGTTCCTTCTCTTTCCTGGGTCTCTCTCTCCACTTCCTTTCTCTTTCTCTCTTCTCTCTCTCTCTTTCCTCTCTCTCTTACCATTCTCACTGTTTTCACCACCCTCACTTAACTCTAATTCTCCGGCCTTCTGCCACTATTACCACGGGAACGCATCATTAAGGGTACCAGGACATCATCACAAGTATCTCAATTTGAGAAATAATATCAATGAAAAAAAACCGTTTCATTGATTAACAAGATGCTTTAAAGTTTGCTAATCTTTTTTTTTTACTTGATTTAAATTCATACAGTTTTGTGCATAGAAGTGGCAGCCCTTTGACTCAGTGATTCTTTTAATGAAAAGCATGTTGGAATATCTCACTCTCGACTTTTATTTTCTTCAAATTTCATAATTTACATAAAAGTTTTACCAACTCCATTCACCACCCGAATGTCAACCATTAAACTTCACAGCATGCTTCAAAGAACTCATAATGGCCATCTTAAAATGTTATTTATTAACTTTTTCAACCTTGTGATTGTCAAGAAACAATGGAAAGACTCCCTCAAGGAAAACAATCACCATGTATTCACAACTAGCTTCAAAAAATGTCTTTAAAGGTTTTCATAAACCTTTTTAACTGTGTGATTGTTAAGAGACATTGGGAGGAGGCTTCCTCAAAGAGAGCAGTTTTAAGTCAACGGCCTTTGGGTCAATTGGCACTTGGGTCCCCCATGAGAACGCCTCACAAGTGGCGAGAGTTCGAATCCTTGGGGTGAGGGTGCAGCTCTGAGAGCTGTGAGCATGATCTGTGGGTGGTCGTAGCGCCCACGTGTGCGCGGGCCCCACAGGCCGCAGTCGAGGCGTGTGCACGTCCCTGTCTTAGTTTAGCGGGCCCATTAAGGGTTTCGTTCTTCTTGACAAAAAAAAAGGAGCAGTTTTAACAATCAAGCCCTCATGCTTCTGTATTTTCACATTTTTTTTTCTTTTCGCAAACAAACCCAAATTTCCAGTACTTTTGCATTTCTCTACTTATTCAGGTCTGGAAAGAAAGCACGTGATTATAGGGATTTGGATCACGTGGCACAAAGAAACCCTGCATGCAAATAAGGATTTTGATCATGTAAGACGTAGGATGGGCCCGCATAGATGTGTGCATAAACACCTAGCATGCATATAATTATAAGAGGGTAGATCTTATATCTCTGCAAGCATGCAACCAAGAAACTAAATCATGGAGGACATGGTACAGGGCTCAAGTACATGTGTGCATCAACATATAGCATACATTTAAGACGTTGGATCATACGGATATGCTAGCATACAAATATAACTGAATAAGAACATATATAAATCATACGAAACATAATACGAGGGCTCATATATATACATGCATTTTGGGTTCCACTGAAGTATATACCCCCTTCTAATGGGAGTCACCATGATTCCATCCAAAGATCATATATTTATCTCATCATGCATGCATGTTCTTTTTTTATAATTTTTTATAGGGGAAAGTTTAAAAAAAACCCATGTGGTTTTCGGTTTTTGCAAATAAATGCATGTGTGTTTTTTTTTTCAATTAAAACTTTGTGGTTTTCTAGAATTTGCAAATCAAGGAAAAACCGTCAACGCCGTCTGTGTTTACAATTTTCTGGTTTATGTGAAAAGACGATTTTGCCCTGCCACGTAAGCAGAAAATTGTAAACACAGACGACGTTGACGGTTTTTCCTTGATTTACAAAAACCAGAAAACCACAAAGTTTTAATTGTAAAAAAAAACACACATGTCTTTATTTGCAAAAACCGAAAACCACATGGGTTTTTTTTTAACTTTCCCCTTTTTTATATAGATAAGCATACATATGTGCTTTTTAATTAGTGTACCAACATGAACTCTGCCTCTTCTTGTTCCCTTTTTATTCTCTTCTCAATCTCTTCTTCTCTGATGCCTCATCTTATCTTCTTTTTTTCTTCATTTTTCATCTCTCTTTCTTTGGTTTCTTTTTCTGGGTCGCAGTTTTTGTCTTCCCTTTTTTGTCTTTCCTTTTTTCCCTTTTTTTTTTTCTTTCCCTCTTCTGTTGTTTGTTGGATGAGATTTTTATTTACTTTTTTTAATCAATTATCATTCTTTCTTTTTTAATTTAGTCCCATTTATATATATATATATATATATATATATATATATATATTCGATTTGATTTAAAACTTGTAACAAGTCCCTATAAATAGATATATTTTGATGTTTCTAATTATTAATTTTAATTTTTGTTTAGTGATGTTACTATTATATTTAAAAATCATCTAGATTAGTAAAGAAAACAATATAGAGGAAAACAAAAAAAAATCAACGAAGTAAATATTTAATGCAAATTATATTTTGGAGTTATCTCACACAAAAAAAAACCATGAGTTTTGGAGGAAACTCAATCTATAATCTTACTTATCATGGTTGAGTTTTGGTTTTAGAGAGAACTTCTATTTGGTTCTAATTGTTAATTCAATATTTTATCAAATAAAAAAATATAAAGATAGGGGGAAATGTTGAGATAGGTTCTTATTTTAGTTGTGAATTACACCTAAAATATTGAATGATTTGAAATATTACATCTCAACCCTACTTTTATATTTATAAAGGTATATGTATTTTAAAAAAAAACAAAAGAAAAGTGGATAAACATGTCTGTCAAAATAAAAAACATTAGACAGCAGAGGAAAAATATGATGGAAAAAAGAACTTACAAAATAGTGTAAATTCTACTAGTATTGGAAATAACAAGAAGCCCGAGGAGAAATAGTCACTTTAATTTGCTAATTCAATCGTGTGCTTAAAAAAACAAACAAACAAAAGCATACTCCACAAACAAACATTCCTTTCTTTAGTAAAAACAACCCACCATAATATCTACCAAATATACTCAAATTGACAACAACACAGCAAGTACATCGTATCAAAACAGAATACCAAGAGTTTACATAGAAAATCTCTCCGGAATAAAAACTAGAGAGGGTCTCAATCCACCAAAACATCCACTAAATCAAATAATAGGTTTTACAAATTTTCTTAAATTATCTAGGAGCTTAACAATGACATCAAGAAAGAGCGCACCAAATTCGTCAACACAAAGGTTAGAGACATAATATGAAAGAAAAGAAAAAAGATATAAAAAGTTTACCTCCAATAAAGTCAGTGTTTGGAATAGATTTCTAAACCTAGAGACAGCACTCGACAATCCAACCATTCAAATTAAAGAGAACAAGTTTTGACCATTCAATCAAAATTTCAGGGAGATCCAAAGGTGACCTTTTCTCTGATAACCAATTTATAACAAGTTGTTTTGTGTCAAAATTTCCGTCACACAATCCATTTAAAATCTATGTTTTTCTTGTCTTTATTCTTACCCTTTACATAGCTCGTACTTGCATCCAATGATGAAGAGCTTGAAGTATTCTTATGGCCCAAGAAAAGTCTAAAATACCCTTAGAAAAGGGCTTGTTGGGGCTCCATTTGTAGTGACTCAATTCAATAAGAAGCACACTAATAGGAACAAGAAATATGAAAGTAAATCTCACCATCCTGTGGAGAAAAAGAAGACAACTATATCCTAAGGATGACACAAGGCCTAATCTGAAGTCAAATTAGTCAAGTCCCATATTAGAAGTTGGCTCTCTTGGATCATTCACATTACTTGTTTCGGGTCCTAGGAACTCAAGGCTTTTCTTCAATGCACCAATCGAGGCCTCAACATGTAGTCTTTTAGAATCATAAACTACAAACACCCAAAGTACAAACATGAATGATTTTAAATATAATCATAAAAGACATGTTTTATCATTGAATATGTGCGCATTATTTCTCTTCAACTAAATGTTCCACATTATGGCCTTAGTGGAACTCGGACGTTGCATACCCAAGAAACCTTGCAGGTTGCTCAGGGAGATAGAATAGTGAAAGATTCACAAAAAAATTATCAAAGTGGTTCCTAACTTGTATTGCAAAAGGATATTGAAGAAAAAACCAATCTGCTAATTCAACCATAGTGTGACAGAGGATACAAGTAACAGTTGGCAACCTGTTGTATCTCTTGATAGCAAGATTATTGAGCATGAGATTCAATTGTCCCAGGTCACTCATTTAAAGATATTAACCTTGCAAGAACATGAATGCTTCTCATATGGTTAGCGTCATGACAAAGGCAATCTTCATTATTTAGGAAACTAGAAAAAGATTTGACTACTAATATTCTATTAAAAGCAAGATCCCGTGATTTAGATTTGCTAGTACTTTAAGGGGGCAAAGTAATATTAGAGATAAGGTCAAAAACTGAATGGTCAAAATAAAAAAAGGTGTTTCAATAGGTGAAGATGAAGTTCTTGATTGTGTTTAGCTGGAACCCAGAGTTCCTAAAGCTCTTGGGCTAAAGGTTCATGAGCACACAACTGCTAAACCAACTATCAAACCAAAAGAGGCTGGTAGCGCCATCTCTAATTAATAACTAGAATAAGACATACCCTAAAGACTGGGACAGTTGAGGTGGTTATATGGAAGAAAGAACTTTGCTTTAGCTAACTGAAGATCAAGTTTCAGTTAAGACTATCTTGAAAATAGTTGAAGTGGATGACTTGAGATCCAAATCATATAGTTCTAAATGAAATCCTCTAGTACCATTTATTATGAAGTAAGGTATTGAAATCTTTAATGCATAGGGTTCCTAATTGCCTTGACTCTGAGATTTACAAAACTATTTCAAATTTTGAGTCAACAACCGAGTTTGTCAATATTCGGTTTGGAGTGGAGGAACTCTATACAGATATAATCAAGAGCTTTGGAAACCCAACTTAAGAGTTGAAAACAAACATCCAATTAAGTTGGGATGAAAGTGAGGATTGAATCAACAAGGGTAAGTTTACCTCCTAGGAAAAAAAAGTTTAGACAACCTGGAGGTTAATTTTGATTTGATGGCAAAGATGAAGTCTTCTCATTTTTAACGGCCAGCCATTCAGCTCAAAATAAGGACCCAAGGTAAGTTAAAGATGTGAGGCTTGCGGAACAATTTAAAGTCTAGGTAAGGGAGGGGTGAGGCAGTTAATTAAATGTGGAAGAGAAAATATATGATTTATCGAGGTTGATTGCCAATCTTGAGATACCCTTGAACAAGTAGAAACTAAGATTAATTATAGCCAAGTTTTGATTCTTCCAACGATCAAAATCAGAAATTCATTCATATATTAAAAATAACACATCTTTTCATACCTCCCAGGTGGTATCCCATAAAGGATCCTTGAGATAAGGGTGTGCATAAACATGAAATTGAGACCATCAATCACAAGTACAAATAAAAGTGGGGAAAAAAGAATCATCTTGCTTTCAAATATAAAGATAATGAACGTAACTATCTTGGGAGCCATTAACAAGTATGCTAGCTTTAGAAGTGCCTAGAATAGTCTTAATCCATCCCACCTATTGTGCTCCAAATCACTGCGACCAAGAGATGTAGTAGAAAACCCTAGTTTGCCTTGTCAAAAGCCTTGGTGAAGTATACTTTACTAATACTCCCTAGAACCCTACTCTTTTGGAGCATGAAAATCAATTTATTTGGTGTGCAAATCTTGTCCATGATACACCATCTCTTTATAAAAACAGAGTGAGTAATATTAACCAAGGAAGCTATCATTCTACTAAGATGAGTTGCTAAAATCTTAGAGATGATCTTGAGAGATGAGTTTATTAAACTAATGCCATGAAAGTCAGAGGAGCACTCAAGGGTTTCCACTTTTGGGATTTAGACGATATTTGCCTAGTTAAAACTCTTCAAGTTGGCACTACCATTATGGACATTCAAGCCAAATTTGACTAGACTTTTCCACATTATAGACTAGTAGTTCTACAAGAATAAAATCAGGATGCAATCAAGACTAAGCATTTTATTTGAAACTAGCTCAAAAGTGGCTTTTTTGTATATATTCAAAGAAAAAAGAAGCTTCCAACATGGAAAATCAAATAAAGGTTTGGAGGCCAACAGTTTTGACTGATTAAAGAGATGGTGTATCATGGACAAGATTTACACACCGAATATAATTTTGATTAAATTTAAACTGAATCTGACGCTTGGTGCTTAATTGCATGCAGAAGAGAAAGATGAAAACCTTTTCGATCTTATGTTTCCTTCCATAATGGCATTATCAAAGTGAAAATTAGTAATATAATTTCAATTATGGTAGTCATTAGCCATTGTGTAAGAATCTAGTGTTTATGTCACTTTCTTTCAATTAAGCCAATCTCAAGAATTGCTTATACTACTATTCCTCCTGTTACAATAAGGAGGCTAAAGTCAGCTGCAAATCTAACTCTTTCTCAAATTCCTCAGTAGCAAGCTTGGGAAATTCTTTTAACTATATCTAAGGTCACCATCACTTGAAAGAAACAAAGTTTCTTCAATTTAATTGACCAAAAACTGATCATGGACCATTGCCATATCTTTCATTCATTCGTGAAGATTTTTTAGAGAAGATTAAAGTTTGACACTTTTCTAATATAGGCTCATTCCACAAGTACAAATTAGGTCATTTAAGCCATTAACTAAACACCAAGAGAGAACCCTCCTGGTGGATTCATCACGGTTCTTTTGTCCTGCTTTCGCTAGGCGGCGACGGTGAGCGACGCCGCGGATCTCAACTGCTCAAGGGTTCTTGCTTAACTAATCTCCCCCCACTTGCTATGGCGAGTGGGGGTGGAATGCAAGGGGATCAAAGGATGGCTAATCTCTCCGGTCCTGAGGTGAAGAATTCGAGAGCCGTTTTGCAGGGAAAATCATGGGCTAGAGTGGTTGCAGGGGAATCTTCTGAGAAAGTGTTTGGTAATGAAGCTGTGAATGTAAAAGCCAACTTTGATCGTCTGAAATCGTTTCGGCACCAGCGCTTTAAGCCAGATGAGGAATTGCGTTCTCGTCTCCAGGATAGGATGCAAGGTACGCTATATTGTAAATTCTTGGGGAGATCTCTTCCTCTGGATCAAGTACACTCTGTTCTGGAGAGATTGTGGAAAGAATTTGGGAAGTTCAAAATATCGGATATGCCAAATAGTTTTTATTTTATACGATGCCAGTCCGATGAGATGGCGGATAAGCTTCTCTAGGAGGGACCGTGGACAGTTAGCGGAATGGTATTGCAACTTATGCCATGGAGACCAAACTTTCAACCGGCGTTTGAGCGACTCCATACAGCGGCTGTATGGGTTCAATTCCATCATCTCCCTATGGAGTATTCGGAAGAGGATGTATTGCAAAGCTTGGGTTCCATGTTGGGCCGGGTCTTGCGAATTGATGATCATACAATGGAGGCGAATGGAGTTTTTCTAAATGTTGGTAGAGCGAGATATGCCAGAGTTTGTATTGAATTGAATTTATCAAAACCACTTCAACGGGGGATTTGGATCGGGGAAGGGGAGAACGCAGCCTTGATCGCTATTCTTTATGAAAGACTTCCGTCCTTTTGCTTCAAGTGCGGGAGAATTGGTCACAAGATTGTCAACTGCACCTTCTCTAGTAGCTTCCCGAAAGGTGATGGGGGTGAGGATGAGATGATGGAGAGTGAGCAGTCTGAACCTCAACAAAGAGAACAGGGAAGAGATGGAGGATGTCCTCAGGGAAAAAACTCCGATGAAGATATCGAATCTGAAGAAGGGTTTGGCACTTGGCTGGTAGTCGGACCCCACCGTGGACACAGCCGAGGAGGAGGCCGGGGTTTGAACGTTGGAAACAGGACGAGAATGGAGACTTCAGGAAAAGCGCAGTATGATGTGACAGGGCGTGATGGGACAAGAACCTGGCGTGGAGGTCTTAACGGGACACGTGGAGGACGCTTTGGGAGGTCTCGGGATGGGCAACGCTTTGATCCAGAAACTGGGCATTTGAGTTCTGAAAAGGCTATGGTGTCTATCCATAGTAACAGCCAGGCTCCCAGAGAGACATCACATCCCAACGGGTCTCCTACTCTTCAACAGGAGACTTCTCCTTGGAATTCGTTCCAACATGATCGGGTGGAGAAAGTTAGAGTAGAACGAGACGGAGAGCTCACAAGATCAAAGTCTTCACAAGCTAGTCTTCATCTCATCACCTCTCTTAACAAAGGTATGAAGGGAACCTGGGGTGATGTTACTATGATGGAGGCACATGGACGGTTAGTGAATCGAGTTTCACAAGCTCTTCAAGCCACTATGGAAAGGCAGGAATCTGAAGTAGAGATGCTCCTAGAGCCGGAAATCCCTTAAGGATCTCAGTTGGAAGGAAGCTTTGATGACGATATGCCCCTAGTGCAGGTTCAGAAGGATGCCAAGGTGGAAGCTTTGGCAAGGCGAGGAAAGATGAAGGCGAAAGTGTATCCCAAGAAAGGGAGAATGGAAGGACCAGATGAGCTTACTTAACTGGCTTCCTTGTTTTATCTATCGTCTTCCTTAATTAGCTGTCTTTTTTATTATTATTGGTTGTTGTCTCATGACTATGGATTACTTAAAATTCTTGTGTTGGAACTGCAGAGGCTATGCTAGCAGGGATAAGACAAACAGAATCAGAGCCCTAATGAGCTCTAGTAAAACTCATATTTTTTTGTTTGGTATAAACAAGAGCGAATATGGAACGCACGCCGCAGTTCTGTAACAATTTTAACAAAGGCTGGGAATGGGCGGAGATTCCGGCGATTGGTATGTCGGGAGGCATCATCGCCTTTTGGAAAAGAGAGGTTGGTAAGGTCACCCCTCTTGCGTTTAATAGACATGCTTTGCATCTTGTCATTAATGATTGCTGCCCCAAAGATTGGGTTTTGACTATTATTTACAATTCTCAAAAGTATCATGTTCAGCAAAATCTTTGGCTAAATCTTTCTACTATTTCAATGCTTAATATTTCCTGGTTGTTGATGGAGGATTTTAATGCCATTTTGGATCCTAATGAGCACAAAGGAGGTAGCTTTGATCATTATAGAGTCAAGTGTAATTTATTTAGAGATTTTGTTTCCAAGAATCAGTTACTTGACCTAGGTTTTCAGGGCACTCCTTATACATGGTGTAACAATCAAGGGGGTTTGGCTAGACGTTGGGCTAGGTTGGATCGATTCCTTGGTAATAGTGCTTACCTGTAAAATTTCTCTGCTTTTTACAACTGTCATCTTGCCCGGACTACTTCAGATCATGCTCCCATGCTCCTTACTTGCAATGTTTTTAATGGTAATGATTGCAAAGGTATTTTTAGATTTGACAATTATTGGCTAGAGTATGAGGGTTGTCATCATAATCTTTGCAATGCTTGGAATTTCAATTCTAATAGATCCCCTATGCATGCTTTCAGTCACTTAATTTCTCGCACTAGACATAATATATTGAAGTGGAAATCTACTAGCCTTACTCCTCTTAATTTCTAACAACATGACATTGCTTTTCTTGAATCTCTTGAGGCTTCTAATCCCTATTCCGAGGCTAATGACATCTCTCTTAAGGCTCTTTATAACAAACATTCTGCTCTTCTTAGACAGAATGTTGTTAGATGGGCTCAAAGGGCTAAAATGTTATGGTTGAAGAATGGGGATCTCAATACTGCTTTTTTTCATAGACAAGCAAAAATTAAGAATCACAAAAACAAAATCTCTGCTATCACTGATGATTCTAGAAATTTGCATACTGATTTTAATTGTATTGCGATTGCCTTTACTGATTTTTATACCAAACTTTGGACTTCTTCCAATGCTTTGACAATGCCTGATTTAGTCTCCAGATTGCCTAATGATCTTCCTGTTTTAGATAATGAGGATAGAAATATGCTCATTCAACCTGTTACTCATGTGGAAGTTTTTAAAACTTTGAAATCCATGCCTAGAGGGAAGAGTCCAGGTCCAGATGGGTTAAATGTGGAGTTTTATATTTTTTACTGGAAGATTGTTCAGCATGCCTTATTGGAGTCTATCAATCACTTTTTTCTTACTGCTAAACTTCCTAAATCTTGGGGCAAGACTTTTGTTTGTTTGATTCCCAAAAAGGAGAATCCAAACAAAGTCAGTGATTATCGGCCTATTTCTCTTTGTAATGTTTGATATAAAATTATTGCTAAAATTTTAAGTGAAAGACTCAAGAAGGTCATTCATAAATTGATTGGTCCGGAACAATGTGGTTTTTTAGCCGGTAAGGCTACATTTGATAATATTATTGCTATTCAAGAAATAGTGCATTCCTTAGAATATGATTACCAATCTCACCCTAGGATGTTAATTAAGGTGGATGTGGAAAAGGCGTATGACGCCTTGGAATGGAATGCCATCTTTGCCACTTTCAAGATTATGAATTTTCCTGATATTTGGATATCCTGGATTCAGGCTTGTGTTTCCTCTCCTTCTTTCTCCTTCATTATCAATGGAAGGCAAACCAACTGGATTGATAGTCAAAGGGGAGTCAGACAAGGGGCTCCTTTCCTATTTCTTCTTGTTTCTCAAAATCTGTCCAATATTTTAAATTTTGCTCAGCATCAGAATTGGATTCCTGGGTTTGACAATAGACTGATTCCTAATTTCAATCATTTAATGTTTGCTGATGATTTAGTTATTATTACTAAAGCTACTAGGAAGGCTGCTAAGAATTGTAGGATGGGGCTTGAAATTTACAAAAGACTTACTGGGCAGCAAATTAATCCTTCTAAATCTGATATTTATCTTCCAAGTTGGTGTAATAAGACTATCAAAGATAGAATAGTCTCTATTCTGCACATGAGAACAGGGACTTTTCCTTTTAAATATTTAGGAGTTCTGATTTCTCCCAATAGGATTCCTGTCCATCACTTTCAAAACCTGGTTGATAGAACTAATTGCAGCCTTAATTCTTGGAATCCTACTAGCATTTCTCTTGCTGACCGGGGGGTTCTGGTTAACAGTACTCTTATGTCCATTCCTATTTATGCTTTATCCTGTTATCCTGTTCCAGACACAACTTTGGATCTAATCTCCAAATTAACCATGAAGTTTCTCTGGGGAACTGGTAGTGCTGGTGGCAGATTTTATTCCATAAACTGGACGATAACTACACTTGATAAAACTGATGGGGGATTGGGTATCAGAAATCTAAGGAATGCCAAAATTTCACTCATGACCAAGAATGTGTTTACACTTCTTAATCAAGAGAATAAGATTTGGGTCCACATTGTTAAGCTTAAATATGGGAATTTTAATATTTGGGATAAACCCAAGATGAGAAAATCTTCTTGGTTTTTTCGCAATCTTTACAACACTGCTGGATAATTGCAATCCTTTGCAGACTGATTTCTATAATCATGCTTGGTTTTATGATATTCCTCTTGCTTTAAAGCCTACCTATTTTGATATAACTGTTCCGGTTCAAAATCTCATAATCCAAGATTTTGTAGATGATAATGTTCTGAATGAAACAGCTATTGAAATGATTTTTGGGCAGGAAATTAATTGGCATTCTATCATTAAAATTTCTTTTCAACATGATGAAGACAATCATTGGATTTGGGATAGCAGTTCTTCTTATGGTAAAATTGTTAAAAGGGTTTACACCCACCTGAACCAAGGCTATCCTTACAATGAGGATAGTTGGGAAGGGTGGAATAAATTATGGAGTCTCCCAATTGCTCCAAAAGTGAAAACATTTTTGTGGAGAGCCCTTCATGGTAGAATCCCTACTTTTGAATTCCTGTACAGTATTGGTATTTGTCCTCAAATTGACTGCCCTCTTTGTGGGTTGCAAAGGGAAACGTTGGACCATATATTAAATGAATGTCATATAATCAGAAGGTGCTGGCATTTAATTTCTGATTATACAGGTATTAGTTGTGATCTTTTTGGATAACATGTTGGAGGGAAACTGGCTCATTAATGGCAGAGGTAAGAGTAAACATCACCTCCAAATGTTTAGGGCATTGGTTGCTACTTGTTCTTGGAATGTTTGGAAGGCCAGGTGTGATCTTGTCTTCAATAACAAAAGGATGCATGCCGATCAAATTTTTAAACAGACCTTAGTCACCATGCAGAGCCACTTTTGGAGTATTGGAAACAAATTCAGGGAGTCTCTACTTCTTTCAGCTTATAATTGCCCTATTATTGTTTTCTAGTGATGCTTCTTGGATTCCTGGTACTAACATTAGTAGGGCAGGCTTTGCTGTTATGCGAGGGAAAAATGCAATTATTTTGGCAGGAGCAATATCACTGGTAGCTACGTCAGGCCTACATGCTGAACTTCAAGCAATTGGGATAGCAATTCAAGAATACAGAAAATAGGTCAACGGCCTTTGGGTCAATTGGCACTTGGGTCCCCCATGAGGACACCTCCCAAATGATGAGAGTTCGAATCCTTGGGGTGAGGGTGCATGTATGAGAGCTATGAGCACGAACTGTGGATGGTCCTAGCGCCCACGTGTGCGCGGCCCCCACAGGTTGCAGTTGAGGAGTGTGCACGCCCCTGTCTTAGTTTAGTGGGCCCATTAGAGGTTTCGCTCTTCTTGACAAAAAAAAAGAATGCAGAAAATGGAGATTGAATCCATTTGTGATCAATTCAGATTGTCTTGTGGCAGTAGAGATGCTAAAGGAGAATGGCATTAGATTTAGGAGACAAGGAAATGAAACTCAAATAGAAGCCCAGAGAATTAGGGAGATGCTGGATCATGACAATGAAATGGATATCAGATACTGTGCAAGAGAAATTAACTTGATAGCAGATGCACTTGCAGACTTGAGAAGAGCAAATCCCGGACTTTCATTGTTCCACAGAGGAAGTGATCGGCCGCGTTGGCTGGAGGAGATGTTAGATATTTCTGGTTTAGCTTTTTAATTTATTTTGTTTTTCTGCTGTTCTAGCTCCTTAGGAGCTCTTTTCAAAAAAAAAAAAAAAAAAACATGAAGAGAGATCGAAAAGAAAAGGGAGTAAGGCCTAAAGCTATAACTGCCTGAGGTCAAACAAATAAGGACGTTGTCCAATCCAAACCTTGGAAGCCAAGTCTAGTAGATTTTAAGAAATCAAGATAGCCACTCCAAATTAACCAAGGAATAGTTCAATGTCACTTAAAGGGGTCAGATTGTAAAGTAGTGCAGGTGAATCTTCAACCCGAGTGTAGAAAGTTTAGATAAATTTAAAGCACTTATAAGGGTTTGTGCTTGGTGAATAGCGTCCAGATTCAAGCTATGAACTTTATTGACAATGACAAAAAAATAGCTCTAAAATCATCATAAATGACCAAGAAAAATGTATTTTCCCTCCTTACTTCAATATTATTTTTATTCAGTATTTTGAAGAATACTTATATAATCCATACACAATGTTTTTTTTAATTTATGTTTAACAATAAGGTAATAATACTAAGTGGTATATTAATGTGTTATCATACTTTATTTTATTTTCACTCTTAACTCTTACCTTCTCACTTTGCTTCTCTTCCCTTCTCTTTCCAATAAAAGACCTTTGTGTTCTCTATACATTAATCGAAGCACAAGAACTTTTTACATTCTCCTTTTCATTTTTATTTTTAACCTCCTTTGTGCAGAGCTCCTTTGTAAGTTTGGCTTTGGATAATGGAATGTCATTAGAGTAAAAATGATACACACACACACACACACACACACACACACATGATCATGCACTCTTAGAAAAACACAAAAAACTTATTTTATTATTTAAAAATAAACTATAAATTGAGAGTTACTTAAACAATGTTTAAATAAATAAATGATTAGTTGGCCTCTCAATTATCTTACCCTAGATTAGTCTAAAGCTCATAGGTTCTTGTGTTTTATGATCTTTTGACCCATTACATAAGATTTCAAAATACCATATATAAAACAAATTCATGATTTTAAAGATGTGTTTAATACATGAAATTTTGATGTACAACATAACCACTTTCATCGCTCATTTGATTTGTAAATAGAGTGAAAATATAACATAAAGAGATATTTGGATACAACACAACTTGATGAAATTTTTATACCCCAAAACTATGGTAAAAAAAAATTGTTGTGATTTAATATGACCAAAAGACATAATTGCCCCCGTTAAAATAAAAATTACAAAAATGGCTCAATTTTATTTATGAAATTTATATAGTTTATAAACCAAATTTAAAAATTTATACAGTTTATGAATATATAAATTTGGTAAATTTTTCAATAAAAACCTAATATCTAATTACTTTAAATATTTTTGGTAATTAATTAGTAATCAATATATATTTTTTTTTTAAATTAAACATATAAATTTGAACTAATAATTTTATTAATTATTAAAAAATAAATGATAAACATGGGAATGGTAAAAAAAATATAAAATATTGTTTTGAATTTTTTAATAACAAAACAATTATAGAATAATACAAAAAGTAATAAAGTAATTTCTTAATTTTTTCCCCAAATCAAAGTGAAATGACATTAAAAACAATTGCCATGTCCATTAAACATCAAACATAAATCAATACAAATACTTAGCACCATCTCAATTACTTGTATTGTATTATAATATATTGTATTGCCATTTGTTTGTGCTATACTCATCTCATCTGGGAGTCGAGCATAATGTATTGCTTGTGTGGCATTCATTTGCAAATCAAAGAGCAATGTAGTGCTTGTGTTGTACTTATATGTGAAACACTATAATAATAATAATAATAATAATAATAATAATAATAATAATAATAATAATAATAATATATTATTGTTATTATTTAATTATTAATTGAATTTAAAATCCAATATAAATCTTTAAATTACTTGATCATAATAATTTAGCAACATGCATCACTATCCAAAAAAGAAATGGGTCCTCAAGAGTCATGTGAAAATGAAACTATACCACCTCAAACCTCAGACACATTCACATGGTTTTCTCAATCATCACTGGTTTTCTATTTTCTATTTATGTCCACAATATATATATATATATATATATATATATATAAGAGTTTTATTTAATAACTCTAATTAATAGCATTAGCATTAATGAAACCCAATGTTGAAGATAAGGATAATCCCTTTTTTAAAAAAGATAAGGATGATCGCCGAGATGTCAAGAGAGCTTGAAGTCCACTAAAAAATAAAGGAGTTACTAAATCTAGACACCCCTCTAAAATGCTAAGATTATATTTATATATATTCTGTGATATAATGCCGACAACGATTTGTATTTTTGCCACAGGCGGTATTAACTTTATTATGAAAAATATTGGTGTGGGAAGTTTAAATTTCTAATTCAAGTCCACTGAACATAATAATAATAATAATAATAATAATAATAATAATAATAATAATAGGTTTTGATGGTGGATATGGATTTATAACCCAAATCTTAAATTATCAAGTGATGATAACAGGTTTGATGATCAATTATTGACCTACGGACACACATTTGATGGTATTTCACTTATGGCATTTGTAAAAAAAAATTTGTCATTCTTATAACTATTAATTTTTTATTCATTTAGTTACATATTATTATTTTATAATTTATAAATTACATATTTTTTTTATATTTAACATTTCATGTGTATATGTAGTTTTAAACTTGACCATTAAGTTGTAAAATAAATTTATATCATAATTATCATATTTGTTCTCTTAACAAACATATTTAAATAGAGAAACTTTATTATTATTATTATATACATATAGCTCACAAGATTTAAAATTTATTATTATTATTATTATTATTATTTTTATTATTATTTTTATTATTATTATTATTATTATTATTATTATTATTATTATTATTATTATTATTTTACCCCGGGATTTGTTAGTGACCAGCATTCATTGAAAAAGGTTTACTCCTTATTATGAAGCTCTCAATGTTCTTGCGATGTACGACCGGTGAATTAAAAACTAAAATAATAATAATGATAATAATTTTTCAAAATTTTAAACTTAAAAAAAAAATTGTGAGGGTACATGTGTGATTCATAAAACCAAAAAACACGTCACCAATACAAAGTTTGCCTTCTACCATTGAACCTACGCGGGATTATAATTATTGTTATTATTATGCTAATCAATTCATTTCTAATAAATTAATAATTCAGTGTTAGAAATTTTAAAAACTGCTCCTTTATTCTCCAAATTTCAAATACGGTAAATAAATCATTTATAGTAGTTATATGGAGTCCCTGTAGTTTTATCCAATTTTAATTACTCAAAAATGAAGCAAACTAATAAAGGCTATCATGCAACTATTAGAACTTGAATAGCAAGTAATTAGAGTATAATTAACAATGATTTCTATTAAAGTTAGTAAGGTTGTGTGTTAAATCAAACACGCAAGTCATAAAGTTTGTTGGTTCTATCATGTGGAATCTAAATAAATTTCAAGTCTATTGGCTTGTTTTCGGATTTGAAATATATTATAAAATCTCAATAAATTTGTGAAATAAGCAAAATATAAATAAAAATAATTTTAATATGATGCAGTATTAACAAAACATAATTTATTTATAAATTTATTTATTTATTTATTTATTGACAAGCTACCAAATTTCAATAATTAAATTGAAAAGAATTCAATCAAGAAAAATAAGACATCATTCTTAGATTGCAGTTTGTATCCACATCTGCCATATATTTACCATATATTTGCCTTTGGAGTTAATCACGTAGAATATAAGCATTTTTTTGAATTTTATACTTTCGCTTAATATTTATTTATATCTTTATAATTCTATAATATTCAATACAATTCATGCATCATAATTTTTTATTGTTTACCAATGACTCTCGGGTCTCTTGAACTCAAGTTTTTCATGGAGTCTTTTCACTATTATAAAAAATCGATTCCACGAGGTGAGGGCACTTAGATAAAGGGATTAACTTTTCAATATATATGATTTATTCATTTTATAAAAAAAAAGTATTCGTATGAATTTAGAGAGCTCTTAAAATGTTGAATATGGTGGTTACCTATAAATAAATAAATAAACCGAAATAAGGGAAAAAAAAGGGCAAAATATATAGTTTAAAAATACACTTAAGCGGAGTGGCCATTAATGATACATTGATAATTGATAACAAGCTTCATAATATAAGAAAATAAATTAATAAACTTTAAAAGCCACTGGAATTCGAAACTATTACAACAACTACCACTAAATCACCTTTAAAATTTCCATCACCACCAATACTATGTCCCCCAACAATCCATGGCCCATATATGCTTCAACTTTCAATAATAAAGTTTAGAAAAAAGAAAATGAGGGGAAAAAAAGACAAAAAAAAAAGTTTATATATCATTAACAACAAAAAATAAAAAAAACAATTTCTATAAAAGCCAGGAAGCATTATCAAAAGGATGACAAGATTGAAGTATATACCTCTTTAGAGTGGTCGGCATTTTTTTCTTTCTCTTAATTTTTAAACGAAAAAAGAAAAAAAAAAAAAAAAAAAAATATATATATATATATATATATATATATATAAATTTCTTTTTTTTCACCGAGTCTTTTTCTGGATTAAAACCAAATGAAAACTTCATTTTCTATATCAATTTGTTTTTCAAAAAATAAGAAAATAGAAAATAATACAAGCAAGTACACTCTCTAGCTTCCAGTGTCTCGCAGGAAGAGAAACTCCGTTAAACTGTACCCGTATCCAGCGTCAGAGCACTATAAATGCTCCTCTTTCGAGAGTCTTCTCGCTCTCCCATTCTCCAATAGCTCAGCACGGCCTCTCCGTGACCCCAGAGAGAAAGCGAGAGAGAGAGAGAGAGAGAGAGAGAGAGAGAGAGAGCTCCCATCGCCGGATCTCATGGTGACGATGAAGAAGGTAAAGGGGGGTCAGGAGAGGGAGGAGATCGAGCACGAGGTGGAGGTGGAGGAGATGATGGATCAGTCTCAGAAGGGAGGCTCTTGCTCAATTCTCCGCAGATATGAAGCGAATGAGGTGATGGAGATGAAAGCGGAGAAGGTCTTCGATCGCCTTCTCATCCGCCCTGAAAGCAGGTAATTACAAGCCCTCGATCTCTTGCACCATTGCTTGTTCTTCGAGATGGGAAACGTTGAGAATCGTTTGGTGAAACGCGGGGAAACGATGGATTTGATTTCTTTCGAACTGGTGGGCATGAACGCCATTCGGTTTTGGGCGGGTTATTTATTTATTTATTTATTTTTTTGAATTTTCAAAAACAACCTTTTTGTTAAGAAAATTTCACTGCCTTATGTTAAAGAAATTTTATTTAAAAAAACTGATACTTTGGTTTTAAAGCTTGTTAAAATTTTTATTTTATTTTTAATATAATATCCTTTGATTAAAATATTTTTAAGGTTATATTTGATATAATAATTATTCCAAAAATTGGTGAACCATATAATTTAATATTTTTATTATTTTTAAATATTTTCTATATATATATATATATATATATATATATATATATACATGTTAATTATTAATTTACATAATTAAGAAAAATAACAAGAATTAGAAAGATGCTACGCTACTTATGTTTTCATGAAAATAAATAATGATAATCATGAAAAATAATACAAATATCAACAAAAAAAATGGAAGGGTTGTGAAAGAAAAAAATCCAATATACTTATCCCATGTTAGTAAACAGCTATGAGAGGAATATATATAGAGATCATGTCCTAGGGAAAAAAGCATATATAAAGGTATAGGAATAACAAAGAAAGTGGAAACATAATGGACTTAGAATTACTTGAATCATGAATAAGATTAGAAAAGTAGCATCTGATTCTTTGTTTACTTACATAGAGTTATTGTCATTTTTCTTATTCCAATTATCTTTTAATCTTCTTCCTTTTTTCAGTTTTTAATCTTTTTCAATTTAAGGAATGAATATAGTCATGTCATTTCATACTCACTTTGACCATAATCAAAAGTAGAATCCTATAGATGATGGATGACCTTCAACTCTTTAGAAAAAATATAAATAGTAAAATTAATATATAATTTGGAGGAACCTTAAATCATTAGTTGCGACAGGAAGCTTAATCTAGTGACACCATGGACATCACAATTAATAATAAAATATAAATAATAAAATTAATATATTATTTTAGGACATCAAAATTTAGGGGTGTTTACAATAATCATTGAATTTATATCGAAATGTTACAATTTATTTAGACATATAATAATAAACAGTAAAAAAACAATATTAAACAGTATTTATATGATATTTATTTAAATAATAGTCATCTAATTATGATCCCATGATTCTCAATCAATATTCTTAATAAATGATAATTTACGTGTGTGTTTATTTATTCAGAATAAATTTTAGCAATTTTAAAAGCATTTGTAAAAAAACAATGTCTTCTCACCTCAAATTTTTTTAAGGAATAATAAAAAATGTAAATATGTCCAAAAATTATATGAAATTAATTTAGTGTGGTCCAACATGTTTCCAAGGTGTAAATCAAAATAGTGTTGTTGGTGATATATGATTATGACAGTATATAAAACAACAGTATCTAATAAATAGATTTTTGAGAAAAGCTTTGAAACAAGTGGACAGACGGGCATGGACAATGTAGCTGTCGATGTCCTTTCTTGTCTCAACCTAAAATAAGTTTGGATCTCAAAACTATGTGTATAAAATTAATCGATTGCTTAACGACCAGATATAAAATGCAATTTTTTTTAAAATTTTTGAATTATACTTGTATACAACCATTTTGATTTAAAGAATGTAAAAAAATTGAATAAAAGCAAATTGTTTTTTTTTTTATTTTTAGTTTAAGACTTGCTTATGAAATTTTAGTTTTATTTTAATGTGAAATATTTCTCCTAGAGACGAATTAGTGTTTGCATTAACTACTAAGAATATAAAAAAAGTCAGAATTGAAATATAATATTTTTTAAATTTTTTATCTACTCTACAGTAGACTTGTTCAACATTTTTTTTCTTAATTAAAAGTGAAGAGTTGGGCACATTACAAAAGTGCTAATATATCATGGATTCTAATTACCACAATCTTTAATTCGAGAAAAAAAGAAATGAAACATCGCCTGATCTCCTATTGGAAGGTGCTTGTTTCCTAAAATCATACATACAATTATAACATTAAACACATAATCTGATATATAGCTTACAATTGTATGATAAATAATTTTACATATTTTGAGGGATTTAAAGATAAAGAAATTTTGTTTTTACGTGACCAGTGTCATATATATATATATATATATATTGAGGCAAGCGTGTAACGGATGACATATTGGCATGCATGGTGGTGCATGCAGGTGGTACCAAATATGGACGCAGTTCATATTGGTGTGGGCGGTGTACTCCTCCTTCTTCACTCCATTGGAGTTCGGCTTCTTCCGTGGCCTGCCAAAGAACCTCGTCTTCCTCGACATCGCCGGCCAGATCGCCTTCCTCTTTGATATCGCCGTTCGCTTCTTTGTTGCCTATCGAGACTCCCACACTTACCGCATTGTCAGCAACCCTTCCTCCATTGCTCTCCGGTAATCACTAAGTACTCATCATCTTCTTTCTCTTTGCTTGATATTGCTTTTGCTGGATAACAGTACTGATTTTCCAATATCATGCTTAATCAGAGAAAGTGTTTTCTAACTGAAGGGCCCTATATTTAGATGCAAAATAATTTACTACTACTTTAGAAAGCACTAAAAATCTTTTCTATAAAAAAAAAAATTCTGATATAAATAATTAGAATACTCCTCCTGTCTTACTTTATCTATATATCTCACGAAGAATAAGAAAATTAAGCGTTTACCTTAGCTTTCTTATTTTAACCATGTCTCTCTTTACATCCATTAATGGGTTTTTTTTAATTCAATTTTTACTCTAGTACGGATTTGTAATACTTCATTAAAATTAATTTTAGAAAAAGTACAATTTACTGATTGGTTTATTTGTAACTTGTAGTTAATATGAGAGTGGTGAGGATAATATATTTAAACAACTTTATAAAGTTAAATTTGGTAAATTAACTCTTAAGAGTAGTTATGTCCAAAAATAATTTGGATAACAAAAAATCACACTATTGTATAAATGTCAAAAAGAAACTATGCTCTCGTAGCCTATTAATATTGTATCATTTGTAAGGTGAGGGTATATATATTTATTGAGGATAAATCATATTTTTGCATGTATTGTCGTATTTCGTCCAAAAAAACACTTGTCATGAATAGAGAAAGATTTTTAAAAGATCATTTGTAAGCATTTTTTTTATGGAATTCTCAAATTGCATAGAAATTATTTTCTTTTTAAAAATGCTTACCAGCTTATTAAGATGTTAACTTTTTCCCTTATAAAAAAATGGTTGAAATTCTTACAAAATTCTAGTGGGAAAACAGACCTTCAGGAGTTTCTCTCATTTTATTTCTTTTGTTTGTTAATAGAGTGACAAATTGTTCATCGGATGGATGATTTAGATTTTGATTGATTTAGGGGCATTTATTTCGGTGTAAGTGGAGAGAAGTGGAAGGAAGTAGACTAATTTTTTCTATTTCTGATATTCTTTTCTTTTGAAATGAGGAAGTAACCACTTCCCTCTCTTCAGATTAAAGTTAGTATTTTTTACACCGAAGTGGGGAAAGTGAGTTTTTTATAAAGCTTCCCCCACTTCCAAGGATCTTTCAGAAGTGACATCACTTACACTAAAATGAACGTCACAAGTGAGAAAATAAGCACTTCATAGGAAAAAAATATTTTCTGTAAAATAAACATAGCCATTTTCTAACTTCCTTCCATTTACACCGAAATGAAACTTAGCCGTTTCAAGTTGGATCAAAAATGAATTTTTTGGTGTAGCAAAAGCATCGATTGTTAATAAAAATTGATTTTTGTTTAAGGGGTGAAATGGTTGAGAAATAATCCCATGGAATCGGGTCCGTGGGATTATCACTAGAACCGAGACGTGGTTTTTAAAAAATTATTTTTTTATTTTTAATTATTTTATTATTTCAAAAATTATAATAATTTAAAAAATAATTTTTTAAAAACCAAGATGTGGCCGCACAGCAGCCAAGTCTCGGTTCTACTGATGATCCCACGGACCCACGGACCCGAGTTCGTGGGATCATCACTCGAAATGGTTGGGGAAACATATGAACGGAGAATGAGAGAATCTATAAAAATATTCAGATAAAGGTTACTATTAGGTCTTTAAATTTGTGGACGTTCTCCTAGGCTTGCACATTTCCTAGGTTTACATTAATTTATTTTAGTTCATGATTTTTAAAATAGTTTTTTTAAGATAAACTTATTCTAGAACCAAGGCCGTTCAATATATCTATGATTTTAAAAATTACGTTGAATAAAAATTAAAAAACGAGAATAAACAAAAAAAAAAGGTTTACACATAAATTTGTTAGAAAGAATTCACAATCAGATTTTGTTTTAATGAAATGCGTAAAAATGTTCGCTAAAGTTATGCATAAACATGCAATAAACTTAACAAACACATATACTTTCACTTTATTTAGGTTTTAGGGTTTAATCTTAAATTCTCTTTAAAACAAACACGGTACACAAGTTATTCAATACTAACCAGCAAAAACCCATCAGACACTTGATAGTCTTCAAAAATAACATTGTGAAAAGCATATTAATAAATAAACAAGTTAGAGGTATTTTGTCAAAAAAAAAAATAATAATAATAAAGGGATACACAAAATTGGTAATTGCCAATAGACTTTTGTAGTATTAAGTCCCTGTCCAAGGTGTTCATAAAGTGGAGAGGGATCAAAACCTAGCACATGATTAACTGCACCCTGTGTAGCTTAACACGTTGGCTGACCCACATTTCATATGAAAAAAAAAGAAGAAGAAAGTAGGCAATTTTCTTAAAGACTTCCCAATAATGTATTACATTATCAGGAAGACAGAATTAAAATGTATATTACAAGGATCAAAACCAGATGAGTTAACCGTTTGCATTTCATATGTTTAGCTACGTGAAGTCTGGTTTTGTTTTGGACTTGCTTTCCTGCTTCCCCTGGGATGCTATCTACAAGGTACTTACTCTTTTCTTTTCTTTTTTTTTTTTTTGTTTTTTTTTGGGTTAGAATTCTTACTCGATGTTAATGATTATGATTTTCACAAATAAATATCAGTATATCCACAGTTGAGTTCAGTATTCTCATGATAATCATATCCTCAATTTTGTGAAGCTATTGTGCACTTAAGATATATGATGAAATGCACTTTGCTGATACTTTGAAGCACTCTTTTGTTCTCCTTTTCTTGTTGTTATTGTTGTATTATGAATCAGGCTTGTGGAGAAAAAGAAGAAGTGAGATATCTCTTGTGGATACGTCTAGTTCGTGCTCGCAAAGTGACCAATTTTTTGGAAAAGTTGGAGAAGGATATCAGAATTAATTACTTGTTTATCAGGATTGTGAAGCTCATTGTTGTTGAACTCTATTGCACTCACACAGCAGCATGCATTTTTTATTACTTAGCAACAACTTTGCCTCAATCCATGGAAAGTTATACATGGATAGGAAGCTTAAAGCTTGGAGATCATACCTATGTACATTTTAGGGAAATTGATCTCTATACGCGTTACGTGACATCCTTGTATTTTGCCATAGTAACTATGGCAACAGTTGGTAAGTTTAAGAAAGATTTACTTCATTGGGTAAATTTTTTAAAAATGAATTGATTTGAGAGTTTGCACTTTTGTTGCAGGTTATGGAGACATACATGCAGTTAATCCCCGAGAAATGGTGTTCATAATGATTTATCTTTCCTTTGATATGATTCTTGGAGCTTACCTTATTGGTAACATGACAGCATTGATTGTAAAAGGATCAAATACAGAAAGGTTTAGAGATAAAATGAAAGATTTGATTAAGTACATGAACAGAAATAAACTAGAAAAGGAAATACGAGAACAAATCAAAGCGCATGCGCGTCTGCAGTATGAGAGAAGCTACACTGAGGCCTCTGTTCTGCAAGATATCCCGGCATCAATTCGAGCTAAGGTTTGATTATCATAATTGAATCTCAAGGTGATTTGTTGTTTTGGCAATTACTCATTTACATGGCCATCAACTGGAATTGTTTGCAGATTTCCCAGAGGTTATACAAACCATTCATTCAAAACATACCCTTATTCAAGGGTTGTTCCACGGAGTTTTATCACCAAATAGTAAGTTGCTTAGTCTTATTTTTTCCTTTTCCAATCGATTATCTGCTATGATAAGTGTTGAATTTTTTGATAGATAATTCAACAAAGTAAAATGATTTAGTATAATTTCTTACATATAATTTTTCTCAAATGTAGCATGGATTGTCTTTTTACTGAAAAACTATATTGAGCTTGATGTCTATTCTTAGAGTTCGCTTTAAATTCAGAAAATTCGTGTTATCCTCTAATAATTATTCTCATAATACATCACTCAATCACCTCTTAATTCCTCTGTAGAAAACTTGGTGTTATGTGTCTCCCATCTTACATAATGAAATGGAATTTATTTTCTTTCAAAATAATTCTTTTATTTTTCTTTTAACTCAAAAATTACAAAATTATCTGACATTTGACCTCTGAGGATGATGATAATGACAACAGATAATGTATGTGTCTATTGTTTATGGAATTTAAAACAAGAAACAAGCTATTGAAGGAGAGGATGTAATATTCAAACTAAAAGAATAGTTTTTCACTCTAAGACGTTAATGCCCTTATAATTTAAATATGTATTATTACTCTAACATATATGTGCATCTATTCATTTGTCATTTATCTTAATAAGTTTTATCACAACTTGTTATTGTTGATAGGTAATCAACTTACATGAGGAATTTTTCCTCCCGGGGCAAGAGGTCATGGAGCGTGACAGTTCTGTGTATCAGCTTTATTTTGTCCTTCACGGTGCTCTTGTAAGTCTTGAAAACTTATTAGGCATAAACATACTGTATATATTTGTTTCATAGTAGATGATCATCAATGTATGTTTTTACTTTTATTTTTTAAAATCTAAATGGTTGAATGGTTGTAAAATTGTTTCTATAGAGAAGATCATCGCTTCTGTAATCCTTTAGGTACTTTCATCTGTCTAAGAATCTGATCATCATTTCTTTATCTAATGACTGCAATGCAGGAAGCTGTGAGCATTGAAGCGGGTGGAACTGAAACACTTGTTCAGAAATTTGAGCAAAACAGTTCATTCGGGGAAGTTGCCATCCTTTGTGACACCAAGCAACTTTACGCAGTTCGTGCTCTTGACCTCTGCCAACTCCTTCGACTCGACAAACAAATCTTTATAAATATTCTACAAACATATTTTGTTGATGGCAGAAAGATATTGACCAACCTTCTAGAGGTAATCAGAAATTTATTCTAATCGGTTAAACAAGAAAAACAGTGCTCATTGACTTGAAAACTGCCTTTTGTCTTTCGCAGGGAAATAAAAACAACATTCAAATTAAACAACTTGAATCTGATATCACCTTCAATATTGAAAAGCAAGAAGCTGAAATTGCTTTGAGAGTAAACAGTGCTGCTTTCCATGGAGAATTGAATCACCTGAAAGGCCTGATCAAATTTGGAGCAGATCCAAAAAAGACTGATTACGATGGAAGATCACCTCTGGTCTGAATAATTATGCTTAGAAACTGGGAACATGATATATTGTATCGTTTATCTAATCAAAATCATTAAAATTCCTGCCTATGTTTTCTTATCAGCATCTTGCAGCATCAAGAGGCTATGAGGATATCACTTCATTTCTCATTCGAGAGGGAGCAGACGTCAATCTCTCTGGTACCTCTCTTTTATTTCTCTTCTAATGCCATCTTTCTCATACTAATTTTGAATTAATTTATCAATGTCTAAATCAGACAAGTTTGGATGCACGCCATTGTTGGAGGCTATCAAGAATGGACATGACAGGGTTGCTTCATTACTCTTCAGAGAAGGAGCGAGGTTGAGCTTATCAGATGCCGGCAGTCAGCTATGTATGGCTGTAGCTAAGGGAGATGCCGATTTTTTAAGAAGAGTGTTATCTTATGGCATTGATCCAAACTCAAAAGATTACGATCACCGTACGCCACTCCATGTAGCTGTTGCAGAGGGATTATATTTCATTGCGAAGATACTTCTAGAAAGCGGCGCAAGTGTTCTCTCCCAGGACAGGTGCACTTTTCATCGACCATGTTTCTTAAGCTATTAGTAATTCTTATGCATCAACAGATTTCTATGTTAGATGCAAACCAAACGTATATTATCAGGGCTCGATTAAACAATCATAACCATAGTTTCTTTTGCTGCTTTTCAAGCAAATCGAAACTGGAACTCATTTAACCACACTATTGCTGTTGGAAATTTTAGATGGGGGAACACACCATTAGATGAGGCACATAAATGCGGGAACCGATCATTGATCAAACTCTTGGAAGATGCCAAATCGAAAGAACTCCGGCAACACAATCCACAAATACAAGGTACTTTAGCATGATACCAGTTCCTTGTTTCTAATTCAATTATCGGTCGAATTGCCTTAAATCTTGACTGAAAAATTCTTGAATCTTATAACAAGACAGTTCACTTTCATCGAAGAAGATGCATAGTGTATCCTTTTCATCCATGGGATTCCAATGAAACCAAAATGGAAGGTGTGATGCTTTGGGTCCCAAACAGCATTGAAGACCTGATCAAATCATCAAAAGAGCAACTCAAATGTTCAGGTTCATGCATACTGTCAGAGGATGGAGTAAGAATACTTGATGCAGAAATGATTGCTGATGGTCAGAAATTATATTTGGCTTCTGATCAAAGATAGAACCGTGCATTGTTGAACACACATTTGAATTTCACATTTCACAGTCTTCAGAACTCAAAACACATTAAAATTTGTACATAAGATCTGTTGCATCTCTGATTCCTCTATGTAATCTCATGTAAAGAATCTCATTATACACTGAAGAATTTAATTTAAAGGTTTTTTTTCCTACTCTGTACATGCACCAGCCAACTTGCTAGCATTTCTTTTGTGGTTTTTTCGAAAGATATATTTCATAATATAAAATATGAAGTTTAGAATTTATATAGATGAAATGACAATTTGCTATTTTACTATTTTCAATTACCTTTCAAATGTCTATTAATAATAAAAATTTGGCTAGAAACAGAATGAGCTTTAATTGATTGATCAGGATAAATTCCGTCAGTTAATTAAAGTCAACTTTGAATTTTTCTTTTTTTTCTTTCACAAAACCTATAACTATAAATAACAAGCAAGCATATTAACATGAGGGACTGTTTGGTTCGCGGTAATGTGAGAACATTACCATGTGTTATGTGGTAATATGAAAATATTACTATGTTTGGATTAAGGCCAATAATAATGTTGATAGTAGTATGAAATTACTATTTTTGAAATATTATCAAACAACTTGACAATCTTATTACCACCAAAATAGATGGGTATCTTGAATTACTTAGAGGATGATAATGTGATAATTTTTGTAGGTCAAATATACCCCTTTTTTTTTTTAAATAGCTTTAAAAGAACGCAAGGTGCAATATAAAAATTCACACAAATCTTTTCTTCTTTTTGTTTATATAAATACATTTACACTTAACTTTGTAAGTTAAACATTTATATATACACAATTATTTATAAATAATTAATTTAATGATCTCTATATATTTGACTTTGTAATCTAAACATGTATATATACACACTTATTTAAAAAAATTTCATCTAATGACATGTCTTGTTGTTTCATGTTTTATTTCTCTAGTTTTATTCCTAAATAGTGAATTCACTGAATCAAATTTGTAATATGCGACTTCATTAAAACAATTTTGATTTATTTTTTCCCTTTTTAATTATATTACATAGGTTTTTGATATATTAATTTAAATATATACATATGTAATATGTTATATAGGCTATAGTTGTGATTTGGATGAGCAGATTCTTTTAAAGTTAAGAGGTATTTTGCAAATTTTCACATTTTACCAAATAGCCAACCAAACGTAATAATAAACTATTCCAGTTTATATGAGTTTTTAACCAAACTTGATAATATCAAATTACTACGATATTTCTAGTCATATAACATTATCATCCTTATTACCAAGAGAACCTCATTACGTGGTAATAAAAAACAATAAAAATAAGGTTGCTTTAAGAACTAAAAACACATGCAAAAAAATGTTCATATTTTGATTACATAATTATGAGAAAAGCTGGACATAGAAACAAGCAAATCTAAAGTATATATACAGCACTAACTGGTGTTCATTTGAAAGACCGAAAATTCAGGAACACCATGTTCACAACTGCACAAACAACACAAAACCAAACAAAATAAACATGTCCCGAAAAGATACATTTATGATTAGTAAAAATTAGCGGCTATGATGAAAATCCAATCCTCGATGATGCTCTGCATTAAGCTATCTGCCACGGTGCCGTTTTTCATTAGGCATCTCCATTAGTGATTTCAGTGTGTTGGTTTTGATTGCTATTCTCCTTCGACTCTTCATCCACGCATTTCTGAAGTTCTTCCTGTTTGGCGCACCGGAAATCAGGATGAGTAGGTATACGAGTAAATATCGTAAGAACTAAAAGGAAATAGAACCATCAGATGAAGCTCACATTCAGGGAAGCATTTTCGGTAGCTAGTTTTTCACAGTTCTCCTTTAATCGCCCCAATTCTATTTTAAGAGAATTATTTTCCGCAGATAAACTGACAAGGCGCTGAGCCAGTTCTTCGGATTCAGCCTAGATTATGGCATCAGGATTAGTAAACATCACAAGAAAATAAGCTCTCAACACGTTTATCGGAATCCATCACCCACTAAGAATATAACAGTAATATGTTCATCTTGTAGACAAATATAAATAAACAAGTGTCGATATATGGATCCGGCCTTCATAGACGTACCAGCTTACGCAATCTCGAACGACGGGCAGATTCCCTGTTCGCTTGTTTTCTTCTTTGACGCTTAAGTTCTCGCTCATCCTGAGTTTGAAAATCATTGAAAGAAGAAATACCATACAGATGTTATTACAAGAAAGTAAGCGATCAAGAGCACTGGCTCGAATACCTGTATAACAGGATCTATAGGCACATTGTGATTGGATGGGACAGCAGTTGCCGTAGAAGCCATGTTGCCGCCTTGCATCGTCAAAGATGAAGAAGGACCTCCCCAATAGCTCACCCCAAGATTTGCAGTAGGTCTCGGGCCATTAACTCCACCAGGCGGAACGGCTGCTAATGGCACTACATAATTAAAGGTAGTCAGTTTTTGTGCTTGTGATGCATCATTTGATGTGTTCCCTTCAGTCTTCTCATTCTGGACTGCCTCTGCAGAGGATAGGAAGAAAGTGAAGAACAGATCATCTGAATGGTTGGGAGACGAGTGTAGCCGATTAAAGAATCGGTTCTACCATCGTTTCACGTCGCTTTAAGACCAAAAACAAAAGCTTTTAGAGCTTTAAATCTTAAAACATACCTTCCCCTGAACCATTTTGCTTTTTTTGTGAATCCTACAAAGAAAAACTAAGCAATTAATTTTATGAATTTTTAGCTCATAAATAAATAACAAGTTACCCACAATTGTCTGAGGTAGGTAAAGAATTTATTAGTGGGCCTTTTAAAAAAGGAAAAGAATCTGATAATGGTAGTAGGCATTGAAGAACCTAGTAAAAAAGAATGTCCTCTGTAAAGAAGGACGAATGGAGAAAATTTTCAGATAAGGTACTAATAGTTAGGCAACTAACACTGCACACATCCAAAGAATTCTTCATTAAGGATTAGCACAAATAAAGAAATATAAGCTAATTATTTTCGCATATCACTAATCAAAGTCTAAAATGCAACTAGAATATATTGGCAGACAAAACAAAGAAACTCAAGAAAAAATTACTCGTGCACTAACAGAAAATGAAAACATTTTACAGAACAAGAGAAAAGAAGAAATTAATTTAAAGATGAAATGATAGGTAGTGTTAATCAATCATTCAAACTTACACTTTCAGAATTTGCATCGCTTCCTTCACTCGAAATGTCACTTCCACTCTCACCACTGCACAACGATTTGCATTAGAATTCATATTATGTGTCTAGAACCAGAAAGATCACATGTAACACAAGTAATTAACCTTTGTGATAATGCATTAGTAGATGTGCCAGATCCTTTATCATTTTCATCATGTTTGCCTGTATTGATGCTCAGTTCTAAGTTTTCTTTCAATTTCTTTGTGGAACCTTTTTCTTTATTTCCTAGTGATTTACTATCTGTTTCCACACCATTGGCTGTAGCAGTCTGGAAATGCCAAGAGAAAAGTATTTAGCTTATGCAGTAACATAAATTATAAGACTCCACAAAGCATGTTGTTTCTGCATCATATAATGTTCTACAGTTATGCATGAAAAATTATGCTAGTTGAGCCGTTAGAGAACATGATCTGATGGATGCTACATGAAAAGCAAAAAAAATATGCACCCCTCCTAGGTGATCTTATTGCCAAGGATTAAGTGGTATTTTATGTTGGAGTCCAGGTGACCAATATTAGACTGAGACTATGGCAACTGTCACGGCCTCAACCGATCACCTTCGGCGCAACCATCTAAGATGATTCTGCCAGGGATGAAGATGCATCAATCTACAGGTCAGGTAGCATGATTCTTTAATTGTTTATTTGAATCTCATGTCACAAATAATTTATTATTGGATGGCAAGTACCAACAAAAAAAAATGACACTGTGGAATCATGCAAAACTTATTACTAACATGCACCTTAAACAGGTGAAAATCTATCAAGCCTGCCTTACAAATTACCATATCTCTATGAACTGAAACTCACTCGCAAGCAAGAGAAGTTCCGCTTAGTTATGTAATACTAATATAAAAAGCATGAGTCAAGGTCAAAAATAGTGGCACGCATAGACAATCGTTAATAAAAGTAGTGGCACACATAGCATGATATTCATTTAATGGTTTCAGAGATAGAGAACCTCAATAAAGTTGGAGGAGCTAGAGGCCGCACATAAATAATTCCAACAAATTAAATAACTGAACAGAAAACAAACTTGTGATTATGAGAAATTTTACAGGAAATATATAAGTACAGAGATTTGGAAGGCAATACCGTTGGGGTGGCTGGATGAGGATAAATCCCCATAGGAGGATAAATAGCAACATAAGGTGACGGTGGAGTACCATATGGAGGCAAAATCTACTATCAAACAGAGAAGTGTTAAACACACATTGCAAAGGTGTAAGTTGCAGCTGAAAAGTAAAAAAAATTACTACAACAAATAATCCATTTATGATGGCATCAATACACATCGTTGATTCTAAGCAGGGTACCTGTGGTGCCCACATGTACGGTTGCCCTTGAGGACTTGGTGCGACTGAAAAATGAAAGTAACCAGGTGGGGTGACAGGAGTAGTTCCTGCAGAGTTATAATAAGCCTATAGAAGATTGAAGGATACAAGGTTAGTTATAAAATATGAACAATGGTGCTTCAATATAAACTAATTATTACTACATGAAATGAAGCCCAATCAGGATAAGCTGCCTGAGGGGTAGGAGTTGGATCCTGCAGAGAGAGAAAAAAGTGAAAGTTTAGCGTGATTGTCAATCGAGTAAAATAATAGTTTGATCTACTTGGGCAAACCTGAGATGGTGATGCCTTCTGGGTTTTAGTCGGGGTATCGACCTCCTTTTTTCCCATTATGTACTTCTTTAGAGTCCTCTAGACCTCCTGGAAATCTCACAGATGCCTGTTATTCACAATGCAATTTCCTCTCCAAATTTATATCTATAATTTGTTATCGAATAAAGCCATCCTAAAACAAGAATTATTAACCTTTTTCCAACTACGACATGGGTTCTCTACGGAATGGTTTGAGATCTTCAGAAAGTAAATAAGAGTTAATGAAACAATCACAGTAGAACATCACTAAATCCTAGCACATGATGAGCAATTCACAGGACATCAAAAGCTATGTAAATAACTTTCACACTAATCTCATCTTAACAATATCTAAGAGTTTTGTTCATCAAGTCAATCATCAGAAGAATTGATACATAAAACACAAGAGAGATACATGGTCATTATTAATTCAGACAAGACGTGACCTTTTAATCAATTTCTCAACATACAAAGAAAGTGGTAAAATATGAAAAAAGCAAATCATTAGAACAAAATATACAGTTCCCCGTTTAATTATTCAAGATTGGTCAAACAATCCAATTGAATTACTCAGCAAGAAGGATCAATCTTATAACTAATACTGCTGCAGAAATACAACATAAAACTGGATCTGTAGTTTGCCATGAAAGCAAAGTTTGATTCAGATGTGAACTCTGTTGACTTGAGCCTTTGTTCTAAACAAGGAATTTGAATCTGTTGAACTATAAGAACAATATTTCCTTGGTTTTTCAATGAAAATATCCAAAAAGATATGAACAAGCCAAAAGGTCATTTTTTAGCTGTAATTGTGCATTCCCTATGGTGAACAAACCCCAATCAAAAACAGTCAACAGTTATCAAGTTCACAAACAGCCAGTCAATGTCCTGTTTCTCTTCAGGGATTAACAAAGCAATATATAAACACCAACAAAATATTTCAAAATGAATCAAATTTGTACAGAAAACAAAAGACCCATCTCATAAATCTTTGTGCTGCTTTTGATTAAGCTTGCAAAATCAGGCAAAACCACGATAAAATCCAAAGCAAGATTCAATCTTTTCCAACAAAACCAACAAGAAACAAGAATTCCTCACAATAAATCAAACCAAACACCATGATTTCACCAATACCTCAACAAAATCACACCAAATCCATCCAATCTTTCACAAAAACAACCAAACAAAAACCAAAAGAACAGAGAAACGGATCCAAGATGACATACCAGCACAAGAACTAGGGTTTGGAGAAGTAAAGATTGGATTTTGGGGCCTTTGGATTGGGGAATCAAGAGCAAACGGAGAGGGTTTGCTGTTCAACTGTGTAAGAGTTTATGTGGCACTAAACTGAATATTAAAATAAAAATTAATATTTAAATTAATCAGATTCTCAAATGGATGAATTATTTTATTAATTTCATTATAATAATACTAATAAATTCAGAAACTACTCCACTTTGCATGATAATGTCCATAAAAATTCATTAATATGGAAATAATAATTTAATGTGCTGGATCTTGATGTAATACTACGTGGCTGTCGGCCAAGGCAAATGAATCGGATTAATAGTGAACATTTGTAATTCTTTTTTCTCTATTTGTTTTCTTTTATTAATATATTCATAATGTAAATTGAGAAAAAAATTTTGATAATTTGATAATTTTTTTTTGGTTTTTTTCCTTTTATTTTTACAATAAATGAGTCTTTACTGATATTTTGTTATGTATAAGTTTTAGGATTGGATTTTATTATTTTATATTTGCAATTATTTACTTGTTTGATTTAGTTTTTATTTATTTATTTATCTATCGAGTTCAAACCTAACTGGATTAAGTCATCCTGTTTTATTTCAAGTGCTTACTTTGGTTGGAGATGATATGATGAGTGATTGCTATTATTTATAGATAATTATTTCAATAATTAAAGTATTATTATTATTATTATTATTATTATTATTATTAAATGGAGTTGAGTATTTATTTATTTTTATTTATTTATCTACAATGCGGACAAATCACTGCATATACACACTTTTTTTTAACAGAATTAAATTTTTGACTTCGAGCATAATTCAAATATTTTACTACCAGACTATTACCTCTACCATGAGTTTATAACTTTATGTTATATGGTTTTTTTTTCAAAGTTATTTTTAATGAGTTTTATCGAAGTTTTTGTGCAATTCTCTAAAATTTTCGTAGTGATTTGTAAATACCTAGAATACATGATTCATACTGAATTGTAATTTAATTTTAATTTTATCTTTTACACAATCAAATTCTTGAAAATTGAGTTCCCAAAAATCTCATTTTTAAAAATACCATGATACCATATTCAGTTTGTGAATAATTCACTTGAGAATGCTTGCTTTTAATATGTAGGGTATACACAAAATTTGGATGAAAATATATTTATATTATAAAACTAACTACTGTTTATATTAATAATATATCTTTTATGACTTGCCATAAAAAGGACAGAACGTAATAAATATATGAACATAAATATAAAAAAAATGAGATACTTAATTTTAAAAACAATTTTTTAAATCTAATTTGGAAGAGAATTATTTGATTTATTGTAAAAAATTGTTCGAAATGACCTCCAAAGTCTTTATAACATAAGTGAATATGTATTAAAATATCAATTATATGTTTATGCATGTTCCTGATTTTTTTTAAAATAGAAACACTAATTGTTTATCTGTCAAAAAAAAAAGTCACAAAAAAATCTAAAATTTATACACAAACACAAAAAAAAAATAAAAAATAAAAAATAAAAAATTTATATTTACATACGCAGAACCCTATAAACAATCATTAATTCAGTGTATAATAAGTATTGCAGGCAATAAAATTATTTAATTTTAATTAATTTATATGAAAACAAGCATTCATACCTTTTTTGGGAAATATATATAAAAAATAATTGGCTTCGTTCCTCACTACGATATATTAAAATTTTCGGTCTCTTTTAATTTGTTAGGTGTAAAAATATAATAATTATTTTTTTTAAAACCTTATTTTATAATCAATTATGACTCAATATATATAAAAAAATTACATGAAAAGATGACTTATATACGAAATGTGCATCTGCATAATGAAATTTTAAATATTCACTAGATTACATATAAATATATAAAAAAACTTTCCTACTATTTAAAATTGTTTACAAAATATTTATTAATTTTTTTAATTTTAAAATAATTTTAGTTACTTTTATTAAAAAAAAACTTTACAGGAAATTGGCCCACCCATTACCATTAATAAAATACTATTTATAAAAAATACACAAAAAAAAAAAAACTACGGCAATTTGAGTCTTATGCAAGATATTGAGAGTTTTGATTCTCTTCTTATGCATATATGATTGAGGTAAGTGTGTAAAACCAAATCGAGCATTGAACCAATCAATGTGTCTTGTCATTGGGTCTTTAGTTCTATTACTAGGTCAATTAGATCAATTTAAATTGGTTAAATAATTTAATTTAATATATATTTTTTTACTCTAAAAAACAACTAATTTAACCCATGGTTCAAATAAAAACCACCAATTTACACCGGTTTTTATGAGTTCATTATAATTGCAATCTAATTAGAGAATCAGATTGATTCCAAGACTTGTCTGGTCTTGTTTCAGTAACATTGTATGTGTGCATGGTGGTTTGTTCATGCTATAAAAAAAATAACAAAAAATAATTAATTAATTAATTAATTAATTAAAAGACACACAGATAATAAACATCCACGCTGACTCCATGAATTTATTATTTTTTTCAATTTATGTAGGGGTATTTAGGTAAATTTGACATATTACTGAAGTGATTATCATGACTAACCAAACATGGTAATGAAAAATTACTAGTAATATAAGTTCTCAACAAAACACAGTAATCTCACATTACCACAACATTCTCGGACATATAACATTTCTGATCTCATTACCATGGTAATCTCATGACCGTGGTAATATACCATTATCACGGACTAAACGCCTTTTTAGGGACATTTCCATTAATGGTTATCCACTTTTATTATTCTTTCTAGAACTACACCTTTTTTTATTTATTATTGCTGACAGCTGATAGCTGACATTGTGAAAAAGGGTAAATTTCCAAAATTATTATAATAATAATAATACTAATAACAATAATGTAAGCAATAATAATATGAAAAGCTTTATTAGCAATGGGCAATAATGGTATCTTTTGTCACTCATTTTTATTTTTTTTATAAATTAAGTAGCAAAGATGAAAAATCATTGATGCGTAGATAACACATAACAAGTCATGAGCATGTCATATGGTCCTTATTTATTTATTTATTTATTTATTTATTTATTTATTATTATTATTATTATTATTATTATTATTATTATTATTATTATTATTATGACAAAACAAGAGGTTTGATTGGGCTTATAATCAAAAGGCATGCAGGTACCAAAAAAAACCCACCAAATGAGTCACAGCTCAACTCAAAACCTTTGCGAACACAATAATGCTGCTGGTATGTGCTCCTTATTTAAACATTATTAAATAAAGTTTCTATTCCTTTACATATATAATATAATAAAATTAAAATATCCAACAAAATAAATTGGTCAAATTATTTTGTGTACTATCAATTTTTAAAAATTTAAAAAAATAAAATAAAATACTTAGATAATCCCCAAATTATGTGAGCATTTCTATTTGGGTCAACGAATTATAACAATTTTCAATTTTATTACCCAACTTAGGAATAGAAATGTCAATGACGTGAGATCAGGGCATGGTGGGGCAGGGCAGGGCAGGCCTTTACCACTATCACCTTTGTCTAAACGATCCTCTATTTTGAGTCATGGCTCACCTACTCAAATAGTGGGATTTTAAATACCCCAATCAGCACTATGGGTTTTTTTTTTATGTTCTGCTCAGCCAAATATTTTTATCAAATAGCTATATATAAGTGTGCGCATTTTCTAAGTATTACAGAAGTTGTGTTTTAAATAATATAAGTATAAGGAATTAATCTATTTGTAACATAATATTTCTATGTAACAGAATAGTTCAAATAAAAACACACACTGATAAAACCTACTTCTGCCAACTTAGGAATATTGGCCTTACTTAAATATATCATGCGTCTTCACCTACAAGCTAGGACGAGGGGATAATAAGCTATGAATGCCATCGGCTACTTAGAGTTTGGTTTTTCATAATCTATTTGAAATCCAATTTTTTATTCCTGTTAGTGGTCTAAAAATTCAAAAAAACATAATTAAATTTTAGTAATTTTAAAAATATATTTAATGTTTTAAAATAATTAGAATTATAATTAGTTTTTTTGGGGAAAAAACACATCTACCAATTCTCAAATGGTTGACTCTGTGGTATGAGATCAACATTTTTTAAATTAAACAAAATAGAAATTGCCAAAAAATTTTATAAGTTTATGAAATGGTCAAAAACACCCTGTTAATTTTCAAATCCCTAAAAACCCCTTTCTTTTAAACACAATGATTTTCAAACCCCCAAAGAATGAAACGGTGGTTAATGGAGCTATTTTTCAATTTCACGGATGAAATTGCCTCTATCTTGCATGGGAAGTCGTGGTGCAATCATTTCACCAGTTAGAGAGGAAGTTGAGGGTTTTTCGTAGGGCAATCCCAAGAGAGCCGTATTCGCTTTTATTCTCTGCTTAATTTTCTTCAGCTTTTCCCTTTCCGAAGCTCTCTCTGCTTCGACATCCTCTGTAACTTCAGTCCACCTGAATCACTCGTGCGCAAGTATCCGGCACTTTCATTAGTTTGCAGCTCAAGGTATTGCAGAAGTTGTGTTTTAAGTAAGGCTTTTATTTGAGCTATTCTGTTACACAGAGATATTCGTCGGTTTTGTTTTGCGTTGTTCTGTTTTTATCGGAAGACACTGAAGCATTGGGGGGGGTTTCTCGGTTGGGGTTTTTTCTAGTCTGCAGGCAGATTTCTCGGTTAGGGTTTTGGTTTAGGGTTTAAGGTTTTCGGCTGTGCCCACGATCATTGAAAGAGTTTTCGGTTATTTTTGTTTGTGTAATGCTTACAATGTGCGTTTCCCCTTCCATTTGATATGGTTGCAGTTTGTAAAATGAGGTTTCCGTGTAAGAAATGAGTTGTTGTTTAAAACCGTTTGTCCCTGTTTAACGGTGCATATCTCTATTTAAGCATTGAGCTTTTCGTGTAAAACCTTTTGTCTCTGTGCAACAGTTGAGATATCTGTTTAATAAGTGTTGTCATTATTGCAGTCTTGTGATTATGGCGGTAAACTTAGTCAACGGGAGATGCTACTTGACACCGGTAGTGGAGACCTTGGCCGAATTCAAAGTCCACATGATCTCTCGACATTGGGAGATCATCCAAAGGACACCGTTTGCGGCATTCACTGAGGTGGAAGTTGTATTCCAAGAGAGGCTCCTTCTTGATTTGCTTCTGAAGAGGTACGATAGCCGCACCAATAAATTCAGGATCGGGGCGAGCCTGCTGAGCTTCAGGCCTGAGGATGTGGTTCTCGTTCTGGGTTTGCGCTGCGACGGAGACGCGGTCCTGTTTAAGAAGAAGAAAACACAGTCAGCATTAGAGGGGAGGTATTTATCGAAAAGCTACGAGAGACACAGAGACACCATGAGGAGCACTCTTCAGCGTCTTGTTGGACAGAGGGGGGAAGAGGAGGATTTTGTGAAACTCTTGATGGCATACCTTATGGGGACAATCCTCTTCCCGAATACCTCATGCTCGGTGGCCACATGGATCGTTGATTATGTCGACGATCTACCTGGCATGGGACAGTACACATGGGCGCAGGCGACACACAAATGGCTTATAGAGGACGTTCCACAAGCTGCCACTCGAGTGCAAGCCAGATGCGAAAGGGGGAAGGTAAACACGGGATACATTAAGGGTTGCTCGATTACGCTAACCATCTGGTTTTACGAGGTGACAAGAACCGGCAAGAAAGTCTGTTTCGGCATGACCCCAAGGGTATTGTGCTACTGTGAAAGTACTTATCAGAAGCATGCGACAATAGAAACCAGTTGGTTAGCTCTCGAAGAAAAAGAGGTAATAAATCAGAAAGAATGTGTTTAAAAAGAGCAGTTAATTATAGTCTTCACCGTTTAAGAACTGTAGTTTGTGTTTAACGTTTGGTGTCTTCGCTTAACCTTGTTATACTTCGTTTAAATGTGTGTCATATCGTTTACGTATATATGTCAAATATTTAAATACGTTTATTTTGGATTAAATTGAATGATTTGACTAAGATTGTTTTCTTTATATATGTTAGTTTCCTGAGCTGGTCCCGACGAATGCTTAGGAGGAGACTTTTGTTCGGGCCAACTGGTGGAGGGATGCTATTGCGCGGGTACCACTTGCACGACAGCAAGAGGAGAGGCCGGCCCCTTCTGTCCGTTCTTGCCGATGTCGTTCCCCCACTTCCAGCCCAACACACAACCCTCGGCGTCGGATAGGCCCTCACCTACCCCGCCCAATGGCAACACCCGCCCCCGCTGCGAGAACGACAGTCCCCCCGATCGCCACAGTCCCCCCGACGGCGGTAGCCCCACTAACGGCATTAGGCCACGACGTCACTACAGCCTTTTTGCAGGCGTGCCAGGTGATGTTGAACGCTTTCCCCTAGCTTGTCGCTCGGGTTGAGGCATTGGAGGCAAGGTTTCAATTGGCTGCACCGTTGGGACAAATACATGAAGTGTCCGGGACGGAGGAGGCGTCGGAATTTGGCGACGATAACTTCGTCGGGAAGGCCATTCCAAGACGGCCACGTTTGAAGAGGCTTGCACAAAAGGCGAAGACAATAATGCCGCCTCTGTGTCCACCACCGGCCGACGATGAAACAATAGCAGCACCACTGGCGACTGATGTTGTTGTTGAGACCGTTGCAGTTGATGATGTGACCGTTGCGGTGGAGGAGATCGTCGACACCGTTGGCAATGCCGCGTCTGAGGAAGCCTCCAAAATCCTCGTCCCGGTGGTGGCCACTATCCCTGAAGAAGAAGAACCATCCGAGGGTGTGCCTCCCCTTGATGAGGTTGCCTTGGCTGCAGTTGACAGGACCGTTGAATCTATTGTGAAGGAACTCCCGCCCACGGAGGAACGGTCGGCCGACAATGCCGCATCCAGTGTAGGCGCGATCCCACAACAACAAGAAGCATCTAAGGATGATCCCAATAAATCTGTTGATGGAGGGCAAGGGAACGTCACCGAGAACAAAACGAAAGCGGTGACCCTTGCCAACCAGCAATATCAAGAAGTTCAGAAAGACTTCGTTCCGACGAAGAAAACTTACGCTGGTCAATCACACCTTTACGTATTCGAGAAGGAGTTGATCAAGATCTTCCTCAACTTCCCCAAGGACGAGTAAGTATGATAGTGTAGATGTTAGTGTTTATATATAGATCATCCCATTTACGTCGTTGTATTTCCGTTTAATTATAGCAGTTACCATTTAAACAAGTGATTTACCGTTTAACTTACCACGTTACTGTCTAACAATATACATTATCATTTACGTATGTGTTGTTCCCACTTAACGTCTACGTGTTATTAATCAATCACATCTGTTGCTATTTAACCGTAGTTCCGTCCTCTGGAAGAATGATTATGTCAGCACCACTCGGGCCAACCTATTCGTACTGATCGACGGGAAAGAAATGGTGACAGATGATGTGTTGGAAGCCTTCATGTGCATTGTACAAAACACACATGCCAGAATACCATATCCTCATAAGAAGCACGCCTCCATCACTCGACCACTGGCATTGTTTATGTCAAAGGTGGAAGACGCACATGAGACGACTTTAGCTATGATCGGAGATGCCACCAAAGTTGTCAATGACGTTGACATCATCATCCTTCCCATAATCTTGAATGGCCACTTCCACGTCGTGGTGCTCGACAATGACAAGAAAGAGTACAGGCATTACACTTCATGCCAAAGTGAAGAGTACGATAGAGACGCGGTAGCAATGGTAAGTTCTCTGCGATATAGATTTCAATTGTCAGGGTGCCATAGATGCTTGCTATTCTAACCTCGAGTTATACACTTCGATAGCAGGAACTATTCGACACCTGTCTCGAAATGGAGTACGGCACGACGGTGACCGCACAGTACCCGCTTGGTCACGATGACGAAACACCGCGACAAAAAAAGGGCAGTGTCGACTGCGCCGTCTACATGATGCGCTTTATCAAGCAATTACTTCGCGGTGAAAAGCTACGGATACCACACACAGACGTCCCCTATCTAAGATTAAAGTATGATGCTCACATACTTAAGGAAGGACGCGCATCCGGCATCAAGCAACGAGAGATGCCTCCAGCCGTGGGGAAGTAAGATTCTTAAGCACCGGCATTATTTACAAATGTAAAACAGTTTTGTCGATATTATTTTCAATTCAATTGATTCAATTCATTGTTTGCTAGAGACATGGCATAAATTTCAATGTAAATTTAGTATTGTTCGTTATTGTTTCAGATTCAATCATTTTTTTCTTAACATTCCATAGTACCGTTTGAAGGTCCTCGCTGCTTTATAAAATGAAGTATATCTGTAAAAAATGACGCTGTCACTATTAAAATATTGTGTTACACTTTAACAATACGGATCTTCGTGCAATATTCACCGTTACCGTTTAACACCAGGGGTACCTGGTTGATCACATAGTCTCCATTTAGATATTAATGGTGGATGTTTAACTCTCTATGTCCCTATTTAACATATGGCGGCTGTTGTTAAAGGTAAGAGACCCTATTATACTTTTGTTGTCTGTTTTTAAAGGTAAGAGACCCTATTCTACATAACTTTTTAAATGTCTTCATCAACTACGCTATGGATCTGTAAGCACGGAATTTTTTTATTAAAGTATGTCACCCATTACGTGTTGTTGTCTCCATTTAAAATATAGAATTACCAGGTAAAAACGGCATTCTTTGTTTATCTTTTGTCGTTACAGGTTTAATATTACCGTTCCCTTTTAATATTACGATTCACCACGTAAAGTTTCGTGATATTGTTTATTTGCGACTGTTGCCATTTAAACCGTGCATGTCATGTGTAGGAATGGGTTGGCATTTGCTTAAGATATATGGCTTGCCATTTAAAGTTCAGCATGTCTTTTTAACATGCGTCCTCCACGTTTAACATTTATCAAAGAGTAACAACGAAGTTAAAATTTCTGACAGAACGTCCCATAATTAAACAAAGTTCTATTACAATGTAGTGACCCTAATACACATCAGGGTTCTTATTTGATAAGTGAAAACATCACTAAACAGGACAAAAACTGTCATTCCATCATTTTCTACACTTTGGCGTACCGCAGCAGCCTCTCCACATCCCTCTTATAGGATACCACTCGATCGAGTTTTGCGGAGAAAGATGCTGCTTTTTCCGCCAGATCCCGGACCAAATCTTCCAGAAACCACTCCCGGGGATAGGTCATCGGCCCTGCAATGAAGACCTGAACGATTTAGAGAAATATTTCTAAACACACATAGGTAAACCGTACGATATGCAGTACCTCCAGTTGCGACACCATCGGCAGCAGCGGGAGACGTACCCCTCGTCCTTAATTGCGAAGGACAGAGCTCATAGAACGCCACCAGGGCAGCAATGTTTTGGATTGCCTTCTCGATTTTCTCGGGTCTACGGCTGGAATAAGTGGTCTTATTCACCGTGGCCGTGGCCACGAAAGCGGGGGAATCGTAGGGGCCTTCCCTGGCGGTGGAGTATACCGGCGTGGAACGGTGCGTCTTCTGGCAGTACGCGTTGAGAATTCCCACATACATTTTGTTGGGTCTGCGTATAACATCTGGGTGTGTCTCTAGTTTCCGATTCTTCTTTAAATACAAATCTATTTATCAGAAGTTTGAACTATTTCTCGAGTCCGACGCCAATAAATTTGACGTTTGAATTCCAAAACCAAATTTAATTGTATTTGATAACACTAAATTACACTGACGGGTTAATCAATGCACACTTTCCCAATGCTAACTTACTAGACTCCGTTGAATTCATGTATTATTCAAAATGTTTTGCCACGGTTTAACTTCGTGTGTCACCCGTTAACATTAAGACTTTTCGTTTAACTATCGAACCCTTCATTTAACTATTTGAGGACAGGTAACAAATTTCTTGTTGCTATGGTTACATATCAGTCATTGACAATTAAATAAGTTAGTTTAATTTATTATCTTACATTAAACATATTAGCTGTGCGGTAATGGTAATCGTATCTGGTTAATAGTCGGTGTATAAGTTGAAATATAAACGTCTGCCAAAATGATGTAGTCTCCGTTTAAACTACGGTGTCTTTGTTTAAGTATATTTGGTGCAACTTATGTTTAGGAGTCCAAGTGTAATTTTACGAGTCTCCGTTTGATGTTTCATTCCATGTGACAATATTTGCTAAACAAATATCCATAACTTAAGTTTCTTGCCACAGAGATTACATAAATTTTAAATAGTCGTGACACTGATTTTATTTTTCAGAATTAATGGCGAAAGTAATTGATATTGGTATTTGATGCAAGCGGTTAGTATTAAATTTTAGCAATTAGTGATATGTGTTTAAATATAGATGACTCTGTTTAAATATCAATGACTCTGTTTGAATTCAGACGACTCCATTTAAATTTAGACGCCTCAATTTAGATGACTCAATTTACAAAACGACAGCAAACCGAATATAATCTTTCACTCCGCCCACTTCTTGTCATTCAGATCTTGGAGCAACTTTTGTACACGTGCCTTTCGATCTTTTAATCCTTCAAGTTTTTGCGTTTAGTGCACGGACCAGGTGTTCGAAAACCCACTCCAACTCTTCACCGCTGGAGTAATCCCCGACGCCTCGTGAAGGCCCTGCAATGGAGAGTTCAAGGTTTACGTATGGAAGCAGGTTTTTTTTTAACATTCAAGTGAGAAGTCTTACAATATGACGTCCCTGCATCGGAGACGTCATCGTCAGCAACGAGGGACTTGGTCATCTCCACACTGCAGGAAGGACACAACTGCTTCAACGTCACCTCGGCAGCAATGTTCTGCGCCTGCTCGACACTTTCCTCAGAGGCAGCACCGGAGAAAGGGGTCCCGTCGACCGTCACCGTGCCCAGAAAGATGGGGTTGTTGTCGGGGCCTTCCTGGAGAATGGTGTACTCCGGCGAGGGTCGTCGTGTCTTCTGGAAAAATTCGGTTAGACGTGCCTTAAACATTGTTGTGGGATGTGGATAATATCTGCGTGTGTATCTTGTATCAGCTTGATGTTTACATAGAACCATAACTCTTTATATAAAAATGGCATTGGTTTTCGGTGAAATAAATGGAATATAGTAAATGGCATCGGTTACGTTCACGCTTGAACAATTCACGTATCAACATTAAATTCGAGTAATTAATAATAAATTCATATTGTATACTTTCACTGATTACGTTATATCGTAATTAGCTTAAATTCAATTCTATTTATGCCTGCGACGTTTCAGAATTTTCCAATGTAAATTTTCTAGTTTTCATTTTATTTTGTAAACATCAATGACGGTCTTTAATCTATAATGCTAACTATGCGAAACTCCTCATCACCGTTTTAATATAATCGTCATCACTTGCCCCTACGCGTTACCGTTTAACAATCGGTCCCCGCGTTTAAGTATCAAAGAGCTCAAACGAGCGGTCTCTTAGATTAACAATACGTGTCTCAGTTTATTATTATGTGTCTCCCTTTAACATTTGCTGTATACGTTTGGATTATCTTGTTTAAATATCGATGACCCTGTGTAAATACTATTTTCACTGTTTACAAACAGTCGCGCTTTTTAATGTCGTTACCCTTTTACAAACGTCCATGTTTATAATTTAGTGCCGATGTTCAAATATTCACGTCTCTATTTAAAGATCAAAACATTTCAGCGTAACAAATTTCTTTCCCTTAAAAAATTTTTCGTTCAAACAAAGTTCTATTACAATAAGTGTAGACATACTAAATTATACATCTACAAACTGAAAACAACATTATTTATCAAAAATTGCCACGTCCACCTTCAAGCCCTGGAGCAGCTTCTCGACATGGGCCTTGCGGGTTCTTATTCCGTCGAGTTTTACGGAGAGGACTACTTCCTTCTCAGCAAGGTCGACGAGCATGTCTTCCAGAAACAACTCCAACTCTTCGCTGATGGAGTGCTCGCGGGCGAGTGAAGGCGCTACATCTGAAGGCTCTACAGTGGAAGGCCCTGCAATGAAGGCTTTAACAATTTAGAAAATTATTAAATTTTTTAAACATGCGCATAGAAATCTTGCAGTATGACTTACCTCCATATGATCGATCGTCGGCAGCAGCGGGAGGCGTATTCATCCTCCCAGGGTATGAAGGGCAGAGATCATTGTACACCCTTTGCTGTTTTCACAGGGTAAGGACTGGAGTAAGTGGTCCCATCCACAGCCACCGTGCCCACAAAGGCGGGGATGTGGTCGGGGCCCTCTCTGACGATTGAGTACTCCGGCGACGTCCGGCGTGTTCTCTGGCAGAGCTTGTTGAGAAGGGACTTATACATATTTCTTTGTCTGTGTATAATATGTGGATGTGCCTCTGGTTTCCGTTTATTGTTTAAATAAAAATCTAGGGGTCGCATGTTCGCCTAACTTTCTCCGTGCATTGACGTTTACGTGTAGAAATTGAAATTCAAATTTAATTGCACTAAATAGTAATGAATTCGCATTCGCACTAAAACTCGCGGACATCAAACGCTTGCAATGTAACTCGCGGTAACAGTTATAGATGAGGTGACATCTGACGTTTCGAATTCGAAAATCAAATTAACGTGAGTAAGTAGTAATACAGTTCAACGAAGGGAGTAGTCCACATAAGTTTTCTCCCCGCCATTAATTCAAATTCAAATTGTTCTTTCCCAATGACATGGCCACAACATAATTACGGACTTGTATTAGTCCAACGGCTGTACTCTTGTGTAACTGAGTTAAATTGGTTAAATGTTAACTGTATTGCTTAACTATCACGAATGTTGTTTAACATCACGCGTCTCTGCCTAATGAACCGCGTATCCATTTAACCTCAGTTGTCACATCCGTAGATAATACCCGTTTACGTTTAACATTCGGTGACCCCATCCAAGTTATAAAGAACAAGAATTTAATTGTTAATTCGCCTGTTTAAATACAAAAAGTAAACACGCAAAACTTATTTGTTCCATTTAAGAATTATTCTTACGCGATTTCATTACAAGATTCCGAATGGATGCCAACACTTCAGTTCAAACGAAACCGTGCCCTTTTTAATCGGGAGAACTACTTCTTACGGGATAACTTCAAAAGAAATGAGAACTCCATTTGTAAACAGTTTGCACATGTAATAAAATAAGTCTTATGCTAATTAAATAGTAATTAACATATCGAATTAGATAATGAAGCTCTCCATGTTTAAAAACAGGGGTCACTTGCAATACCTATGAAGCACTGTCCTGATAAACGACTATGTTTCCATTTTCACATTCCTTGAATAAGGTGAAATATGAATGAATCTCAAAATGAAGTGGTCTATGTTCAAATAATCATTTAAGTTTCACTTATCCTATGAAAAATAAAGTACTATCTTTTTAACTATTTACGTAACTATTTAGAAACTATGAATCCCGTTTGATATAGAGTGTCTCCCTTTAAATCTGTGTGTTACCAGTTAAGCTCAATCGTTACCGTTTAACATCGGGAACCACCGTTTAAATATATACGTCCCTCTTTAAATAGCAAATGTTTACACTGAAACAAATGTCTTTCCCTTCATAAATTATTCCTTCACAATGTTGTTAGTCGGCGACGGTTTCATTGCAAGATCTTCAGTTGTGCCCGGATGCGTGGCAACGGCTGCAATGTAACTCGCGGACCTCAAATGCTTGGGACTCGATCCTCCTTCGTCTAGGACGGCCAGGTTGCCTTCTCGTCACAGGCGGCCGCAAATGCAGATCGCGATTTTCGTCCGTAGGCCGCTCATTGTCGGGTATGGGGAATATGACTTCCTTATACGCCAGCTTGTAATTGTCGACGGTGAAATAGCCGCTTATAAAATGATGGACGTTGGTGTCTGTCTGCATTATTGCAGCACAAGCGTGTTTGCACGGGATACCAAAAACTTACCATCTGCGACATGAGCAAACTCGGGTGGCAAGATTTACAGAGTTGCTGCACTGGTCAATAAATTCGTAACAATCATCGACACAACGACCAACATGAAGACTTCGGCTGTCCTCAACAAGCGCCTCAACCTTCGAATGTATGTCCGCGCATAAGTAGGTCTCCCATTTGTTCGCTTGCTCACGATGAGTGCATAACATGCGCATCAACTTGAACCTGCGCAACGAAGATCATAAATTTTGAAGAAATTGAAGTGAAATATTGATACTTAAACAGAAAGCCATATCGTTAAAAGGTATTGTAAATAATTAAACGGTAAGCCCGAACGTTACACGGAGACAATGACTTTGAAACACTTATGTGGTATTTTAAATACCGACAATGTGTGCTAAATGATAAAGCAAAAGTTTAAGCGGTATATACGAACAAAAGTCGACTACTTTATCGCCTCGACCATTTTCGTCACCGGCAAATGACGAGCTTCTTTGATCCAAGCATTGAACGACTCCGCGCGACGTTTGAATACATCTCCCCCCAGCGTTCACCTTTGAACAGATAATTCGACCAATGTGCCATATCCGACTTATGAATCAACCACTGATAGGCTTCGGGTGATGCGACCTGCAGTTCATTGACGGTGTCATCGAATTCTTTAGCCGTCGATGCCCACGCAATACGAAAGTATATAGACCAGCACTCCTCCCTCAATGCCTTCCCAAGTCTGACATTGGCTTTCATAAAATTGGCTTTCAAGTGCCGAAGGCAGTACGCATATGGGGATGAAGGGAAGACTCTAGCAATCGCGTTGACAAGGCCCTTTGACCTGTCCGACACGAATGTAATTATCTCCTCGTAATCGCCGTCGTCGTATAAAGCATCACCTAACTTGGAAATGAACCACGTCTAGTTGGCGTCGGTCTCATTGTCGACAATAGCGAAGGCGACGTGGAAGAAGCCATTGTTCCCATCTTTTCCTGTGGCACCCAACAGAATTCCCAGGTACTTTCCCAGGAGGTGGGTATCATCGAGAAACAGCAGCGGCCTGTATGCCCGCTTGAATCCCAAAATGCACGCACCGAAAGAGAAGAACGCACGTTTAAACCACTCACTGTCTCTATCCACAAATGCAATGCTACCGGGGTTCGTCTCAACCACCTTATCGACGTACCAAAGCAACAAGTCGTAGCTGGAGACATCGCTGCCGTCGAGGGTCACCCGGGCATGTCCTTTCCCAACCAAGCCTGCTTGTATGGAATGTGGACACTATGCTCCAGCAACATGTCCATCTGAATGTCGATGGCCTTGTACAAGGGCCTGTCCTTGAGCTTCTGGATCACTCGTGTGCTTACCCATTTTTTGGACCCTTTCGGGTGTGACGCCGAGCCAATTCCACCGCCGCAAGTGTGTGACGGGTCCATTGTCTTGATTCTGAATGTATTTCTGTTATATTCCTTTGATGCGTGCACGCGCCATTCACAACCACCGGCAGCGCATTCCACAGTGACCCGGTGTTTTTCGTTCTTTACAAATTTGAAGTCAAAGTTCCATTTGATGGCAAAATTTCGAAGTGCGTCTCTAAAATGTTCAACGCCTTGAAAATGTTGTCCGACGTCCAACGACAGCATTTCAGGTGTTCTGACGAGGAAGGTACGCATGCAAGACCGTCAGGGTCGCTATGAGGTGGAACAGAAGCGCTCCCAGATTCCGAAGTCCTGCCAACACTTCAGTTCAAGCAAAAACGAACAAGATTTAAGCATAAACTTCATTTTGTTAAACGGTAAATATAAAATTGTAAACGTTAAAAGCGATAGTTAAACAGAGACTCCATAATGTAAACGGCATAGTAAATAGTTAAGCATTAACGTGAGAACTTACACGGTGAACTCCAAAATTAAACCTTAACGTGTCCAACTTAAACAGAGAAGAGAATTACTAACCAATACCTAACATATACAACTACATAACTGTCTGGGACTACCACATTATCACGAGAAGAGCTCGTTTTCAGTAGGATGCGATGACGCGCCATCCGTCTCGACAACAAGATCAACTACACCGCCTTTTAAGATGGAGAAAACATGACACATGCGCTGAAAGTCGACCTCGTTTTCTATCGGGAAAACCGTATTATGTCCATCGGGTGTGACAAACTTCACCCTCACACGGGAAGTATCGAGACCCCATCTCTGACATATCTCAGCTAACACAACCTCCCAAGTAGTCAGCGCCGTGAACATGAGCACTCGTCCCTCCTCGTTGTATCTAGCAATAGCACAAAAACTCTCCATAATACCGGCGAACGGGCAGACCTCAGATGCGAAAGATAAGAAGAAGAAGATGTAATTGGCATTCTAAACTCTCTTTCAGGAAAAGCCAACATGAAGGGAAAAAACCCACAATTGTGTGCATTAAGGGCGAACATGACGTGATGTGATCGGGCGTTTTTTTTCCACCATTTCCAAAGGCAAAGATGAAATCTCATACCAAGGACACATTTAAAGTGACGGGCAGGGGGTAGACGGGAAGTAAACTATAACGGAGGGGCTGTCCAGGGTGTGCAAAAGTTGGAGAGGCTTTTAGGAAGTTTGAAAATTCGCAAGGGGTGAACACTAATTTTTCCTTAAACAAATATAATTACTTAAGTTGTTTTTTTATAAAATGGGGCAAGCATATCTAAAATCAGGAGGGTGGACAATACACAATAAGGGTTTGATTAAGATTAAAATATAAACTAAATTATTTTTTTTTATTTTTCTTTATATTGTTTTATCAAAGTTTGATTAAGAGCAAAAAAATAACTCACGGGGTTGTGATTTTATTTCAAACATGAATTTATCAATCATATATCCCATGAATAAAAATATTTTATTTAAGTTGTACCAAAAATTAAAAAAAAATTAAAATCATTCTATTCAAGGATTAAATCAACAGTTATTATTCTTCATATTTATGGAAAATCACATCTGTTGTCATCCCATATCATTGGACATAACATACAAGATAATGACGGTTAAAATATAGGTAAAATGATACTCATATAATATAATTATTTATTTTTATTTTCATCTTTAATATAGGATAATATAAAATAAATTAAATTATTTAAATGGTGACCCAAATATTTGGCTACTCTTTGTTGAATCACCGAATGTAAAAAATTTAATTAGTATTTCAACTTTAAAATTACTTGTAATTTAGTCACTCACATAATACATCACCCATTAATCATATTCGGATAGTCATGGGATTATTTTTTAACCCTATAAAATAAGTAATTATAACACTTTATATTTTTTATAAAAAGCCTTTAATTAATACCTAACCTTTCTTTTTCATTTATAAATAACTATTTTTTTCCTTTAAAAAAACTTTATATGTAAATAAAAAGGAAAAAGGGATAAATGAGTAAAATAAATCCCAAAATTGATTTCATTCCAATTTAGTATCTAAAATTAAATGAATAAAAATTAGATGTCACCCAAATCCAAATCATCCTCAAATCCCTTTCTCATTAAATTCACAATTCCTCAATTCTTTTTGCCCTAAAACCTCCAAAGTTCAACACACTATGAAACTGCCTTAGCCCTACCATCCCTTTCCCAACAAATGGCGCAGCTCCTCCTTCTGCTCATCCTCCTCTTCACCCCATTGCCGGCGTCGGCCGGCCCCGCGGCGCCGGCCGACGCACAGGCAATGCGGACCCTCGCGGCCAGCTTCGGCACCGGCGCCGCCGACGTCGGATGGTCCTCGACGCTGGACCCTTGCGACTGGCCGTGTGTCAGCTGCGCTGGAAGCCGCGTCTCTGCAATCCAGGTTGGTAATCGTAGCCTTTCCGGCGCCCTCCCCGCCGATGTCTTTCTCAATCTCACGGCTCTCACTCGGCTTGAGCTCATGGAGAACAATCTCTCCGGTCCGCTCCCCTCCCTCGCCGGCCTCTCCTCTCTCGAGGTCCTTCTTCTCCATAACAACCAGTTCTCCTCCGTACCCGCCGACTTCTTCTCCGGCTTGACCTCTCTTCTCTCCGTTTCCATTGACAATAACCCGTTCGCTGGATGGACGATTCCGCTGGCGATCACTGACGCTGCCGGGCTTGTTAACTTCTCCGCTAACTCTGCCAATATCACTGGCTCTATGCCAACGTTCTTTGCCACCGATTTCCCGAGTTTGAACCATCTTGCTCTTGCGTATAACTTCCTCTCTGGTCCCATTCCGGAGAGCTTCGCCTCGGCCCCCATTCGCTCCTTGTGGCTCAACAACCAGCAGGGAACTGGGAGGCTCTCCGGCCCCATTGATCTCATTCAGAACATGACATCGATGGTCCAGCTTTGGTTGCAATCCAACTCCTTCTTCGGCCCCATACCGGATGTCTCCTCTTTGGTTAACCTTCAGGATCTTCAGCTTCGGGATAATCAGCTCACTGGAATCGTTCCCGGTTCCCTCACCTCTCTCAAATCTCTCACTACTGTCACTTTGACGAACAATTTGTTGCAAGGGCCCGTGCCTGTGTTTCCAAAGAATGTAGGCACTGTGGATGTGAATCCCAAAACGGAAAGCTTCTGCCTTGACGAGCCTGGTGAATGTGATGCGAGAGTCAATGTCTTGTTGTCCATTGTGAAGGATTTTGGCTACCCTGTTCGGTTTGCTGAGAATTGGAAAGGAAATGACCCTTGCAATGGGTGGATGGGGATCAATTGTTTAGCAGGGAATATCACCGTTGTGAACTTTCAGAATATGAATCTCAAAGGGATTATATCGCCAGATTTTGCGTCATTGCCTTCGCTGCAGAAGCTATTACTTGCGAATAACAACATTTCTGGAACTATTCCTTCATCATTGACGAATCTGGCAATGCTGAGTCTGTTGGATGTGTCCAACAATGCACTTTGGGGCGTTGTCCCAAAGTTTGATAGCCGTGTTTTCGTGAACACCAAGGGAAATGTGAATATTGGGAAAGATGCTCCTCCGCCACCAGCAGCAGGTTCAAACCCTCCCCTGCCGCCAAAAGATTCACCAGGTGAGAATGGCGAGTCCTCCTCCTCCTCTTCTGTAGGAGTCATCGTTGGCTCTGTGTGTGGTGGTGCAGGTGTTTTTACACTTATTGGAGCCTTGGCTTTCTGTTATTATAAGAAAAGGGAAACCAGGTTTGGTAGTGTGCAGCACCCAGGCGCAACAGTGGTACACCCACGACATTCTGGTTCTGGTTCTGATATGGTGAAGATATCCATTGCAGGCTCTGGATTGAATAGCGGGAGTGGGAATATGAGCCATACTAGCAGTGGAACAGGTGATCTGCATGTAGTTGAGACTGGGAACATGGTGATTTCTATTCAAGTTCTAAGGAATGTGACTAATAACTTCAGTGAGGAGAATGTCTTGGGTCGTGGAGGATTTGGGACTGTGTATAAGGGGCAGCTTCATGATGGCACCAAGATTGCAGTGAAGCGAATGGAGTCTGGTGCAATGGGATCACAGGGTCTGAGTGAGTTCCAATCTGAGATTGCAGTCCTCACCAAGGTCCGGCACCGGCATCTGGTCTCTCTGCTTGGGTATTGTTTGGACGAGAATGAGAAAATCCTTGTCTATGAGTATATGCCTGGGGGGACACTGAGTGACCATCTTTTCAATTGGAACACCAGTGGGCTGATTCCCTTGGAATGGAAGAAAAGATTGAGTATTGCTTTGGATGTAGCACGTGGTGTGGAATATCTACATAGCCTGGCACACAAAAGCTTCATCCACAGGGATTTGAAACCATCCAATATCCTACTCGGGGATGATATGAGGGCAAAGGTTGCAGATTTTGGACTTGTTCGGCTTGCACCTGATGGAACATGTGCTTCTGTTGCAACAAGACTTGCCGGGACTTTTGGTTATCTTGCTCCAGAGTATGCAGGTAATTCTCGATCTCATGATTTAGTTTCCTTTTTTTTTCTTTGATCTATACATTCATTAAGTTTCTTGTTATGTGAGAGGAGTGCATGAAAGTTCTTCTCTAAGCATTGATCCAAATATTGTGCCCTTGTAGACAATTTTCACTAATTTGTGGAAATTTCGGTTTAAGTGCTTGGTTTGTGATTCCGACCTGATTCTGTATCTATAGGGGATAACAATAGATTTTTACGATAGATAGTCATGGTGTGGTTAAATCTGATGATACAGCAAAATAGGATGCTTTGTTTATGGTCATTTTCTTAGGTAATGCACATGAGTGACTGTTGATGGAGTCAATCTGCTGACACACAACATGATAAATTTTACTGCAATGTTTCAGTGGAGTATTTGTTAAACTCCCAAACAACCAGATAGCCAGTTGTCCTGTGCACAATGATATAGAAAGAGACATCGCATGCAAGCAAAAGATGGCAGGCAGAAATGATTAACTAACTTGTTACTAAGTAGTTCAGCCTTTAGTGTAAGGTGCTAACTGTATTATTGTGTCCTTTGGCTTTTATGCATTTCATTTGATTGTAGGGCTGACCTTTTTTGCGGATTCTGCTTTTTGTTTCAGTTCAAATCTTTTGGCTGTAAGTTGATAAGAGCAAACAACCATTGGGATTTTTGGGTTTTTTTTTTAAGGCTAATAATAGTTCAAAATGCTCATGTTCTATGTGATGTTAGGCAACATTAAACAGTGATCACCTGAGTTTATCTAATGATTTAATTCCTTTAAATTATTCAAGGTGGGAGCAATTTTCAAGAACTAGAAGGATCCTTTGTATTTTCTAGGAATAGTTTCTTAATTCATGAGCCTCGGTAAATTCTTGTACCATACTTGAGTATCTTATTTTTTGGCCTCCTAAGGTATCAATTTCTGCATCCAAAGTGAAAAGGAAACATGCACAATATGTGTGGAGAACCTGTGTATTTCAATATGAAAACTTAAAAGTTTTCCCTTATTTTTATGTGAAACATCAATGAGAGGTACAGATGGGATCTTCTTGGCAAACTTAATTGTCATGCTTGATTTGTTTACTTACTACTAGTATAACTAAGCTATTAAAATTGTTATCATTTTCTATATTTTTTGTTGCTTTCTGCATGAATTATAGTTTGATTCTGCTTTATGACCAGTAGTTGACCATTTAATGCTTGGTGATGAAATTGCCATGGTTGTTAATGCTTCTCAATTTGTTTCCACTCTCCTGTTAACTGGAAAGCATTTATACTATTTTAAGCTTATGGTTGTCCAGAAGTTTTTGAATAAAATAGGTAAGTTAAATCATTTTCTGATATTTACCTTTTCACTTTTATGATTATTATTTTTCAAGAAAACATTTAGCTCCAAGAGAGCATAAGCATATCACTGGTGACAAGACGGCCAGAAAGGTTTAATTGAACACAATACAACTTTTTGTATGATCTTGATTAGCTTGCTAATCTGACAAAGCATTGTTGGTCATGATGCTTTGATAATTTATCCTGCCATCCTGTGCTTGCTTGTGTTCTGGCATTTTTGTTACTTATTTTTTGTTACTTATTTTTGTGGGTTTCTTGCTGTTGTAACTTTGCTAAACTTTCATGCTCTTAAATTTGCAAATCATCCTCAATTATGAGTTCGCTGCTGTTGTTATAGGTATTAACAAGTAATAAGACTAAAACAACTCATTATAAGCTCAAATAATTGGTGGATTATCATTATCTGCCTTTTTTACATGATTTGTAGTACATACATTGTCTGCACGCCTAGCCTAAGCTTTCAGTTAATAATCTGATGTTCTGACAGTGACTGGGAGGATCACAACCAAGACTGATGTTTTCAGCTTTGGTGTGATATTGATGGAGTTAATCACTGGTAGGAAAGCACTAGATGAAAGCCAGCCGGAGGAAAAGATGCACTTGGTGACTTGGTTCCGTAACTTGCAATCGAACAAGGATAAACTCTGGAATGCCATTGACCCAACAATTGATCTGGACGTGGAAACATTTCCAAGCGTGCTCAAAATAGCTGAGTTGGCTTTCCATTGTAGCGCAAGAGCACCCCATCAGAGGCCCGACATGGGCCATGCAGTCACTGTGCTGTCATCCCTCACTGAGATCTGGAAGCCAGCCGATACTGATTCCGATGACGCCTATGGCATCGACCTCGAGATGCCATTATCCCAAGTATTAATGAAATGGCAAGCATCTGGAGACGGTAGATCCCTGACGGATGGTGCCTCGTCTTCATTCCTTTCAAGCGCTGACATCACTCAGACAAGCATTCCCACAAGACCTGCTGGCTTTGCCGAATCCTTCACCTCTTCTGACGGACGATGAAGTGAAGTTCTGCCCGACATAAAAGGTTTATCTTCTCTGCAACACAGGTCTGTTTTGCAGCTTTCTCCATCAACTTGAATATATAAATTTAACATAAGTTCAGAACCATTTTATGATGTCGCTTTTACTTTTTTTTTTTTTTTTTGTTATATAGAAGTCTATAAGTCCTTTTGATCATTGTAAGGTTTGCATTTTGGCAGTTTTACATCATTTTGTTCGTAGGAAATAATTTCTTTGTAGCTTTTTTTTCTCTCTTGGCATATTATATGGAGCCTTTTTGTGGCTATATATATATATATATATATATGTAGTGAGTGATCTGAAGTGTAATCATAAGCAACTTGCAATTGCCTGGAAAATATCATATGCGAAATTTAAGTGCATGAATTTCCAGGCATGATGATTAGAGAGCTGTAACATGCATATGATTTATGTTCCAAATGTTCCATTCCAATTATAGGACAGAGAATGCATAGTCCCACATTTGGGACATTAAGTACTATTGAACGGGAAGGTTTCTTTTGTGAATCCAGTTGGATCATAATGCAAGGAAAAGCTTAGGAAGATGATCACAAGATGAGGTACATCTCTGTCTTTTGTCCCGGAGATATTCTCTTCTCTTTTTATTCTTAGAATTTTTTTTTTTGGATAGGTTATTACTTCAGGTTTTTTTTAATTAGTTAAGAATTGGTAGAATCTGTATTTTCCTCAACTAATCTTGCGACTCCATTTATTTTTCTTTGTTGTTCTTGTTTTTTTTTAAAATACTCTTAGTTCAAATTATCTTTTTTTTTTAATGGTATTTGCTTTAATTCTATTTTACAAAATTGGCAAAATGAGATGCTTGTATGGTTTCTGAAAATTGACGGAAACTTCTTCTTCTTTCTTTTTTATGAGAAAAGGGCGCGTCTCTTTATATTAAATAGTATCACTAAATAAATATGTAAGCCATAAACACCTTGTGTATTTCTGTATATATATCTGCCCACAACTTTAGGTTTATTAGCACATTGATATTTGGTTTTTTGTATAGAGTGTCTACGTTTGTACTAAAATAATGATACAAGTGCGTTAGATATGAGCTCCATTTTTTTTCAAACTATATATTAGAGAGGTTCAGTCATTTACGAATGTCCGTAAATAAGCAATCAATGTCCGTCCGCTCATTAGCCGTTGGATCAACCATGTCCGTCCGCCCATTAGCCGTTGGATCAAGCATGAAATGGCTGTCCAACTGGATTTGCACCCTACCCGGAAAATATACATCATTATATTCACAATGTTTATGAATAGTATTAAGTGAGATTAATAGATGAATAAAAATTTTTTTAACTAAGTAACCACTAATTTTACGTCAAAGTATAACGTGAAAAACTATTCACGTACATATTCACCTTCTCTTTTTCTGAGTATATATATATATATATATATATATATATATATATATATATCATAAGAATTAATCCAGCGACATCCCAAATATTAAATAATAACCACCCAATTAAAAATAAATAAATAAATAAATAAATTAGTAATGAATTGAGTTTCCTGATAACAGTAGGACAAAAGTCTATATTATATATAGAGAGCAGAGTTTTGATCATATGTTTTGACAAACAGAGAATTTTGAGAACGGCAAACGCGTTGTGCGACCAAGAAACAAAGTTCTGGAGATTGAAATTGTTTTCTGTGGCTCAAAATGAAAACAACGACTCAATTTCTTCATCACTGAAAAGAAAATGAATATGAAAGTGAAAATGAAAATGTACTACTTCCTCCGCGTTGTCTTAGTTTGGTGTTTTCATGCGCTGATTTTGTGTGGTATATTATAATTATTTGCCATTTTATTAAATAAGAATTAATTTTAATAATCATGTTTGTATAATAAATTTATTGAATTGATTGCTGTGAAAATTGTTAATTTCTCCGAGGTCCACAATATCAGCATTAAGTAAAAATCTACTGTTTTTGTTATTGTTGCTAAGATTTTTCCTCCCTAAAAAAATCTTTTTTTAATTTTTATTTTTAACAAAACGGTGTTCTAGTTGATCCTAAATGAGCCCAGTTTTACTTAAAAACATAAAATTAAAAAAAAAAAACCTCCAGAATCATGATAAGTAAATATATTTTAAAATTTTTCAAAAATTATGTTTAGTGTTGATTAAATTAAAATAAAATAAAAAAGCTATTGAAAAACTGGGATTGATATTTCACATTTCAACATTTCAATGAACAAGGACTTAGTAAATACAGAAGAAAAAACCCCCCCTTCAATTTTCAATAAACATACACACACAAAAAGGAAGAAAAAAAAAAGAAGCTTTTTTCTTAGTTTTCCATTAATTAGACGTTTTTCACGGTTATTCAAATTATTAAAATAAAAAAACTCATGTTATGATGATAATCGTGATTGGATACGACATAGATTGACTCCATAAATTAAGAAATATATAAATACATACATATATGGAATTGACCCATACGAGGACTGAATATAATAAAGAAATGTATATATATATATATAGACATTATGATGAATGAAATGACATAATATATAAATATAATACGTACCATTAATATATAATTGACTTAAAAAGGAGAGAGACCATATAATACACCAAAGAGCATTAAATTTGGGAGGAATTGAATGATGTAATTCACCGACTGAAATTTAAAAAATTAAGATAAAAAGAAAATGAAACTGTATGTGGTCAAGATGGTTGAGTCCATGTTCAACAAGTCTAATTTTTGAAGATTTCTTGGCTTGATCCATTCTCTACTCTGACTTGTAAATGGTCTTTATTCCACCAAACTTGGGTGATTGATTCATTAATTACCTTTTAATTTTTATTAATCCTTGATTAAAAATCAACTGAGGGTATATTATATACATATAGAGTAGAAACACATATTTTCTAGAATACTTTCTTGTAATAGTTCTTAACCATACATTAGCAAATAAAAATAATTTAAAAATAATGAAAGTTCTTGCAACTCTCCCACATTTCAAAAATATCTCAGGACTCACTTTTTTAAATATCACATCTCTTTTCTTTATATTTGCCATTAAAGATTATATATAATTTACGATAAACTCTTATCTCCTTTTTTTCTTCAAAATAAAAGCCCTACAATTTTTTTATGAAATCAGTCACATGAATTACAAAAAATAAAAAAATCACATAAAATTTGTTTTCAAAATAATCAATAATATATATACAACATAAATAACCCACCTCATACATTTTTTATTATTAGATATCAACTGTGTGTTAGAAAAGAATCGAAGCTTCAATCTCCAGTATGAAAGTTAAATTAAATTGTAATTACAATAAAAATAATTATTAAAAAAAAATTCAAAAGTATTTATATGTTACCATTTCAAGGATTCCAAATTAAAAAAGCCAAAAAAAAAAAAAAAAAAAGGAAAAAAGGTAGTTGACCATGAGTTGGTCAACCGGGTCAACCTTGTAAGCATCACGTACGTTTCCTGGTTTACCATTTCCACTAATTTGAATCAATGAATCAAAGCATGAAAAAAGTACACGTACATACACACTTGCTGTCTCACAACCGCGGTTTTACAACACTTTCAAACCTTCCGTTTTTTCAACATTCAAATCCTCAACCTCTTTTTCTTCAAATATCTCATCCTATATACATATTATACATATCATTTATGTGTTTGTGTGTGCCGTGTGTGTGTGTATATATATATATATATATATATAAATGCACCCTTGTTCTCATTACTAATAATTTTTCTCTATCTCTAATGCCATCAATAGCAGCAAGAAGGCCAAGAAGGAATATGAGCTTGGCTAAGAATTCAAACATTGGTATTTCGATACCAAGTGATTTCCGATGCCCGATATCGTTGGAGTTAATGAAAGACCCGGTGACGCTTCCCACTGGAATCACCTACGACCGGCAAAGTATCGAGCAGTGGCTCGACACCGGAAGCCAGACTTGCCCGGTGAGCAACAAGGTGTTGGATAAGTATGCAACAGATGAAGACATAATGATTCCTAATCATTCAATCCGCAGAATGATTCAGGACTGGTGTGTGGCCAACCATTCTCACGGTATTGAAAGAATTCCAACTCCTCCGATTCCGATCACACCAGCGATCGCCGCGGAGATGCTAACTAAGATAACATTGGCTGCTCAGGACCGAGATCGAAACAGGTGCGGTGTTTTAGTACAAAACTTGATCGCATCGATCAAGAAGAGCGAGCGGAATAAAAGATACATTGAGGGAGCTTGTGCTGGCCATGTACTTGCTACTTCTTTTGAAGTCTTTGCAAAAGATGATTCACTGGTAGAAGAAATAGAAAGTTCGAAGAATATTATCTTCGAGGAAATTTTATCGGCATTGACACTGGTGTTTCCTCTTGATAAAGAGGCTCTCCATCATATCGGTATGCCAGAATCTTTGCGCCGAATTGTCTCTATCTTGAAATTTGGAACCATTGCAGGGAGACTCAACGCTGCATTGGTTGTGAAAGAATTAGTTTCTTCAGGGCAGGAGTGTTTAGCAGGTGAAACTCAAGGCTTGGTTCAAGCACTTACAAAGCTTATTAGAGAACCAGTGTCACCTCAAATCACAAAGGCATCCCTCACTGGAATCTATTACATGGTATCTTCTGATGAGAAGCTTGCATCAGAGTTTGCAGGGATGAATTTAGTATCATTGCTTGTTGAGAAGCTCGTTGATTTGGATAGAAGCACGTGCGAGAAGGTGTTAGCGGTGCTTGATGGAGTTTTCAGGTCGGAGACCGGGAGGGAAAAAGGGCGGGAGCACGGGCTCACTGTCCCGGTGTTGGTGAAGAAGATGTTCCGGGTTTCGGCGATGGCGACGGAGTTTGCTGTTTCGGCTTTATGGAGGTTGTGCAAGGACTTGAAAGAAGAATGTCTGATAGAGGCCGTTCAAGTAGGAGCATTTCAGAAACTATTGCTGCTCTTACAGGTTGGTTGCAGTGAAGGAACTAAAGAGAAAGTATCAGAACTATTGAAGCTGATGAATGGTTACAGAGAATTAGAATGCATTGAAACCATGGACTTCAAAGGACTCAAAAGGTCATTTTGATTTCGAAACAACGCTGCAAGACAGAGATTACACTGAATTAATGTACAAAGAAAAATACACATTATTTTTAACAGATATGTTCACAAAGTTTACATTGCCATGAATAAAACAATGTGACTTGTCACAAAGTAGTTGTTATTTGGTCCACACACAAAAAAAAACCACATTTAACATGCTACAAATGTGCATGTATATATATACATATAAGCTTTCAGATAGTTCACATTTACACATTTTGTGATCTTGATGGAGAAATTGCAAAGATGAATCAAATACCATTGTTGATTTCTGTTCGCTCTCGCTGTTGACAGGTTCTCATATTTCTGTCTGCACGAGAAGATCAGGTCACAGAAATGAGTTATTCACAGTTTGCATCAGCTTGAGTGCCTTTCTGTCAATGAAAACTGAAGGATGTCACCTACTTTGCAGATAGTTTCTTATTTTTACATAAAAATACTCACAAAGTCCACAACTTCCCATCAGCACGGAGAAAATAAATGTTCTGTAGAAGCAAAGAAATATACACACTTGTTGAAGAATAGGCACTTCAAGGATTAGCTAATACTTTTCAATAAATGCTAGAAATTCAAGACCAAAATACAGATGGCTGAGATATTTACAACAAGAAAGATGTTATACATCCCTCTGGAAACCACAGGCTGTTGAAATTCAAGAGGGCTGATGAATTGGTATCATGACTTTCGAAATGAATGCTACACTTCGAGTATTAAACCAAGATAAACCCCAAGTGCAACCAAAATATGAGAGGATGCCACGATAAAACTCTTAACGATCATACCAAAATTCAAATTTTCAAAGATTAAAGGCAAAGGTCTCAGCCCCATAAAAGAGACAGACAACCATGCATGCATGAATCAATCAACCCCATTTCATTAACAATGAAATAATTTTCTACAAAGATTAACAATGAAATAATAATTCTTATCCATGGAGACTAGTGTGAAAAATAAAACCAGGATGCCATCATTAACCAGTAAGTGCCCCAGAAATCACGGCTTGAAAAAGATTAGTGTGTTACATGTTCAGACCATGGAACTAGAAGTTCATGATCTAGAACTAGAAGTGGTCCTAATCTTAATTGGTAGAATAGCCAGCTGTAAAAGCATCTAGAGATTACGACAGTAAGCATCTGCAGAGAATCAGTTAGATGGCATGCAAATGAAATAAATGGCATCTGAATTTCAAAAGTTTCAGTTTAGGCAAAAAAACTATCCCATATAAGTCTTTGGTTGAATTTTGACTAACCAGAAAAAAAAAATTAAAAGAAGTGTTCCAGAAATCTAGGCAAGAAGATACGCCCGGATGATCCCCCTAAAATGGCATGGTTCAACCAAAGTTTAAAAAATTTACAAGTGCATGAAAACTGCAATACCTCTAATCATATGAGAACTCAAATAGATAAGTTCAGATCATCTAGACAATGAGCAAAAGCGCAAAATGTCACATTAAAACTTGGGACAGTCTTACATTCAATGAAATGGGGATTATGCATGTGCAAACACAATTACATGGAATATCTCTACAAACCTAACTTTTCAGCTCACTTCAACCTACTACTTTATTCGCAGCAATTTAAGAAATTTGATTATATCATAGTCATTTGCATCCACCAACAAAGTTAGGAATCACCACTCTGTTTGTTGCATGTGATCTATACAATACGCTTTTGTTGCAGTGTAGATTAACAAGCAGACTGTGATAGAAGCTTGTGCCTGTCACTCTCTTTAAGATAGCATCAACCAAATGTTGAACTTTCTACTATGGGAAGTTAGAACATATGTTTAGGATTGCTGTTCTCAAAAACTTTACCCCTTTAGCAATCAGCTTCCCCATAAGCTAATTAAAACAGGAAGATATCTGCTTCTGTACTTGAATAGTAACTAGCGAGAAACTCTTTATTTTTATGACGTGATGGCATATTGAGTAATGGTATTGATATATTGTCACTACCAATGACATGGACACATCAGAAATGAAGTTTTGGAAAGCTTGACAGCATCCTTCAAAAACTTAAATTGGTCATATGAATAGAAAGCCATTGATCTCACCTTTACACAATTCTAATTATGGCCAACAGATCATAACAGTTAAATATTTCTCTGATGCTTCTCAATCTCTTCCATTTCTTTTATAGCCTTGTGAAATTTACATATACAATATAAGCACCTGCCACATCAGATAATTCTTAGGCATAGAGTTAGTTTCCATAGTTATCGAGGTATTGAGATAGAAGTCTGCTTGTGCCTACCAATAAAGAAGGCACGTCGAGGCGCACAAAATAAGATTCCTTTGAGCCTTGTAGATCTGTGAAAAGAAATACCAGTATCATATGTTGTCCCTGATTCCAAGAAGAATCCACAATATTTTCAATACTTCATGACTTAAAAATGCCACATCTCAGTACTGTGCACACCAAAATCATAAGATCAGGCATGCATTCCCTTGACTTCGGCATAAACATAATGTTTAATTAGTTTGGTAATAGGGAAACCAAGATATAGCAAACTTGATTATTGAAACAATCCACAAGCATGATACCTTTTAATAATGATTAAATATTTATTTTTACAGAATGAAGCACTCAACAAGTTCATTTCCCATGAGTCATTAAGTGACCCAGATTTTATCTATTTCCATGTCAAATTTGTTCTGCGTTCTTCTATAAAAACAATCAGTGTCAAATTTCAAGTATCACCTATCATGCAAACGCTCCAAATTATTCGTGATCCATCTTGCACTACTACTTCTGACATTAGTAAAAGCATTACCATATAACTCAATATTAGTCACACCGAAATGTGTTGCAAATTGTGTTCTACACATCAGAAGCTTTATACCTTTCACTGAACTGGATAGCAGGCAGAGCAAACTATACCTCAAGTTCTGAGGCGGGGAAGCCTCAGAACAATTTTAAAAATGAATGTCTATGTATACCTGCATCCTAAGAAAACTGCAAACTCATATCCATGCATCCGACATAAGGTGAGGAATCAAGTCTCACCTTAAACCAACTAGTCCAAAACTAAGCTCACGCATCCAAGATAGGCTTCTTTGTATGAGAAAGAAAAGCATGTCCAAGAATGAGGTGAAAATACACTAGTCCAACCCGTCACCACTACAATTTGAGATTAGACTACCAGAATTCTCTGAAGTTATATGTGAAAAAAACTTCATTTCTTATTTCTTTTCTTCAAGTTTGGTGCATACAAAGCAAAGAAAGCATCCTCGTAAGCAAAAGTGCCTTGCATGTCAGACCTCCAACATGTCCTAATTCTACAAATTGACCCTCTACACAAACTTCATGCATTTAAAATAAATATTAAAAGTTATTTTAAGTCACAATAAGGAACCAACTGGCAGGCCAAAATCGTCCCAAGGGACAGGCCTCTTTCCCTCAAGCATTTGAGTGAGATGAACGTTCAAAGTCTGAATCTGGTACATCATACTCAGGCTAATTTCATTCATTTTAAAAAGAATATTTTAAAGTGTTCCTCATCAAAGGTATAGCCCTTTTCTATCACTATCAATTCCGCCAAATTCCTCTCATTAATTGCACCACTAACGTTCATGATTTCACAAGGAGCATTTATTGGTTATGAACCTGACCTTCAACCCACAATCCCCAACTAAATTTCCCCCTATAGATCAACAAGGAATAAATATTAGATTTCCAATGAAAAGAGATTTGCACCTCAAGAACCAAATCCTGGAAAAACATATGAAAATGTGGTATGTCGTTGATAATGTAGGTGGAATCAGGATGTCAAAATCTATTTGATGATGTTCGTTCTACAATCAAGATGTGCTCTTTCAATCAGTTCACAAATTCACCTTTCCAAATTCATCTAAATCATTCGATTCCAATAAAAAAGCAACTATTTTTCACAGCAAGAAAACCAAGAGCCAAGATCACCGATTTCTCATAGCGATCCCTCTCGCCGGAGGAGCAAACCTCTGACGTGCACATCAGCCAATGCTCCTTCTTCCCGTACAAATCTACAACGAGACCAATTAAACAAAATCCATCTGTGATTCTTCGTTTACTAATATAGAATGAGACGGAGAACAGACCGATTAGCTGGAAAACGGCAAAGGGGATGACCCCAGCGGTGGGGTGGAGGAAGAGGAAGGCGACGGCATTGAAGCGCTCCTTAAGGAGCTTCGGAGACGGAAAAGTTAGCAGCAGCGACAACGCCGCCTCGACCGCCACCACCACCGCCATGAGCGCCCACTGCAACTCCATCGATGGAGGTTTCTCTTTCCTTTGTTTCTTTTTCTTTTTCTTTTTCTTTTTTATGATTGATTTTATTTATCGTCCTTCATTGAGGATGAGGAGGTTTTTCAGTTAAGACCCTTTTTAACACTTTATTATAAATAACTTCGTGAAAAATATTTCGACAAAATTATTTATAAGTTTCTGTAATTTATATAACGTTACCGATCAGTTCCTATAGCTTTTTTCATTTTTTAATCTTTTATTGTTAAATATTTTTTTTTTAATTCTTGCCTCTGAAATATAATTTTAAAATACCAAAACTACTTTTATCTCCCGCAATAGACTGACAGTACCACAACTATAGAGATGTAAGTGGTTCGGGAATCCCCATTCCCACGAGAACTCGTCCCACGAGGCAGGGGTTCTCCGAAATGTTCCCCACAGGTGGGGAATGGGGGAAAACCCCTCCCCACTTAGCGGAGCGAGGCAGGGGAGGAAAGAGTATTCCCTACCCCGAGGGGATCCCCACCCGGCTTCCCATGGGAATTTCCAGACTTTTTAAATTATATATATATATTAAAAATAGCTTATATGATTAATTTTAATTATAAAAAACTCAATATTAGAATCGTCAGGTAAAAATGATTTTCATATAATTTTATTTTTAACTTTGATATTATTTATAATTTTATTTTATACTAAAAATTTTATTTATTATTCAAGGTGAAGCTATTTTATCAAAATGCTAGCGGTAGTGAATTCCAATCTAAATATTTTGAAGAATGAAAAGAAAATTAATGGAAATATAAAATTGTTGTACTAGTTTTTGTATTATGAATTTTATTAATGAATTTGTACTTTTAATTTACTTTCAAACTTTATGTTATTTGTAATAATTAATTTTGTCATCCTATATTATATTATGTTTATTTTGAAAAATATTTTGTATATTTTTTTATTTCATATATGATGCGTATAAAAATATGTTATAGAAAAAAAATTAGTGGGGTGGGGTTTCCCCGACCTCGCGGGAATCCCCGTAGGGAAGTGAGTGGGGGAAATTTCTCCCTAATAGGGAATTTTGAGACAGGGAATCCTGGCCTCATGGGAAGTGGGGATGGGGATCCCATTCCCTGCCACGCCCCACTCCACTTGCATTCATCACAACTAGTATGAGGGTTTATTTATTTATTTTTTTTAACATGCTTGGACTTTCTTATTAAGAACATGCGACATTTTCTTGCAGTCTTTGCTACTATGTCAGTCTTTCCTCTCTAAGCTTCATTTAAGACTGTGTTGTAGAGAACATCTTTAATGCTAGATGAGTCTAGAGTTGCTCGGTCCATATTGCATAGGGAGCTACATCGTTCCCCATCTATCTTAATGACACCCATCTCTTTTTTAGATGGTCTTATTCAACAACTCCAAAATGCTTCCTTTCTTAAACTCAAGAAGGGCATGAGATCCTTCCTTCAGCTGCGTGAGTGATGGTAAATCCCTTCTTTCTTTCCCCATCATTACTTGGAAAGTTAGTTGCTTATTCTTAGGGGCCTTTTGGTTCGCAGTAATGTGAAAACATTACCATGTTTGGTTACTATAGCAATGGTAATGTGAGATTACCAATAGTGAAATATTACTAGATGAGGTGGTAATCTGATTACCACCAAAATAGGTAGTAATCCAGATTACCAGGTTGGTGGTAATCTGGAAATTTTGTTTTTCCAATTATACCCCTACTTATTTAATCTAATTTCATATTATACATATTATCAAAACCCTAGTTTTGTTCCATTTTTATTAAAATATTTATAACATAATATATATAGTATAATTTAATTATTTATGTATCTAAATAATTTAAATTAAAAGTTTTAACATTTTATATGTAGAGGTATTTGAGTAAATTTATTTAATATATAATGTAATTATTTATATAATTTAATTGTTTATTTATCTAAATACTTTAAATTAAAATTTTCAAAATTTTATATATTGGGGTGTTTAGGTAAATTTATTTAATTATATATAATTAAATAATTATATATTAAATAAATTTACCTAAACACCCCTATATACTAAATTTTGAAAATTTTAATTTAAAGTAGTTAGATAAATAAATAATAAAATATATATATTATTTAATTATATATATAATTATATATATATATATATATATATATATATATATATATATATATATATAATTATATATTATAATTTAATTATTTATTTATCTAAATATTTTAAATTAAAATTTTTAAATTTTTATTTGTAGGGGTATTTAGGTAAATTTGACATATTACTGAGGTGATTACCATGACTAACCAAACATGGTAATGAAAGATTACTAGTAATATAAGTTCTCAACCAAACACAGGAATCTCACATTACCACAACATTCCCGGGCATATAACATTCCTGACCCCATTACCATGGTAATCTCATTACTGTGGTAATATATAATTACTGTGAACCAAACGCCCCCTTAGAGAGTTGCATGTTTGAGATCTATTTATTTGAGGACTTGTCTTCCTTAGTAAAAGCACCATGCTCATATTATATTTTTTTCCAAGATCCACTGTTGCAAGAAAATGGGTATAGCTTTGGCATGATCTATGAACTCCATGTCAAGTACCATAGGATAACCATCCATAGGATCTATAGAGAAATTCATTTGGCCACACCAATCTCCTATATATACCTTTATGCCACGAGCAATGCCAAAATGCCACAAATGGATCTTTGCTCTAAGTTTATGACCTTCAGAGCACAAGGGTCATTTACTTTAAGTATGTTATTTATAGCACAGGGGTCAATCAATGCATTCACCACTTTGCCTCTAACTTTGGCTTCCACAAGCAAGTGTCCCTTACAGTCTGGTTTTGGCTTATCCATCTTCGTCTAGATAATACTCAAGATTTGCAAAAAACCTATCTTCATTACTTGGCATTGCTCGTCAACTTCTATTTCTTGCATTAATGAGGAGAGCTTACTCTTCTTTGCCAAATGTGACTCATCACAAAAAAAGCACTTGATAGGCAACATGTCCCCTTCTTTATGCTTTTTATGTGCTTTGAAACTCCATTTGCCCTTCTCAAACTCAAGCTTGATGAGGAACTTGATGATGGAGATGGTTTGACAAGGTCTTGAGCACCACAAGTTGGATCTCTCTACTTGTTTACTCTTGTAAACTATCCACAAAAGCAAAGAGTGCTTTCTTGTCAAAAAAATCAAGAAGAGGTGGGACCTCCGTAAACTCCTTGACATGCTCACTAATGCTCCCTTTGTAAGTGAGGTGCAGATTCGTTTTTTTGCCTTTGACTCATGCTTAGTGTTCATATGATAAAATTGTCTCTTTTTAACTTATGCTTAAAAGTTTCACAAGAGCTAACATTAATACAGGGACCCACCACCCTAACTTCTCCATAACTGCAGTTAGAGGGAAGGTTTGGTAAGGGTATATAAGGCTAGAGGGACTCAGTCCCGCAGGCGATGTGGGACTATGGACCTGTGTTAACCACTGCGTCCCTAACATGCCCCCTAGGCCCACAGCGGATGTGGGACCCAAGGTCCTAGCCACAGCACAGCCCTAGATACCTAAGCTCTGATACCATGTTAATACAGGGACCCACCACCCTAACTTCTCCATAACTGCAGTTAGAGGGAAGGTTTGGTAAGGGTATATAAGGCTAGAGGGACTCAGTCCCGCAGGCGATGTGGGACTATGGACCTGTGTTAACCACTGCGTCCCTAACAGTATAGGCCTTTCTTTATTTAACCATACCATCTCCTCCACCAAACCATAGTAGGGTCGACATATTATGGGCCTTACAATATTGCTATAAGCTTCAAAAAAAAAAAAAATTATCAATCACCTTTGACGTTCCTTACCCTGATGCATGCCTTTCACTTAAGAACAATGACCCTAGGAGAAGTACTAGTTGAGAAAGAAGCATTAAGGGTATTATTTTGCGTCATTGCCCTCTTAACGAACCCCATCTCATCTTTTAAGCCCCTTAACTCGGTTAGGGACATTACCTTTCACCATTACCCTTCTTGAATTGCTACTTAGTCTCCTTGGCAATGTGGTTGGTCTCTCTTTGTAATCTGGACATCTTCTTCAGCAAAGGCTACTATGGATTAATAAAACCAAAGCTCTGATTTCACTTCTTCACATACCTAGACATCTTCACCAAGAACTTGTGGCATTAGATTGCAACCTTTGTTTGCAAGTCCGTCTTTTACCCTTTAGTTGCCTTAGCTTATACTAAGTTGCTCTCAAAACTTAGGAATATAAAAGGGGCTAAGATACTTTGGAAACTTGGAGAATGCTTGTATTATACTTGAAAAGTGTTTGGAAGTGAACTCTCCACCTGACTTCTACTTCTTCACTTTTTCATTTGGCCCCAAAGATAACTCCCATGCAGTATTTATATTACTTTATTTCCCTAATACACACTGGGTATTGACTCGACTATACGGTCACTAATGACTCTAAAGTTTTTTATACAACTTTACAAAACCCTACAAAAGTTTATGAAATACAAGACTTCTCTACATTATTCTAAATTATTTTACTCAATTCTATACTAAATTTTGTGGAAAACTTCTTTTTTTAATGCTAAATAAGTATGGAGTTGCGAAGTTCATATCATGCAAGACGTGATGGCTTGCAAATGAGTAATTTGGATCGTTTCTGCCATACCCGCTGCAAGCACGAGTATTAGATTGTTAGTGACTAAGTTAGGAATACATTGGTAATTTCAAATAAATTTGGATTTAAAATTAATAATTAATAAAAAAAGGTTTTTAAAAAATATGAAAAGTTTAAAAGACATTTTGTGGAGACAGAAGAATGGGGACTTTCTGATATTTTACTCAATATACAACTTATATAAATATATATATATATATATATATATATATATATATATATATATAAAAGTTTTTTTAATATTTTTGTAACTACAAACATTAGACACTGCTTCATCACATGATGATGAACTTTTTATCGCACCAAAAAGTCTTTGTCTTGAGCCCTGGACATATTATGTTAAATAAAACATTTAGTGAGAATATTGACTGTTTGATTTGAGTGGAATAAGAAATCATATAAAATATAAAACCAGACAAGAAAACTGGCATGCCAAATTGAATGCTATTTTTGAAGATGATTGCTCCTATGAAATTCATTAGTGGTTCCTAAGATTAGAATAACAAGAGCCATGATATCCAATCAAAATAAATACCTTTCTTTTCCAAAACCAGTTGAATGAAATTAGTAATTCTTTCAACTATAAATTTTCAATTGAGAACATGAACAAATCATTTCAGGCATATACATGGAATTTAACTGCAAACTTATTATTATTATTATTATTTGTGCTTTTTTTCCTCGAATCGTTGGTTCGGCATTGGTTTTGTTTTTTTTTTTTGAATTAAAGAACCCTGTGGGCTAATTTTATTGAAAAGAAGAAGCAAAGATACAACACAATGATAAATCTTGAGATAAAATCAATAGAGAAATTTTATAGGTAAAGAAAAAATAAATAGGAACATTTGTGAAAGATTCTTTACAAAATAATTTTATTATTTAAGATTCATTTCAAAACAACACAATGATAAATCACATTAAATATGTACTTGAAAACTCTTTATTTGGACTCTAACATGAAGAACGTTTGGTTGGAAACAAAATATGGATTTCAAGGAATTCCTTTTAAAGTTTGGAATTTGATTGTATAGAAAGAAGAGTTCATGAGCATATTGAATGAGGCATGCATACAAGTTTTTTCCTGTAGTTAAAATCAGTGGGTATTGACAATGTCTCATGTTAGAGTTCAAAAGGAAATGACAAGTTCCAGCCTTGGTAAAAATACAAATGACAATGTCACGTGGTAATTGTGAAAAAAATACGGTTCTTAGTAAAGTTAAGATTCATTTTCTTTTTTTTTTTTAAATAGTTTAAATTGATTTATAATCTCCATTTAAATTTCCAAACCTGTCTCATTCTAAACATGTTAAACTAGGCCCAAACCTATTAAATGTTTTGAAGTCTAAATTCATTCCAAATTCTATGCTGTTCAGGCTTTGGCTTTACTTCAATGAACTTGTGCTCTTACTCATAAAGACCTACAGTCCTGGTGTGGTAGACAAAGAAATCATTGACTATATATATATATATATTAGAGACTGATATTCATTAAATAATTAATTCAGTAAAGTTAATTGTCCCAACCAACCAAGAAGGCAAACAGCATGATCACAAACAAGCATGGGACCTTAGAAACAGACATAGCTTTTGTGCTGAACTCCACTATGCAAAGAGGAAGAGAGGAATAATCCAAACCCCACATTGTCCCAAAGACAAGAATCATTCCCATGAGGTGTCATGACCCTACAAACATCACCTTAAGCACAAAAGCTACCCATGAAAAGATCCCCATCTTTTCCATCTCCCCTTCTTTTTTCAGGTCTAAACATAGTAACTACACCAAACATAACACTCACTCACTACTCAACATGGTTCATTCAATATGCTCATGAACTCTTCTTTCTATACAATCCAATGCAAGCAATGATAGACTGGTTCATACGGCAGAATTTCCGGCACGGTGGCGATGTTGCTTGCCTAGTTTCACACCATTCCATCGATAAAACTTTAGCGATTCACGCCGGTTGCCCAAACACTCTTTCAGTGGCGTCGGATAGCGTTTTCGGTCATAGCAATAGGAATATGTCATATACTTGTTGCGAAAACTCTGCATTGCGTATTTTTGCTTCGAGGACAATGATATTGTGTTGTGAGCATTGGATTCGGCCATGTTGCAGGCCGAGGAATGATCGACTGGATTTACAGTGCATCCATGGAGCACGAAATCAGAGAATTTTGCGACGTATGGTGCGAATTTATAATTGACTTTGTATCGGCCACCGGATGTGGCCCAATTAGAGCCATCCCAAATGGTTGCATAAAGTGACATTGGTTTTGATGGAAATGCACCTCCCATTGATTCATTCCTGATAATCTCCCTAATTGCAATGTTATCAATGTAAAATCTGCAGCAATATCAACCATACTAAACTTCAATCATATGATAATGAAATCCCAAAAGGCAGTTAAATGGATTGAGTAGGGAAATTACATGATTTGGTCATGGCTCCAGAGAATTGAATAGTTATGGAAAGCCTCAGTAGGATCAAACCAGAGGCCATATCTCTCCTCCCTTCCCACTGATGTGCTGCCATTCCCATAAACATTGGTCTGAACTCTCCACTCTTTCCCTCTAACATTACCCAAGAACTCAAAGTCCAATTCATCATGGTTTTTCTCAAACAAATCCCCATTTGTCATCTTCATCCAAACAATTGTGAACCAAGTGATTGAGTTGGAAAAATGCCTTTATATAATCAGCAAATATTAAGCAAAAGGGAACTCACATAGAAGGCAACAACAACACCAGCAGCATAATCTGAAGGGAGCTTGATGGATGCACTGAAGAGTCCATGCAAATAGAGATCCTGAGATGCAAAACCAGCACCTGAACTCCTCCTCCATCAAAGTTACATTCATTATTCACTCATCAGATACACTTCCACAATGAACACAAGAACAAGAATGGAAGTAGTTTAAAGGAAGGATGGACCTGTTCTTTGATCAAGAGAAAGATGAACACTTTTTCCATCACTCAAAAGCATGAGATTGTTGTCACCAAATAACTGAGTGTATCCTTCATCAAAGGACACAGTTTGGATGTTGTCCAAGATGTTGGTGCTAGAGAAGCCATTGGAGAAGGAGATGAAACAGAGGAGGGAGAAGAAGAGAAGCAGAGAAGAACAAGAAGAAGCCATGAACTAGCTTGCTTGCTTGCTTGCTTTGGAAGACAAGGGTGGTGAGTTTTTCAAACAATGGAGACCAGAGACAATGAACGAGTGGGAGGCTCTTTTTTCTCTTCTCCCTTATTTAAGCCTTGAGAAGGAGTTGGTCTTCTTTTCTGTGGATTAAGAATTTTTCTCTTTTTTGTTTTTTTATTAACATTTTTCTATTGTTTCTAAATTAATTAATAAACCATAATTAGATTAAATTATTTTTAGAATCTACTTTTCCTTTTCTTAATATTATTTCATGAACGAGTAAATACAAGGTTTGGTGAGAAAAAGAAAAAGTTAGCTTTTATGATTTGCAATTAAATATTGTTAATTGTCCTTTTTTATTTTAATTAATAGGACTTGGTTTAATTGTAATTAAGGGCGAAACGAGGGGGAATGAGTGGGAGCGGGGAGCTGTGTCACGGTTAGCGCGATTAACGGGTTGAATAACGCCCGCGCCGAAAGATGAATGAGACTCGGGCGCGTTTGGGGCTAAACAACGACGCGCTTGAAACCGTCCCGTCGCCAATTCATCGCCGATTCAAAAAATCAAAAAGAGGAAATAATCGGCGAGGAAAACGCGAAGAGGTGAAACCACATCGTCAGATGGACACGTGTTCGATCCCGTGTCTGGTCACTGGTGTTGGGCAGCAAAGGCCCGTGCTGTTCCTCGCTGTGTGTTTCACAAGATTTAATTATATTCAGTAGTTATTGTTTTTAAAAAAAATTGTAAGTATTATTAATCAAAGGATAAAGCCATGTTTGGATAACCCAATATCATGTCATAATCCGTTCATTATAGCATAATATAATATTTTCACATAATTATCTCATAATAATTGTTTAGGTATCTAATTTACACTACAAAATTATGTCATAATGTGAAAATTATGGTAGAGTAGAATATCTTTTTATGTTGAAGTATGTGGTTTGTTCTCGTTATAAAGTCTGTGGAATATTTATGTAATATTTTTTATTTTGTTAATCAAACAGTCATTCTATAAGAATAAAATATGCCACAATTTCTATAATAATCACTTGCATTTTCTACGTAATAAAATTATGTTAAATTTTTTTATTTTATAACCAAACATGATCTAAGTTTTTAATTTTAAAATAATTATTTTAGTTAAAATTAGGATTTATAAAAATAATGAATATTAATAAACAATAAATTCTATTTGGTCAATAACCTAAGAAATATTTGAGAAATAATCTTAAAAAAATAAATAAAACCACTTAATATTATATCCTCTTGTTAATCACACTATGGTGCCATTTTTGTATGTAATTTTCTACGGTGTTTTCTTTGTTATTACTCTAGCGAACTATACTTCTAGTGGACATTATATCCATGTCTCCCTATGTTTGTTCTTTGTTGTTCTAGGTTAACTTTTAATTATTTTTATTTTTAGTGAAACAATAATTTATCAAATATATATATATTATCTAGTTAATTACGTAGATTACTGCTCATTAGGGATGTTGATTGAGAGTTATTTGATCATGATTAAGTGACTATTATTTATATAAATATTATATAAAATATTATATATTTTTATTATTTACACTATTCAATACTGTTTGACACTGTTTGTTATCGTGCATAACTGTTAAATGTAAATTAAATACCTATTATAAGATCTATTGATGACAATGAGTCATATATATATATATATATATATATATATATATATATATAATTACTTAAAGTTTGAATGTACAACAAATCATAAAAAATAATTCAAAGTCTTTACGGTTAGAAAAACAAAAAGAAGAAACCAGAGATAAAATAAAGCTATTAAAAAAATAACTTTCCACATATTGCCCATTTGTCAAAATAGGCAATCAAAATGAGGGTACATGAGATCATATTATTCAACGAGAAAATATACAAAATGTGCAACACGGAGAGTAGATTAAAAAAAAAAAATTGTCATAATTAATTAACTAAATAGTTTTTTTTTTTTTGTCAAAGAGAACGAAGCTCTAATGAGCCCGCTAAATTAAAACAGGGGTATGTACACGTCTCGACTGCGGCCTGTGGGATCTGTGCACATGTGAGCGCTGGGACCACTTATAATTCGTGCTCACAGCTCTTAAACATGCATTTTCACCCCAAATATTCAAACTCTCGTCATTTGCAATGCATTTTCATGGAGGATTCAAGTGTCAATTGACCTAAAAACCGTTGACAATTAATTAACTAAATAACTGCATGAGAACTATGGTTGTGCTGGTGGTAATGTCCTGCAATGTCCTACATGGACCATTAGAATGGGGTTTGCTGCTTCAAAGGAAACATGAAACACTGTCACACTGCTCCAACTTGAAGCCAACTTTATTAACCCATCAATCAATCCTTTCGTTCTGGTCTAGGTCTAAGGTTATCTAAGGTTACCCCTACCTACCTACCCTATCCTTGGTGATATGATCAAACACCAAACCTTACCACACAAGCTCCTTCATCCTTCCATAAATATCAATTACTTACATAAATATATTGAATACCCACTTGTTTTAAAACAATTATTAATAAACAATAAATTTTTGATTTTATAATATTAATGTATTTATTTTTATTTTTTTTTTTTGTCTATCTCCCACCATAAGAAAAGTCTCTATTATTTAAATAAACTCAAATTTATTTGATTTCTTTTATAATATCTATTATCTTGAATGATATACAAAGCTCAAAAAAATTAAATTGACTTTATTAGGATCATTGATATAAAAGAATGTGAATAAGGTTGATCATAGTTACACACTTAATGCGGAGATAGCTTTAGATTTAGTTGACATTGTTAATTTACATATATGAATGGAGGTTGATTTCTTCTATTTATGTTTATCATTGTAGTTTTGGGGTTTGAGGTTAATCATTTCGGCTTATAGATTTTTTTTTTTAATCTTTTGTAATTAATCACAAGAATATAAGTTGCATCCATTTCATATAGTGATGATCAGACAAATATAAACTTAAAAATAGAGAATGTGAATCACATCTATGTTATATATAAAAGAGTAAAAGTTTGAATTTTAAAATCACAACAGAAGACGCTGACACTATAACAATTAATAGTTGAAGGTGAATAAATTTTTTTTAATTAATTCCAATTTAAAAATAGATTGAAATAAATTTATTATGTGTTTAACATGGCAACTGTCTCTAACTTTTTTTTTTTTTATTTGCTTTTAAAACTGAAAGTTCATTACTGGCTTCTAATACTAAATCCAACCCAAGCCAATGTGCATGTATAAATTAATATTTTGATATATTTAACAATCTATCTAAAACTCGAAATCACGTAAAATATTTAGGAAGAGAGTAGCGAAATGGTAGATATAGAGTGATAACATGCAACATATAAAAAAATATGCATTGTATGTAAGCCAAACATATTCGGGTCATGCGATAAAAACAAATGGAGTTATTACATACGATGTAAAAATCAAATAAATAAATAAAATTTAGAGTTCATGTAATGCTTTGGATTCTACTAAAAATTAATTTTAGAATAATAAAAGTTCCAGATATAAAAGAGAAAGAAATCTTGAAAAGGAATAGATTAGAAAAGAATAGAAAATTAATAATACTTTAAGATAATACAATGTGGTGAAAAGAAATTTGGAAAACAAACATAAAGATCATTAAAAAAAAAACAATTAAAGTTTCCCACCCTATGTTATGTGAGGGTACCAACTAACAATTAATATATGAAATTAGCCTAATATGATAATAATAATAATAATAATAATAATAATGTCACATCAATAACTAAAAAATAAGTCGGATTGAATCCATCCAACACATCCAAGTTGAATTCACAAACAGTCGAACATAACAAAGCCAAGAAACCCTAAATTTATGTTCACTTTCTCATCTACTTTTTATTTATTTATTTTTTATCAAGTATCAGACTGAAAATTAAGCTCCTTTTTAATATTAATATACAACTTGGTTAAGACTAATTTATAAATAATAATAATTGCATCAAAAGACTACAACACTTAATAAATATAAATAATTAGAGTAGGTAGTATGACTTCATGCATGGAAGTGTTGGTTCAGAGATTGGTACATTAAATTGTTTGAAGATATATCTTGTTATCTTGTTGGAACTTTGAGCCTCTAAAAATATATTGCCACCATCTCCACAAATATAGTTAGTGTCATTTATGTACTTATTATTTATCTGTTGAATTTTTTTTTGCAATAGTAAATAACTCTCATTCATATATATATATATATATATATATATATATATATATATATATATATTGAAAAGTTCATTGGCAATATGATAAGGGAAAAATTAAATCATATTTTAATCTATTAATTCTTCATTTTTTAACTATATTGTTAATTGTAAGTTGACTTATCATCATGCTAAAAAAATTTAAAAAAACATTTTGATCAAAATTAATGCAGATCAAACATGCTCATAAATGCCTCAAAAAAATATAGATATATATATATATAAAACTTGGAGAAAGAGACAACCAATTAATCAATCATTCAACATTCTACCCAAAACTTAGTGAAACACTTTGGGATCCAATTAACCCAAAAATTAAAAAACTAATTAAATGCATGTGGCTTAGTTGCCAAAGGACTTGAAGACAACCATGTGAGCATCATAAGACAATTAAGTTGTTTATTTTAAGGCACATGATCCATCAAGAGTTTTATTTACAAAAAAATTGCAGCCTTTTTACAGTGATAAAATAAATCTTTAATACATATGCTTTTCCATCATAATATCAACCACTAGTTTGATTTCTCTATTTGTGTTTGGAGTGTAAAAGATGATCTTCTTCTCTCTTCCAACTTCTTCTAAGCATGGGCTACTTCTAAACTTAGAAATAAAAATCCACACAATATCATGAATTAATTATTAAATGACTAGAAATAGTGGTAAAAGTAAAGGGAGAGAAGGAAAAAGGTGGACATGGGAAAGATTGGGCAATAAGAAGAAAGGAGTGAAATTAAATGTGCAAGGATTTCTTGTTGTTTTTCAATGACATTAATTATGACAAATCATGAAATGCCATCACAAGTCTTCACTGAAAATAGGAGAGAAATTATGAGCATCAAGTTGGTTGAAAGGAGGTTGAACAACTTTTGGCTCAAGGACTCATTGTTACAATAAAAAGATAAAAATAGAAAAATAATAATAATAACTCTAATACTTTATTTTGTATATATATATATATATTAATTTTAGTGATTTTACAATAAGTAAAATATCAAATACATAGATGCTACAAGATTGGATATATACTCACAGTATGATATAATAATATATTAGTCTCAGATAATTAATGATATAAAAAAAATCATGTCTTTTGTGAAAGTGAAATCATTGACAACAAGCCAAAATTATTGGAAAGTTGATAAAATATTTTTCTGGACCAAAGTACAATTATATGACCACCACAACTAATAGACCATGATTAGACATAATATTTCTAATTTAAACAATAATACTTAGAAAGAGATATAACTAGTTAAAGATATGTTTAAACTTAATGGTCATGATATTTATTATAGTTGAGATATTATTTGTTTTAACATTTGGTTAGTGGCATCTTTCCATATTCCCAACCCAAAAGCAAAATTTGATGGGTATATAAAATGCCAATATTTGGTCCATGTATTTTCATTTAAAAAATACTATTACATAAATGATTTTTCTCTTGATCAAAACAAAAGTAAGAATGAGTTTAGTTGTTGTAACAAGAAAAATAAATAGAGGAAATCTTGCCATCACAGTATATAGAGATATATAGATTTATATAAAGATGCTTTGCTAAATTATTCATTTTTGTTATTATTGAAAAAAGTATATGTAAAGGCATGACTCATCTATGAACCAAAGACATTTTTATGTTTTGACATGATACTCTTGACGAGTTTTCTTTACATCTCCAGCACCATCCAGTGAACAAATGATGTTTCATTTTCAACCAAATATGCCATGGCATGCATGGATGGCATAGAAAAGATTCAATTCTAAGTTCACAAGAGTAAAATACAGATTTTTAGACAGACATAAACTCTACTTCAAACATTTTAGTACATAGCAAAATTATATGCTCACTGGAGCTCTGAAAGAATGAAAACATAGAAGTGGCCATTGGAAAAATACACTATACACCTCTCTAGTTCCCACAAACATCTGATTTTTGATACAGAGCGAAGCACCTGTACATCAGCTTGATCTCGTAATTTACATTGCGCGAGAAGGCATCATCACCGACCAAGTCTCCGGGAAAGACACTGGCTCACCAGTTTACAAGCTCGAGAATTCTCATGTGATGTTTATCCTGGTTACTGATAATGGAAGCAACAACATTAGGTAAACCAGAAGAATGGTCATCAGCTGCATCAGTGTGTTGATGTGTTCCCTTTGTTTTTAAGATGGCAGAATTATTTTTCGGAATCTGGGTTGGTTTTGGATATCAGGAACTTTGCAACTGCTTGATAGAGTTGTTGCTCGTCGAAAGGCTTTGAGACATACCCATCCATCCCGCATTTCATGCACTCTTCATAGGTTGCCTGAATGACATCAGCTGTCATGGCTAGAACTGGCAGGTGCCACACAACCTTTTCTGGTGTGTCATGCGGAGTCATGCCTCCATGCCTAGCTTCTTCGTTTGCCTTGCTCTCCATTAGGCGAATCTGCCGAGTTGCCTCAAACCTGACAGAAAGAAATTTTATCATTCTGACATTCAATGGTCACACAAGGCATATCTACACAAGATATGAAAGAGTACTTTGAAGTAGTACAATATAATTGCCACTCCTACTAACATGACATTCTGGTTTTTACATCAATGATCCAAATTACACACTTCTTCCTTGCGTGATTCATATTTCACAGCTTATTAGACTAAACGATAGATTATCAGCCATGTGACGGAAGCACCCATCAGCCTAAGTTCATGCAAATGTGGCAATATATGGAACTCAGTCAGAGGGATAGAATTCACGGGTTGCACCAAATTGAAGCACAATAAAAGGCCAATGATAGAGCAAATGATATAAAGCAAAGCCACAATTGCTAGAAAAAAATCACCAAAAATATGAAATCTATAACCCACTGACTTGAACAAATTTAGTTTTCTTGTGATATGATAATAGTTTGACTTTGTAGTGCTTGCAATTAATCCAGATTCAAAGAGTTAAAACATAAATAACGACTTATATTTGTAGGCTTTACAAGAACTTTTTCCCAGACAAATCATAAGAGGCTCAAATATTTATTGACCAGCACAGAAACACATTAAAGAAGCTTAATTCAGTGTAGCTTTAGCTTGTACTTACATATATAAGGACGAAAATATGGAAAAATAAAACCTAATAATGGTCAAGAATTTAACAAAGAGAGTAATCATGATGATATAATACAGTACGTTCTACTGGAAAAACAAAAGGCAATTGAAATTTGTCTGTGCATTCAAACTTCTGGCCCATAAAAAAAAGGCCAATGATTTTAATGTAATAAAATGACACAGTTGAAAACTGAAGACAGCGACTAGCTTTTTATTTTAATTTTAAGCGGCAATAGATGGTGTAGTAAATGGCTCAAACAACTAGCAAATTTGTAAAAGTCCAGCAGAACTGAAAACCAGAAGTTAAAGCAAACAGCACAGAAGCACCGACCCCCTTCCTGAGTCATAAAAGAGGATCATAAGCACGATGTAATGTTTTCATGTCCTTCCTAAGTCATACAATATATAACATAGCTCAAACACCAGAAACCACATTAATATTATATTAGCATGTAAACGACAATCAAGCATAGTTAAGAAAAAGAGATGGAACATGTGAAGACACACCAAATTCAGGCAAAAGAAAGGAAATTTTTTTCAAGATAGAAGCAGAGTAGCAATGCATACCCATCCATTTCTGGCATCTGAACATCCATGAAGCAGGCATCAAACTTGTGTGGCAGTTGAAGAAGGGAAAGAGCACCTTTACCGCTTTCAGCACAAGCTACATTAGCCCCATATTTCTTCAGGGCACCGGCAGCAACTCTTAGATTAACCTTGTTATCATCAACCACTAATATATTCTTTCCAGCCAGAAGATTATGAAGGAAAGCTGATCCATTAGGCAATTGCTTCCTCTGTGGCACACCCATTCTCAGCACCTGCTGAAGGCATGCAGCAATTGTGCTTGCCCTCAGAGGCTTCATGATCACAGTATCAACATAAGAATACTTAGCTTTATCTGATTCAGATGTTGACAGAAGGATAACCTTGGGCACTTCAGACAACCGGCCATTCTGTTTCCACTCTGTTAACTGATTGCTGAAGCAAGTATCCATCCCTGAAGTCCAGGAATCCTTTTCAACTAAGATCATCTTCGGTTGTTGTATGTGATTTCTGTGGTGGCAATATTATGCAACAACAGAAGAAAAACTAATCAATTCATTGCCTATAATTAGGAAAGATAAATGAGAAGAATAATAAAATTGATATGAAATTGGACAGAACTATTCAAGTGAAAATTAATATAGAGCATGTTGGCTCAAAGAAAAGTCATCCATGTAAGAAATTTGATAATTTCCCCAAAATAGAGGAATCTCAGGGTTTGAACATGCCTGCTTTCTAGCAGACTTGACCAGTGAAATAAATATCAAGAGGCTTACCGAGAACAACCATTTTGTCCAGCTATTGCATTAAATGCCGTCTTCATGGTGTTTGCAATATCAACAGTTATGCCTAATCTTTGCAGATGGTACTTCGTTACTGTACCTCTAACAGGTCTTTCATCTATCAGTATTGATTTCATTCCTCGAAAACTAACAGGGAGAGGCTCAGGAAGTGCTCTCTTTGCTTCGTCAATTGCGCTTCCCTTGCATCTTTTGAGTACAACAGTAAATGTGAACGTGCTGCCAACATGAGGCCGGCTAATGAAGTTTATCTGTCCGCCCATTAATTCAACTAGACATTTACTGATGCTCAATCCAATACCAGTTCCACCATAATTCCTTGAAGTTGAACTGTCAGCTTGCATGAAAGGAGTGAACACCCGATCCTGTGCTTGCAATGGGATCCCAATCCCCGTATCCTCTACGCTTACAGTTAACGTTACTTTATCAGATTCCTTGCCACCAGGCATCTCATTTCCAGAAGCATCAGGCAAGGATGTCTCATCAGAAAGTAGATTCTTGAAATTTTCCCAACCATTCCTGTTATCAGCAGCTTCAACACCACTCAAGGTATTGAATATAGTTCTACATGATTTAACTTCATGCTCATCTGACCATCCATTTACATGTGCTTCAGATTTAGCATCTGCCACCATATTTGAGTGCTCCACCAGATGGACTTGGACAAAAATGTGGCCTCTTTCAGTAAACTGTAAAGTTCATGAAGGGCAATATTTAGAAAACAAGTATTTAAGGGAAACAAATACTTGCATGGCTTTCTCCACTTGGCTGATAGCTTCATAAAAATGACTTGGCCCAAAGCATGGTCTAATACAAAACACCTTTCTCCCCATTTTTCTTGCTAAAAGTAAATTTACCAGAACACACGCAATTTCAGGCTGCTGAATGAAGATAATAAATGAGGTGAACAGTCTCAAGGAGATCACTTACCTTCACAGAGTTCCCCACAAGATTTGTTATTATTTGCCTGAACCTCCCAGGATCACCCCTAAGAACCTCAGGAACTTTATCAGAGACAAAAACAGCAAGCTGCAGTTAACCCATAAAACACAAACTCAGATGGTTAGAATGCATCAAATTAAGATCACTTCTATGGTTCTACAGTTTACAACTCAAACACATACTGTTATATTGTGCTAGCCCATCATGAACCATTTATCAAGTACCATCAGAAAAATAAACAAACAGTTTGATGAACCAGTATTTCATGCAATGAACAGAGCAGAGAACGTAAACAACATTAGCAGATTTGAAAGGAATCCAACCTCACCTCAATGTCCTTCTTCTCTCTTAACTTTGGAGAGAATAATGAAATTACATCATCAAGAACAGCTCGCAAGTCAAATGGAACTGCCTCAATTTGAAGCTTGCCAGCTTCAATTTTCGCACGATCAAGAACCTCATTAATCAATGATATCAATGCTTTTCCACATACTTGCGCGGTTTGAGCATAATCCTTTTGGGTTAAATTCAGATCTGTGTCCAAAAGCATATCTAGCATTCCTGCAATTGGTTGATGTAAATATTATCACTCATAGAGGTTAGCATTCATAATTTAGAGAGTGTTAGATATCAAATAACATGACACAGGTGATGACATACCAAGGACCCCATTCATAGGTGTTCTTATCTCATGTGAGACAGTTGCGAGAAACTGCATTATGGGAGGAATTTAGAATCAGATGTATTGTGTGGAGGATATTAACTCACGTTCTCATATATATATATATACCTGAGATTTAGCAACATCTGCAGCCTCTGCCTGAACTTTAAGCTCTTCCATTTTTCGACAGTCTTCTTTGACATTGTCATAGCGGTTCCAAGCAGCATACAATATATATCCTGCAAGCATGCAAATCACGAAGACACCAGATGGAGTAGTTATGGCTGACAATGGAATAGGAGGCTTCTGACTGTACCTGTCGAATATTCACATGATACTGCTTCAGCCTAAAAGCAACATTACCTTAATAAGAAGGAAATGAGGTTCTGCCACTACATCAGCTTACCTGCACATCATATGGTGCTTCCTGAATGGATCACCAAAATCAAGCATACTGACATGCGACAGTGACATGTAACCATCTGGTTGCTGTGGTCCATACATGATCAAAGGCTTAGAAATGTTTGTGACATCATAGACATTCACCATAATTTCTTGACTGCCAGCAAGTTGCCTCAGCAAATTATCCACAAGTGACTCAACATCAAAAGCTCCGCCAAGATATCTGTTATGAACAATAGTAAAAATTTATTCCAAGAGAACACATGAAACAAAATTTCCAAACCATATGTGATACGAAGAGGTCATGCATGACTTTCCCAGATCAATAACTACAGAAAATGCATGCCCCTCAATCTGCATGGAGATAAAAGCAAGCATTATTGTTATAAACTGCAAGATAGATAAGCAAGTAGCTTGAGATGAGATGATTTTGTTTGCTGCAAATTTTGTTCCAGGTCAAGTACTAAGCTTCTGGATTTCATAATGGTCATTTAAGGCACTCCTAAATATTCCCTTTTTTTCTCTGCAGTTCTTGGGTGGATCTAGTCAGAAAATGTGAGAAAGATTACCACAAATGTAAAAAAAATAACCACAAAATTGGAAATGTCTAAAAGCAATGAATTTTCCTAAAACCTCTCTTTCAGATCAATTTGGAATTACGAATTAGTCAAAGAATTATTTTCCTTTATTGCAAGGCGTTCAATCATAAACAAGCAAAAGCACTCATAGTGATAATCACAAGAAACACATTGCATGTTCTGACCACATTCAGTTGACTTTTTGACTGTGATCAGGCTCCTGATTTAGGAAACCAGATCAATCGAAAATCTCCTAGGAAACTGCATGGATGGATAACTAGAGAACAGAGGATGTTTACAGGTGTATCTCACCCAGCAGTAGCCTTTACTCGATCATCAACTGTGGCGTCTGGAGGAAGGCCAGATCGATAGACTGGGAATGTTAAAACCACACCAAGGTGATTGGACTTCAACAATCTAAACGGGTTTGTGAGAACAGCTTTCCCAGTAGCCCGAGCTCTTAAGATGTTCTCTCGGTCCTCCTAAATTCAAAGTAGAAAATATCAGCAAAACCAGATGAGGAGAAACGAACAGCAGAGAAGAAATGAGGTCATATGAGTAAAATAAACCTCTCCAGACATCATATCAAGGGCCTCAATGTAGGAGACTGTCTCCTGGGAGAATATAACAGGTGCATACTCATCTTGCACAGGTGACGGATCCCGCTTCATAGTCTTGATTATCCAACCTTGTTCATTCTCAAACTTATCTCTTTCAGAATGACCAACCCGCTGTGCATATGCTACACCATTGAGTAATGGCCGCTCAAACGCAGTCCTGGCCGCGTAATGAGCAAATGTCTCCTGAGAGCACAGTGACCAAGTTAAAATTAAGATGGGTCAAAATTGTGCAATTAATCATAAACAGAAGGTAGAAGAAGCCACATCCCAATAAAAAAAAACCAAAACTTGCATTCTTATGAATCGTGACGGAAACAAGAAGAACCCATAAATTAAGCAAGCAAGAGAAAAGCTCGAACAAATAATTCCCACAGATAATTCAGCAGAAGCCCAATGAAGAAATCAAAAGACAAACAAACACTGGAAACATTACTGAAAGGGGGGAAAAAGGTAAACTTAAGAAACAAAGAAATTTACACCCGGTTGTCACCAAGAATAAGAGAGACAAGCAGACAGCCATAATTAATGAAACAATAACCAAAAAGTGACATCTATCTTCTCACATACAAAAATCTCAACACCATCAAACAACAAGAACATCATCCGGTAATTAATGGCAGCATAAAGCTCTCACCTGATCAATGGCGGAGGGCTGCTTCTGGTAGTGGAAAGTGGAGATGAGGATGGCGAGGGCATGGACATGATTGACACTCACGGCGAACTGATCCTGGATCATCCGAGCTCTTTCTTCGCACATGCTCACCAGCGCCTCCTCGGCCTTGCGCATGCTCACTCTCCGGATATACAAATGCAAGCCAGCCCATATCGCCATTGAAACCACCACCCAAACCACCACCATGGCGGTCCTGTTCACCCACCACCTCCTCCTCTCCCCTCCCATCTCATATCCCATCCTCACTTTCTACTTCAATTCAAAGAAGGATGAACCACACGCATCATTCCATTTCTCTTCAAGGTTAAAAAAAAAAAGAAGGAAACTTGGAATCCAATGTTAGCTCGCGCTAACTTCAGGGAGACAGCACCTGCTGAACAGGATCAAACTCGTGGATTTCTCAAAGATAGGCAAGGATTAAAAAAATCGCATCCTTCCTGTAAAATCTCTATTAAAAACTCCCTTCCAGTCTTCTCCCCCTTCTTCCCACCATCTCTGATCGCCATTTTTTAGTACAAGTTTGTTGTTTTTCCATTAAAAAAATAAGATAAAATTCAGCGCCAGCTCGATCAGACTGGAGAATGTCGCACAGCTTCTTGAATCCCTCTACCCGGACGTTCAGCGTCCCCTAGCTAATTTCTTCCTCGATTCCTTCGATTCCCACCCCAGCTTTTGTCAGTGAAATCCAACAAGAAGCATTCAAAACCAGCCGCTTAAATGCCACTGATTAGATCCTCGAGATCCCAGCTTCATTTTTCGGCGAGCTTCTCCCCCGGATTGATGGCTAGGGTTTCAGAAGACGGCGATACGGCGAAAGAGAGCCAGCTCATGTGACGCAAAGTGAAAGGAGGGCATCAAGAAGAAGCCTTTAGAGAAACAGAGCAGCGAGTTCGTCGTACAAAGCTGGTGCTCTCGCTCTAATGGCTTGAGCAGTAGTAGTTTTTGTGGTGTGTCTAGGGCTTAGGGCTAGGGTTAGGGTTTCACGGCTGTGTGTGTCCACCGAGAGAGTGAGAGAGTGAGAGAGTGAGAGAGAAGCACAAGACTACAAATGAAATCGCCATCCGAGATCTCACAGACAACGACGTCCAAGACACTCCAGTGCTCACATGAGCTTCTGCATTCTTCCCCTAAATTACCATAATGCCCTCCCCCTCATTAACTTTTAAAATGAAAACAATTTTAGTCTTTGTTTTTTAAGCAATTATTATTATTATTATTATTATTATTATTATTATTATTATTATTTTAAATTATCATTTTTCTTTCTCATAATGCTTCTCTAATCTTCAATCATTCTTGGGTTTATTGACAATGAACTTTCTTATATAAGTGTTCATGTTTTGTATGAAAACGAATTCAAATTTCGACTCAAAAATTAAATGCTTTTCAAATACTAATTTACTATAACACCTGATGTAACTCGTAAGAAAAAAAAAAATTTAGTTTCAAAAAAATCAAACAGGTTAAAAATGTAAATTTGGACGATGGATATTACTAATTTTTTTAGTATATTAAAAAAACCCCTCGCAAACGAAGCGGGGGGGGGGGGACCGCTGCAGTCCAAAGCTAACGGAGCTACGTCCCATCTACATCTTTTAAAGCAAGGGCAATTCCGTCAAAACAAAAAAGCCAACATGGGGTTTGGTCGGGGCTAATTCGGTAATTTGGTAAGCGCCGAAGAGTGGAGAGCGTTGACGTGAATACGGGCAAGGACGAAAGGACTAAAATGTCCTTGAAACAAAGACGAAATGACGCAAATAGCCGTGGCAGTGGCATGGAGAGGCGTGCTCTGACACAGTTCGAGGTCCGAGAGTCTCTGAAGGGACATCGTGGCAGTGTCGGTATGCAATGGAGGACTTTATTGTCATTTTGTTAAAGAATAAGGGATTTATGTGTCTTTTGCCGCAAGTGGCAGGCTCCAGTTGGTTATTTAAAAAAGTTTATATATATTTTGATGGAAATATTGTTACAAAATGAAATAAATAAAATATAAAATTTTCATTTATATTTTAAAATTTTTTATTATTTATGATTTATGTGTTCTGTTCTTTCTTTTTTTTTTTAAATTTTTCCATGGTGAATTTGTTTTTTATAAATTTAATTTTTGTGAGCAATTTTCTTTAAAAGAATTAATAAAATGTTAATGTAATAAAATTTGGATCAATTTGTTTAGATCATAGTCTAATTCTTATGATTTCAAATTAAATACGGGAACGAAGTACCTAAACTTAATTTAAGTGGAATATATTCACATTAAATGCATATAAGAAGATTGCATGAAAAATTTAAAAAAAGGGTGAGAAATTAAACACTACACACACACACACACTCACTAAAATACAAGTACTTGGTCCTTTAGATAGCCTGAAGTTGGTTAGAATCAGTCAATTTAAGGTTGAATGTGGTTATTTATTGGCGCACGTTTTGGCTTCGGTGGTTTGGTTAGGTGAGATTGGTATGAAGTCAACTTAAATTTTATTTTTTATTTTTTATTTTTTATTTTCTATAAATACTAGCGGACAACTCTTACAAGAATTATAATTCGAACGTGTCTTCGAATATTTTATGTAGAGAATTGATATCTGTTTATATAGATTTTTTTTTAAAAAAACAAAATCTAATTTTTTATGTAAAATAAATAAATTATAAATAAATAAAAAAATTTGGATAATAGTAAAAATAAATCTGAAATTCAAAATTTGAATTTTTCGGATTTTTTTATTAAAATAAATAAATAAATAAATCTATCTTATCGTTTAGGATTTTCGGAGAAATGGTTGGGGGAGAATGGAGAGAAGAAAAGAAAATAACTCCAGAAAAAAAAAAAACGCCGAAAGAAGAGAATAGTGTTTTATTGAAAAAAAAGTTAGGAGCGAACACACCATGAGAAGAAAGAGAAGAAGAACAAGAAGAAGAAGAGAAAGAAAAGGAGATCAGAAGGGCTCCTGGAGTTAAACAAAAAAGAAAACAAAAAAAATGTACTATTTGGATTTCTACGGTAAAAATAAGTTCTAAGCTTTGCATAATTTTTCATCCCTTATGCATGCTGTAAGATTTTGTTTTCCAAATTCTATGCATAGATGAGAGTCTAGACAAATTTTGAGCATGATTAGTTCTCTGCTAGGCCTTTGATCCTGCGTGAATTGTTTTAGGAAAAAAAGGCTAGGTCGCAAAATTTGAGGAAAACTGCAAATCTAAAATGTTTAAGGTTTTATTTGTAAATATTTGATAAAAGCGCAAAAAATGAAAATTTAGAGGGCGGGTCGCAAAATTTGAGAAAAAATGCAAATCTGAAATGTTTAAGGTTTATTTGCAAATGTTCGATAAAAATGCAAAAAATAAAAATTTAGAGGGTCTGCTCGCAAAATTTGTAAAAAATGCAAAAGGGAAAAGTTTAAGACAAAATTGTAAAAAACAAATGAAAATTTAGAAGGTCTGATATGCAAATATGATGCACGAGGGACTAATATGCAAAAAAAAAACATGAAGTTAGAAATTTTAGTGGAAATTAGGGTTGTTCATGCAAATCCGTCTATCCACCTTGGAAGACCACAAAACCTCTTGTGGAGTTTCAATGTAAACTGTAGTGGTAGACTGTTCTCCTTGTAAGAGCCTCTCCACTACCTCATGGACTCCCTTTTTGAGTGAGTGAAAATACTTTTGAAGACCACAAAACCTCTTGTGGAGTTTCAATGTAGACTGTAGTGGTAGACTGTTATCCTTGTGAGAGCCTCTCCACTACCTCATGGACTCCCTTTTTGAGTGTGTGGAAATATTTTTGAAGACCACAAACTTTTGTGGAGTCTAGTGTAGACTGTAGTGGTAGATTGTCCTCCTTGTGAGAGCCTTTCCACTACCTCATGGACTCCCTTTTTGAGTGAGTGGAGATACTTTTGAAGACCACAAAATCTCTTGTGAAGTTCCAATGTAGATTGTGGTGGTAGACTGTTCTCTTTGTGAGAACCTCTCCACTACCTCTTGGACTCTCTTGAGTGAGTGGAAATATTCTTGAAGACCACAACATCTCTTGTGAAGTTCCAATGTAGATTGTGGTGGTAGACTGTTCTCATTGTGAGAATCTCTCCACTACCTCTTGGACTCTCTTGAGTGTGGAAAATATTTTAAAGACCACAAAAACTCTTTTTGAGTGAGTGGAAAAAGTTTCTATCAAGACCACTAGCTCTTGTTGAGTTCAATATGGTGGAAGATAGCTCTCTTTGTGATAACCTCTCCACTATCTCTTGAAACTCTCTTGAGTGAGTGGAAAAAGTTTTATCAAAACCTGAAATGTTTCACAAGCACAAAATGCTGAAGTCGTCAGACACCCATATCAAAGGGAATCAAGTTCGTGATTATAACTTGAGATCCACTTCAAAACCAATCAAGTCAAAGTAATCACGCAGAAAAAAATTATAACCTGATAATGTGCAAACCGATCCTCAGAGCACAGTAGGCTAAGATAAAAACTAAAATGAATGACAAATGAACTCAACAGTCTCAAGACATCAGAAGTCAAAGACTCGAAGAGTTTCACAAGTCAAGACTTAAAGAAAGTTTCATAAGCACGAAAGCCGAAGCTTTTCAAAATTCAAAATTATATAGAATCAAGTTTGTGATTCATCAACATAGAGAATCCACAACTTGAGATTCAAATCAAATCCAAAGATGTGGAGTCAAATCCAATATGCAAACTCCAAAGTTAAAGCCATTTCAAAAAATCAAAGTCAAAGCAGCCAAGTCAAGATTCGAGATATGAAAGAGTCAAGACTTGGAAATCTATACAAATCGGCAAATGAACTCAACAGTCTCAAGACATCAGAAGTCAAAGACTCGAAGAGTTTCACAAGTCAAGACTTGAAGAAAGTTTCATAAGCACGAAAGCCGAAGCTTTTGAAAAGTCAAAATCATGCAAAATCAAGTTTGTGATTCATCAACATAGAGAATCAACAACTTGAAATGCAAAGTCAAATCCAAGATGTAAAGTCCAAAGTTAAAGCCATTCTAAAAAAAATCAAAGTCAAAGCAGCCAAGTCAAGATTCGAGATATGAAAGAGTCAAGACTTGAAAATTTATACAAACCGACAAATGAACTCAATAGTCTCAAGACATCAGAAGTCAAAGACTCAAAGAGTTTCACAAGTCAAGATTTAAAGAAAGTTTCATAAGCACGAAAGCCGAAGCTTCTGAAGAGTCAAGATATGTAAAATCAAGTTAGTGGTTCGTCAACCCAAAGAATCCACAACTTGAAATCCAAAACAAATCCAAGATGCAAACTCAAGTGTCTAAGATACATGTTTCAAATGAATGAACAAATAAGCTCAACAACACCAAGACATCAAAAGTCAATGGATTGAAGAGCCTCACAAGTCAAAGAAGAAAAAGAAACTAAAGACGTCACAAGCATAACATGCCGAAGTTTTCTAGAATCAAAATTGAAGCAGATCAAGCTCATCGTTCTCAAAAGTCGTAATTTGACGTTTGGATGATGCTCATTATGCAAGTTCGAGAAATGTGAAGAAGACCGAAGTCAACAAAGTCAAAAGAAATACCTAAGCATAATTTTCGGCGAAAAAGTCTGCCACGTCAAAGTCAAAGCGTAAACTTAGATTATGCTAAGTTGGATGAAGATTAGGAAAGTGGGATAAAAAAAAAAATAGTTCTCTTATCCTTTGTTCTAAGTCAAAATCATGTGTTCATGTAATGTTGGTGAAGTTAATAAAAATTTGATTTCACTCATCTGTTACGTCATTTCTCATTCACATTTGTTTCTTAATCGGAGGTTCCTGTGACAATGTCCAGGGTAATTAACATTAGGGGCTTGCCCCTATTGGAAGTTGGAAACCCACAATCCCTTGAAGTAAAAAAATAATCAAAATTTGATTTGTGAGCCTTTATTTTGGCCAGTTAATCATATTAAAAGCTGGTTGAGAAAAAGGCCCCACAATATCAATAAATCAAACCATTGTTGGTAACTTAAAATTAGTCAAATAAAGATAATTTTTTTAAACTTTGTTTAAAAAATAAGTAAAATGTTTTCTTATATATATATATATATATATAGATATATATATATCGATATAAATCCTTGACATTTGAGAGATTTTTATATATGGGAAGAAATCATGTATAAAACAAAGTTAGATTTAATTAAATAAATGTTTATATTAGTAATGCATCCAACAAAGTTATTAATAACTCTTTACACATGTAGTTTGCTAAATCAAGAGAAAATAATACATATGAAAAAAATTATAATTTTTAAAATAATAAGGCAAAACTTATGTCTTTTTTTCTAAAAAAAAAAAACAAAAACAAAAGCAGCTAAACAATTATAGTTTGGAATGGCTTGGTGATCTATTCTTTCTCAATTTAATCACTTAAGTTACTAATGTCATTAGTTAATAATTTATTTTAACTGATTGATTAATGATTGCTAGGCCCCATTTTCGCTAATATAACTAAATACAAAGGAAAACATTAAATCAAATTAATTCCAGTCATATGAAAACATGTTATAACTTGATTTTATTTGAGATAAATTTATTTTCAAATATAAATTCAATTCTTGAAAATTTCATTCCAATCACAACATGAATCCCCAATATTAATAATGATAACCATTATGATAATTTATTATTATTAGTATTATTACTACAATTCTTATTTTTATTATGGTGTTATAAAAGAGGCAATGAATCTAATAAATCTATAACCTTACTCAAACTTATAATTATAAAAATATATATATTATTTTTTTTTAAAAAAAATATGGAGATATCTCAGAGGAATAAAGTGCGAACTCTTTATAAGATCGGACGCTCGCTCTCTTTTGTATAAATATCTATAATGTTTGTGCAAAAGGGTATGCAAAAATATTTAAAATATTTTACATGATTTTTAAAAAAAAAAAATTTAATAATTGGGTGGAGCACAACTAAGATATCATCATAAGTTAAAAAGTGGCATCATATGCTTCTCCTTTTCAAGTTCCATAAAAAAGAGTGTACCTCTTTGTTCTCTTTCAGTTAAAAAAATGATATGAATGTTTCCATTATAAGAACAAAGACTAACATAACCACTCATTTCTACCATTGACTTTCTTCCTTTTATAACTATTTTAAGCCACACTTGCTACTTTTCATTACAATTTTTTTATTTAATTTATTATTTTATTTAATTGTATTTTTATTTTTTTTTATAAATAAATAATAAAAACCACTTAGCCAGTGTTTGATTGGCAACATGAAAAATAGGTGAAAAAAAACCGTGGAAAATGAAAAATAACCGTTTGATTGGTATTATTTTCTAGCTAGAAAATCAAAATTTTTCATTGTAAAATGAAAGAATTAATCCTCTCATGTTATTTTTTCACATAACCCCTTACATTTTCAATTGAAAACTTTTTCCATGATGGAGGTAGGAAAAGTTTTTCCTTGTTTTGATGGAAAATAGAGTCATGTGACAACATAAGAGGAAAAATTTTTCATGAAAAATTTGGGGCAAACAAACAGTCTATTTAGCTGAAAACTGACCCCCTGAAAAAATTTTTCAGGAAAAAAAAAGCGCAATCAAACACAGCCTTAAAGTGAAGTAAGTTCAATATACACTTGTGTTTTTACTTTGTGTGAGTTTTGAAGTTCGATTTTAATTTTTTTTTTTTAAATAAAACATCATACGCAAAGAACCGAATACCATTAGACCAAAAGACCATGGTTAATGAAACATGTGTTTCCCTTTTTTGTAGTGTGCATTTCCAGTATTAATGGGTTGTATTTGTCCTTTATCTTTTCAAATGTAATTTTTGGATTTTTTTTATTGTTATTAAATGTTAATATATGTGATTTATCTAAATTTTTAAAATAAATAATTACAATATTATTTTATCTTTTTTATGAATTGATCATTAAGTTTTGAATAAATAATTATTTTCAAAAAAATGTAGCATCCAGGACAACAATCGAATATTTGGTTCAGAGTCAAAAGTTAATGAAGATTAGATTATAACTTTCCAATGGATGAGTACATTGAACACAATATGCTGCATGTGAGATATTTTAAATATTTCAACACAGTGCCCAATAATTATTAAATATTAATTTTACTGTAATCTAATTTTATGTATCGAATCACTCCTATTTTATGAATAAACAAACAAATAATATTCATTGGGTCCATTTCTCCATGAAACTAAAATTACAAAATTACCACCTTAAAAAGATCTCTATTATTTGGATAAAAGAAACCATAAAATTATATAAAGATCAGCAAAATATCAATGAAATAAATCTTGTAGTTTGGATGGGAATGAAGTAAGTTGAAATAAATTAAATCAAGACTTCAAATACTTGAATTTATTTTTAAATTTTTTATAAAACTTTGATAGCATAACCTTAATTAAATAAATATATTTAAGAATCAAATATCCACATTAAGATTTATGTTAGTAATAAAAGTTATATTAAAAGTGAACTACTTCCATGCCATTCATGTCATTCTCACAACAAGCATACCTATGGATATATATGCATGTATATTTTTTTTAATAAAGCATCAAATTATGGTTGATTTTTATTTTAAAATTTAAACTTTAATTTGAATTAAAATGATCACTCAACTCAAATTCTGTTTCATCGAGTGATTACCAAAAAGATTGTGATCTATTTTTCCTGATATGGATGCTGAAAATACTTGGTTAGTCTTTGACGTGAAATTGCTAGTTAAGCAAATAACACATCACGTATGTGCTGATCGAGTAAAGTCAGCAATTACATCATAAAAAATATGGTAAAATATCTCGAGTGACCAGCTAATGAAACAAAATTAAAGTTAGGAGATCACTTTGATTTAAAATGAAGTTTGGACACCAAAATGAAAAAAAAATAGTTTGGTGTATTGTCAAAAAATTTACCGGTATATATATAATTGAATTATAAATTACAAGGGTTATTTTTGTAATTTAATAAGTTTTACAGAGTAATGATTTTTTTTATAAGTAAATGACAGCTCTATCCTCATTTAAGAAAAATTAGGGAGATGAGAAGTAAAACTCTAACAAGTATCTATATGATTGGTTGGTGGGAATAAATTTTTATTTAATTATTTAATATTATTTAATTATTTAACATCTTAATTAAATTGTGCAAAATGATGATGTGGCAAATGAGTCTTTCAGGCATTAGGCAGCACATGCTGGTTCTTCTGGCAGTAGCAGAGCAGAGAGCACTAAGTGGATGTTGCACACAATTCCAATTCTACCCCTGCCTGCACTTTTTAAAGCTTTCTCACCATCACCTACTTACCCCCTACCAATATTCTATCTACATGAAAAGACTAAACAACCCCTGGCTCCCTGCAACAGAGAATAGATGAATTTCAAAATAATATTATTTATTTTTTAAAATATTATTAATAAAATTAAATAAACTTGAGTTTTTTTAAAATAAGAAATACAAACAGATTTGAGAGAACATAAATCTGTTTGGTTAGTTGTAAGTAGCTGTAAGTAGCTGTGATGTAAGTGGTTTTACATATAATTGGCTGTTTGGTTTGATGTATAAGCTCCACTTACAAGTAAGTGGACTTACATCTCACTCACTTTTACAGTATTTCAACTTACATCAAAATTTGCTGTAAGTTGAAATATAGTAAAGTAAGTGGTATCCACCCCCACCATTTTATCTTAAATATAATTATAAAAATATTTAATAAATTAAATTATCATTAAAAGTAACTATACAAATATTTTTAAATATTAAAATTTTAAAAATATTAAACTTAAAATATTTAATATTTTTAAAAAATATTTTTATTATTAAAATACTTTAAATAAATAAATAATTAATTATTATGAAAAATATTAAATAATTAGAACTAATACTAACATGATGATTAGTAGTATTAACATGATTAAAAAAATAGTTATTTATGTTTTATTTAATTTAACATTGTATTTTAAAATACCAATTCTTATTTAATTTATATAGAAAAAAATATTTTAATGGCATATAATTAAATTACATTAAAAATATTAAATTTAATAAATCACAACTGAATTAATTAACATTTTAAATTAGTATTAATCCTGAATAATGAGAGTTAATATAATTAATAGTTTTTAGGGATAAAATTTAAGCATATTATATAAATTAAAAACTTTTATAAATAATATTAAATAATTAATGTTAATAATATATGATAGGGGTAATCTTACCATTTCACTTACATGGTAATCATACTCTTTAACTTACATCAAACCAAACAAAGAAAAAGCAAATACAGCATTTCAAATTACAACAAACCAAACAGCTGTGATGTAAATTAAAATACAGTATTTTCACTCGCACTGTAATTTTACTTTCATGTAAATTCACTTACAGACAACCAAACATCCCCAAAGTAGTACTTGACTTCTTGCATAACTTTAATGGAATAAATATTTTTATTTATTAAAAATGAACATCACTAATATTATATTTAAATTTTGTAATTCATCCATAAATAACCAATATACCAATCTAGCGCTCAATAAGAATTATAAAATATTATATTTCATTTTTTTTAGTCAGTGTATAATCAAAACTAAGGCATTGGTTAGATTGAGGTATAAGAAAGTTTTATAAAGTAATATAAAATATGATAATGGGAGGTAAAAAGAAGTTTAAAATCCTTTAGTGTTTGGGACAAGGTAAAATAAATGGATGTTTTGAAACCTTGTTGTGTTTGATTGGAAAGTAATTGAAAATAAGGTTATACAATAATATTACTAAATTACTTTTAGGATAAAATACAACGTTATAAGTTAGTTTACTAAATTACATAAAACTTACATAATTCTCTCCATTGTTTATATAAATTTCTCATTTGATTATTATAAGATTTCATTTTGTAGAATAGAAATAATTAATTAATATCATTACTAGATTAATTAATATTACTATATAGTTTAACAATATTAACTACCAACTAATAAATACTTGATATTTTTAAAAACAAATAAAATAATTTATGATAAAATAAACATTATTAATAAAGTAAACATTATTGTTTTTTTTAAATATAAATGATATTTTGGTCCATAAAAAATATAATTTTCCCTAAAACCTTCCCAACTCACTGTTTTGGAGGGTTGAGAAATGGGGTTAGATGGAGATTTTAAAATCTCCATCTAACCCCCTAAACCCTTACCTCCGTCAAAAACCCACAAACATGAATTTTTAAAAACTCTTACTTTATCTTACCTCCATCTACTTCCAATCAAGCAGACCCCAAAATATATATTCCACATAAACAGAAGCATAAGTTTAAACCAGTTTGTAAGCCATATATTTAGTTTATAAATTACAATAAAATGTTCAGTTTGTTTTTCTTTTTTCTCATTATTTGTGATATGATAGTTCACATGTTCAGATAAATTATTATAACATTTAATTCGATTAATATCTCATATAAAATTTAACTACCAAAATTATATTGTTTTTAAGCAAATTACAATCAAAATTAATGGTTAGATAGACATCGTTTTCAATAAATTATAGTTTATTTATTTTTATAAAAAATACCAAATATAGTTCGGAAAAATTAATTATAAAAATTATATAATAAATAATAATTTAAAAAACTTATGAACTGAACTGTACAGTTAAAAAAATTACTGTCCAAAATTTATTGATGAGTAAATATTAGTAAAAACCTAGATTTTTGTTAGTCCAATACATAAAATAAGATAAAATATAATATAATATGTTATTCAATAAAACACCCATTAAATATATAACTTTTTAATGGAAGAGCCCAATTGTGGAATTTTACTTTACAGATAAAAAGTGGCAGGCATAATTAGATATCCATGTCCACAAGCAGAGTAATTGAAAAATGGAATTGTTTGAGGTTGATGATGATCAAGTTGGTTTTATGTCATTTCCATATATATATATATATATATATATATATATATATATATATATATATATATTTATTTATTTATTTATTTTTTTCAAGATGATATTTTTTTGATGTATCTGTTTTCTCGAATAACAACCAACTCTATTTTTATTAGAATAATAAATTTTTTTTTTCGGACAAAATATGGACAGATGATAATAGGAATGTGTTGAGGTATAAAATTATTATCTCAATATATTTGTATTCTATAGATTAAAGGTTAAAATTTATTTATTTTTAATAAAATATAAATTTTTTTACATAAAAAATAAAATGTCAATGGTAAAAACATTGGTGACTCAAAATAATAATAATAACAATAATAATAATAATAAATAATGATAAATAGAAATTAAAAGCAAAAAAGGAAAGTAGATAGCTGGGGCCCCTGAATGCAACATAGAAACATGACAAGTGGCCAAACTGGCCAAAATATTTGAGAGATTCCTTGTGACCATCATTTCTCACATTTTTAACATTTTTGGTGGGTTTCTCTCCAACATGTCATGTCTTTCATTTCATCATCACCCTCCTCTCTCTCTCTCTCTCTCTCTCTCTCTCTCTATTGTCTAATCATGTCCAGCCACAAAATTTTTTTTCTCTATCTTTTTTTTTTTCATTAATCAAAGTTCCAAATTAATGTTATTATTATTATTATTATCATAGCAAATTATCCATCAGCCCTGACAAGTTCACAAATTTCTCAATGGTTTTTTCATATTTTTTATTCCTTAATTTTTTTATATTTTTATCATTATCATTTTAATAATTATTTATAATATTAAAAAAATATTATTATGTCATTGAGTTGACCTCTTTTTATCTAAGCCTAAGTCTAATTGTGGCATATCAATTAGCCCATTATGATAAAATTTGGTGAGAATAATCTCTAAAAAATCGAGAATATTCTTGTTAAAATTGTTTCAGAATCAAAAGAAAAGCTAAAACGTACATGCACTTGAATTCATTTATGTTGATGGTCAAGTCATGTGGATGGCCAGGTCTTGTGGATCTTCTCACCGATTACATACATCAATTAAGGACCACACCCTATTTATAAGAAAAATTATAGGATTAATGACAAATTTTACCCATCATAGATTTGATAATTTAGCTCCCAGAATTTTACATATTATTATATAAATCCGCATATTTAATTTCGATAGTTAGGGTCACATTGATCACTTGTACCAAGTTTAACTAACAACATAGATAAAGTATGGATATATAGTGTGGAAATTACTCACATTTGTCTATTTCCAACATGCCCAACTTTAAAAACTTTATGAGAGCATAGTTTGTAAAATAATTAATGAATTGGAAATTTCATGATTGGTTAAAAAAATGCCATGACATCAATACAAGTTTCAAGCTAAGTAAACTAATTATAAACTCTCACTAATCAAAAGCATCTCTACTAACGACGCTCATATGAGCAACATTCTTATGAAAATTTGTAGGTGGATCCGCAACAATGGAGTTTGTCCCTGCAAGCTCAATATTCACAAAACTACTATGAACTCTTTCTTTTATTTAAAAGCTTGATGAAGAAGATGCCAAATTAGCACTTTCAACCTTACATTGTTTCATATGAAATTCTTCTTATACTAGATGTGAAATGAACCCATTCAATATCCATTTTTTCTTATGACAGTTAAAACTCACTTCAAACTGAATGAATTATGGAGGGAGGGAAATCATCATCAGATGCACCAAAACATCTCAATTTTCAAACCTTTTAATTTTTCAGGTAGATGAAACATCTCGAGAATGTTCTCTTGTATGTTCCCGTCACCCTTATACTTTATAGAGACTAATTTTCTTAGGGTAGCACTAGTCTCAACCTTATCACTTCTTACAAAGTGTTCTTCCAAGGTGTCAAGAAACTACTTATCATCTTTTTCCTCAAACATAACATCTAGAAAAGTCTCCAGAACAGTTAGATCACTCTCACCTCTCAAAGACTCTCCTATCATGAATGGAGATTTAATCTCACAGAGATGCAAGGCACATTGTCTTAATGCATAGTTTAAATGCAAACATCCCAAAACTTGTATCATGTTATTTTTCAAGTCTTGAAGTTTGTATCATTAAGCATGGAAATGCCAGTGAGTGTAGCAAAGACATTACTAACACTCATGAGGTCCATGGTATGGAGACCAACTTATTGTAGTAATTACGTACGAATAACTATAAGAATCCATCTTCAAGTTAATCTAGTGACAACAAACCTAATCTTCGGGAGATTCAACTCACCAGTGATAAACTTATTGTAGTAATTAAGTTTCATAGTAAGATCTAGTTAAGCACAAAGTCTTTGTTTTTGGGCCAATTAAGTACACAACAAACACTTTATAGCAATCAAAACTCAATACCGTACATAAATTAGATAATTATTCTAACATAATAAATTAAGTTATAAACCAACTAGCATAATATAAATCCCTAATTATGCAATATATAATTTGACCCTTATGCGACTGAATCCTTAGTTAATATAAAATTAAATTACAAACATCAACCAAGGATTCTCAAAATTTGTGAAAAGTTATATAATGATGGTATGACCCCACAAAAACTTATGTAGCTCAAAGATGGGGGAAAGAATGGGGAAAGGCAAAATCTATCTTTTTTTTTTTTACTAATACATAAATATATTATATATATTAAAAATCTTTAAAAAATTTTATGGGGTCATCTGACCCCACAAAAACCTATGTAGCTCTGCCTCTGAAAGATGGTGAATCTTTGAAATCCATGTAAAGAAATCCATATATGTTGATTAAAAACATTCGAACTCAAGAGACCTCACACGAGGGCCATGTTAGCCAAAGGAGCGTTGAATATTTTGCTTGTTTGGTTTTTTTTTAAACCAAAAGATTAGGAGATCATAAACAAACATATAATCGAAACTATTTTTCATATTAGCACGAAGAACTCAACCTAAAAGCATGCGAATATATATATATATTGGCCGTATAATCTTTGCAAGAAAACCTTTCCTCGTGTATTAATCAATGAATTCAATTACATAAGTTAAATCTAATGAATAAAAGATCTAATCAAAATATATCCCAAATTATTCTAAAACAAGATCGCTCTAATACCGCTTGAAAAAACTTGATGGGAATAATATCTAGAAAACTCATAATCCTCGTTGAAATTGCTTAGAAACAAAGAAAATAGTGGAAGCGTATCTACACTTAAATCCATCCATTCACGCTAATAATATGGTCTTGTAGATTTCTCACTGATCACACATAGAAGGGAGATGAGAACGCTAATTTAGGGAAACCGTAATTCTAAATTTCAATTGCTCACGTGCATGAGTGAACCACACCCTATTTATAAGAAAATTTGTGGGGCTAATTACAAGTCTGCCTATCATAGATTTGACAATTTAGATAATTAGGAGCATAATCAGGCATTACTTAAATCACTACAATTAGATATTTTTAATTAAATATGATAATGTATACACAACTATTAATGCTATTTGTGTATATCCACACACAACTTTTAATGCATATATTTATTTAGATTCCTCTGTGTAGGAGGCGTTTGGTACATGGGAAAGTACCCAACTTCCTTGAAAAGTAACACAAAGAATCACTTTACCATGTTTGGTAGAGTTTGTTTTGCTCGAAAATAACATTGTCAAGGGAGAACAATTTCACTAAAATTAGAGAAAGTGATTCACTCACTACATGGTTGGAAAGTTGGTTTCTCATGGGAAAAGAAAGTGAGTTTTTTTTTGGACCAAAATACCCTTAAGTTTTTCAAAAATAACTTTCCACCACTACGTAAGCTTATATTGGATTTTAAGTTTTGTGTTGATTGAGTGTTAAAAATGAGCACAACAAATATTAAAGATTTTTGTTTTATTTAGTTAAAAAATTATTTTATCAAATTTAAGAAAATATTTAATTGATTTTTTAAAGAATATTTATACATTTAAAAACATTTTTTTATTATTATTTTAATGTTAAAAATGATTGACAAGTAAAATAATAAGAGAGTATTTATGTTATTATACCAAAAGATTCTCAAGAATATATTCTAATATCAAACACAAAAATATTACTTTTCCATCAATTTAATCAAATTTTCTAATACATATATACCAAACAAAGAAATATCATTTTCCCATGAATTACTTTCCTATTAATCACTTTCCCATCAATTGAATTCCATCACAATATTCTCATACTAAAGCACCAAATGCAACCGTAATGTACAACGGAACACACCACATTTTTGGCTTGCTACCATTGGATTTGTTGCCACTTTGAGTGGTAGCGAGCAAACAAAAAGTAATTTAATAATTTTATATAAATTTATATTTAAAAATAATTTATTTAAACAATATGGACCTTTAAGAATATGGGAAAAAACTTTCTATGGAAGGGAAAGAGTTATCTATTTTTTATTTTTTTATTGTTCTTAGCATGAAAAATATTTATTTCATATATATTTTTTGAGAAAAAATTGCAAGCATATTGTGTAGAGAAACTTTGTGCTATGAAAATAAAGAGGAAATTAAATGGGATCTTGTTCACAACATAGGAAAATTTTGAATTTTTTATCATATCATATTTTAAAAATACAATTTTAATAACGAAATGTGTGATTAATTAAGTCATAAATCAAATGATTTGCTCATGGGCAACAACATGCAAATCTAAATAAAAATATCAATCAATCAATCAATTAATTAATTAATTAAAATATATAGTACAATTATCCAGAAGGGAAACTTTTTTAATAATTTTTTTTAAAAAATAGAAAAGTTATGCTGAGGTAATATGCAATATAGGCAAGGCAGTGTCTTTAATGAGAGCATAATATGGTTACATTTAATGATTTCCATTAATTGGAAGGAGGCCTATGAGAAATTATTATTATTATTGTTATTACTTTTTTCGAAAAGGAACTATGAGAAAATTATCAAAATGAAAAAAATTTAATTATATAACCTCATTAATATATGAAACATGACAAGATATATTATTTTTAGTTTTATAGATGTCCTATGATAGTATATACTATATTAATAATTATTGCACAAATCTTGTCACTTATTAACATACGAGACAATAATTATTGATAATTATTGACAATTATTGACAATTATTTTGCAAATTTGTCATTATATATATATTGAAAAAAAAACTCATTGATCTCATATTGAAAAGAAAAAGTACACCTCAATTATGATTATAAAACTTTACTAAAATTATATATAAAAATATATAACATGTGATGGCAAATTTAAAATAAAATATTTATCAATTTTGTACTTCTCCAAAATTAACTTTTATTTGAACATACATGCAACCGACAACCATGCACAAAATTTATTTCACATAACTATAATTTTTATTTCACATAACTATAATTTAAGAATGAGATTATGCATTCGTTTATTCTACTAATGTTTTCAGCTTTTGAATAAAAAAAATTGAAACCGGATGTGTTGACAAACATTACCAAGAGAGGTGGTACTTGAGACTTCGACTAATTAATGTAAAGATATGTTTTTCAGAAGTCATCCTATATCTTCTATGAAGTTATCTTTTTTTTTTTTTTTTTGTTGTTAATATTTTATAATTGATTAGTCGCTCAACTTCTAGTCGACCTACCTCTATTATAATGTATTTTATGTTATTTCTTTTATAAATTTTTTTTCTTCTTAATCAAGGGATTATTATTCACCGTTTTTTCAAAATTAAAAAAAATTAAGAATGAGGGTATAAATGTAATTTTCAAATTCACCACAAAATCCACATGTAATAAAAAATTATATAAGTCTCATCATTGTCATAAGCTTGGGTTTCATATGTTTAAGATGTGACTAATTTTTAGATTAAGATAAGTTTACTTAGTGTTAATTAAAGTATTGTCTTCTTGATGATGTGAAGGACATATAAGACATTATCATAATAATAATTATTTTATTATTAAAAAAAAAAGAATTGATTTTGAAGCGCAAAGCCTAGTGGTACTTGAATAGGTTAAAAACTGTTTTATTATTAAAATGTTTGTTTGATTCTTGTTAATTAATCATTAATAAACAGTTTTCATGGATAGATTAAATCATTTTAGTTTATTCGGTGTCAATGGGACCTAAATAATAAGTTTGTACTTGGTACTAAGTTAAGTCACAATAGCTTAGGATTGATGTTGAGAGTTTATAATTTAATATTTAAAATAAAAACATTAGAAGAAAAAAAAAAACATCAAGTGAAAATTAGTTAATTTTCAAATTTTAAGTTAGTATTTAATTTAAATTCTTTATTATTTTTGGAGTGTATGAAATTACTTGTTATAGTTCTTATGTACAATACGTACGTCACAGATGTAGTTTTATCAATATTTTATAAAAAAAAATAAAAAAATTGAACTTAAATTGTAGAGATTAAAATTAATAATTTTTTTTTTAAATTTGAATTATGAATATAATAAAATTTTGGTTTTTAAATTAATTATTTAATTGGAATGATGTCAATATATATATACTTTTTTTTTTTTTTTTCTTTTTAAGGGGAATGAATACAAAACTAACAACAAACACTAGAGTTAAGTATACAAGGATAAATAAGCATTCAAGTTGGGATCTAACTCAACCCAATTCAATAAGAAACTAATGGAATCAATGTCATGAGAACCCTAATTAATTAAACCTTTAGATTAAAAGAGTAGGTCACCCTCTCTCACTTGCATCATCCAATGAATTAAGAGTCTTCTACTTGACTTTTATTTAGTTTGATTCTTAGCTAACGTTTACCAAAACTTGAATCTTCTACTTCACACTCGAAAATATTCTATTTGTTTTCTTTCGATCCAAGCTCAAGCTCTCAGATAATAGATATCAACCCAATTTTATTTATTTTTTTTTTTGAGATAGGGCGACAAGCGCCAACTCTCAGGGGCGTACGCGTGGCGGGGGGATTGCCTACAACGTCCTCACCCTCTTGGAACGGGGGAGCGCGGTTCGGGGGGATTGAACTCACGTCTCCTCCCACGAGGGGACCCGAGGTACCACTGGGCTACAAGCCCTTTGGTCAATTTTATTTTTTTTGAGTTTGTATAATAGTTTTTTTTTATGCCTTAATAGTGACACATATACGTATGGAGAATATTAGTTAAACTTTTATTTTCTTCACATAATTTTCAGGAATAAAATTTTGATTTATTGTTCAATAAATGAGATATATAACATGTACGTGACTATAACGATATTAATGCAACGTGTAATCTAAATGGTAAATATGAGACAAAATATACATAGAAATAAATTTTTAAGTAGAAACAGTTTTGTTTAAAATTAAAAGTGATGGTGAAATAAAAAGTTGTTGATCTCTTAATGATTTGATGAAATTTGAATTCTTCTCAATGTTTGAAAATATTAACAACTTATCATTCTTTAAATAATGTTATCAAGTTATCATTGGAAACCACTCAATAAATATTTTCATGAAATATATGGAGGTGCAAAATGGTGGCATTGAATTGGGTGGGCCAAAATATTGCCCAAGGTCTGAAAGCTCAAGCTCAAATCTATTGTTTGATGAGGCCCAAGTTTAATTAGGTTTAATGTTAGTCCAATATTAATTGTCCCATAATAAGCTCTAAATTTAGAACATGAAGGAATAAATTATGATGAGCAAGCCCATATTTTATTTCACAATTCATCACACGTAAAACTTATAATAATTAACATTATAAGAAATAAAATATATAGTTGGTCATGAAAATCACATACTATTACTGATATCAATAACCGAAGTATAGGTACCAAATAAAGCAACTAAAATTTCAAACAATATAATCTTTATAATGATAGTGTTATGAAGCCATTTTCTCTAAAATCTTCAAATATCTTGATGTAGCAAACGTATGGTATTATCTCCACCTTATAAGAAAATTGCAGTTTAGAAACAATACTTTATGTTTCCAATCCGTTGCTAAATTGAGTTTGGAAATGAATTGGAAACGGAAATTCAAACCTTATTCTAATTTACAAATAAATTTGAAGTCCATTTCTTTTAGAATTGTATTTCTTTTTTTTTCGTTTTAGAAATAGAATTCAAATCCGCTTCTAATTTGTTTAGAAACATAATAAATTTTTTTTCTAAATTTCTGCTTCTAATTTAACAGATTCATATAGTGCTATGATCATAACACTCAAAAACGAACTAAGGGTATTTTTAATAGGCTGATGACTCCTCTCAATAAGCGGAGTCATCAACCTTCGCCCCACTATTGAGCACTGAGCGCTCAATAGTGGGGCCTTCAAATTTTTTTTGAAAAAAATATTTTTCTAAATTTGGAGCCCTCATTTTTTAATATTATATATTATTTAATTTCTTTTCTATTATGTAATATTTTAATTTCTTTAATGGGTTGATGCTTAATTACTTTAAATATTTACATTAAGATGTAATTTCTTAAATATATATTTAATTATTTTATTAATAATATTTAAGATTTTATTAAATAAATATAATTGTGGGAGATGCTTTAATTGGTAAGAGTTTAATGGGTTGATTGTGGATCTCATTTTATAGCATAAGGGTAACTTTAATCGTTATGAGTTTGATGTCCATGCCACCTCATCAATTCATTAAACTTTTACCCATTAAACTATCTTCTATAATAGTTATATTATAAAATAAAACCCATGATCAACCCATTAAACTCCTACCCATTAAATTTATTTTAAATTTTTTAGATAATTTTAGTTATTTTAAGAGGATTATAATCACTTGGTTATTATATTTTCTTAATATTAGATTTATCCTGGTTGAAAATTCAAAAATAAAGAAGTGGATATGATTTGTTTGAGAATATAGGTGTATTTGTAGATGTAAAATAAAAATTAAAAAACTTAAAAATTAAAAAGAGTCAAGACCTCATACTTTATTTGAATTAAATTTTTTTTTTAAATGAGGCCCCAAATTTAAAAAAAAAAGAAAAAAAAAAGAGGGCCCACTATCTGCTCATTGAGTGTAGCCGTGATGCCCATTATTAAATATACTCTAACTATTATGAAAAATAGTTTAATAGATAATTAAAAATTTAATAGGTTAATGATGTGACATGGATATTAAATTTTAGGATAGTATAACAATTGAAATTGCACCAATGGACATCATCACATATTAAAAAGAATAATACTGCCAGTGCAATGAATACAGTACTTATCAGCAATAAAGTTCTGATGACTATGAATATTTCATTGAAGAGATTCTTCAATAGCCATTGCAATTGGTATAATTGCCGATGCATAAGGATTCACTGTTTGTGTAAATTGTAATCTTTGTGTATATTTTTCCCTCACATTAATTCAATGTAACTTCTGAACTAAAATTGTCTCTATACATAAGATAACCACATATTGCCATTAGTCCATTAATCAACATGCAAAAAGTTAAGGAGATAAGCAGAACCTGCCAATCATTAATTAAGAGTAAAATACATAATATATATACTAATTAGTTATAATTATAATATAAAATGAAGGTGAGGTATATATATATATATATATAGATATATATATTAAGTTTATATATGCATTAGATATTCAATAAAATTTTCCTTATTTTCACATTTAAAACAGCTAGATCCATGACCAGGTAATAACAATATTAATATAATTCATTAATTAGAATGTGTTATATTCATCACCTTGGAATGCTATTAAAGTTTTGGGAAATAGCTTCACTCTAAAATATGTCTATGGTATATTTATATACGTTTAGCAATAATATTGCATGTAGCTGCATGCATTTGGAGGTGTTATGGAGTGCCTATATAGGTATGACACATGATTATAATCTATTAAAGGCGTTAGGCAATATTCCTCAACTGAGAATATATGAGCCCCTTGATGCTTTAAAATAAAATTATGATTTATTTTTTTGTCAAGGGAGACGAAATCTCTAATGGGTTTTATGGGCTCACACACATGGGCATTGAGACCATCTATAATTCGTGCTCACAATTCTCAAACGTGCACATTCACTGAATAGAATCGAATTCTCATCACTTGTGAAGCATTCTCACGAGTGATCAAAGTACCAATCTCCCACTTTCATAAAATCCAACATCTACTATCCCGATCCACTACAAACAACCCAGCAAAACCATTGAATCCAAAACACCTCCCACTGAAGCATATGCAAATGCACCCAAATTCCTCAACCAAGTATATAGTAGGCAAAACAACCAAAGCCGTTAAGATCACAAACATCTGTTTCCCTTGGATGCAAAGTCCCAACACTCTTAAACTCAAGTTTGGAGAAAGTTTTTTCAGGTTATCACCTTCAAGTATCAGAAAACTAATAGCAACAAGGTATAGCTCTAGATAAATGAAAACAAAAATGGTTACTTATCCTCTTTTGTTACTAAAAGCATGCTGGCCAATTCTAGATATGTCTTGATTTGTTGTGAGGATTCCATGCAATTTTGTATGAGGATTCGTGTGTAGCCAGAGACGGAACTACATAGGTTTTTGTGAGGTCATCAGGGTCAGATGACCCTACAAAATTTTTAAAAGCTTTTTAATATATATAATATATTTATATCCATTGGAACGATTAATAGTTAAAAAACGATATATTATATGGATTTTTTAAAATAATCTTGTTTAAAAAACATATATAGTTGTTTAGGTATTGGAGTTTGTATACTTTACTAACACATATTTAGTTATTAATTAAAGCCATCACAATAATAACTTAACCTTTAAAGCATTTAAATTTCATGCGTTTGATTCTTTTCCAATGCATAGTTGGGGCTTTAATAATAAAAAATGTTGTTAGGATTTTTTGTGCGTGTTATATAAGAAAAATTACTTTTATATTATTATTATTTTCTCATTAATTAACGCTTTATGATGATCTATGAAGGCTATAAGAGTATGAGCTTTGGTATATTATTAGGAAGCTGGAAATAAATTAATGTTATTATAATATAACATAGGCTTGAACTTATGAAGGGTAGAAGAGAGAGCTTTCGCCTGTATTTAGATATAATGACATAAAATAGTAATCTTATGTGGGCGTGTGTGGATATATAGGAATTGGCATGATATATATATATATATATATATATAATTTTCTTGATAAGATTAGATAAATCATGTTAATTTAAAAGAAAACTAGGAGAGATTAGATTACAATGTATAAAATACAAAATTGTAATGATCGAGCAACTCCACATTTTATTTCATAATTCATCATACCTAAAAACTAATTAATTAATATTATACAACAAATTTGATACACATGGTTCACCATGCATGAAAATTACAATCTATTAATGATATCAACAACCGAACTATAAGTACCAACTAAAGCAACTAAAAACCCAAACAACATTATCCCAATAATGATACTCTTATGAAGCCAATTTTCTCTAAAGTCTTGATATATCTTGATGTAACAAATGCATGGTATTATCACTGAAACTGTAGCACTAAAAAAAGAACCAATAAAAGCCATGAGATATCCAAAAAATGGTACTATCAATGCAATCAACACTGTGCTTATTAGCAATAGAGTTCTAATGAGAACACTACTTGATCTTTTTGTATTCCATCCAAGAGATTCTTCAGTAGCAGTTGCAATTGGTGCAGTTGTTAATGCAAATTTTGTCAATGGATTCACTATAATTGTGTAGATTGCAATCTTGGTGTATATTTTGCTCCTAGGAAAATTCAATGTAACTTGTGATTTTAAATTATCTCCATACATGAGATAGCCGAATATTGCCATTGGTCCATAAATCAGCGTGCAAAGAGTAAAGGAGATAAAAAGAACCTGTTAGACATTAATCAAGAGTAAAATACATGAGATTTGAAGATAAAATTTTATTCAATAAAACTCTTCTTTTCATATTTAAAAACCCTATGTTAAAAATTATAGTAATATTCATTTATATAAGCTGAGCAATATCACTTGTAGTTATATTTAGAGGTGTTATGAATAGTTCGCACATAATTGTAATCTATTAAAGTGAAAAGTATTTATTACTTTTAGATATTATCACGGTTACAAAATAACTGTGGTAGTTCATTTTTCTTTCAAATAAAAAAATAATTGAAAGTTTGGCTCCCTCCATGGACGGAACCAGCACTTATTAATAGGGGGGCTGAGGGCAAAATGTAAAAAAAACTTTTTTAGTCAACATAACAATTGTATTCGATACAAAATAGTGAGATATTGTGACATTTAATTAAAACAATCACAAAAAGTTGAAAATATCATCATTTGCGACTTAAAATTCTTCATTTGTTGATACCTCACTCTTTATTAATCAATCAAACATATAACATACATCACATTATAACATCAACCTTTTCTTAATAAATCAATACACACACACACACACACACACACATATATATATATATATATATATATATCTGCAATGTTGTGACACTACATTCAAGTTCTGAAATATACTGCAGTTTTCTCACTCTAGATCTCTGTGTTGACTGCTTGTTTGCCAATATCCTATACCATAACAACACACAGGCATGCATATTATATATATATATATATAAATATTTATTCTCTCTCTCTTTATTTTTTTTTTCTCTCTCTCTCTATATATATATATATATATATATATATATGGAGGTAGCTGAGGGGGGGGCTGAAGCCCCTGCTAGCCCCCCCTTGGTTCCGTCCATGGCTCCCTCTAACAAAATGGTTTACGGATTGTGGCTTTCCCACATGTAAAACACACACATACGGAAAACAAAATTCAATATAATGATCAGGATCACCAAAACCATCATTTAGTTTAGGAAGTCTACTTAGTAAGTTTTGTTTTGTAAAAAAAAAAAATATTATTTTAATAAAAAAAACTTGTTACTTAATTTAGTTTCTAACTTTTATGCAATATTTATTTTCATCGTATTTAGGGAAGGGAAGATTGACTACCCTAAAAAAAAAAAAATACATGACCTTGCATGCATGCACTATCAACAACATTGGGAAGAAGAAAGAAAACTTCCAAAGAAAATCTTTCTCAGTAGGATAAAATCTTTCTATAAATATAGAAATCATGCAGCTTAAATATAGCAGAGATATCATGTCCACCAAAATACATGAGAGGTTTAAACTCTTAACCACAAGACCTTCCCTAATCTTAGACTCATCTCAAACAGCACTTGTTTCTCATTAGGACATTTCATGCATGCCTTTCCATGGCACCAACAACAAAGCTTCTCCTCATCTTGTTCATGATCAACCACCCCTTGCTACATAGAATTCTACATGCACTTCTTGTTACTGTTCTTGTTGCAGCTCCTTTATGTATGTCAGCTACTTCTTTATCTTCAGAGTTGAGCTTGAAAAAGTTGGAATGTGATATTTGGACAGGGAAATGGCAAAGAGACCCAGAGGCACCATATTACACAAATGAGACATGCTCAACAATTCAGGACCATCAAAACTGCATGAAGAACGGGAGGCCTGATACTGAGTTCTTGAAATGGAGGTGGAAACCAGACGGCTGTGAACTTCCTCGCTTTGATCCTAAAGCATTTTTCAAGCTTGTTCAGGGGAAGACAATGGCTTTCATTGGAGACTCCTTAGCTAGAAATCAAATGCAATCCTTGATGTGCCTCTTATCCAGGGTATGCAATCATGTGCTCTTCATAAGATCTAGTACAGAGGGTGATCGATAAATATAATATATAGATATATATATATATATATCTAAGATAAGATCTTAATTATAATATATCTAACAATGATTTTATTGAAATAGGTTGAGTACCCAGAGGATATATCTGAGACAACGGATGAGAACTTCAAGCAGATGTACTATAGTGCCTACAACTTCACTATATCTATATTTTGGTCACCGTTTCTTATCAAAACCAAACAACCAGCATATGAAGCTCCGTCTCTAGATCACATGTGGAAGCTCTTTCTAGATGAGACAGATGATAATTGGACTTCCAAAATTGACAAATTCGACTATTTGATCATCTCCGGCGGCACGTGGTTCACCCGGCCATTACTATTTTACGAGAAACGGCAAGTGATAGGGTGCCAATACTGTGACATCAAGAACTTCCCGAAGATACATGTGAGCTACTTCCATCGAATGGCATTCCGCACAGCATTGCAAGGGATTAACAAGTCACCGAGCTATGGAGGGACGACGATACTGAGGACGATATCACCGCCACACTTTGAGAACGGAGCGTGGGATCACGGTGGAGACTGTCGGAGGACGAGGCCGGCAAAGAGAGGGGAGAAAAGGATGGAGAAAATATATGAGGAAATGTATAGGAATCAAATAGAGGAATTTGAGGTTGGTAGAAAAGAGGGGAGGAAGAGAGGGTTGGAGTTCATGTTGATGGATATGACTGGTGCAATGCTGCAAAGGCCTGATGGACACCCCAGTGGGTATTGGAGTTCAAATGGGAAGAAGGGGAAAGAGAAGCATAATGACTGTGTGCATTGGTGCTTGCCAGGGCCTGTGGATTTGTGGAATGATTTGTTGTTTCAAATGTTGAGGAGGCAAGGCGAGTGGGAGAGTGAGTAACTTCTCTTCTGAATGCTACTTGGTGCAACTGATGGCATATATTTGAACTAATTGTTCAATTTATATATATATATATATATATATATATATATATATATATATATATATATATATATATATATAGCGAGAGAGAGAGAGAGATATGTAAATAAGTTTTTTTTTAAGATCTTTGGATATTGAATACTTGTGTTTTCTTGGTAAAAAGAACGCTGATTGATTGGGTGTTTTATATTTTTAGTAATTTGAGGATGTTTAATTGTAACACTGTCTTCAGATGAAGCTTTTGTAAAAAGTTCCTTTAAAAAAATCAAGCTATCGGACTTTATACTGCAGATACATGCACATGCTTGACGTGTACTTAACATTCACTTTGGACTGTCTGAAATCTTTGAGGAGCTCTTGATTCACTACTTCTACCTTTTCCTCCTCCACGTGAATGACCTAGGTAGCAGTTGCTACCTCGGCCTCTCCCTTGAAGACTGCTACTTTCTCCTGAAGATGCTCCCTCAACCTTCACCTGAAAGACCTTTTCCTCTTGAACTCCAGATAAGTTCAGTATAGTTTCATGATTCTTTAGAGAGCAGCTCAACTAATCCATAGACATAGTGTTTACACTACACCAATTTATTTTTTTAGAAGCACTTGATTAGAGGGGTTTTTTGAAAACCGGATCAATAAAAAATTAAAGTATTAGCACCCAATTTATACAGCCGGTTTATTTAAACCGGTTATAAAAAATAAAAAAATCCTTTTAAAAACCCTATTCTCTCTCTCTCTCTCTCTCTCTCTCTTCACGCTCGTTGAAGACTAAGCCGCCGCTCTCTCTTTCTCGTTTCCTTGAAGACGGACGGAGTCTTCGCCTCCGTCTCTCTCTCGTTTTGTTGAAGAAGAGCTCCATCCTCTCTCTCTGGTTTCCTTGAAGACGAGCTCCATCCGCCGCCGTTCTATCTCGTTTCCCTTTCACCCACTTTGAAGACGAGGTTCATCCACCGCCGCTCTCTCGTTTCCCTTTCACTTGCTTTGAAGACGAGCTCCATCGCCGGGGCATCTCGGCTCTTTTGAAGACGAGCATTTGTAAGGTCCGTCCAATCCTACTTTTCTCTCTTAACTTTTTCTTTTGTTACTTCTTTGTTTGCTTTTCTCCTGCTTTTTTATTCCAATCATCGCATTGTTAAATGATCTATCTGTTGATCAGTGAGGAGGCTTTTGTGCTTTTGTTTTTCTATTTTTTTTTAATTGAATGATTTGGAGACATGAAGCATATGATGGCTCTTTTGTGTTTATTTGGTAAATAGAGTGGAGATCAAGATGGTTTGAATTGTTTATTCAAGTTTGTAATCTATACATTTCATTAGTAAATTAGGATATCATGTTTAAGGTTTATTCAAGTTTATCTCAATGGTGGTTAGTTGATAAAAGTGTATTTTAATCGGTCATTGTTTTTGAAGTACACTATCAGTTAAGTCCTTTAATTCGTTGATGGTTGATAAGAACTGAATGAGGGATGGAACTTGTCAGTGAGTATTAATGCTTTAGCCTTCATTTATTGATGACAAATTGTATTATTTCTCTCTTTATCTGATTTAACATCATCATTAGATTGTGTTATATTTGGATGGTGTTGTGAACTTGTGTATAAAACTCTACAAATCATGATCAAATGTATTGATTCTTAGTGTTTCTATGTTATCCTTTAGTTTTCTTGATTAGGGTTTTGTTTTTATGTCTAAATCTTGATTGCAGTCTTGATCCATTCTCTCAAGGAGCAGAACAAAGGGGCTATCAGACACTGTTCTGGTTTGTAGGGTTATCCTTTCCTTTTCGTTTAAGGGTTTTGTTTGTACGTCTAGATCTTGATTGCAGTCTTTATCCATTCTCTTAAGGCGAACAAAGGGGTATCAGACATTGCTCTTGTTTGTAGGGTCTTGCTTTGTCTAAAGCTTAACCATTAATCTTGATCCCATTCATTGAGTATACTCTCTTACCCTTTTTCTCGTTTAGGATTTGTGTTAACTTGTTTGGATTATCCATTCTCTCAGGAAGGTATGCAGCAGATCTTGTTTTTGCTTTTAGGGTTTGGAGCAGCTATAACTCATGATTCTGTTTGTTGATTGCAATGGTTCTAACTTATCCTCCAGAGCAAGACTAATCTCTCTGGCATAGTTTTATACAAGTAGGATTACTTGGTTGCTTGATAGAAAGCTGGAAATACAAAGCACTATAAACTTTAAATTTGTGCTATATATTTATCTGGTTTTGTGGGTTCGACCATAACTTGACACCCGATCTTGCATGCTGATTTTATTTTGTTTGTTTTCTTCCTAGTGAGAAAATAAAAAATAAAAAGAAGAAGAAAAGGTTTGGATTTGCCCAATATGTACACTATGCTTTTCTTTTCTCATATGGAGGGTTCATTGGAGAAACTCATTGCAAAAGTTTAGCCATAAATTGATCATTGGAGAAACTCATTCTAGCATTTCCCAATGAACAGTAATAATTCCTTGAGAAGATCACATCTCAAGGCAGCCAGATGGATAACAACTCATCTGGGTGTGTAATTTGTTCACGTACATAGCTTTATTCTCTGCTGTCTTTTGGGTTTTTTCTTATACTTTCTTTTCAAAAAACCTTTATGAAGAATGTGCTTCTGTGTTTTTGTACGTGCTCCATAGCCTCTTATTGGTATTGAAGAGGGAAGGGTGAATTGAGTGAAGTTATTTTATGAAGCATATGGGAGTATAATGTATGGCTTGTGTGCTTACACTAGAGATATGGTACACACTAAATCTCTCAAGTTTGAAAGCTAATATTGGTTAACTCTTGTGTTGGTAAACATGTGCTGGTATGATCTTGTTTCTGGTTGAGACTTTTTTTACTTATATGATCTTTTAAACTTGTATATCATATGATGATTTGCCTGATTTTCTCCAAATTCCGCACCAATATTTAGAGAGAGGCACTTCTCCCTGATGAGATGGATTTTCCTTTTCCTCAAAGCAAAAGAATATGTATTCATGAGCATCAAACATTGAGTTTTGGGTTTCTGACCCCCTTTTTTTTTTATAGTGGTGCATTCTTAACCATTGGTCTTCTCTTTGTCGGGAAGCTGTTGGAACCATTGTCGGGTTCAAAGGAGTTCCTGAAGTTCATTTTTGTTGTCAACTTTTTGACTTCAATCAGTGTTTTTGTTATTGCTATTGCATTATACTACATAAAAAGGGAGGAAAGTTACCTGTAAGTATCTTCATGTCCCTGTTGCTTATATACTTTGTTCTCTCTTGTTCCTACTTTATGAGTGTATGCACCTTATTCATTTTACTTTATGAGTCTATTTTTCCTATTAATGATTTACTTCATAACAAAACAATACCAAGGGTAAAAGAAAAACATTTTTTCTCTATACTATTGTTGTAGTTATTTAGTTATGTTTTCTTATATGGATGTTTGAGGACTTCTTTTGATCAATGTGAGTGAAGTTCTACATTGAAGCTCACAATGTCACTTCTAATGTTTAGCATGGTTATATATGAAAAATATATGATAACTTTTGAAGGATAATGGGTTAGAGCTTTGTAGAACTCAAGGTAAAAACAAGGGGACAGGCTTACTGCCTTGTAGGTCAAACCAATGAGTTTTCCGACTTATGACTTATCTCCATCATTTAGCATTGCTTGATTTTTGTTAATCAACCGCCTTTCTTATAATGTGTTTGGACAACAACCTTTTCATGATCATCATCTCAATATTGTTTTATTAATGTCCTTTCTCTTTATGTAGAGAATATTGTTCGATATGGTTGGTTGATTCGTCTTTAATTAATATTAGCAATATGGATTTGAATAAGTCTTTGCTTCAAGAAAGGGTCACTTAGTTTTTTGTGAGTGTTATGAACCAGAAATATGTGTATTATAATATTCATTGATTAGTACTAAAACTAGCTGAATCTTCACTGCAAACACTATGATGAGCTTATAGTTTATTTTTTAATTTTTCTCAATGGCAAGTGTCTTCTGTTGCCATCATTTAGTTTGTCTAGTGATGTAAATTCAACACTTCATCAATGTGACTTCTTTTGTTTTTTGTTTTTGTCGTCTTCTTCTTTTTCTTGCTTTTTTTTTTGTGGTATGGCAAGTTAGGTGTATACTTTCAAGTTTAGCTATGATGATGATACTAGCAGCCAAAGTTACATATTGGGTTATCTTAAAAAATAATTACGGAATTTAATACTATTTTAAGAATATTAAATGGTCAAAGTGCAGCTCAAAATAATTGTATTGTTTATTGCTTATCTATACCCATTAAGGAACTACGTGAAGACTTAAATGAGCCAAGTGTCCTTATGGGTTTAGAATAGTGATGTTGGTGTTCATTTTGATTATTGACGTAATAAACCACTAGCGGTCGAAGTTACGTACTGGGTTATTGAACGCACACATTGACTATGTCTCATGGGATCAATATTCCATGATAAAAATCAGTTTTGAGAATGTCAGATCCAATTAAAATCTGCCTTTTCCCTTATTTTCAATCATTTGGGTTATGTTCTGGGAGTAACTCACGGTGCTAGATTTGTGAATTTGGTTAAAAAATTAGGTAGCATGTGATGAGTCTGATAGTCATTCTGATTATACTTAATGGAAATGCATGACACTCATGTTGGTCATATCTGTTCATCTGCTTGCTACTTGATATCTTTATAGACATCAAAATTGTAGGTTGAACTACAAAGTAACTGATGTTTTACCTTATGATCCATTTTGTTGTTTTTGCCTGTTAATTACTTGTGTGCCCATGTGCCTACAGGCTATTGAGTCAGGGAGATTGCCAGGAGATATTCTTGATGATATACCAAGCAAATACTCTTGAGGAACTGTTGTTTGTGAGGTTTGTTCATATATATTGATTGAACCAACACTTACTTGCATTTTCCATATTTTGATACCTGTTATGTTGTTCAAATGCTTCTTAAGATCATTCAAATACATGCTCCTTAGAATTACTTAATTTGAACACTGTACCAATGTTATGTTGCATTCTTGAATCTTCTAGATGTCAAGAAGGTCCCCACCAAAAAACTAAAATATTAGTTGCCGGTTTTTGCATTTTCTTCAATTTCTTGTCTTCTGCATTTTCAGGTGTTGTCATCTTGACATTGTTGTTTTCAATTTTTGTATGTGTACCGTCACAAGTTCTAAATTGTACGTTTGAAATAAGGGTAGGCACTTTACACATGGTTGGGTATAAGTAAAAAGGATTTCTATGTTAGTAAGAATGCTAGTAAATCCTACCTATGCTTACTGAACCACGAGTAAGATAACTTGCGGGCAGGCTTGACTTGTTGGTCTTTTTGCCAGGTCTACTGACTACACCTAGGCCCTTACAAGGTAGTGAGAGGACTTCGTCGTAATACATACGTAGACATTCAACCCATGTTGAAGTTTGCTGATTAGACATCTTATCATGAATCTTTGCAAGAGGACAACGCTCAACTTTTGCTACACCACATCCTCCACTCGCCAAAGTTAAGTTGCAAGGAGAAATGATAGAGGTCATTGAAGTTTACAGGGTATAATCCATTAGAGGTGGCACTTGTTAATAGTTTTGGGTAAAATGGAAGAGGTAACCTGGACTTGGCTAAAGGATGGATAGCATTTCAAGTTTTTGAAGTTTAGAATAATAACAAACTTGGTTTTCATGTTTGCTTCTGGCTTGTTGTGAGTGCAGTAGTTTGTATTTCCATCCTATAATAGCATAAAGGCAGATTTGAGTTTGAGAATGCACTCAGTGTGGGTGTTAAAGGTGGGCTAGTTTAACTCATCTTGTCCATGTGATTATCATACATGGTTTTTTATTTCCTCTGAATCTTCATGTCCCTTTGTAAAGCTTGCATCAATTATCATCTCAGGTCCTGGATTTATTTACATTGTCAATTGACTTTTCAGGTGCCATACCGCATTGCAAAGAGTTCTACAAAATTGAAAGTCTCAGAGCCGAAGGAATGATGATTTGTTCAATGAGGTGGTCGTAGTCTGAAGGCTCTGAACCATACACAGGAACTTGGATCTTGAACTAAAGGTTTTCTCCTGTCAACATGATTTAAAGGATTGATTCAGGTCCAGTATGATTTATTTTCCTTTTACAATAGAAGATGATCTTTTTTAAAAATAGAAAAAGATTTCTTCATCGGTGCAGGAATTAAACTACTCTGTGTGAACCTGGCTGATTGATTATTGTTGGAAAGCCTGGATGTCATAAAGAATCCATTAGTCATTGCGCAAAACCAGGAGGACTTCCATGATCATGCAATTATGGACTCAATCTAAATTATGTTGTCAAAGTAGATACTGAAAATAGGTGCACTTAGGTAAGAATGTATCTGACCTCGCAAATTGGGGCCTTGACGTAAACAATCTTCGACAAGCAATAGCAGGAGTAAGGTCAAGGGGAATCACTGTAAGCACTTAAGCTATTTGTTTTTATCTTATTACTTCCATGTATTCAAATTACGTTTATTGTCAGTTTAACATTATTATAATGCCATCATAAAGAAATTAATGATCAGAAGAACTTATGAATTCCCTTTACTTGTTATCTGATACTGTGGCTCACTCTGTAATGTGTTCAGGTTAAGGCTATGGTGATCATCAACCCAGGAAATCCTACTGGCCAGTGTCTTAGCCGAAGTAACATACAAGAACTGTTGCAAAACTTAAGCAGGTTTGAAGAGCTATAGATTATTTGTGTATAAAGCTTATGACCAATGCTTGAAGGAGATGTTGTTACTGCAGTTACCAAGATTTTGAACACATGCATTGAGGAGAACTCTGATCAGTTGCCAATTGCATCAATCGAAGAAGAGATTTTACAATTGGAAGAGGCTAAGTCTGTAGGCACAGTGCATGTTCAAGGGAAGGCAAGGTTTCATGTGAGTGATGAAAACTGCTGGTTCGACAAACTGATGCTGGGATTGTATGAGTTCCTGCATACAAATTGTCAGTTTGCGCTACCGGCTCCATAGTTTCCGGTTAACCAGAGGATGGAGATTGGCATGCTATACAAGGCTTGAGGAATGCCTTAAGCATCTAATGACTCATGGATTGTTGGCTCCCTTAGAGGATTAGTACTTTGTTTTGCTTGCAGTTTTATTTTGTGTTTGAAATTAGATGAACAAGTAGCATTGGAGCTCTCAATGATCATGGATGCAAGTCATATATAAAAATCAATTTTCTCAGTGATTAATGACATTTTTAGGATTTGCTTCTTTTTTTAAATGTGTGTGTGTTGTGTGCTTGTGTTTTAAGAAATGGGATGCATGATTAAGCATGCATACATGGATGTGTATTGAAATATAATTTTTATTTTTTTAATTGTTTTATAGGTGGTTATAATTTTTAATTCTCAAATTATTAGCTATAGAGGCCGTTATAACCGCCTCTACCGCTTATAAGTTATAGAGGCGGTTATAACCACCTCTATAGTTAATAATTTTCAATTTTCACTAATTGTTTTAGAGGCGGTTATAACCGCCTCTAGTGTTTATAAATTGTAGAGGCAGTTATAACCGCCTCTAAAACAATGATGAGAAAATGAAATATTATTAGCTATAGAGGCGGTTATAACCGCCTCTAAAATAATGATGAGAAAATGAAATATTATTAGCTATAGAGGCGGTTATAACCGCCTCTAAAATAATGATGAGAAAATGAAATATTATTAGCTATAGAGGCGGTTATAACCGCCTCTATAACTTAACATTTTTGTGGCGGTTATAACCGCCTCTAAATTTAATATAAAAAACCGCTTACATACTTAAACCTTACCCCGACGGTTGTTAAAAACCGGCTCTAAAGTGTAGAGCCGGCTTGATACGAGGCGGGTTAGAGGCGGTTCAAAAAACCAACACTAAAGCTATAGAGGCGGTTAAAACCGCCTCTGTAGGTTTTGAAAACCACCTCTAAATCCCTTTTGTAGTGTAGTGTTAGTGTTAAGAGTGTGATTGAAGAAGAGGAGTTTGTGAAGAAGTTTGCAGGAGTTATAAAGGTGATATGTTACTGAACAGGATGAAAGGTTGAAGGAGTTGAAGCATTTGTGAGTTAGTTGTTTTTCAGAATGTTTGAAAATCTGTTTTGTTAGTTGGTTCGAAGGAGGGAAGATGAAACTTTGTGAAAAGGATTAAGTTCACAAAGTTTCATCATCGAAACAAACCATCATCGAAGCAAAAGGATTAAGTTCAAGGCAGAAGCTGGTTTGTTTCAATAGAAGTATACAGATGACCAAGATTAGATCATTATCATCAACTGGTATAATAAGTTCAAGGCAATCGAACGGCTAACGCTTTAAGCGGTTGAATTAAGTAGAGAGTTACACATGGCCTGGTGATTCATCATGTTAGCTAATTATGTAATGATAGTTAATGTTTTCTTTTAGTTGTTGTTGTTGTTGTTGTTCTGTTAGTTGTTTTAAAAAAAAAAACCAAGTGAGCTTGTATGAATTTTTCTGTAAAATCTATGGAGTATTAGCCCTGAGTTTGGACCACAAACATGTTCCTTGAAAGCCAAAGATTAAGTCTAGTGATTATCAGAGAATGAGATCAACTATCCATGCTGTAATGTGAAAATTAATATATATTGTTCTGTTGTTTTTCTATTGTTCATTGAAGGTACTCAACTTTGATGAATTTTCGTGATAAATACAATGAGTTTCAGTCTTGGATTTCTTCTACAAAGTTGTTCTTCAGGTGATAAAGAATTCATATAGCTAGTATTTATCATTTAGATCATTTCCCTCTAAGATTGAGGAGACTACATGGATGTATTTTTGAGTCAAATTACTCTTTAAAATTTTAGCAACTGCTGCCTGCTTAGTGAGGGAGTCACCAAGCTTCCTATCACCTGATAAGAAATGCCCAAAACCCTGCTAATGAAGTCATGGACATGTTCACCATGCTTCATCCTTATAGTTTCAAGCTCTTGTATAAATATAGGTTGACAGTAATAATTTTGGAGCTCTCTTGATATTCAATTTTCAGAATCTCCCATGCTTACTTGGTAGTTGCCGCTTCAGCAATTCGTATGAGGATCCTCTCATCCAAAGCTTGCTAAATGAGAAGGAAAGACTCACATCCTTCTTTTGGTTTTCCTTGAGTAGTTTCACATCTGCTCCTTCATCAAAACCATTTTGAACCAATCCCCATAGGGCTCGGGAAGGGAAAAGAGTCTTATCTTGAGACTCCAAAGGTTGTAGTTTACTCCCTTGAATAAAGGTTTGTTCGCTTGAGATGAGTCAGACAAACAATAGCTTTAATTTTGGCCATGAATCCTGCCACTAATACGAGATGAAGATAGAGAACAACCTTAAAGACTTACTGATGGATTGTATTAGATGAAAGCCAAAGGATACAGAAGTCTCTTACTTCCTGATGTTTCACCCACTGCTTGAAGGCCAACTAATACAAAAGATAGATAGAAAAGTTGCCGGCTAAGACACCAAAAGTAAACATCACATTGACATACTTTACTACATAAACAAGTATAAGTCCAATCAGGCATTGCTTCCTCCTTCTCGTTTCCATGTACATGGAAAACTCCATAGCTCACAAAGATAACCTAATATACTAGCCAAAATTCTAAATACTTTAATAGAAGATATGATCCAACCAAACTTGGTGCTAGTCCAAGCTGTACACTAGGTTTGCTTAGATAAACAAACACTAATATTATATTGATGGAAGCTGATACAAGATAGAAGCAAGTCACTCAAGTTGCTTGCTTTACAAAACCATAGTTCTTCATATATATAGAAAAAGAAGCAAGGTTAAGGCAGCTGACAAGATACTACAAGGCAAGTAACTATAATAGCATGGTCAGCCTAACCCTTTCACTCAACCATGACTAAACACACTGACTTCTCATGCATACCATACTGAGTTACTTCTTCTGCATACTTTCACGTACACAGTGACTGGAATTCTGAAGCTTCTGAGCAGTATCATCATTCGTCAACACCCTCTCCTTGCTCTGAAGCCTCTTCAGCCCCATAGCTGCTCGGAACGTTTCAAACTTTGGATAGGCTATGGCTTTTGTAAGAACATCAGCAGTCTGTTTGCTTGTATTACAGTACATCACCTTGATTTCTCCATTACTTACCAAATCATGGATGAAATGAAAGCGGGTGTCGATGTGTTTGGTGCGTCCATGCAAAGAGGGATTTCTTGTAATTGAAATGGCAGATTTATTATCACAAAATATGGCTGTTGAATCCTTCGTGTCTATGCTCATATCCCTTAGGAGACGTCGCAACCATATAGCTTCACAGGCGGCTGCGGTTGCGGCGATATATTCGGCCTCAGTGCTGGAGAGAGCGGTGATGGGTTGCTTCTTTGAGCTCCAAGCCACTGCCGTAGAACCGAGCAAGAAAACCCAGCCAGTTGTGCTTTTCCGGTCATCTTGTGACCCTCCCCAATCACTGTCGGTGAAGCCTGATAACTTGAACTTATCTGAACATGAGTAGTGTAATCCATACTCTAATGTACCTGCGATGTAATGCAGGATCCTCTTCACTGCTCCGAATTGATGCATGCTAGGTTTTTGCATGAATCGTGACACCATATTTACAGCAAACATTATATCGGGCCTAGTGTTTGTTAGATAGAGGAGACTCCCCACAATCCTCCGGTAAAGCAAAGGATCAGCGCTTCTAGTCCCGTCCTCTAAGTAAAACTTCTCATTGTTATTCATTGGGGTGCTAATGGGGGTGCAATTCAGCATGCCAGACCTTTTCAGAAGATCCTCTGCATATTTATATTGAGAAACAAATAGACCATTACTCGACTGACTTACTTCCCAAATCTGTCATCTCGAACGTTCTCATCATGCTTTGCTTAAACTCCAACCTCATCTCATCAGAGGAACTCATATATATTATATTATCTACATATATGCATACCAATAATATATCTGAATTCCCTTTGCGCTTCTGGTAGAGAGTTGGTTCGTTTGAGCTTTTAGTAAACCCAGACTGAGAGAAATACTCATCAATCCGGCTATACCAGGCCCTCGGAGGGCGGAGCCCGTACAGTGCCTTTCGAAGCCTGTAGACTTTCTCCTCTTCTCCTTCAACAACAAAACCCTATGGCTGATTAACGTAAACCTCTTCTTCCAGGTTCCCGTTCAAAAAGGCTGTTTTAACGTCGAGCTGATGAATCCACCACCTTTGTTGAGCGCCAACGGCGAAGAAGATTCGTATGGTTTCCATCCTTGCCACTGGAAATAGACTTCAGTGAAGTCTAATCCTTCTTGTTGAACATAACCTTTGGCCACTATGCGCGCCTTCTTCTTAAGCACAGAACCATCAGAATTATATTTAGTCTTGTACACCCATTTTAACCCGATGGCACGCTTCCCTTCTGGCAAAGTGGTGAGCTCCCAGGTTTTGTTCTTCTGAACTGCTTCTATTTCTTCTTTCATGGCAGCTATCCAGCCTTCATCTTTCACTGCATCTTCAAATAGCACTGGATCTGATATAGTAGCTGCAAAGGAACAAGAATTATAGAGGTCACTGATGCTCCGGTATCTCTCCGGCGTCCCTCCTTCTCCGTCTTCGTTTCTCTGTGTTTCAGGGGGTGAGGCGAAAGTCTCTCTTTCTCCCAAGTTTTCATTTAATGCCTCAGATCTCTCATCCAACGGTTCAGATGAGATCTCTTCAACAATAGCTTCCACGTCATGGTGTGGCGCATAAGTTGATGCAGATGAGTCAGCTTTATTCGTCCAATCCTAGCACAGATCCTCGGCGAATATAAGATCCCTGCTGACATGGACGCGCCTCGTATCTGGATCAAAGACCTTATAGGCCTTTGACTCATCGGAATAACCAATGAAGACTTGCTTTGCTGATTTGGCTTCCAGCTTGCAGTGTGACTGGGGATCAAGAAGCCGATAACAGATACACCCAAATATTTTGAAATGGTTGACCGTTTGTTTTCTCCCAGTCAACACTTCATACGGCGTCTTCTTCTCCAGCGCGGTCGTCGGAGATCTGTTTAGAATATATACGGCGGTGGAGACCGCCTCGGCCCATAGATCAGAGGGTACCTTCATCTGTAGTAATAGCGTCCTTGCCATCTCCGTCACGGTGCGATTTTTCCGTTCGGCCACCCCGTTTTGCTGTGGGGTGCGCGGCGCCGTGAGTTGTCTTTTGATCCCGGCCTCTTCACAGAAGGACTTGAACTCCAGAGAGGTGAACTCGTCTCCTCGGTCGGTGCGGAGAATCTTGACAGGATGTGAGAGCTGCTTCTCCACTGCCAACTTAAAGGTCTTAAACCGTTGCAAAGCATCGGACTTCCTTCTGATAAAATAAACCCAGCTGTATCGAGAGAAGTCGTCAGTCAATAAGAAGTAATACATGTTACCTCCGAGTGAAGGAGTCTTCATGGGCCCAACTAGATCGGCATGAACGATCTCCAGAGGCGCCACAGCTCGGTACGCCTGCCCTTTTGGAAAGGAGTGGCGTGTTTGCTTAGCAAGGGCACAGGCTTCGCAGTCCCCCTTGAAGCTTAGCACTGGAATACCTTCCACTAGATGATGCAATAGATTCATGTTTTTGGTATGAAGATGACCATACCTTCGGTGCCACAACTCAGAGATATCTCCTTTTCCTTGCGTCACATGAGCAGAGGCTATATCTCCGGCTTGAAGAGGATACAATCTGTGGGTTGACATGCGGATTTTGGCCACCAGTGATTTGGTATGAGCTTCCCTTACGATGCATTCTCCTTCCAAGAACTGTACTTCATGTCCCGAAGCTGCTAGTTGCCCCACGCTGAGGAGATTATGAGCTAGCATTGGGACATACTGGACTTTGTGAAGAGTCTTCTTCTGGCCCGAGCTCGTTCTCAGTACCACTGAACCAACTCCGGTGGCTTGAAGAGTATTACCATCACCAAGTCTAATCGTTTGAGGAGGAGAAGCTTCAAGGTGGACGAATAGGCTTCTATTTCCGGACATGTGGTTAGAACAACCACTATCGATGAGCCATATGTCGCTGGCTAGGGTTTGAGTGCTTGCCATAAAAAGCACTCCTTCTTCCACTTCCTTCTCCGCTTCCACAACGTTTGCATGTTTGTCTTTATACCAGCACTGTGATTTCATATGCCCATACTTCTTGCATATGAAACACTGGATGCTTTTGTTAGGTTGAGGCTCAGTGCTCTGAGAGAACTCAGAGTTTCTCCCACGCCCGCGACCTCGGCCTCTACCTCGATAAAAACCTCCACGTCCACGACCCCTTCCTCTTGGATGAGAGTTTGATCGAAAAGGAAGAGTCTGAACATGCAAGGCCTTGTCATCGTCCCCATCCTCAGCGCGGTCAAGGATGTCTTCATGACTCTTGAGCGAGCCATAGAGTTCGTCAACCGTGAGGGTGTTCAAGTCGCGAGCTTCAACGATAGAGGAGACGACGTGAGTGAATCGTTTGGTGAGAGGCTTCGGAGAATCTTGGCCACGACCGTCTTCTCCGGAACTCCTTCACCAAGGAGTCTGATGCGATGGACCACGTCAAGCACTCTAGTGACGTAGTCCTCTACTTTCTCACAGGGCTTCATGCGAAGGGAGTCGAGTGTCTGTTGCAACGAGTGAATCTTAACAGCAGCGTTGTTAGAGTTGCCTTGGTACTGAACTTTGAGCATATCCCACGCCTGTTTGGCCGTGGCTGCCTCAGTGATGCGAAGAAGCACGCGTTCATCCAAGTGTTGCTGAATAATGGCCAGCGCCTTAGCATCTTTTTTTACAACTTCATGAAGACGATGGTGGTCGTCCTCTTCGGCGAAACCCTTGTCGACGATCGTCCAGAGATCTTTAGAACGGAAGACGGTCTTCATCTTTAGTTGCCACAAGTTATAATTCTCCCCCTTGAAGAGAAGGACGTTGGCCGGAAGTGAAGAAGAGGCATTGAAACCCTCGGCCATCTGATACCACTTGTACACTAGGTTTGCTTAGATAAACAAACACTAATATTATATTAATAGAAGCTGATACAAGATAGAAGCAAGTCACTCAAGTTGCTTGCTTTACAAAACCATAGTTCTTCATATGTATATATAGAAAAAGAAGCAAGGTTAAGGCAGCTGACAAGATACTGCAAGGCAAGTAACTATAATAGCATGGTCAGCCTAACCCTTTCACTCAACCATGACTAAACACACTTTGACTTCTCATGCATACCATACTGAGTTACTTCTTCTGCATACTTTCACGTACACAGTGACTGGAATTCTGAAGCTTCTGAGCAGTATCATCATTCGTCAACATAAGCTAGTATCTTCAATTACTTTGGTAGAGATCACTATCATGGAATCTCTATAATTAGCCCATATTAAAAAAAAAAAAAAATTACACTTTTATATTGGAATCCTTCGTATAACTTCACCACATCTACAATACTTCTTCTATTCGGGACAAGACCTCCACTTTATCTTGGAATGACCATTAATTTGTTCCATGGTAGATCCCACAGATATATATCTAGCAAAATCTCTTTTTCATGACACATCGCAGCCTTCAGACACTATCTGTGAATTTCTATTAGGCTCTTTCCCTCCACTCTTCTTCCCCCAGCAAATTAAATAGGCTTCTCTTGATTTTGATTAAAATTAACTATATATTCTTTGCTTGAGCTTCTGCAACACTATACTTGGAATGAAATAAGCTAGAGACTCGGTGTTTATTATCAAGTGCATCTTTCAGTTTCTTAGTTTCTTTAGCTTAGAAAAATCCACCATATTAGGTGAAAAAAAATCAAAGTTGTCAAACCTTTACATATGCTACCAAGACTTATTGATCCTTCTTAGTGGATTATCTCATGGAAGCATGTCTTTAATTAATGCATATGATTTTTATTTCTTAAATTGTCTCTTATTGTTCAAGCATGTCTTTAACCACCACGGATGATTCGAGTGGCTCTCATTCCTTGTTCATGCATGCCCTGTTCTTTTATTTAGTAATAATTTTTTTGTGTTTTTTTTTTTAATTTGAGTTAGCAGTTTATACATTTTATTAAATAAATATTTTTTTTTCATATACATTAAGATTATTTATGAGACATTTTTTAATTGACAAAATCAATACGTACTTTTGAAACAAAAATATGTACCGCCTCTACCGAAATAATAACTTATAAAAATTTTATCAAGATCATCCTAAAATAAAGTTAGATCTAACTAATGTTCCAATTTAATTTCCTTCTGTTCTATTTTGCCTCAAGATTAGTAAACATTATTTATACAATTTGATTTTATTAAATCTTCTATCCATCTGATTTGGGGATAGAGAGTTGGGGATGGAGAGTGGCTAAGTGCAACCTAAAACATTAAACAATGAAATGATTATATATATATAATTTGGATTTTAAATAAGCTATGGGGACTTATGCCATGGCCACGTCTAACATCGTGCGGCCCACATTATAGAATCACAAACATAAACATATTGATAGAAAATGGCAAGTTGCCAATTAACTATGAATCCAATTCAGTTAACATTTCATCACAAACGATTAAACTAATAGATATTATTGTGTAAAATTTGCATTTAGTTGCTAATAAAATACAAAAACAAATCCTTATATATAAAAACTATTTAAACCCCTGCTTGTAGCCTTGGCTGCTCAAAAGGTGCATGCATTCTATGTTTTAAATTACATCTTCATCATCATCATCATCATCATCTAAGTTCAAACTTTTTAACTCCATTGGAAATAATTTTCACCAAACTTTGATTCATTGGTTTTTACAAGCCCCACAACTGTCATTTTTTCATAAATTATTAATTATTTTGTTTATTAATGTAATTAATAGGTGCATGTATCTAGTATTTAAACCTTATAGGCAAGTATTTATTGTTATTGTTAATGTCCATCATCATTTACAGGTAATTATGCCAGAGCCATCTAATTTAATTTGCAATATATCTCATTAAAAAAAAATTAAGAATAAGGTTTTTTTAATAATAATATAAATTTAAAAAAAATTAGATAATTTGATAATCAAATAATAAAACATGTGTTTGATTAAACTCTTGCTCTCTTGGTACCGAATTTGTTTGCTTTTAGTATTTATTTTAGAGAGAATATGAGTTAAACTTTAAAGCCCACGCAAATGCGAGGGTACATATATGATAAGATATTAACTCCACATTTATATTTGTCTCTCACTTCCGTTAAATAAAAATGTTTGTCATCTATTTATAAAAAAAAAACATTTTAATAAACCCGATACTAATTCCAATTCTCTAAATATTTTCAGGTATGTATCATGTTATGAACACACACATGCTCCACATGTCCAACCCTAATAATGGAATAATAAATTTACTCAAAATGAACTTAACACTCCATTAATACATACCTAATAAGTTTAAAACCAAATAAGATGCTTGTTTCCAAGTCCAAAATGATCCAGCTAAGCAAATGAAAGAAAAACTTAGGAAAGATCACCTACCCCATCTTTTATTCATTCATTCATTCAAAGAACATTTAAATCTTTTTAAGCAAGATTAGAAATAGTTATTTCTACCATAATAGAATGAATAAATGCATGTTCAATAGCCCATAAACACATACATACCAAGTTTTCATCCCATCTTTCAAAAGACAATAATTCTCAAGATGTCCAACGGGAAAAGCTTCAGATGTTTACATGCAGTGGTTCCCATGCCAATCTTCATCCTTCTCTTGTTCACCATCATCTTCATCTATAACCATTCTTGGATTCAAACTTATCTTGTAAGCTCTTCATCTTTGTCATCTTTGTCATCTTTGCCATCATTTTCATCAACAAGTTCTTTGCCTTCAAGCACTAGTTCAAAGAACAAGTTAGAATGTGATATATCAAAGGGGGAGTGGATTAGAGATGAGGATGCACCATATTACACCAACAACACTTGTTGGATGATTCAAGAACACCAGAACTGCATGAAGAATGGGAGGCCGGACGTGGACTTCTTGAAGTGGAGATGGAAGCCAGATGATTGCGAGCTACTTCGTTTTGCACCGGAGAAATTCTTGGAAATTTTCAGGGGAAAGTCATTGGCTTTCGTCGGAGATTCTCTCGCCCGGAATCAGATGCAGTCTTTGATGTGCCTTTTGTCGAAGGTAATATAACAACTAATAATTGTCTCGCATCAGTTGATCAAATGTATGTCAGTGTACATGAATATATAAGTCTGAGTTTCCCAGGTTGAGTATCCGAAGGACATCTCGAACTCGAGCGATGAGAGCTTCAAACGCATGTACTACAAGACTTACAACTTCACCGTCTCCATATTCTGGTCTCCGTATCTTGTGAAAGTCGAAGAGCCAAAATCAGAAGGTTCGATGATAGATAGAATGTGGAAGCTTTATCTTGATGAAGTTGATGAAAATTGGGTGTCGAAGATTGATGAGTTCGACTATGTGATCATCTCTGATGGGACTTGGTTCACCCGGCCATTGTTGTTCTATGAGCAGAAGAGAATCACAAAATGTCAGTACTGCGAGATAGACAATGTTGAGCTTGTGCCACTGAACTACTTCCACAGAAGGGCCTTTAGAACAGCATTGCAGGCGATTAATAAGTTGGATAAATATAAAGGGGTGACCATTGTGAGGACTATTTCACCACCACACTTTGAGAATGGAGAGTGGGATCATGGAGGTGATTGTGTTAGGACAAAACCATTTGGGAGGAATGAAACTGAATTGCTAGAAGGGTATGCAGAGATGTATAGAAACCAAGTTGAAGAGCTTGAGAGAGCAAAGATGGAAGGGGTGAAGAGAGGGCTGGAATTCAGGTTGCTCGACATGACCGGACCTATGTTGTTAAGGCCGGATGGACACCCCAGCCGATACATGAGCGAAGGTGCAAACGGTGACAGCCAGAGCAAGCGCCGAGACTGTGTGCATTGGTGCCTGCCTGGTCCTGTTGATGTGTGGAATGATATGCTGTTTCATATGCTTCGCAAAGCTGCAAATTTGATGTAGTTTTGATTCAGTGACAAATCAATGAACGCAAAGGCACAAAAACTGTGTTTCCTTTTTCATACAAAAGAGTTGGAACTCACATTGACTATTCACAAAATACACTACTTGGAGACAGGCTGCTCATTTTCTAAACACACAAAGCTGTCGTTGAACATTGTCTATGAAGATATACATTCACTTCAAATGCACAAAATCTCTCATCAACCGGAAGTGAATACAGACCACAGACCACAGACCACAGACCACAACACTATGTCATTCTCACTGACTGAGAGAAAGCCATTCCTCCTGATTACATCAGGCAGATTTCAATGATAAGCTGTGATGAGAATGTCGAGATGCTGAATACACTGCTAGTGCTGAGGTGGTCATGCTGAGCGAGCGCTTTGCAAGGTTCAAGCTTTTATTGACAGCAAGCCACACAACCCAAAAGAACCCGACCCACCCTGGCATGAATGATCATGTTATTAATTGAAGGAATCCATACTAATAACACATATTCTAGTTCATTCATAATTGTAAGTCGAACAAAAAAATAATTTATTTATCAACTACCTTAGAGTACAGTTAACAATATATGATGCTCAAAAATGCATTTAAATGAATGATGAGGCAAAATTTCAGAATATGAGTACAGCAATTTCTGACAAACAATGACTGCCATTATGATATTATAGTGCAGTGGTAGTGCAGTGGCTGCTCAACTAAAAGGGGAAAGATCATAACTAGGGAGCTAATGAAAGAGGGCAGATTTAATAGGCATGGTCATAAACCAAACTAAAGCAACAGATAGAACTTCATTATACTGAGTCTTCTGACAAGGCACAGGGGTAACATTCCAGGCATTTCCTTAATTCTAACTAAGCCAATGACTGTAATCTTAGCATCTAGATGATCCTTTCCTAGCACTGGCACACAAACAATACGTCAGAAGGTTGAACAGACATCTCAACTCATGAAAACATAGACTGACTCAAATATTTAATTAATAATTTCACAGAATTGTGTCACTATTAACCTTTATCAAGAAGCTTAGATGCTAGGAAGAGAGAGCGGGGTATGGTTTAGCATTTTTTTTTTTAATATGGTTCAAGAGGGCAAATAGTGAGCTAGATAATTAGGCATTCATCCATTCAAGGTACACTATGGAAACAAACAAACTAAATCTATAGTTCACGGAGAGCAACAGTATTGAAAAGGTGGATTCAAAGGGACTTTGTTCGCATCTCTTTTAAACAGTCAATATGACGAAAATTAACATTAGTTGAAGAATGTAAAAACAGGGTAAGAACCACAGTTTCCTATGCTGTAGATAGCCAACTTTTCTGATAAACAAAAGGAAACTGGAGCAAACTAGCAGTGACAGAGAAACAAATTAGAGACAAGTACCTGTAGCTATAACAACAGCAAAGATTGTAAAGCTGGTAGTGATGGAAATGGCAAATATTGCAACCGATAAGGACCAAATATAAACTGCTGTTAAGCAGGCAAAGAAAAGGGCTAAAAACCCTCCCGCAGCTGCCAAAGATATGAGAAACGAGATGATAACAGCATTAAGAGTTGCGGCCAAAAGGAACAGTGTAAAAACCAGCAATCCTGTCAAAGCAACTAGTACTATAGTCCCAACCTGTCATAATAAAGAAAAAAAAAATGCTTCAGGATCAATAGTCACTAAAAAATACAATTAATGTAATCTTCCAGTATTCTTGCGTTATAATTTATTTATATTAAAAAATTCAAAACTCATTACCCGGTATCACAGAAAATAACAATGGGATGGTCATATAAATACATAAGGAAAAAAATTAAAGGTGCTTCAACGTAATATAACAATCGAAAACCCAAAACCCAAGGCAAAATTAAACTACAAAACAAAAAAATTGGGATAAAAAATCTTATGATTTAAAGCAAACATCATGTTTGAGCCAATGGAGTTCATAAGAATCATAACCTCTTCGGTAATAATTCATTAGAATATCATCATTAAGTTTTCGTTAAAAAAAGGCTATCAACTCAATTTATGATATTCTAACATGTCATGGGATGAGGTAAAAAATTATTCAACAAAATGGTGAAAACATGCAAGTGCATTGAAATTTCATACCAAAGCTCTTCCTCCATTCTTTTATCATTAAAAGTGATTACGAGAACTCTCTTAAAATAAACAAATAAAATTGTACATGCTCACGAAAACCATATTAAGGTTTCAATTATTCCCCCAAATCATAAAAATTCATTTCATTCTCTTTATATATACAACATCAACAATTATCAATTAATATCCAATTATCATTCCCTCGGCCAAGTGGAAGACGGCTAGAATCTCAGACAAAAATAAAGGTTTCAAAATTCTTTAAAAAATTAGAGTACAACAACCGTAAGCATATATTCTCAGGGTAAGAATCAACCAGCAGACAACCTCATATGACAATCAAGCCTTTGACTTGGGTGCTTTTTTCAGAAATTGGTTGTTTCAAACATTGAACAAAAGACTGATGAAAATAATTTATGATTTCAACTATTCTGGTCTTGAGACTAAATGCAATACACTCTGCTTATTCTAATTAGAATCATTCTCTGATTGGATTGCTTCACTAATAAACCTATATAAGATCATTCATCCTACCCATTTCATTGAGCAAGAATCACTGCCATAAATCGACCACTACTTCTCAAACAGTTCGGATCAAATCTGGAGTATTTCAACTTAATTAACTACGCCAATAGAACTTTTCCCAAAATTAACATAAAATTTATCGGAAAAAAGGAACATAATCATGAAAAATGGATCTTTTACTTTTTGATTGACTTACAGAGATGACAAGAAGAGAGCGGAGAGCGCTGCCTCGACGAGTCCATAGGAGAAGATCATGCGCAGAGTTTCTGGAAGCGTCTGGAAGCTTCGGCGCGGTCTCAAGGAATGAGGTTCGGATCCTCCGGAACAGCGCCGGAGGCGGTGACGCGGCGGCATCGGGAGAAGTCACCCCGGAGACAAATCGGCGAAGAAGGGTGTACAAAGTCTCACGATCTCCGGCGCTGTCGATTTCAACTGAACGGCGGTGATCGTCGGAGATCTTGCTCGTGGCTTCGGAGTTCGCCATGGTCAGTGCCCCTACAGTGAAATCATATTAGGTCTCACTTTGAGAGGAGAAAGGGAAGGGCAAGCGGTAAGATTACCCATTGATCTCGCGTGGCATTCTCTGAGAATGACACGTGTACTACCATAAATAAATTATCTATTTTTCAGGAAAGAAAATTCTAATTGAGCTTTATAAAACAAAATCGAATTGAGTTAAAAAATTGAAATAAATCAGAGTAAGAGAAAACATAGTAGCTATATGATGTGAAAGTGGGAGAAATAAATAGTTGAATAAATTTAAAAAGAGGGTATTTATTTAATTTTTTTAAAAAGGGAATGAAACACATACAAAGTAAATTTTTTAAATATATTTAGAAAAAAAACCACATAAGAATATGTATTAAAAATAAAAAAACTACAAAATAGTAGAAGAACAGCACAATAAAAATAAAATTATATCCTCCAAGTTGATGTAATCTGTCATTTTGAGTAATTAATTAGCCAAACTCTAAATGGTCGCAAATTCTTCATGATCTCTTGCATTCTTAGTGAATTATATTTTATAGAATTGATTAATTCTACTAGTTTGATTTTTTTCATAAAAAATTATGGACATAAAAAGATAATGATTAATTTTAAGAAATAGAAAGGCTGATGAGGGAGAATAAAGATAAAAAATGTGTTCATTAGACTCCAACTAGATAATCTAGATGATGGCCTTAGATATTAGATCTCATATTGCTTTGCTTTTAATTTTAAAACCTATATTTAGAAAAATGATATATATATACATATATATATATATATAAAGGGTTCTTTGCAGGTGTACCTCTGAATAATTTTGAAATTACATATTTATCCCTGAATAAAAAATAATTGCATACATACCCCTGAAATTACATATAAAATGACCATTATACCCTTTGCATATATACCTTTAAAAAACATTTTATTATAAAATGACCATTTATGAATACCCATTGGTAAAGTTATAGAAAGTTATTTTAGGCATTTTATATATTTTAATTAAGATTATAACTATAATTAATAAAGTTAATTAACTTCTGTTAACTGTAGAGATATATCCTGAATTATCTATATTTTTCAAGGGTATATACATAATTATGTTTTTTTTCTGAAAGTAAATATGCAATTATAAAATTTTTGAAGAGTATATACTCAATTTTCTCATATATATATATATATATATATATATATATATATATATATATATATATATAAATAAAGTAACAGAATTATGATAGATGTACTTTCATTCACGCACATAATTAAACACGAGTACTGTAAGCGATGGGCATGTTCAAACAACTTCCTTTATCAATACAGTCATGTGAACAGTGGGTCTATTTCAAAATTTAAATTTTAGAATTAAAACCACTAATGACCCGTAATTCGGGGTTCTTATTTCCTTTCACTTTTAAACTATAAAAATATTTATCTTAGCCAATAAACATTTGTTGCAGGATGAGAGGCCTGCAATATGGATTCATGAACTAAATGCACCCCTGACTAAATGGTAATATGTGATTCCATGAACTAAATGCACCCCTGACTATATAGAGTGTGATGCTTGAATAAATTGAAGATTTAGATTAGTTTCAAGAATAAATACTAAATAGTAATATGTGGACATGCCAACTTATACAGACAATTTTATTAGTATCCTCCAGTCATGCATTGGGAGGGGGTCAAACCCCCAACTTCTAATACAGAAGTCAAAATATCTTAAATACTAGGCTATTGCTTTAGTGATACTATTGAAATTTTACTTGAAATCTTTTAGTATATGTTAGTAGTGTTGGGTGAATGTGAGTTGGTATTATCTCAAACTTTCATGTAAGTAAATACACAAGCACATCACAAACCAAAAAAAAGAAGCACATGAATTGATAGCCCAATTCGGCACACCACTCGCCTATGTCTGAAAAGTCAAGCCAGGAGATAAAGTTCACTGAAAGAGAAAAATAAACATAAATAGAAAGTTGTCACTCATCCTAACAAAGGTGAATAAGAACCCTCTCTAGATTACCCGATGCAAACTCTCTCATCCACATATTAGGAACTCCCATTATGATGGTTTATCCTAAATCTTCAGAGTATGATCTCTTCTATAGACGTCTTCTCGTCCCAACTATACCACCTCCTTTATTTAGAATCTTTAGCTTCCTAACGTGAGTACCTTTCAAACTTAGACATTGGGGCTCCGGTTGTAATTGAGCTTGAAACTTGGTCCGCTTGCTGATCATAATTATAGCTTCAGTTGCAGACCTCGCAATGCCTCCAACCTTCTTGATTGTGTCAATCTGAGTAAAAAACAATCGAATCTTCTAAATCTCAATTTGCAAGTATTTATCTTGTCTCCTCACTCAGCAATATCCTCTCAACATCGCACCCCATATAGCTCGTCTTCATTATACCAAAGATAGTCTTAAAAACAAATATTCAAATCTTCTTCCAAACTTGATTTTTATTCATCCAATTGTGGTCTTGATCCAATCTTCAAACTTGATCAACATTTATTCAAGTTTGATTAATCATTTTGTTACTAAATTTAATTTCTCATTTATACAAGTTTAGCTCTTCACAATCTTTCAAACTTGATTTTCATCCATACATACTTGGTCATCAATCTTCTTCATGTATGGTAATGACTTCAAATATATCTGCCCATAATTAGAGTCTCCCAAATCAAAGATTGTGGCTTCATTTGGCTATGTTTTTACATGGTCATTAGATCTTGCTTGCTTACTTGTTCTTACCTTTCATACCTGTGTCTTCCAGTTATGCCATACTATCTTGAAGCTCATCATCATGTATCACATCATCACCACTGCCATGTCATCATGGTAATACAAATCAATAATGTCAATGTCGAACTTCAGCTCTAACAGTATAGATTTTTATTCATTTTTATCCATTGACATAATTATATGTTACATGTGATTTTTTCAATAAAACGAAACGTATCTCAATAATACCTGAATTATGACAAAACGGTGCCAGTTTAGGCTCAAGATATGAATATACCAATATAATTCAAAGATAATATATATATATTGCTAAGTTTAGGACTCAGCTTATGTTTTGACCTAAGTTTTGCTTATTTATGTAATTATTTAAATTATAAAAAATTCTGGGATATGTGATTATAGCGAAGAGATCGAACTTGATCTCGTAACCCCCACTACTAATCCCATTAGCCGTGTAACAAGGTGAATTGTTATTAATTTATTGGTATATATGCATGACGTCGCATTTATTGTGATATAATCTTGTTGATATTTTGTGTCACACTTTAGACTTTATCAACTAATTAATTAAGCAACCTTGAAGAAGGACCTTCATCGCACAAAAATGTCATTGTTTCATAAAATTTTGACATGATGTGAGGTAAACCATTTTCACCTTCTCATCAGCCATGATTGTAAAATTTTATTGATAATTAATAGAATCATAAACTATGATCAAATACAAATAAATTCTAACATATTTATACTTTAAAACTATATGATGCTGAATTTGATCGAGTCATCTCTATGGAAACATGAATATTTAATATATAAATGATTTCTTTCTCTTTTTTTTTTTTATTTTTTGAAAAAATACTTTTCAGTGTAATAAAACCGTAATCCTAATGAGCAAAGAGATGATCAATTTATATATAATATATAATTAATTTGGTATATCCACCACATAACCAGATTAAAATCTACTCCTTTTAAATGTCATTAATATTATCTATTAATATATCCAGTAATCAAACCCTTTTAAATTGGGATAAGATTTAACAATAACTTCTATATGGTGGCTATGGATTGCTAAACCATTCCGATTGTGGTGAAAACAACGAAGTCCAACTTAGATAAAATGGAGTAATCTCGAACTTGTTCAATGATGATATGAGATAATTGATCATGTAAGGCTTTGGATTGAGCTTTCATTGTCCCCACCATTACCTCAATGAAAGCATCTGTGTGCCAATGGTTTTTGATATCACAACCAAGAATTAGACAATAAGAACAGGCTGTAGAGAAGAATACAAAGGAAAAAAAAAAGAAAAAATAAAGGAAAAAAGAGACACGAAGAAAGAGGATAATGATCTTGCTGACCTTTCATTATATTTCTCTTCACCCAATATATGGTGAATCAATAACAAACTCAATAACCACTTAGCTGCATCCCCTTGTTCTAAGTGACATGACTCATAACTTATTCTTCACATAATCATTATATTTTTTATTTGGCGACCACTTCTACAAATGAATTACGTGATAGATTCAATGATGGGCTTGGTGTTGGGTTTGCAACTGAATGAGTATTGAAGGTTAATGTGATTAATATATATTAAAACAACGTTATGTTTTAATTTTTATATTTTGTATATATATATAATAATAATAATAATCAGATTCATATATAATGTGAAAGTTATGTTCTTTAGCTATATTTCGTATGATTTGATAGCAGACCTATTTTTTTCTTATTTTATTCTAAAAACTTGTTTCTTAAATATAAATACAAACAAAGAGTTTTTAATAATGTGAATATCTTTTGATCTCCCGTATAAAAATCAAATACTTTACCGTTTAGTTATTACAACAGTAGCAACAATGCCAACAGACATGTTTTCTAGTAACAAATATATATAAGATATGAGAACATGGAGAATGTTATCAAAATAAATAGGCGCTATATTTTACCAAGGCTTATCAAGCCTAATAATTGAGAAGTACTCTCCAGGGGGCCTATTTTGAAATAACTTATTTCATGAAGTTAAAAACTTTCACTAAAAACTTCTATAGGATGAGCTTTCAAGCAAGTCCTAACTAGATAAAGACTTGATGCTATCTAAAGCATCAAATTAATAGCTTGAATATCAAAGCTGGTTCATTTTCATCATCCACAGCCCCTCAGAATTAGATTGCACCAAATTTACATCTCTTGGTAATGAGAATTATCACAAAGCATATCTATCTATCTATCTGTTAGCCATATTATTAGTTGCATACATACACTTATATTTATATACATGTATACTTATACGTATACATATATCTTCTATCTATATGTACACAAATCTTGCTCAATACAAGTGTGCAGTTCTTTCTCTCTTCTCCTCTCTCTCTATCATGGTATCAGAGCTATGGTTAGGATCTTGGGCCCACGGTCCGGGATGTATGGCCACCGTGGGCCTAGGGGGGTGTTGGGATGGAGAAAGTGTCCGGGTTGTATGGCCACACTTAACCTCACATCGCCTGTGGGATGGACTTCCCTCTAGTTGATATACCACCACCAACCCTTCCTTGTAACTGCAGTTATGGAGAAGTTAGGATGGAGATACTCTGGCTTCGTTCTATTCTTCAGGACTTTGGTGTCCTGCTCCAGACCCCCACTCCCATTCACTGTGACAGTACTGGTGCGCTTCAGATTGCTACTGATCCGGTCAAGCATGAGCTGACCAAACACATCGGTGTCGATGCTCACTTCACCCAATGTCATGTTCGCACTCAGTCTGTGTCACTTCATTATCTTCCTACAGATGTTCAGGTGGCTGACTTCTTCATCAAGCCACAGATGCGTGATCAGCATCTCTTTTTGCTATCTAAACTCAAGACATACGATGCATCTTGAGTTTGAGGGGGGGGTTGTTAGCCGTATTATTAGTTGTATACATACACTTGTATTTATATACATGTATACTTATATGTATATATATCTTTTCTATCTACATGTACACCAATCTTTCTCAATACAAGTGTGCAGTTCTTTCTCTATTCTCCTCTCTCTCTATCACTATCCACCTACTTCCAATGTTACGTACCCAGAAATGGTACATCTAAAAAAGGTTAGATATTCATGCAGGAATGTGTATCTTTCTTTTTTTCATTTTGATACATTATGATACCTTTCGGGCATGTTTAGATCACATTTTCTCCATCTAATTCAATTTATCTTAGTTTATTTGAAAAGGAGTTTTTAATTTACTCTCTTTTCGGTTTTATTTTTCTTCTTAATTTCTTTTTTTATAAAAAATGTTTTAGTTTTCTTAGCAAAAGTAATTTAGGAATTTCATCCAACGTGACAAAACAATTTCTTCCGACATAAAATTACACATGGCAAAGAAGGTCTTTTTTTGTTTTGTTTTTTTTTCTTGAGCCCTAATTTTCCTGATTCCGCTTTCTCAAGCCCTATCAAAAAACATACTCTCAACAAATTAAGAATTCGACACAAAAATTAACGTACTTTTGTCAACGGCTTGAATACTTTCACCAATTCCTCTCCGGCCTTTACTTGATTCACAGAGGGACCAAACTTGTTGAACCAGCTAATTTTTCTTTTATGAGATCTCGACTCTTTTTAATGCTTTGAAAAATACCCACTTGTTTGCTGTTCATCTTTTTCAAAGGAAAGAAAATGGGTGTTGTTGTGAATATATTATGTTATTTGTTGTCACATAATCTTCCATTGATTTTACATTTTGGTTAGATAGGATGAATTTCAAATTTTGCACTATTGTTTCTGCTCTTATGGGTGCACACTATTTGTGATTTCTTTTCCTCTTGCTTTTGCAGTTTATGAGATTGATCTTCAAGTTTTGTTTTCTTTCTTCTCTCAAGTTTTGCACAAGAGTTTTTCCTTTTTGCCACGTTTTTTTTGTCAAGAAGAACGAAACCTCTAATGGGTCCGCTAAACTAAGACAGGGGCGTGCACACGCCTCGACTGCGGCCTGTGGGGCCCGCGCACACGTGGGCGCTGGGACCACCCACAGTTCGTGCTCACAGTTCTCAGACATGCACCCTCACCCTAAGGATTCGAACTCTCGCCACTTGCGAGGCGTCCTCATGGGGGACCCAAGTGCCAATTGACTCAAAGGCCGTTGACACGTTGAACCTTGGATGAAATCCCTTAGTTACCCTTGCCAAATCAACGGCTGTTATAGTTTTTTTTTTTTTTTTTTGCAATTTTAGGAAACTACACATCATAATATTGAAAAAAAAACCTCTAATCTTATTATGCAAATTCAAAAACCACAATTTTTTCTAATTCCCCTATTTTTAATTACCTTTTTTATAAGGGAAAATTATTGTTCACCCATCGCTAATTTCAAAACTTCGTAAAAACCCCCTCTAACTTTTGCATACCCCGGATAACCCTCCTGTTATAGTTTACTTCCCTTCTACCCCCTATCCGTCACTTCAAATGTGTCACAGTTATGAAATTCTATTTTTGCCATTGGAAATGGTGGGAAAAAAGCCCACCCGATCACATCATGACTGACCTTTATGCATAGAATTGTGAGTTTTTTCCCGTTCATGCTTGCTTTTTGGCAAAGACACCATAGCAGACGAATTACATCTTCTTCTTCTTCTTCGTCTTCTTCTCATTTGGTCTATTTAAAATTTGAGTTGTGACGGTTTGCCGATAAGGTGAGAATTTCTGCGTTACTCTCACTTTGATCATTCTGTGGGAGGGAGTAACAATTTATTTTAATGTATGGCTATTATGGAGAGTTTTTGTGCTATTGCTAGATACAACGGGGAGGGACGAGTGCTGATGTTCACGGTACTGACTGCTTGGGAGTCAGTGTTAGCTGAGATATGTGAGCAATGGGTTCTCGATATTTCCCGTGTAAGGGTGAAGTTTATCACACCCGATGGATATAAAACGATTTACCCAATAGAAAATGAGGTCGACTTACAGCGCATGTATCATGTTTTCTCCATCTTCAAATGCGGTGTAGTCGAACTTGTTGTCGAGACAGATGACTTGCCATCGTATTCTACTAAAAACGAGTTCGTGTCGTGGTAAGGTTCTTCCCTTTTATGTTAGTTATTGTTTAATTTTCACACTCTCTGTTTAAAAAGATCAAGTTCCTTGTTTAAAATTTGACTTCTCAGTTTAATTTATTATATTACTGTTTAAGTATTCTCTTTACCGTTTACATTATTTAGTTTCTGTTTAAATATTACTTTTAACGTTTAAACGTTATAGTTATAGTTTAAAACTTTTGTGTTCATGCTTAAATCCCACCGTTTTCGTTTGAACTGAAGTGTTGGCAGAAATTCGGAATCTAGAAACGCTTCTGTTTCACCTCATGGTGACCCTTACGGTCTCGCATGCCTACCTTCCTTATCAGATCAATCTGAAGTGTTGTTGTTGGATGTCGGATAACGTTTTCAAGGCGTTGACCATTTCAGGGATGCACTTCGGAATTTTGCTATCAAATGGAATTTTGACTTCAAATTCGTAAAGAACGAAAAACACCGTGTGACTGTGGAATGCGCTGCAGATGGTTGTCAATAGCGCCTTCATGCATCAAAAGAATATAATAAAGACAATGCACCCGTCACACACTTACGGTGGTGGAATTAGATCGGCGTCACACCCGAAAGCGTCCAAAAATTGGGTAAGCGCACAAGTGATTCAGAAGCTCAAGGACCGGCCCTTGTACAAGGTCATCGACATTCCGAAGGACATGTTGCGGGAGCATGGTGTCCACATTCCATACAAGAAGGCTTAGTTGGGAAAAGAACATGCCTGGATGATCCTCGATGGCAGTGACATCTCCAGCTATGATTTATTGCTTTGGTACGTCGATAAGGTGGTTAAGACGAACCCCGGCAACATTGCGTTTGTGGAAAGAGACAGTGAGCGTTTTAAACGGCCATTCTTTTCTTTCAGCGCTTGCATTGCGGGATTCAAGAGGGCATGCAGGCCGCTGCTGTTTCTCGATGGTACCCACTTTCTTGGAAAGTATCTGGGTACTCTATTGGGTGCCACAGGCAAAGATGGGAACAATGGTTTTTTCCACATCGCCTTCGGTATTGTCGACAACAAGACAGATGCCAATTGGACCTGCTTCATTTCCAAGTTACGTGATGCTTTATACGACGAAGGAGATTATGAAGAGATAATTACATTCCTGTCGGACATGTCAAAGGGTCATGTGAACTCTATTACGAGAGTCTTCCCTTCATCCCCACATGCATACTGCCTTTGACACTTGGAGGCCAATTTTATGAAAGCCAATATCAGACTTGGGAAGGCATTGAGGGAGGAGTGCTGGTCCAAATACTTTTGAATTGTGTGGGTATCTACTGCTAAAGAATTCGATGACACCGTCAATGAACTGCAGGCCACATCACCCGAAGCCTATCAGTGGTTGATTCATAAGTCGAACATGTCACATTTGTCGAATTATCTGTTCAAAAGTGAACGTTGGGACGAGATGTATTCAAATGTTGCGGAGTCGTTCAATGAGTGGATCAAAGAAGTTCGCTATTTACCGGTGACGAAAATGGTCGACTCCATAAGGTCTTCGAATGTTGACTCTATTTAACGCTTATGAATTGCCCTTATCCTTTAAATATTGCTCATACCGTTTAAATATCTTTGTCTGTGTTTAAATTTCGGGAGCCTCGTTTAATTTATTGTCCCCCTGTTTAAGCCATTGTGTTCGTGTTAACTATGGTTGTCTGTGTTTAAATATCGGTAGCTTCGTTTAATTTATTGTCCCACTGTTTAAGCCTTGGTGTGTGTGTTTAAATATCAATGTCTTCACTTAATATTGTTAAAGATATGTGTTCTTCGTTGTACAGGTACAAGTTGATGCGCATGTTATGCAATCGCCTTGAGCAAGCGAACAAATAAGAGACCTACTTATGCCCGGAGATACATTTGAAGGTAGAAATACTCGTCGAGGAAAGCCGAAATCCTCATGTTGGTCGTTGTGTCGATGATCATTATGAAGTGATTGACTAGTGCAGCAACGCTTTAGATCTTGCCAACGGAACTTGCTCATGTCGCAGATGGCAAGTTTATGGTATCCCGTGCAAACATCCTTGCGCTGTAATAATGCAGATAGACACCAACATTCATCGTTTTATTAGCTGCTACTTCACCGTCAATAATTACAAGGTGGCGTATCAGGAAGCTATATTCCCCATACCCGACAATCACGAACTGCATTTGCGACCGCCTTGTTTGTGCATATATATATATCAAAGATCAAAATATTCAAATCTTAAGATCAGCCGAGAGCACGGATCTCGAGGTGATCTAAAACACTCAAATCTCATGATCAGCCAAGAGCATAGATCTCTAGGCGATCTAAAATATTCAAATCTCAAGATTAGCTGAGAGCAAAGATCTCGAGTTAATCTAAATATTTAAATCTCAAGATTAGCTGAGAGCATAGATCTCGAGGTAATCTAAAATATTTAAATCTCAAGATCAATCGAGTGCACGGATCTCGAGGCGATCTAAAACACTCAAATCTCAATATTAGCTGAGAGCACAGATCTTGAGGTAATCTAAAATATTCAAATCTCAAGATTAGCCTAGAGCACAGATCTCGAGGCAATCTCAAATACACAAATCTCAACATTAGCCGAGAGCACAGATCTCGAGGTAATCTGAATATTCAAATCTCAAGATTAGCCTTAGAGTACGAATCTCGAGGCGATCTAAATATACAAATCTCAAGATCGGCCGAGAGCACCGATCTCGAGATGATCTAAATATTTAAATCTTAAGATCAGCCGAGAGCACCGATCTCGAGGCGATCTAAATATTCAAATCTCAAGATCAACCTTAGAGTACGAATCTCGAGGCGATCTAAATATACAAATCTCATGATCAGCCAAGAGCACAAATCTCTAGGCAATATAAGATACTCAAATTCCAAGAATACAAATTACGAAATAAAATTAAAAAAAAAAAAAAAAAATAATAATAATAAATAATAAAGAAACAAATTGAAATAAAAATAAAGAAAACCAAGTTAAATAAAAGATATATATATATATATATATATAAAGTGAAATTTAAAATTAAAATTAAATTAAAAAAAAATTAAATTAGAATTAAATTTAAAAAAAAATTTAATTAAAAAAAAAGATTTAAAAAAAAAATGGTCAAATCAAATAAACATAATGTAATAAATAATAAAAAAATAATAATAATAATGATAATAAAATAATAATAATGAAATAAAAAAAATAAAAAATAAAATATTATTATTATTAAAAAAATTAATTAATACATGTATATATATATATTAATATATATTAAAAAATATATATATATATAAAAAAAAACAGAAGTGGGGAACGTGGAACATCCATGGCGACGTGAGGACATGCATGGCGACGCCATGATACGAGGCAGTTATTGGAAAGCTTTTAAAAAAGGAAGGCCAGAGAAGCATAAAAAAAAAAAAGAAAGAAAACAAGGATCTGAAGAAGGAGAAGAAGAAAAAAAAAAAAGGTTTCTATCTATTTTTATCTCTTTTCTTTGGCCACATATACATGTAAAAAAAAAAATTATCGCCGTTGTTGTCGCCGATTGTTATCGCCGCCGCTTTCAACGCTGTTGTCGCCGTCCATCACCGCTCCTCCACTGTTGAGGCCGACAGTAGCGAGGGTGGAATATCCCTTCTCTGTCGGCCGCTCCAAGTGCTATTTCTCTCTCTCTCGCTCTCTCGCTTGGCTGTGGCCTTTGATATCCACCTTCGGGGGGAGCTAGGGTTTGGCTCGTATGCTCTTGGCCCTGATATCAGTGGTTTTAAGGTTTGAAATCAAGCATTCTGGGTGATGGGGAAATCACCTGGCAAATGGATCAAGACGCTGCTCTTTGGAAAGAAAACAACCAGATCTCATTCTTCCAGAACAAAGGATACTTTGGCTAGAAATGATAAGGATTATTTTTGTGGGAAAGGTCCACCTGCTTTGGCTGGGAATTCTCCAGTAATTTCCGAGCCGGTATTTATCAGCACTGGCAGAAGTGGGATAATCCGACGGATAGAGAAGAGTGCACCTTCAAATTTACCAAATGATGGTGCAGGCGTAGCACAGCAAGATGAAAATAAATCAGGAATTCTGGGACCTACCGCTTCAAATGATCAAAAAAAAAAACTCCGAGAAGAGCAAGCCGCCGTGAAGGCACAAACAGCCGTTCGGGGATTTCTGGCCCGCAGGGCATTTCGGACCTTGAAAGGCATCATAAGGCTGCAAGCAATAATAAAGATGCCAGAATGGAAACCAAAGTTATCATGTTGAAAAGGATACTTCATAAATGGATTGATCACCTGATAAAAAAATATATATATATTACAATACTGAAATCTAAGACATAAATTAAAAGAAGCACAACGAATGTTATAAGAGAAACAACTTACTGTTGTTCATACAGCAATTTTAGAGGCTATTGAATGCTTTGGAAGATTTAATGTGATCTGAGATAAAGTATCCTCTCCAAACATGAGATACCCAAATGCATCACCACAGCCATATATTAAAGTACAAATAATAAAACTGTTCCAAAAGTCAATTGTTAATTTAACAAATAAAAGCATCAATTCAAATAGCAATCCAAAATGAATGGAAAGCCAGATTACCATACCAGACTATTAATGCCTTGGTGAACTTCCTAGGATTAGACATTGAGTGGTACATATTTGGAAAGACTGTGTGAGCAGAGCAGCAAAAGCCATATACACCAACAGCAAGAGGGAGACCACGCCACTTAACCAATTCACCAGCCTGATGGAACCCAATCCCATCTGTAGTACCAACAAAAATGACAGAAAAGAAAACCACAAAAGTGCAAAGACTCAAGATGCATCCCAGCAAAATCAAGAGATGCCCCCGATATACAGTGTGTGAGTCCAGTTGGGGAGTTAAAGGGGTTTATTCTTCCAAAAAGATATAAAAAAAAAAACATGCAAATATATATATATATATATATATATATATATATATATATATATATATATATATCGATGTCACCTTTATTGTGGATCTCTTGTATCATCAAACATCAAATGTTTCCTATTGATAAATATATATATATATATATATATATATATATATGATAATATTGGATAATGTCCATAATGATATCAACAAGAATATATGTGAATTTGAGTCATGAAATTTTATTCAATGAGAGTGCCCTATGAAACTCAACTGAACTACGGTAGTAGTAAGTTAAAGCAACAATCTATGAAACGATAAAAATACTCATTTTCAAGACAGCAATGAGATATATATCTCAAGACGGCAACGAGACATGTGGCGCGATGATGAGGCACAGACAACAATATATATATATAAAAAAAATAATAAAAAAAAATGAATAAAATTTATAATTTGCATTATATATATGAAATAAATAATGAAATTTATAGTTTGCAATACCTTGCCTTTACTTGTACTCAAAGCCCTTAATCGGAGGTTCCCAAGATTTTAATCTGGGGTAATTAATAATAGAGGCTTGCCTCTATTAGGAATGGAAGAGTCCACAAAATAAAATAAATAAAATAAAATAAAGCATTTGTGATTCGATATATCACCCGGTGTCTCTTTACCGACACGATACCAGGTTGCATATTTTCGATCCCACACGCCTGTGACGAGAAGGAAACTTGGGCGTCCTAGACGAAAGAGGATCGAGTCGCAAGCGTCTGAGGCCCGCGAGTTACGTTACAGCCACTGCCACGCGTCCGGTCAAAATAAAAAATCTTGCAATGAAACTGTCGCCTACTAGGCATTGTAAACGAATAATTTTTTAATGGAGAGAAATTTGTTACAAGGTCAATGTTTGATATTTAAACAGGGAAAATCGAATTTCGTTCTCATTCTTTGGTATTTAAACTTTGGCAACGAATGTTAAACTGGAACGCTTATTCTTAACGGGTGAGACATATACTTAAATAGAGACGGCGTTGTTTAAACAGTGAGTAGTCCAATTTAAACACCGTCATTGATATTTAAACAATACAATGAAAAGTTAACCAAAGAAGAGCTCAAGTGTAAAAGATTACAGACATTCAACGAAAACTAGTGAACTTACATTGCAAAATCTGCCACGTCATTGGGAAAAATGAATTGACTTTAAATTAATGACGAGAAAACTTAATTACTGTAACCCTTCTGTGGAAATTTATTACTAATTACTAAAATTTAATTTGATATTTGAATTCAAAATGAAAGCATAAATGTCATCAATCACTGTAACCACTCTCATCGAAAACCAACGGCAATTACTTTCATTAAAAAGTACGCAGAAAATAAAGGTCATTAAAAAGAGCTCAAACATCGAAGTCCTAGTTTTCTATTTAAACAAGAGGCTGAAAGAAGATAAACACCTAGATATATCCAGAACCTAAGAAAATGTATAAGACACTTCTCAACGAGTATTGCCAGAAGACGCACCGGCCTACGCCGGAGTACTCCACCCTCAAGAATGGTGGCCCCGACCACAACCCCGATTTTGTCGCGACGGTGACGGTTGATGGTTCCCACTTCTCTGGCACTGAGTCTGCAAAGAGTGCCAAGCTTGCCCAAAACATTGTTGCTGAGGTGGCGTATAAGCAGCTCTATCCTTCAAACAGTGAGAAGATGAGTTCGTCTCCCGTTGCTGCTGCTGCTAACGATGACTCCAATGCGGGTACTTCATACCGTAAGATTTCTATATGAATGTTTAAAAAATGTTTTGTTCTTCTAAAACCTTGACGTCTCCATTGTAGAGCCTTCATGCATGCGAGATTACTCCAGCGAGGAAGAGTTGGGGTGGTTTTTGGAAGACATAATCCATGATCTAGCAGCAAAAGAAGTCTTTTTTGCTGCAAAACTTGATGGAGTGAAAACTCGAAAAGTACAGGTAGAGAAGCTACTCTAAGCTCTGAAGGACAAGAAAAGAGCGGAGTGAGAGTTTTTGTTGGCTTCGTTTTCGTTTTCATTTTGTAAAAACCATGATGACTACTACTCCGTTTTTGCAGGATACTTGCGCACGAGTGATTCAGAAGCTCAATGAAATTACAGAGGATGTCCATGCAGCTCTAACTTTGGAAAGAGAAAAGCTGAAGAGGTGCAGTCGAGAAAAAAACCGTATACTGCTCCAGTGATGGACGTCTCTTTAGATTATCCTAAGAAAATGGCCCACTTTTGAAAAATTACAGTGCCACGACTTCTCATGCAAGAAAGGGTAATTTCGTCCATAAAATTCAAAAATAACTCCGTTAACCACCGTTTCATTCTTTGGGGGTTTAGAAATCATTGTATTTAAAAAGAAGGGGTTTTTTAGGGATTTAGAAATTAAGGGGGTGTTTTTGGTCATATTGCAAACTTAGGGTTTTTTTTTTTTGCAATTTCCACTTTTTATAATTGCTTTTCTTATTTTCAAACTCCAATTTTCTTTATAAATTGTTTCTTACCTTTCAATCTTTGTAAAAGTGATGTTTCATGATTTTGAAATTCTATTTTATTTTAATTTTATCAAATCACAATATGAATTCGTATTTTCTTTTTAAAAAAAAAAAACACAATCCACAATTCGGTTGAAGTTGTACTTCTTAAAAACAATTCATTATATATATATATATATATAGTCGTGCATTTAAAAACTTTTACTAATAAAATGATTTCCTTTCCTCTAAAAAACACAATAAGATTCCCATTTGTATGCATCCAATTTTTATTAAATTCAGGCATCAAATACTCTTTGACACTTGGATACTTAACACTTCTACTCCTATCCTACTAACGCTGCATTCTCTCTCCATCGTCACTCTTTAATAAGTTGCATGCACTGCCCCATAAGTTGATGCCAATAGTACATCCAAAACCAAATCAACACAGGCCATATGCAAATATATAAAATTTATTATTATGAGTTCAAATAATTAAGATATACCTTGACTGTATTTCTCTAAATTGGGTTTGAATAAATTTTTATAATTTTGGGTATTAATGAAATATGAACGGTGTGGTCCATAAATAAATACTTTATATGTGACTTCGAAAAAAGTTCGGTGAGTATCCTTCCGTTTTGACATGGAAGGCTTATGATAATTGAACATTTTATATTTTGTGTATTTTTATCAATATTTTACTCTGTCTGTGACTTAGAAAAAGTTCGATGAGAATTCATCCATTTTGGTATAGAAGGCTTATGATAATTGAACTTTTTATCCTTTTGTAATTTTATTAATATATTTGTTTGTTTTAGATGTTTATTCTAATCTTAATTCTAATTACTTAGCAACTTATCTTTAACCGGATGAATTTAACCTGCCTTAAACCTTTTTATTATTAACATAATTAGCGCATATCAATAGGGAAGCACCAAAATAGAGAATAAATAGATGTTTGGTTCATGACATCTTTTTCAAATTCTTAGAAAATTTTAGTGGTGCATAAGACAGCCTTGTTTCGCTCATAAATTTTCATTAAATGTCAAAACCACTAGACTTAAATGGTTAGAGCTATTAATATAGATCTTTTGTGTAGCTTACAAGATTCACGAGTGATGTTTTATTCTTCACTCACATGCACTCACAAAATACAGGCACACAGCTTTTGACGTAATAAAGATACTAACATGTATTTATTGTTTTTATACAAATAAATAAATAAATAAATCAAATTTCCTTAAATTCCTAGCAAAATTAATTGCCCTGATTTTAACATTCACAAGAAACATAAGATTTTGAAATCTTCCTGAGCAAGCGGCATTATTACATTACTCTCTTTACAAAATGCAACTTCCATGAAAAAAGTAACCTTTATACCTTTTGCTTTAGCTTTTATTTCTTAAATTTGAAGTTTTTTTAACTACGGTACACTACTTTTGATTTTATAGCAAAATAATTAAAGATGTCATTGCATGACATCTGTAATGGGCCAAAATGGACTATTTCCATCGTGCTTTTTACTTTTAGGAAAATATATAATTTCTTTTATTATAACAAAAAAAAAGCAGGAATAGTTTGGCATTCTTCTATACAGAGATACGGGGATGTATTGCTAAGTTTTTTATTTTTATAATTATTCAAAAAAAAAAAATTGAACATAAGGGCTAGTCATTTTTGTACTGAAGCAAATAAATTAATATGACGTTAATATTCCAATGACAACCAAATAAGTTACGCTAACATATCCATCAAAGTAATCTGAATCCAAAGCACAATGCCTTCTTCTATGAACCAAACCATTTTTTTCTTCTAAAACAAAGAACTTATTCTCATAAGAGTTGAGGTACCAGCAGCAATCCATTTTTACGCCTGAAAACCAGTGACTCTGATTCTCCGAAAAAAGTACGGTGCAGCATCTCATCCAAGTGCACAACTAAACCTTGTGATGCCAATGCCTTTCGTGAGACTTCCGAGTACTCAGCCTCGAGGCAGCCGAATGAACAGAGATTGTGTAGGACTTCGGCTCGGAGCTCATCCCATATCTCACTAGCCCTAACAAAGAGTAGTCCATCTTGGGGGGCCTTCATTGTGGTAGTGTTATTCTCTGTTACCATCTTCTTTAGTAGCTAAACAAATTTTGTAGAGAATTCAATGGATCATCACACACACAGACACACAAGACACAAACTCTACCCTAGGGTTATGCTGAAAATATCTTTGGCTTCATTTTTCTACTTCAATTTAACCTCTAAGAAATGTTTTTACATTTACAATATCCCCACTGATATTTTCACGTTTACCCTTTGATTTGTCTTGATTTACACCGTGGTCATAGATATTCGCTGGCTCATTTCGATATAAACTTGGTTGGAGACGGGCTTCATTGCCAGCTTAGGCTACAGTCATGCGTGTACACACACAACATCGCTATCTCAAGCATTTACATCGATGCCAAATGGTGATTTTCCAGAGGCAAGAGTAAAGAAGCCGAATAAAACAAATATCTGTGTTAAGACATAGCTAACATGCACCGCTGCAAATACCCGGTTTCATTCATTAGATGCACAAGATGCTGTATCCCAACCGTGTTGGTCAGGAAGCATACTTGAAGCAAAGGGAGGTTCAATACATACATATTCCATATAGTTCAGAAGATATAACTTGTCTGATGAGTTCAAAGTCGGCAAATGTAACTAGTTGAATGCATAACAGTGCGCACATGTACCTCAAACTAATACCTTTACGCATGACTGATAGTGACTCCCCGTCATAAGATTTGCACCCCATCAAGCTCACAAGAAGCTGCTGAGACATGCCACCTATATCTAAGTCATAACCACATGATCTTATCAATGGGGGTATAAGAGGCATGCCTCCAGAGGACAGTCAAGTAAGATGAGTGAGTGATGTACCTGATAGAAGACAAAAGGTTCGCTGGCATTTACTAATATCTACACATGAACTCAAACAGCAACGCCATTAGTTTTCTTAGCTGATGCAGCAGAATCATTGGCCTCCAATTTTGTTGCAGGTGAGCCTTCCAACTCCTTGACCAAAGAGGGATTGGGCCCATTCGGTGATGTACATTCATTCTTTTCAATTATATGCCGGCTACAATCATTCTTAGAATTTGTCACCGGAGGGATATCTGCTTTCACTTCCGCTGGAGAAGAATCAAACCATGAAGATGGCTGCTATCATGAATGGAGAAAAGGAGGATCAAAATATAAGTCTAAATTACTCAAGTTGTTCAGAATTATCCATAATTGTTGACTAGCATTAAAAAGCTATAAGGTGAAATCTCATACGTCACGAAGAGCTATCATCCTTTTCATGGTTTAGTCAACTGAAGAGCTATTGATAAACAATTAGTATTATTCACAGGCAAAAGGCACCACTGGTTATCAATGGACGGAAACAGAACCCTCGTTGGAGCTTTAGAAATTAAAAATAAAACTTCTGATAAAAAAATATTGCCACCTCAGAAAACAATATAAGGAAGCATAAGTAGTAGATGTTCTATTGCATGACCAAAGGTGCTTAAGAAGCCATGCTTGCAATAGGGGATAACTGGCACATCATAAAACAGGTCAGCACCAACAAAAAATATATAATACATAAATTAAGTATAAACTAATAAGTATTATCATAAAAGGACAAAAAGCAGGAAAACAAAATTATATGAGAAATATTACCTACAGCATATCAATGAACCAACAGCATGCGAGATTATCTCAAGAAGAAGAGAAGAAGAATGATTTGAAAACTGCCGGTATGGAGATACTTAAATAATCTACATGGTGTATCAATCCTGCATAATCTTCCTACACCTATGTCCTTTTTTTCTTGATAATTTTATTAATTGAATGAAAAGCTCAAATAATAACTCAGCGTCTTAAGTGAGACTGATATCTGACAACTTGATTTTGAGCACCAATAGTCTGTATAAGAAGTATCTGCAGAAATAATATGGCGAAAGAGATACTTTTGCGCCAAAACAAAAAAACAAATGCTTCAAATTTGTTAAATGATTTAACTTTAAAGAAAAGCTTAATCCAATTAAAACTATTATTATCCTCATAAAAAAGGTTCACAAAGCCATTATGCTCTCATATTCACATCTTGTTGATATGATATTCTACGCTTTCAATAACCAGTGTGCATACAAAAGCTCAAAATATAAAACCAAACATAATTTATTTAGTCTATGAAGTAAGAATTGTGGAACACACTCAATTGTGTTTCTCATACTACTCTAGTCAATAATGCTCTACATCAGTATCATTGTAAACTTAAAAATTTCTGCCTCACTTTTTTATTATGACACAATTATAAATTTTGGATTTTTTTTTTGTTAGATGCAAATTAAACAAATTATCTGAATTTAATTTCAATTCAACCCAAAAGCTTAAGCTAACAAGATGAGAGATCCATGCTTATATATGTATATATATATTTACCAATTAACTGATAAGGGTCTTTTACTTATTTTAACATGCCCCCTTGATACATGCTACTCTTTTTTAATCAGCCACGTCGAAAACTTATTAAATAAATCAACCTTTGATAACAAGCTACATGCAAACCAAACATATTATCTGGGCTCAATTCAACCCAAAAGCTTAAGTTGATTGGTAAGAAACCTAAACTTATTCAAATTCAATTTTTTTTCAAATTAATTAATGTGGGACTATTAGTTACTCTAATACACACCCTTATAAGTGCCAATATATTTTATATAACTACACTGGGGAAAAAACATACAAACAAACAAACAAACAAACAAAAACCAAGCTCTGATACAATATTAGATGCGAACCAAACATATTATCCATAGTGGATTCAACCCAAAAGTTAAAGCCAATAGGATGAAAGATCCAAACTTAATTTATACCTATACTTGCCATAATAACTGAGATGAGACTATTAACTCTTTTGAGTCTTATAAAATCATCAAAATAAAGAACAAAAAAATGAATTGTCTAGATCGCTTTCTTAAAGCTGCAGAAAACAATGGATCTAAGTCCTAGATTACCCAATCTTAAAATAAAAAAACTCCTCCAAGTAAGCATTTATGCAAAACCCTTCCTAGTAAGATAAGCATATCCTCTTTTAAAAGCAAATTTATTAGATGGATTGCCTTCAATCTACCACTGCCAACTATATCAAGTTTAGTTGAGCTCTTGCAACAACATGTCCTTTAATAAGATCCCTCTAGTATCCGCACATATTCACTTAAGCCAGCAGCAGAGAGTTGTTAGCATGCCCTTACGATTTTCTTGGTTTTGCTTTTGACAATTAGGACTGTGCTTTTGGACTTGTATATCGGCTTTTACCACCATTCTGCTCAAAAACAGTCTTGATTATCTTGTTACTGCAAAAACCATGGTCATTCTTTCCCTCAGGATGACCTAATTTCAAGAATTAAGCACAGACAACTCAGCATGCACAAAATTGCATGGCAAGAGGAATCGAGATGAAAATCTAACAAGGAATTCATAGTAAGTAGTCTCCAAAACTTTGCTAGGATTGTATCTTCCAAATACTAAGCTGTAGAGAACATATCATCTCTACTCAAAGTAGAAACTACAGTGGCACTATATCCAAGTAAGGATGGGAAATATCTTCCGGTTCTTTGCTCCAAATATTCACATTTTTAGGATAGAACCCAAACATACTAAAACCTAGCAAGAAGTATTCACTAGATTGGTGATCTACAGCTCTTCTAAGGAAAGATCCATTTGCTTATCACCTTCCTCAGTGTAATCCACTATTCATTCTTTGCTGTTTCATGGCTTTCAGTAGTCATTAAACTAGGCAATGGAGCCCAAAGATTGCATGGGACAAATTCGCACAGAAAATGATCCTCCAAACCTGATCGGATCAGCACAAAGATACAAAGAGTACCACTTCAAATAGTTATCCCAACATGAAGCAATTATTGCAAATAAGGTATCATCTCATATATCAAATGAATAGATAACTAGAAGGAAATCTGGTGTCTGAAGATGAACCTTAACCACATTTTGAAGAAGACAGTCCAAAGACATCACAGACCATAAATCCGATGAAATGTGAAACATTGTCTTACGTACTGGCATAACCATCTCTAATTTAAAACCAACTTACGCTACGCTTTAGTTTTTGCAGTGCGGCTACCAGCAGAGAATGACCAACAATTACAGTCATTTTCTTCACCATATTCTCTCGAGTAATTAAATTTGCCTGAGAAAAGACCATGTCTCATTAAAGTCTACATGTCAAGGAACAAAAAAGATGACATAATAGATAATAAGATAATCACAGTACCTTCAATTCCTGATAATGGAGAAACAATAATTCTTTAGCCAAAGGACATATCTTATCCTGAATTTCTACAAACAGAGATGTAAATGGCATCCATGGTGAAGAAGGGCCCTTCATTGGATTAGCTTTTAACTGCATACAAATTGGCACAAATAATTAAATAAGTATAAGAACAAATTTAAGTTGTTCAGACAAAATAAAGAACAGGACAGTAGCATTGCAATGTTGCAGAACCAAAAGTTCAAGATTCCATTTGCAGGCTGGAAAAAATGGGCCAAAATCTCAATGGGTGGGAAGCTAGAGAGGTTGCAGCAAAGTTAGTAAACAGCAATGACAAGAGAAAATTAAGCTATACTTACAGGGCAAAGAGTAGAAAAGTCTGGCACAATTCCAGGCTGTAGCAGATGGAATCGTAAATCCTTCAGCTCAGACAAATAATCTGGTGAAAAAACATCCATAAAAATGAAAACAGGTGATAACTACAAATTGCATGACCTTCATATCAGTTTCAATACAGCTAAAGCTTACCATGAGTACGTGGGGCCAGCTTAAAACTCACAACATACTCTGGATGAATATGCGTGTTCAATCGTGCAGAACAAATAATGTAATTGTTCGGGCTTACAAGATTATCCACAGCAGAGTCATAGGATGTACTGCTGGGGCAATACAGCTTTGATCCTGGACGGACTTGTTCAACATTTCCCAGAATTACTCTGCACAAGAGCATATACTGGATTCCTTTTTCGTCAACATCACAAAGATTCACGCTGCAGGTCAACAGAACAAATATACATTATGTTGTTCTAGAATTCGAAAATAGCATTAAAAATTCTCTGAAAACTTAATGGACACAAGAAAACATGTGCCAGTCATACACCAGCAGCATGCTTAGATAAAAACGTCCAATCTCCAGGCAAGGTTGCAGAGATACAAGAAGTGCAAGTCAGCTTCAAATAAGGTCCAGTTGGGATTGCCCCTAATGATGTTGTTTCAGCACAAGCATGATGTAGATGCATGATAGGTTCATATTTACTCATGCAATTGACGGAGGCATGCCTATATAACTTTGTACTTAATCAAGTTGAAAGTACACATTGTAGTACCAACTGAAAACGAGTTGTTATCAAGTTGAAAAGTGCATAGTATAGCACCAACTGACAATAAGTTCCTATCAATTAATAAAATTGTGGATATTTCTTTGATCACAATGGTTTGCAAATGAAAAATGAAAGAGAGGAAATTGAAAAAATGGCACCTGGCAAAGGAGCGATTTTCTGAGGACAGGTAAACCCCAGAGCCCAAAACCCCTTCAGTAGTCTTACCAACCTTGCCAAAACCATGAATCAAAATTCCAACAATGTCTAGCTTATTGGAACCAAACCACCCATATTTCACATTGGCTGCCCCACTGATTGATTCAGTTGTTTTTATTTGCCTCTCAAAAGCCTGAAGCCTTGCCTGTGCAGCCATATCACTAGGGGCATAGCGATAAATACGCAGTATGTTATTGGCTGCTGCAAAGGGCCCCATTCCTGAGAGAAAAAGATTCTCTGCAAACAGAAATTCTTCACTTTCTCTTTCAAGGTCCTCAATTTTCGTGCGCAAGACATCAGCTGCAGACTGTTGGTGTGAAGTTGGCGCAGTACTTTCCTCCAGAACATGCTTCACAATTTCAGGCTGAGATGGAGATGCTCTGTCCACCTCCAGCCTCTGCAAGTTACTGCCCATAATCCCGGATTCCGAGGAAGCAGAATCATCGCCGAGCTCATCAATAAAAACGGTGGGAAAGAAACATTTCTCAGCTTCGTCAATCCAAGCAATAGAGCACTGTTTCTTAGAACTCAAATTGATCATGACCATGGAGAGGAAATCAACAAGAAGAGACTGGCCAGCCATCAATACCTCATTTGACGACCTCCTATCCCGAAACCCTTCTATAAGAATCTGCGTAATTGACTCAGGGAAATTCAACCAATCACCGCTCTTATAGAACATGATACGACGGGGGAACCCACTCTTGAGATAATTGAAGCAATGACCAGCCAAGCCATGCGGTTGCATGGGGCGGCAATAGCAGCCATGTGCAAGAGGCTCGCGTTCCCTACTTACACAGGCAGCCTTACTAGCTCTCTCAGAGCTGCATTCCACAAGCTTGCGCTTAATACCAGATATATTACCCTTGTTGGGGGATGCCATCCAGACCAGGAAATAGAATGGCAAGGTAGATGGTGGAAAAACCTAGAAACAAAGCATATGAGAGAAAAAAAATCCCATGTTCTCTTACAACAATTTACAAGCCCTCCTCCATCGTCTCCAGAGATTTCAAACCCAGAGATAAAGTCAGATAACTAAAATTACTATGATTGTATGTCTGAAAGAATTGGATTCATTTTCACCAAGACCAGTTGAATCAGAATCCCTGCCACAACCAAAGCACACCACGGAATCACCAAACACAAAAATCTCAAAAATAAGGGAGAAAGAAAAACAAGTACTCTCATCCCTTCCATGTTTCTGGATATCAGTTCAAAAGACCTAAATTATAAACTAGGGTAGTTTTCCAAGAGATAAATTCTTCAAATAAAACATTGTGCTGTTCCGATTTACATATAATTTAAATGATTCCTGTATGAATCAAATGGAATTCCCAAACACTAAAAAGCCCTAAAATGAATTTGGTTTCCAATTGTGGAACACAAGCACTTAGGTTCATTGTCCACCAAACCTTAACCATCAAAATTTCGTTTTCCCCTCGATCACTCCACCAAAGTTATACAACGAAAATCCCAAACAAAAATAGCTCAAAAAAAAAAAAAAAAAAAAAACCAAAAGAGAAAACAAGAAAAAGCAAAAAGCAAGAACTTTCACCACGATCCACCAATCTAGTCTCCAAATCAAGCTCTCTAACTCCAAAGAAACACTAAAAGAATATAGGATTCAACATTAAATCCAAAAAAAAACAACACTCTTAACAAAAGAATCGCAATTCCAACAACCAAAAGAAAAAAAATCAGAGAATATGGTTAAATAAATATGGAATGCAGCGAAATCGAAGCGCTTACAACGATCCTTTCAAGAGGTGGTAAAGACCAGGGCAGATGACTTGTCGGAGACGGCAGTGACCGGCCGGAGAGCGGCGGTGGTGGGGTACTTATTTCGGGTAAGACTAAAGAGTGAAAGTAACGGGAAGGGTATCGAATCGAGGAACTATTGAAATTGATAAGGCCGATGATGGGCGGAATCCAAGCTAGTGGGCTTTGAAGGAATTAGTGGCGTATGCTGGCCCATGATTTTATTCTTTATTCTTTGTCATTATTATTATTATTATTATTATTATTATTATTATTTATTCTGTTTTTTTGGGAATAAAGTGGAAGCTGCTTTTTATTTCTACCTTACTTTGGTTTGTTTTCAAAATGAAAATGAGTAAATGATAAATAAGATGCAAAAGTTGGTTTATTTCAGCATCTTTATTATGCCGTAAATAAACCAATGCGTTTATTAAAAGCTTCGAAAGCTCGCTTTATTAAGGGATCATCTTGTTCATTAAGTTAAATGAACAATTTTCAAGCATGTCTGTTGAGCTCATAATATAGACAAGCCAAACCCGAACACCACAAAGCTCAGCTCATTAAAGTTCATGAACATACTTATTTATTGTATCATTAAAAGCTTGTTTATAAGAATCATAAAAGGACTCATTTATTGTATCGTTAAAAGACTTGTTTACTTTGTCACTAAAAGCTCATTTATAAGAATTACCTAGGGATTATCATTTACACATTTATTTACAAAAATTGTTAAATAAAATACTTATAGCATCATTAACAAGCATGTTTAATCATTAAATGATTTTATATATAAGCCTAAATTATTTTTTTAACTAAAATGATTCTCCAACTCAAATTAAGCCAAACCAAACCTAATAATGAATCATTAAATGAGTTTCAAATGAGACTTTATTGAATACAAAACATAAAAAATTACCGAGCCTTAATCGAGCTAACGAGCCAAGCTCAAGCCTCGAATTTTCTTAATGAGTCGAGCCCGAGCCTGACTAGTGAAACTCGAAATAAGCTAGACTTAAGCATGATTAAAATAGTCATGAGCCGAGCTTACACCCCTAATCTTTATCAAATACCATATTTGCTTGTGTTTCGGAAAAATAAAAAGGTGAAAATGAACATTGATTTTTAATTCAATATCTAATTAAGGGGATGTTTGGTTGGCCGTACTAAAGTTACATGAAAGTAAATTTTTAGTGTAAATGAAAATGCTGCATTTCAACTTACATCATTGTTATTTTGTTTGATATAAATGAAAATATTATTTATTTTGTTTGATGTAAAACAATAGGTACATTCATCATATAAGTGAGATAGTGAGATCACCACAACTATATGTTATTATCACTATTAATTATTCAATATACTTCATAAAAATCAATTTATAAATAATTAATTAAGTTAATAAATATTTATTAAATTTAGAACTATTATTGAAAAAATAATATTTAAAATGTTTAATATTTGATACTCACCATATAATTAATATTTAATTAATTATTGATACTAATTATTAAGAGATAGTTAATGTCTAATATTATTAATTTAAACTAATTTTTTAAAAATATTTTTATCGTTAACTTCAAATAATAAGTAGTATTTTCTTTATAACACAAATTTACATCACAAATTATTTGAAATATAATACACCATACATATGCATCCAAATATAACATTCAACATTCAATATTAATCACATTAATACATATAATACTCAACATTTATAATTTACATATAACATCATTCAAATCCCAATAAAAAAAATATAATATAACACTTGTTTAAACAATAAAATAAAATACAATAATGTATTTTATCCTATCAACAAAATAAAATAAAACATCACATTTTTCAAGCAATAAAGTATGTTACAACATGACATTGTTTGAACAACAAAATAAAACACAATATCATATTGTCCAAGCAACAAAATAAAATGCAATAATGCATATGTCCAAATAACAAATTAAAATACAACATGATATTGTCCAAACAACAAAATAAAATGCAACACGATATTGTCCAAACACAAATAAAGTGCAGCATAGCACTTGTCCAACTCAAATAAGGGAATGCAAGTCATGCTCGACTACTACCTCTCATTTGTTCAAGAAAGTCATTCATCCAAATGCAACAAAGGGAATGGGTTTTGTTCATAAATTCGTATGCTAAAGAAAGATTTTGGAGTAAATAGTTGTATGCTTGTCCAAAATCATATTCACTATATTGATCACTCAAAGTCATAATATCATAAAGCAAATCTTTACTAATAAATTGACTCTTGTCCGCCTCTAATACATTTGCAATTCTTCTCAATTCAAACTTAACATATCACATGATTTCTTCATCCGTGTTAGCATGCTTTGCTCCTTTTTTTTTTTTTATCTTTCTTAGCCTTGGAAGTGAAGCTTGTCGGTGCGTTGTTACCCAAAAGTTGATTTGGTGCCATGTCATTAAAATCATCAAATCCTTGGATTTGGTTGTCAAGATCTATAATCGGTGATGTTGGTGATGGATTCATGTGTGCACCTAGGCTTCTAAAGCTTTGAGCACCTGTTTTTGCAAAAGACCCCATTGCTTAATCATTTTCACATACAATAGCCATCTTCTCATAATCTTGTTTTGGTTTGTTGATATAAATATCTTCTCTTGGGTGTGCCTACACAATAAACATTACATTATACAATTAGGGTTAATACAAAATAGTGTGCATCTTCTGCAACATAGCAAAATCTTTGAATACAATCAAAAGATGCAATTAGGCCAAACCAAACAATCAAAACAGCCACAACCAACAAAATCCTCTCCAAAACCTCAAAAATAGATCAAATCCCTAAACCCTATCCAATTGAGTGCAAGAGAGCTCGAGGCTTTGCTAGCATGTGCTTTTGCTCTTTCTAACAAATTGATATGCAGCTAGGTTGCGATGGAGATCGTTGCTGGCAAGTCGGTGGATGACGTCGCCGATAAGGCAGTGGAGGTCATCTCCGGCAAGTCAGTACCGCTAGCCGATGGATATATGATTTTTGAAAACATCATGCTTTCGTTCTTTGCTTTTGTCTTATATTTGGAGCTAAGTATAAACAATTTTTTTTTGCAGGATTTCAACTCACAGCAAAAGTTGTTGTGAGTTGAAATTCTGCAAAAACGGGTTTAGTGGTAAGTTGTTTCACATGTAAAAAGTTGTTTCATATCAAATCAAACACCAAAAAGCAAATTTCACATGTAAAACTACTTACATCACACCTACTTACCTCTACCTTCTGTCAACCAAATAACCCCTAACAATAATCCGAATTTGACATTTTTTAAATAATTTTATTTTTTATTTATTCATTAGAAATGTCCTTGAAAGTAGTTATTAATAGTAATTACCAAGATAAGTATCCCAATGCAGTCATCTCACTTTTCAACCAAACTAGCAACCTAGAATTCAATACAATAATTAAATATTTTATAATTTTAATTAATTAATCACAATTATTAATTAGCATTAAAAAGATTAGTTTTGAAGTAATTATTTAATTAATATTAATTGATTTAAATTTTATTAATTTTCTATAAAAATAGTATTGGTAAAATAACCTCAATCAATATAACCAAACTTCAGTAAAGTTATGCACCATATCAAGTAAATGAAAAAAATATAATGAATACAGTAAGTGGAAAGTTCATTCAATAATGTTTATTTGATACAATTAGAAGTGGGCCTACTAGCCGCCAAAAACTCTGTAGATCGTAGAAATGGTTTAAATTCATCTATGGATCATGGGGAATTCTATGGTGTTTCGGCTTTCCGCGTGTTTATTGTTATCCAAACTGTCTTAGAATAGTTGTGCCGTGAGTTTTGGAGTGTTTTTAGTCATTTTGGGCTTTAAACGTAGTTCCCAAAACAAGCACGACCGTGCTTTAGACCGTGCTCTTGAACGTGCACTTCATGGGATGTTTTGGACTTCGTTTTCAGTTACCTGTAAAGTCCTTCCGGCAGTGCTTCGAGAACACGGTCATGTTAGGGCTAAGAGACCGTGTTTTCTCATCCTGAGTTTCCTATAAAATGCCCGTGCTCTTGTCCGTGCTCGTCCTATAGTATTTAAAAGTCCTGAAATTGAACTCTAATTGCCGATTTCTGTTCTCCTTCTTCTTCCTGCCTTCATCCCCTTTACTTTGGACGAGAGTAAACCCCCATTGCTTGACCTTCCTTGCTACTTTAGATAAAGATCTTTGAAGGTGATTTTTCTTCTTCCTCTTTTTTCTTTGTTTCATATTGTTAGATGAGCATACTAACCCTAGGTTTAGATCTTGAATCTTGGTCCTTTATTGATAAAATTGTTGAATCGTTTGGGTTGTGTTTCTTTATTCTTCTTTGTATCTTCATATGGGTGTAAAGATCTATGCTTTCTACCTTGTTGAAACCCCTTCTCCTTATTTTTGAAATCGAAGCTACTGTAGCACCGAGGGATTTATTGCTAAACCCTTGCATTCTTAGTTATTTGGAGAGTTAATCTTCTTAGAGGTTCTTTGGAACCCTTAGGGTTAAGTTCAGGCCATACCCAACGTTGTTAGGGTTTCTTGGTTTACAGCATGAAGAAGTACATATTTGTTTTTCTTTGGTGTTTCTTTTGGTTTTGAGCCCTTGTGGCTTGTGTTGGTGTAAGTGGTGAGAGCTTGGCCTGAGGCAAGGAGCCAACGGAGTAGTGGCGCCATTGAGGAGTCGTTCTCCTTAGTTTGTCTGTGGGTTATAATTGCACAATTCTAGTCATTTCTTTCTAAATATATGTATAACGTTTTTTGGTGAGAACTTGGGAATTATCATGTTGAATTGATGATTTAATCGCTTGAAAAGGATATCCATATTTTGTATTACGAAAGCAAAACTCCTATCATTAGATGAAATAATCAATGCCATGTTGCTATATTGGGTTGATTTGAATTGTGGAATTTCCTGTATATGTTACACTCTTTGATATGTCTTATACAAATATGATGTTTATCATCGATATATGAATATTTGTCCTAGACAAGGAACTTGTGAAATGATTTACATGTTTATTGTTAAAACATTTTCTAATGTTTTGTTGGTGATGGGGTTGGAACCTGTCTGCTGCAGTGGGAGGATCCCACAGTCCAACCTTTAGAGGTGTCGTGGTGAACCCATCTGATCTATCCACATCAGGTGGCATGTAGTGCCCTGACGGGATGGACATCGGGAGTCCGGAATCACCACACGGTCCCGGTGGGTCAATGTCAAGGACATGAGTGCTTTAGTGGCTCTGAACTTAGCCGCAGCCATGGCTAGAGTTTAGATGGATTTCTAGACCACTTATCGATTACTCGAGTTGAAAATATTATATTTTGGAAAATAAGTATTTTTATGCTTAACGTAAAAATGTTTGATGGCGTACATCCAGTGCTATGATTTTGAGACTTGTATTTTATTATTTATGAGTTATATCTATTAAAACCTTATTTGAGTAAATGGTTTTGCTATGCTACCTGTGTTTCCCTTATACTTGCGTATATATTGCTATATGTGTACATATGTACCCCGAAATGTTTTGGATTATATATATTACTGCAAAGCTTGTATCATCATTTTGTCAAGCATATTGAATTCAATAGAACTATGCTTGTGGTATTTCGTCTTTTTCAAGTGTGTGTTGTTGTCCAATTGTCTTTGAATGGTTGTGTTGTCAGTTTTGGCGCGTTTTAAGTCATTTTGGGCTTAGAACTCAGTTCACAGAGATCACAGAGTAAGCACCCCCGTGTTTGGGTCTGTGCTCTTGGCCGTGCACTTCACGGGATGTTTTGGACTTTGTTCTCAGAGACCTGTAAAGTGCACGGGCATAAGTACGCCCGTGCTTAGCCTGTGCTTAAGAGTGCATGGTTATGCTCGGGCAAAAAGGCTGTGCTTCACCAGAGAAATTCTGTCCCATTTCCCTGTAAAGTGCATGGGCATAAGCACGCCCATGTTTAGGCCATGCTTGTGTTGAAATGACCCTTTTTGAGGTAAAGCACGGTCAAACCGGGCTCTGCACGCCCGTGTTCGGCTAGGGGTATATAAATCCTAAACTTTGAGCCCTAATCCTCTCGATTTCTCTTCTTCTTTCTCTTCTTCCCTTGGTCCCCATTGCTTCGATTAAGGAGAAAGATCTATTCCTAGACCTTTTTCTCTTCCTTTTGGTTGAAGATCTTTCAAGGTAAGCTCTTCTTCTTCCTCTCTCCCCTTGTTTCATCTTGTTTGGTTGAGCATGCTAGCCTTAGATTAGACCTTGAATCTTGGTCCTTTATGGGTGAAATTGGTTAATTGTTTATGTTGTTTTCCTTCATTCTTCCTTGTATTTTGATATAAACATAGAGATCTATACTTTCTGTTTTGTTGAATCATTTTTCCTTTGTTCTTGAACTTGGAGTTACTGTAGCAATGAGAATTTCATTATTGAACCTTTGCCTTCTTAGTTATTTGGGAGAGTTGATCTCCATAAAGATTCTTTGGAACTTTTAGGGTCAAGTTCGGGGCATACCCAAGTCTTGTTAGGGTTTTGTGGTTTGTAGGATGAAGAGATTCATGCTTCTCGTTTTTTGGTGTTTTCTTTTGGGTTTGAGCCCTTATGGCTTGTATTGGTGTAGGTGGTGAAAGATCGGCCAAAGGCAAGGAACCGGCGGAGGAGTAACACAGTAGAGGAGTAGTTCACCTACGTAGTAAGTAGGTTTTAATTGTACAATTCCAGTTAATTTTCTCTAGATACATGTATAACTTGTTTTGGATGGAAAACTTGGGATTTATCCTGATTGAATTGATGATTTAGTTGCTCAAGAAATAGTTTCCATGTTTTATATCCTAAAGGCAAAACTATGGTCATTAGAGGAAAATGATCAATGCAATGTTGCTATATTGGATTGAATTAAATTATGAAATTTTCATATATGTGTTATACACTTGATTCTAACTTGTACAAGTATGATGGTTATCATTGAGATATGAATACTTATCCTATACAAGGACCCTGTGAAACGAATTACATGTTTATTATTGAAAACCTTTCGATGTTTTGTTGGTGATTGGGTTGGAACCCGCCAGCTGCAATGAGAAAGTCCCCACTGTTCAGCCTTTAGAGGTGGCGTGGTGGACCTGTTTGATCTGTTCATATCAGGTGGCGCATAGAGCCCTGTTTGGAAGAACATCGGGAGTCCGAAGTCACCACACGACCCCAGTGAGTCAACGTCAAGGTCATGAGTGCTTTGGCCGCTCTGAACTTAGCCTCAGCCACGGCTAGAGTTTGGAGGGATTTCTAGACCACTTATCAATTTGCTCGAGTTGGACATTTTGTATTTTGGGGAAACAAGCTTTTATGCATGGTAAAATTGTTTTGATGATGAACAACTTGTTTTATGACATTAAAACTTGTATTTTATTATTCATGAGTCATGTTTGTTGAAACTTTATTTGAGCATAGTAGTTTTAGGAAGCTATACTTGTTTTCACTATACTTGGTATATATATATGTTGAAATGTTCTGGACAATATATAAATATATATGTACACTTTTGCAAAGCTTACTATCATTTCATAGATTATTTTGCATTACTTGGAACTCTGCTAACCCATTCACTGAGTGACTTTAGTTACTCACCCTCTCACTCTCTCAGGCTGTAGTTAGTAGAGGCGTTGCGGTGGACCAGACTGTTGTGCATCTTCTAGTTGTTTATTTTTCAGTCTTGTGTGCGTGTAGGTTTCTTCTTGGACATATGCATTCATCGGTAGTTGGTCTTAATTCTTGTTTTCTGTACATTGTTACTTGCATTTGATGCATGGTATAAGGATATGGATCCACTAGTGTAATTGGCACCCTTAGGGTTTGGCTTGTATGCCTGTCTACTTTATTGGAAACCTTGCTGTATTTATGTTAAACACGTTTATTTGGACTTTGTATTCAGGCTTGTTATTGTTTATTGGCTTCCTTTGTGTATTTTTGTGCTCTAGTTTGCTTTTGTTGAATGTTGTGAATCCTTGTTTTTTTGTGTTGTTTCTAGACTGTGGAAAGCCTAGCGGTGACTAGAGTGTTGAGTGGTATGGGTGTCCCTCCTCGGGTTGTCGCGGCGGTTGTCTTGTGCCGGTTCTGCGGGACTGGCGTGACAGTGCTAACCCATTCACTGAGTAACTTAAGTTATTCACCCTCTCCCTTCTCTCTAGGCTCTAGCTAGTAGTGGTGGTGCGACTGACCGAAATGATGAGTATTCCCCATCTTTTTATCTCTTTCCTTATTTAATGTATGTTTTTTCTTAGTCATACACATTGTATAAGGGCATGGATCCACTACTGTAATTGATATTCCTATGCATGTTTTGCTTGCCTATTTGTTTGTTTGAAACCTTTGTTGTATTTATGTCAACCTCTTTTATTGAACCCTATATTCAAGCTTTGGTTGAATTGTTTCCTCTGTGTACTTTTGTATTCTATTATGTATGTCTTAGACTTGTAACCTCTGTTTAGAGCTGTTCTCCCCAGGTTTTTGTAAGCCTTGTGATGACTCGAGGGTTGAGTGGCGTGGGTGTTCCTCCTTGGGTTGTCGGGGCGATTGTCTCGTGCTAGTCCTGTGGGACTAAGCGTGACAAGCTCGACCCTCAAACCAAGCAGGTAGAACCCATGTTTTACCCTTTGGCCTAATTCTTCACCTTTCAATCTGGTAGCTAATGCAAATTTTTTATTTTTAAATTTGACAACTAAACACAAGTTAATTAATGAACCAAGCCAACCCATTATGTTCAGGTCCACCACTTCAAAATGTTTTTCAATGACTATGATTTAGTTTGGCTCACTGCTTCGACCGAACAACTTGTCCAAGGCATAGGATGGTTTCAGTTCACCAAAAACCAAAACTGTATTCATCACACTAGGCTCACAAGCCTGGTTAACCCACACGTGCCCACCACCATATATATAGTGAGTAGTTCAATGTTTGGCAACTTGTATATTATGCTGCAATGAACAATATAAATAGGTGTCAACCCAATGTTGTTTAGTTTTTTGAAAAAAAATAAATAAGTCTTAAATATTTTCATAATATGTTTTTTTTTGGGTAAAAGGAAACAAAGCTAAAAGAAAGACACTGAAGCAGATAGGGCTAAGCTCAGACAACAAAATCCATAGAGGTACAATAATCATAGATCCAAAGGGATAAATCCATTCCTTTCTCAAACAGTGAGAGCTGAGGATTTCTTCTTCAAAATTGCACCAATTGATTTGCAATCTGGATGTTGTGCCAATCAATAAGTTCTACACTTTGATTACTCAAGTGTTTTATGAAGTCGTTTAAGTGCTTGACTTCATTGCTAAATCTCCAAGCCACACATTCCTTGAAGTTTTAAATAAGATTCAGAATGGATGTACAATCAACTAGAATTTGTCTAGGTATCCAGTTCCTGTTGCTACAACTCTCCATGGCAAAGATTAGGGCTACACTTTCAGCTTTTGTAGTAGAATCACATTTGACAGCTATGGATTCCACTAAGAGAAAAAAAAAATTTATTAGAAGCAATTAAGAACCGCAATCCACTCTTTGAATTTCTATCAATCCAAGATGCATCAGTAAAAGTGAAAAAGTATTAGATAATGATAGATAACAAGAAAAAGTCCCTGATAGAATTCTGGGAGCTTTTAGCAAAGTCCCTGGCTAAGTTCCACACTTTGGTTGTTATGGTGTCAAAATTTGGGATAGCTTTCTTGAACACAGGGTTACATCTGACTTTCCATATGAGCCACATGTCTTAATTTCTAGCTAAACAATTAGACCTGTGGTGTAAACCTCCAACTTCCAAATGCTACTCCATCCTTTCCAAATTTGAGTGTTGTCAAATGTACCATTTAGATAACTATAAATTACAAGAGCAGCGGATACTTTTAAAGGATGCCACCAGATTTAGTTTCTTCTAGAGAACTCTCTACATCATTCATGAGTTCTCATGATCCTTCTACATTTTTCTTAGTTCACAAGATATCATATTTTTGGCTACTTAAAATTTTTTGAAGTATAGAGAAGTAACCACCTTTGGTAGTATCATGCTAGCAACACACCTTCTATATCAACCTAATCCTAGTCAATATTAGGACATATCAATCTTTCGAGGACATTATGACTCAAATTCCCATTTGATATGAGATTCATGAAATTCATGTTTTCTAGAGGTTCATGACTATTAATAAATATAGGATTTTTTCCAATCATGATTTCATGCAGCCAAGGATCCTTCCAAATGTCAATTTGGAGAGGGTTACAAATATTGATTTTAAAAAAAGTTACCAAGAAACTTGGTTGTTTGACAAATAAATTTGGAAAAAGCAAGGGAAGTGAGTGTAAGAGCCTTTGTTCCAAACATTCCAGTTGGCATATTTTAGGCAAAAAATATCAACCCAAATTTTATCATCAAAGTTAAGAACATGGAAAATATTTTTGGCCATAAGGGCATGTTTGGAAAACTTAAGGTTTTTGACACCAAGATCTCCCTCAGATTTACTAAAGGTAACAGTGTTCCATCGAAGAGAATGGCAGCCACGCCTATTGCTATTACCACCCTAAAGGAATGTCCTAGCTATTTTAGAAATTTCTTTGCACATTGAGCTCGGAAAAGAGTAAACTGAGAGATAGTAGGTTGGAATAAAGAGAAAGCCACTATTAATCAGAACCACTCTTCCCTCAGTAGAGATAGTAGAGTAATTCCAAAAGTTAACAACAGTTCTTACCTTACCCACCAATGAGTGACATTGATTAACCAAGAGCTTTGTGGGCGAGAGAGACACTACTAAATAGTTTATAGGAAAGTGATCATGTTTGATTCTAAGAAATCTAGAGATAGAAGTTGCTACTTCACCATTATACTAATTAAGGAGATAGATGGCTGACTTGCTAAGGTTTGGTTTTTGTCCTGTAATCTCCCTAATGTCTAGGCAAAGTAAACAGTTTCTGATTGCTGATATGATGACTTTAGTGATCATAACAAGGTCATTAGCAAACATCAAATGATGTAAATTTATGTTCAGATTAGGATCAAAGCCTGGAACCATATTAAGATTAGTGCATGGTTGAGGATAGCTGAAAGATTTTGAGTAACAAGAATGAAAATCAAGGGAAAGAGAGGATCACCTTGATGGATGCCCCTACCATTGGAAAACCAACATGTAGGTGACTATTAATAAGCAAGAAAAAGGAGGCAGAGGAATACACTCCCAGACCCAAGATATCAAAATAGCTAGAAACTCCATTCTGCACAAAGTAGTAAGAATAGCATACCATTCTTATGCATTGCTAAGATGTTGTCAAAGGTTGAATGGCTAGAGAGAAACACACATTGCTTGGGGCCAACCAACTTACAAATCACAAGTTTAAGATGGGAAGCTAAAAGTTTTTAAATAATTTTATAAGAAACGCTACACATGGAAATAGACTGAAAATGACTAACTTTTTGAGGATTTTAATATTAGGAATAAAGGCAACAAAGGTACTACCCTAAGAGGTTGGGAGCTTGTAGGTATTAAAGAAATAAGTGACTACTTGAAAGAGATGATCACCCACAATGCTCTAATAAACCATATAAAAATTACCAGTCAAACTGTGGTGTTTCGGCTTTTGAGAGCGTACATTGTTGTCCAAACTGTTTTAGATTAGTGGTGTCTTAAGTTTTGGCTTGTTTTTTTGGTCGTTTTGGGCTTAAAACGCAGTTTCCAAAGCAAGAATGGCCGTGCTCTAGGCCGTGCTCTTGACCATGCTCTTTTCAAGATGTCTTGGACTTTGTTTTCGGAGATTGTAGCTCAACGTGTAAAGTGTACGGGCTTAAGCACGCCCGTGCTTACTACCGTGCTTCAAAAGCATGTTAGTGCTAGGGGCATATAAATCGTGCTCTTCTTGCCTTGATTTTCCTGTAAAATGCATGGGCATCAGCACAACCGTGCTTACATCGAGATAAGCATTTTTCACTCCATTCAGAGAGAAGCATGGCCAGGCTAGGATTTACATGCCCGTGTTCTTGGCTGTGCACTTCCAGGGGTATTTAAAGTCCTAAACTTGAGCCCTAATTCTCAAAGGTCTCTTCTTCTTCTTCCCTTTGTTCCCATTGCTTTGAATGAGAAGAAGGAGCCGTCGCTTGACCTCCTTCTCTTCTCTTTGTTGAAGACCCTTGAAAGTGAACTCTCTTTTTCTCTCGTCTTTCTTCTTGTTTCATTTGGTTTGGTTGAGCATATTAGCCCTATGTTTTAGATTTTGAACCTTGGTTTGATGATGATGATTTGTTAAGTGGTTTGTTTGATTTTTTTTCACTCTTTCTTATTCATGAAGATGATGTGAAGATCCACCCTCTCCACCTTAATAAAACCATGGATCCTCCTGTTCTTGAAATCAAGGTAGTATAGCATACTGCTGTAGTACTGAGAAATCCTTTTCAAAACCTCTAGTTTCATGGTTGTGTTGGGAGTTTATCTCCATAGAGATTCTTTGAAACCTTAGAGCTCAAGTTCAGATTGCACCCAAGCCTTACCAGGGTTTTGTGGCATGTAGCTTGAAGAAGCTCATGCTTGTTTTTCTCCTTGTGTTTTCTTTTTGTCTTTAAGCCTTTGTGGCATATATTGGTGTAGGTGGTGAAAGCTCGGCCCGAAGCAAGGAGCCGGCGGAGGAGTAGTGTCATTGAGGAGTTGATCTCTATAGTTTTTGAGTGGGTTGTGATTGCACATTTCTAATAGAATACTATCGAAACATATTTATGGTTTGATTTAAATGAAATCACTAGTTTTATTATGTTGAATTGATGATTTCACCGATTTGAAAGGAATTTCTGTACATTCTATTTATAAGCAAAACTCTTGATGCTAGATGAAATGATTTTGGCTATGTCGATCTACTGGATTGGATTGAATTTTGAAACTTCATTCACATGTTTTAATCTTGGCTTTAATTTACATGGTAATGATGTTTACCATCGATATGTGAATATTTGTCCTGGATAAGGACCCTACGAAATGATTTACATGAACTATATTGTTGAAACACTTCTTGAGGTTTTGTTGGTAATGGGGTTGGAATCCACCTGATGTAGTAGAGGGTCCCCATGGGTCAGTCTTTAGAGGTGGCGTGGTGGACCCGTTTTATCTGTCTACTTCAGGTGGTGCGTAAAGCCCTGATTGGACGAACATTGGGAGTTCAGAGTCACCACACAGACCCGGTGGGTTAATGTCAAGGACATGAGTGTCTTGGCAACTCTGAACTTAGCCGCGACCACTGCTAGAGTTTAAAGAAATATCTAGATCATTATTCAATGGCTCAAGATGCAAAATTCATATTTTAAGAAAATATGTCTTTATGCACGGAAATTTTTTTTTTTTTGATGAGTATCGTGTATTATGTTATTTATGAGTTATAAATGTTGAAACATCATTTGAGCAAAATGGTTTTTTATGTGGTATCTGATTTCCTTATACATGTGTGTGTGTGTGCTCTATAAAATTATGCTGACCCATTCACTGAGTGACTCTGGTTACACACTCTCTCCCTTCCTTACAGGCTTTAGCTTGTAGTGGGGTTGAGGTGGATCGGAATGTTGAGCATCATTCCAGCTATCTTATTTAATCTTTGGTTTATGTATGTTCCTTCTTGAACATGTTGACATTCAATTATGAATAGCAAATATGATACCATGAGAAGATACAAAAGTCCCATCTTCAATGGCCTTGCTTTCCATGATAAAATTTTGGCACGCGGAAACATCACTAAATGTTGGTGCAATGTATCCTTCCTCACATGTCATCTGTGTTTCAGTGAAGTCAAGTTCTTTGATCACATGTGCCTGGAGTGTTTTCTTGAGCAAAGAGCATGGAGTCACTACCCTTTCATTATTTCTTTGATAGACTGTCTCTACACCAATGCAGCAACATGGACCTCCTCGAAGCTTAGAAATTTATGAAGGATAGAGGCGAGGATGATATCTCTTGTTTATGTGCTATCTCATGGAATATTCGGCAGGAGATCTCTCACAAATTTCACCCACTTAATTTTATCATCATTGCTTTTGGTCATGTGTTTCTTAATTGGTTCTAATCCCAAATTCGAAGAAATCAAACTTGAACAGTCAGTAAGCCTGATCTCTCGGCACTGTGCTTTCAAGGATGGATGATTTCTCCACCCAATCTAATGCATTGTGGTTTATACACTTTTTTTTTCACAAAAAAAGAATCAAAAAGTATAAAATCAATGACCATTATTACTCCATAGAACAATGCTCCATAAGAAATCCATTTGTGGACATTTGCTCAAGATGGTTAATCACTAATGTACAACAGAAACTCCATTCTTCGAATACTGACTACCACCCCTATAATCAGGCGGACAACACAAAAGCAGACATAATCTCATTTTATTGTAACATGTAAAACATTTTACAGAAAAATCAATAACCAATGCTCCAAAATAAGAAATCAGTTTGTAGAAATGTATATAAGATTGTTGTTCACAATAGACCTATTCAAAAGCAACAAACACAGAACAACTTCCCTTCATTAAATTCTGAATAACAAAGTTCATCAGGAAACAATAAAATGAATGAATATGCAGGTTTCAGGCTTAATCCAATAGTTCTCCACATTCCCCTAAGCACAACTCATATACAGTATACTGCTCTTCTCAGTCAGTGGATAACTGCTTTGCTTTAAGATAACAACATATATTTGGTCCCATATTCTCAATCATAGCACTAGAGAGGCGAGATGACTGCAAGTTCCATCCAAAATAGCTTACATTTAATAACTGGAGAAGTTCAATTGGCTACCAAGACCTCTGCAAAGACAAGCACACATGACACATGGGAGCAATATCTCACAATCTTCAATGCAAGCCCAATCCAATGCATCTATAGCACATGGGTTTGGCGTTATCAAACTGTGCATTCTCATTACAAGACAAAGCTTTTTTATTATATCCCCTCCCCTGACACCGATTCATCTCACAAACGCTTACCACTCACTAAGCTCAACAAAATGCCAAACCATGTATGAAAGTTTAATATGAAATCCAATTTAAATCATTGAAGACTTTTTAATAAATAAGGTGAAAATTTTAAGGAATATCATTGAGCAAGGTTTATATGAGGCACTCTAGCCATATAGAGTAAGATTCATCACGTTTCTTCATATAGAACAGAAGAACAAAAATGCGCCAACACAGAAGCAAGTTGAACATGCCCCTGTCAGGGCCTTTTCTCTCTTTACAATAACTGAAGGACAGTAACCAACATTGCATATAAATCCAAGGAAAGGCAGTTGCCATCTTGCTAGTTACAAAGACTCAACTACCAACAAGTCAGTGAGGGAAGAGCATCAAACATAACTGAAGCTAGTTCTACAGATAGCAGAAACAGTTTTTGCAGCAGTAGCTGAGCAACCACAGAAGTTATATGAATGACATGGGGAGCGGTGAAGTGGTGGTGGTAGCAAAGTGCAGATGCTGCGGAATTTGGGAAGAGTGCACAGCAGGTTACATACAGAGTGTGAAGGAGAAGTTCGGTGGCGTGTGGGTTTGCGGATTATGCGAGGAAGCAATCAAAGACGAGCAGGTGAGACTTGGTGTAGGAGTTGAGACAGCACTGCAAGTTCATGCTAGTTTCAGAGAGACAGTTTCAGTTGATCCTATCATTCGGTTTGCACATTCACTCCTCCAGCTTCTGAAGAAGAAAATAACTCCTATCTCTACTTCTTGGTCATGATTCCTAAATCATGACAAGGTTTTTCTCTAGATGTAACTACGAACGCGACATAAATGCATCTTGCTAATTGATCTTTTTGGGATGTTTTAGCATAATCTTCTACTAGAATGATGTTGCACAGATCTTGGAATAACGAATGCACCTTATTCGATCAATCTCCTTATCACATAGAGTGAGCAAGATAATATGGACATAGCAGAGAAAAGAATGCAATTGAACACCAACCGCAATTTTCTTATCCTTGTTCCTAACAATAATATTTGTTAACTTAGTGTGAGATTGTCACATGTTATTCATTGTAATTATCCCCATTTCCATGCACTGTGTGAACTCAGATATCACTTCACCAACCAACCACAATGGTTCCACACTAATTGCTTTGATTCATTGAAAATTCTAAGCTCGATTGGTTTCATAAAGAACAGATAGTAATACTGGGGATTGATCTTCAGATATGTAGCCATTTAATGTGAAATTTCACTAATTCAATGATAATGAGAAAGAATTCTGAAAATGCATATTCATGTAGCAAGGAAATCATGATGCATATCTTATGCTTACCAAGATCAATGAGTAAGCAATAATCCTGATGGGGTTGACTAAGCATTGCCAACAACCCACTCTAGAAATCGAGCAGGAATATGACAGTAAAAGATTGTAAGTCATGTTACTGGTGAACATGATAGTGGATAGCAGAGTTGAAATTTTAAGGTCCATTTTAAACTGCTCTAACAAATCTTAAATGTAATCTAAGAAGTAAGAACCTGAATTTTGTAATGCCTCTAAATCTCAAAATTTAGTACTTCGTCATACAACATCACATTGAATAATTGTTCCTCAGTCCAATTTTAGCCTTATATACCTTATCGAATTTCAATGAAATAGAAGTCAGATCATAGCATCCTGAGTGAGGGTAAAGGGATATTGTGCATGAAGACGAACATTCTATTCTCTTTCAGACTCGCTAAAAAAATTTATATTATGAATAACTAATTGTCTTACCATGAATTCTGTCTATTCAGACTAGTTAACGTGTTGGTCACCAATTCTTCTTCTTTTATTCAAATTGGAATGACAAGTAAACCAGTTTTTTTGCTTTTAAATTGCAAAGTTCCCTCCCAATGGAAACTAATTCACATTAGTCACTAGATGAATATAGTGTATTGAAATGCCTTATAACAACAAGATGATGATGAGAGGAGTCGCATCTATTTGAATGCAAACTAGAAAGTTAATGCCATTTGATATATTTTTATATCAAATACATTTAGGCCGGATGCAGCATTCCTTGACCATTGGCATAAGTCAATAGTAAACAGAGATGCGGTGCTTACCAAACATGCTGATCTAACTTTGTAAACTTGACAAGAAGAAACTAATCGAAGCGAACATATAATAATAATAACAACAACAATTTATTATATTCATATGCCATTAATAATTTAGGGCATTAAATAATGACCTTATAATTCTTTTTCATAGCAAAATCTAGACATAAAAAATGCAGAAAGTCTTGATCCAGACAAACAGAGAAGCCAACTATATATAAGAAAACATCATGCAAATGCAAATGGTACATAACAATAATCACCATTAAAGGCTACCCAATTGTTCCAACACTTGCAGACCTGATTGAATTAATGATTTGGGGCCACAAGTGAAAGGAGTAACACCTGATAGTGACCAATATGACCAAAAGTGAAAGGGGAAACACCAAAAGTATATTACCAAATTCAGACTGAACACAAAGGTTCAATTGCTAGATCAATTTTTGGAACTGATGATTATTTCCAGCACTTTGAAAATGAACAATGTTCCTATATTTATATACATAGAGAGAGAGACCGAGAGATCCTTCTGGAGATCTCCAGAGGCTTGATAATTAATATCATTTTCAACATCAGTACCGAATCTTGCATGATACATCTGTTTGATGGTCTGCATCTGTGATTGTGTTATTGAGCATATAATTTCCATTGCTACACACAGGTGAAGGACATCTTCAGTTAGCACCTGCTTTAGAGCAGTTAAATCACGTGTGGCTAGATCATCAAGCCACGTTAATATTGTTTTCTGGTGATGAAATTAAAGTTAAAATGTTGAATGAAAGCATTACTAATGTTAATGTAGAAGCCTTAATGATTGTAGGTAAATTCTTCTTCCCAAAATCGACGCACCCTTACATCCAACAGAACAGCAATTTGCTATAAACACATAGAGAACAATTTATACAGGATGCATACCCTTGCATTTCTTCCGATAATGTAACACATTTTGAAATTAGAAGCTCTCATGGCTCAGACAAATTTATATCTAGATTCCAATCACAGTATTCAGGAACTCCTTAAGTTCCAACGGGAGTGTAGTTCACATGAAGATGATAAGTCCTCGAGGAGAATTAATTATATAATGTGACATGTCTCAAAAATAACGGATATGTCAAAAAATACAATATATAGTCCAAGTTTTCAGATTTATCAAAAAAATTAATGTTTCTTTGTATTCTATTAGATATATACAAATTGGATAAAGCAGCAGTATATTTCTAATCTATATCAGCGTCTATCATTTAAAACCATCACTATAAAATCAAATATGATCACTTTCAAGAAAAAGGCAACCTCATTACCTTGAGGTTCCCACTGACCGCCGAGAAGAAACGATCAGAAAGCTTCTGAGAACACATGACTCTATATTTTTGTTGAATGATGAGCAAGGATACCCACAACTTGTGCACTGTGACAACCAATCCCTAAATTAATAATCACCAAGCAGTTAAACACTGCTTAACTCATGCATCATGTACAGAAAGGAACACAAAAGGGCTTGAGTTAAGAGGAAAAGGTTCAGGCTTTGTGCTGCTTGAAACAATTATTTAAAATGTTAGGAATTCATTCACATCCAGCCAAGCTCACAAACACATTAAAAATGGTATTTTTTGAGAAGGAAACTAAAAAAAAAATTAGCACCATTACATACCTATAACATTACATAGTGGAATGCCAGATTCCTCTGTTGATTTAGCAGGTTTGAAGTTCTAGGATTTTACAATTTAGATGAGGAAAGATTATGAAATCCCTTAACCCTAATAATGATACATCTTTTAAAAAAAATATATAAAAGAAAAAAATCAAAAATCAACCACACAAAGATCAAAGTTGTCACTTCTTGAATAATGCTCCCTCAAATTCAGATTTCGTCGACATGACCTCTAAATCACAAAACACAAAGCTCAAATGCACCAAATCAACCATAAAAACAACATCCTGTTGAACAACAAGAAAGTTAGCATTAAACCAAGAAATAGTCACTAAAAGCCTAATTTTCGCCCTGAAACCACAAAAATTCACTAATCAAAACAAAAGATTCTGAAAATTAGATATTGCTTTCACCTTTGAAAGGCTTTTGAAGATGTCTATAGCGTCTTGACACGAAGAAGTGACCATCTGAGGCATAAGTTCTGTGAAGAAAAACCCACTGAAATGAATTATTTATCAGAGTGTGGGCAAATCAAAAGCATTAGGCGGAAATGATCACAACCGTCACTATGCCATGGTGTGATGGCGCCAAATAGACTTGATTTTGGATGCTTGAGTATGGATTCAGGGGCTAAATCTTATGCTCAAAAAAGGGTAAAATATATAGTCACTCAAACTATACAGGTGTTAATGGCAAGCTGACGTGGCACGTTAGCATTGCCTAGATCACCCGGCTGAAATAAACTTTACACCTTGTACCATAAAAATAAAATAGAAGGACTTCATGCAAAGCTTCGTTTCAGTTCGGACTCCAATATGCTCATGCACTCTGTTTCTTCTTCTAATGCCATTGCCATTGCCATTGCTCTCTTCAGCCAGTCTAATCAGAAATCAAAGGATTTTGAGCTTTTCTTTTGCTTCTTCTATAATGATTTCCTCTATTTTTTCTTTGCTTTGGCTCTCTTCATCCAATATTTGGCTGAACAGCAGCCAGCAATGGCTTAAGCTTCTTCCATTGGTCAGAGTCCTGTTAGCCGTGTGGATTCTACAACATTGTTAATGTAGGAACAGATGCATGGTGCGGTAAGCCATATTATCGTACACTTAGCATTATGGCTTTTTTCTGAGTTTTTAAAACGTCAAGCTTTGAAGTTTACTTTAATTTTGATTTATGTATCTTTTTGTTTTTGTTATTCTGAAAGCTTGTCTGATTTATCATCATCATCAACGTTTTTCTATCCTATCTTTCAATCATTACTAAAACCAATAATAAAATATCACTATATTTCCATTTTAAACTTTTTTTCCTCATTGTTTAATTCTCCACAATATTGTTTTTAATATTAAATTATCTTAAATTATGATATAATCCCTTTCAAGGAGAGGAATTGAACAACAGCAGCTGCTTTCCAGGATGAAGCAACCACAATGACAGTTATATAATATAATATAATAATACTCACAATAATATACCCAGTCATATATATAAAAAGTTGAAAACATTTCGTTCCATATATTTAAAAATAAGGCCTTCGCCGCTCCAACCCTAACTTTCCTGCTCATTTCCTTTTCATGATAACAAACATGAAAATATTCTATCCACTGCCATGAAAAACATTTCAGACACATACAGAGAAAGCCAAATCCAAACAAGCAGTGGCTGTTTTTTGGACAAAAAAAATGACGCAAATAGTGCACAATCAGCATAAAAAAACCATTATTCAATAATTCACAAACTTACAAACAGAGTGAACTAATGATTAGGACCCACAAGCGAAAGGAGAAATGTCCGATAGTGGCCAGAGGTTTCTGAATGGATTGCATCACTCAACTGCTTGTGATATTTCTTATGGTATTCAGCTTTGATGTATTGCATGTCAATCTCTGCTCTGGTAACTACAACCCTGATAAGGGTTGTGTCGTTTGTTCCTAGACCTTTCATTGCCTTGTGCAAGACCTGGGTAAAAGGATTCAAGAAAGCAATAAAACAAGTCTAAACTTAGTGATGAATATTGGTTTAAAGTTGGTAATGATCATTGTTGGCTTTACTCCCTAAACCGAAAACAAATTGGTTTTAATCTCACCATCCAATTTCATGACTAATGTCATTCAAAGGTCACTATGGTTGCAATTTAAGCTGATGTGGTACCACCTTGTGGCCAACCTACCTCACATGCAACATAAATATTTTCTGGATATTTTAGCGGTGCCACATGGCATTTAATGCCCATAGCATTAAAGTTAGACAGATTTTTTTATTGAGAAGAGTACAATTGATCAATTCAGTAAGGCAAAACAAACATGTTTTTAAAGTGAGATGAAAACGAACAATGGCCACTGGTTGAGAACCACTAATTACATTAATCCTAGTTGTATATTCGCTTTTTCTTCGGAAAGAGAGAACAGTAGAAATAATTTTTGCCAAGAAAAAGTATGCGTCTTTTCAAAATGACGGTGGTATAAACCTATAATAATATTTCCCCATAATAAAGATGGCCGAAAAAAAGGACAACATGTTCTACATCTGAAACTACAGCATTGCAAGACACAAGGATGAAAGAACCTCATAGTAGAACACATGATTTTTGTTTGATCTTTTGTCTAACCTTAGATGTGATAAAAGACTTACAGACCAGAACCTGTTGCTCTCCAGGCTCATGACATTTCAAACTCTCAGAAGTGAAAAATTGCTAACTTCTATAGATGTGTTGCAAAGACAGGTCTGGTAAATTTTAGCGATCACAAGGACATGAATATGAACAAATACCATGCAAACATTTCTGTTGAAATTTGAGTACAAATAAAGGCAAGTCAAGAAAGATACCTTCGCAAAGTACTTTCCAGGATTCTCAGCACATCTCAAAATTGTAAGAAGAGCAAATTCAAAAAGTCCAGAAGTTTCACCCTTTACAGCCTGCAATACACAAGATTCTTAAAATAAAACAGAAATAAAATCAAAGCAGAACAAAATCTAAGCAGGAGAAAGAACGGGAAGGACACTGCATTGAATGTGTTACCTTTTCAAGGGAGTTGTCGTAAGCCTGGTGGTAAGCATGTGCAACAGCAGCCAGATGTGCACTACTTCTTTCACTAAATATGTGGATGAAAGTGTTCTCATCAGTTCCAAAACGCTTCTCACCAGCTTTATAGAGATGCTTTGCATCATGAGTCACCATAGCGTGATCAACCTCAGGGCCTTCATAGCGTGGCCTACTTACGTAGGCGAGAAGTAACTAATTGGAAGAGACGGAAAAAAACATCACAACCTGATTTTCCAACACATGCCTATTGAGTGCATCAATTAAAGCAGGTTAAGTACCCCCCTCTAAAATTTGCAACTGTATGACACCCTGCAAGGCCCATATATTACACAATATATATTACTTGAGAAAGAGAAGACAAAGACCTTTTGGTGATCCTCAGAGGCTTGATATTTAATATCATGTTCAAGATAAGTATGAAATCTTGCTTGATATATCTGTTTGATTGTCTGTATCTGTGATGGCGTTCGTGAACAAATAATTTCAGTTGCTCCACGGAGGTCAATGACATCTCCACTTAGTGCCTGCCTTAGAACAGTTGCATCACGCATCGCAGGATCATGAATCCACAGCAGCATTGCTTTCTAGCAAAGAAATTAGAGTAAAAATGTTAACATAAAACTCGTAATAATGATAAATTATTTCTCCTTGACATATATGCCTTTTTATATCCAACAACAATTTACCGCAGACAAACAGAAAGCAGTCTATACAGGATCTGTAACCTTGTCTCACTTCAGACCGTATGACACATTATGAATCTCACTGATGACCCACACAAACAAATTATTTTCTGTCCAGACCGCAAACATACTATTGAGGAACTACTGAAGTTCGAACCACTCTCTAGTTCACGTAAATGTGATATGGTCTGAACTAGAAATAATCATATTATGTTGAAAGTATTATGTTCGTAAATAAAGCAGAAGTCAGTACCATCACTAAACGATCAACTTTAATCATTCTAAAAAAAAAAAAAAAAAAACCTAATTACCTTGAGGTTACCACTGAGCTCTGAGGACAAGCGCTCAGCAAGCTCCTGAGAATACATAGCTCTGTATTCTTGTTGAATGAGGGCTCGCTGTGTTGCATCACGATGAGCAAGGATACTCACAACTTTTGCACTGTCACATCCAAAGCCTACGCCAAGCATCACCCAGCAGTTAAACTCTAATTAATTTGTGCATGCATGTAGAGAAAATAACACAAAAAGCTTGACTTCATATAAGAAAAGGTGTATGATTTGCGCTATTTAAAACCATTACCTAAATGATCATGTATTCATTAACATAAAGTTAAGCGCACAAAAGAAAACTAAAAATTCCAAGTTTCAGAAGGAAATGTTAAAAATTGCACACATTTAGATTTTCACCTATAATATTAATATACCGGAATGCTTGATCATTCTGTTGTTTGAGTGGGTTTTAATTTCAAGTTTTGTATGATTTACATAATAATACCAAAAAGATAAGTTTTGTGTGCCATGAACTGAAAGGCATAAACTCATAGTGTTACCAAATTTGGGGACTTTCAGAAGTAGTGTGGCTACTGAGGTGTGGGAATCCTATATTCCTATTGGAGTTGGGTCCCGAGAATCCTGGACTGATGAAGGATGATAGTTAACTAAAAAGGAAATAAGACAACTGAATGTAAAGGAAAAGCTCACATTGAACATGATAAGGCTAAGTTATGCATATACCTCTTTCTTGAAACCTTATTATCAAAACAAAACAAGACCTTGATAAAAAGAGAGATGATGATATGAATATCAATGTACAATTATATCATCTTGGTACCAGTAATGCTTGGGGTTTTTACTTGCAGACCCTGCAAAAAAAAAAGAAATTGCTAATTTACCCCTATAAAAATGATATTTGTTTATATCCCCTCCATAATCATTTTTATTTGTTTATATAGTCCTCTAACAAAAAGTTAGCTAAAAAAATTTACAAAAAAACCTCAACTATCATTTACTATCTACTCTTTATCATCTTTGGAAACAGAAAAATAATAATAAAAAAAGGTAATGACCAATTTATATGTTGATAAACTTTATAAGTTGATCATTCACTATAGATGTGTATAAGCAAATAAGCACATTTTATATGGGTGTATAAGCAAAAATGATTTTTATAAGGGTATATAAGCAAGTACCCACATTATAGAGGTAGGCGAGCAATTTTCTGATTATACTTTCCCAAACATGTTTGAATATCTCCGTCTGGCTACGAGATATTCTTTTACAAAAAAAAAAGAAAAAAACGCAAAGTGCCTCAGCCTCAAAACATCCATCACAAAAAAATGAAACACAAAACATCTCAACAACCCTATCATTTCAAAAGGATCAGAAGCTCATCACTACTCTAATAACAGCAGAGGCAGAGGCCCTTAGAGTCATTCCCTGAAGAAGGCACTTGATTGAGCATACATAGCAATAAACCTTCAAAACATCTTATCATCTCAATTCTCTAGAAGATTTCCTTACAACTCTTGAGCTCTGCTCACTGCCAAACCCATTGAGCTTATTAACAAAACATCTCAAACACCAAAAAATATCAACAAATTTAGATTCCCATCATCACAAAGATCACAAAGATCACAACAATCACAAATTTCCACAATGCTCCTGACCACTCATACAAGGCGAAAAAAAAAACCCTAAAATGTAAATTACCAAATTAACAGCTTAGATCAACCAATAACCAGCTCAAATGAACCAAATCATACAAAAAAAACCACTTCAACTCATAGAAAACAAGAAATTCAAAATCCAACCAACACTTAATCATAAAACCCTAAATTTTCATCTTAAAACGGCATAAATTCACAGATCAAAAGAAAACATTCTGATAATTAGCGAGTGAGATCACCTTTGAAGGCTTTGTAGAGGTCTATCGCGTCCTGACGCGGAGAAGAGAGCACCGGAGGCACGGTCAAGGTCGCCATTTTTTTTCTTGAAAGGTCCGCAAGTACAAGAAGATAAACACGATTTTAGTAAAGCCATGAGCGGGTCCTCGCCTCGCCTTTTGTTGAAAGCTGGTAACGTTTTACGCGTCGTGTCTTTCAAAAGCAGGGGTGATCACAGCCGTCCATTTGGTGATTGGCGCCATCCTTTTCAAGACTTAAACGCCGATTTGTCCAAAAACAACTTTATTATTATCTCTTTTTCTTTATGTTTTGTTTTTTTGGGGGCAAGAAAAGACATCTTGTTATTTATCAGTAATTGTTAAGTTCTACTTTTATATATAGTGCATGATTTAGTTGAGGTACTTTTTTAAAAGGGAAAATTACTGTTCACCCCTCGAGAATTTCAAAACTGGCCAAAAACCCCCTCCTATTTTTGCACACCCCGGACAGCCCCTCCGTTATAGTTTGGTTCCTTTCTACCCCCCGTCCGTCACATGAAATGGGTCCGTGTTACGAAAATCCATTTTTGCCCCTGCAAATGGTGGGAAAAAAACCCGCCCGATCACATCATGTCATGTCTGGCTTTTATGCATACATATGTGAGTTTTTTCCCCCTTTATGGTTTCTTGTTCGCTTAAAGAGTTTAGAAGGCGAATTACATAATTTTGTTCTTGTTCTCCTTTTCCTTCTGCTAAGTCGATAATATGGACAGTTTTTGTGCCATTGCTAGATACAACGGGGAGGGACGAGTGCTGACATTCACCGCGTCAACTGAATGGGCGTCAGTGTTAGGTGAGATTTGTGAGCGCTGGGGTCTCGATGTTTGTCGCGCCAGGGTGAAGTTCATCACACCCGATGGACATAATACGGTTTGCCCAATAGATAACGAGGTGGACTTCCAGCGCATGTGTCATGTGTTCTCCATCCTCAAAGGCGGTGTAGTCGATATGGTTGTCGAGACGGATGACGTGCCACGGCAGCCTTCTGAAAACGAGTTATTGTCGTGGTAATGCGTTGCTCTAAAACAATTATGCGGTTGTATGTCGGTTAGTGTTTAACACTACCATTATCTCGTATTAAAGAATGAATTATCCGTTTAAATTGGGAGTCTCCGATTAATTTTATCATGTTTCGCGGAAACTATCATACACCGTTTGCATTATTACATCTATGTTTAACTATGCCCGTTAACGTGTAACTATTAACTTAGGCGTTTAAATAAGTGGACTTTATGCTTAAATTCGATCGTTTGCGTTTGAACCGAAGTGCCGGGCAGAATTCGGAATGCGGGAGCGCTTCGTCCCACCACATGGCGACCCGGATGGTGTCGCATGCCCGCCATCGTCGTTAGATCGACATGAAGTGTTGTCGTTAGACGTCGGACAACGTTTTGATGGCGTTGAACATTTCCGAGATACACTTCGCAATTTTGCTATCGGTCGGAATTTTGATTTCAAATTCGTGAAGAACGAAAAATACCGGGTCACTGTGGAATGCGCGGCCGGTGGATGTCAATGGCGCGTTCACGCATCAAAGGAATATAATAGAACTACCTTCGGGAATCAAGACAACGGACCCGACGCACACCTGCGGTGGTGGAATTGGGTCGGGGTCACACCCGAAAGCGTCCAAAAAATGGGTCGGCCGCACGAGTGATTCGAAGTCGAAGGACCGGCCCTTGTACAAGGCCATCGACATTCGAAGGACATGTTGCGGGAGCATGGTGTCCACATTCCATACAAGCAGAGCTTGGCTGGGAAAAGAGCATGCCCGGGTGATCCTCGACGGCGGCGACATCTCCGGCTACGATCTGTTGCTTTGGTAAGTCCATAAGGTGGCCGAGACAAACCCCGGCGGCGTCGCGTTTGTGGAAAGAGACGGTGAGCGTTTTAAACGTGCGTTCTTCTCTTTCGGCGCGTGCATTTTGGGGTTCAAGCGGGCATGCAGCCGCGCTGCTTGTTTGTGGATGGTACTCACCTCTTCGGAAAGTATCGGGGTACTCTCTTGGGTGCCACAGGGGAAGGATGGGAACAATGGCTTCTTCCACGTCGCCTTCGCTATTGTCGACAACGAGACCGACGCCAATTGGACGTGGTTCATTTCCAAGTTAGGTGATGCTTTATACGACGAAGGAGACTACCAAGAGACAATTACATTCGTTTCGGATAGGTCAAAGGGCCTTGTGAACGCTTGTTGCGAGAGTTTTCCCTTCATCCCCGCACGCGTACGCCTTCGGCACTTGGAGGCCAATTTTATGAAAGCCAATGGCGGACTTGGGAAGGCATTGAGGGAGGAGTGCTTGGTCCATATGCTTTCGTATCGCGTGGGCAACGACGGCTAAAGAATTCGATGACACCGTCAATGAACTGGGCCGTATCGCCCGAAGCGTTTCAGTGGTTGATTGACAAATCCGACATGTCACACCGGTCGAATTATCTGTTCAAAGGTGACCGATGGGGCGAGATGTATTCGAATGTAGCCGAGTCGTTCAATGCGTGGATCAAAGAAGCTCGACACCTACCGGTGACGAAAATGGTCGACGCTATAAGGTACTCGAAGGTTAAATACATGTAACGCTTAAGCTTACCCGTTACACTTTAATGTTCGTTATCGGTGTTTAACATGCACTGTCCGCAGTTTGATATCGTCGTCGGTGTTTAATATTCACATTAACCCTTTAGTCCGGTAGAATCCTGTGTAAGATAACAAATGTTAATATCATTATCTCGGTTTAAATAGCGTCGTATATGTTTTTCTTCTTCGATCTTTAGTTTATTACTGTTCTGTTTACTCCGATGTAGTGGTGTTTAAATATTCGTATATTCGCGTAAATTTCTTTAAGATTTCCGATATTCGTTGTGCAGGTACAAGCTAATGCGCATGTTATGCACTCGCCGTGAGCAAGCGAACAAATGGGATACTTTCTTATGCCCGGACATACGTTCAAAGGTTGAGACGCTTGTGCAGGATAGCCGAAGTCTTCACGTTGCTCGCTGTCTCGCTGATCGTTACGAAGTGATTGACCAGTGCAGTAACTCTGTAGACCTTGCTAGTAGAACTTGCTCATGTCGCAGATGGCAAGTTTATGGCATCCCGTGCAAACACGCTTGCGCTGCGATATTGGTGACGGACAGCAATGTTCATCGTTTTATTAGCGATCACTTCACCGTCGACACTTACAAGTTGGCGTATAAGGAAGCTATATTTCCCATACCCGACAATGAGAGGCCCACGGACAACAATCGAGATCTGCTTTTGCGGCCGCCTGTGACGAGAAGGCAACCCGGTCGTCCTAGACGAAGGAGGATCGAGTCGCAAGCGTTTGATGTCCGCGAGTTACATTGCGGCCGCTGCCACGCGTCCGGTCACAATCGTAGAACTTGCAATGAAAGTGTCGCCGATTAGGCTTCGTAAAAGGATAATCTTTAAGGAGCACACATTTATTTCGTTATGACGCCCTGATATTTAAACATAGAATAAACGAATTTCGTTGTACGCACTGAAGTTTTAATTGAATAAACCTAATGTTAAATGGTGACACATTTAAAGAGTCACACACAAATTGAAGCGTACGCAGTGATTGTTAAACGGGAAATATCGGTAATAAACGGTAACCAATAACGCTAAACATGCACATCGCTTGTTGTCATTATTTTGTATTTGAACTTCCGGAAGGAATGTAATATAGTGACGCATAAACAGAGACGTCATATTTAAACAGATACGGCGGCGAGTTTTACACATCTTCGGCGGATTGGTGTTTAACGGAGACGTTGTATGGTAACACAAATTGAAGCGTACGCAGTGATTGTTAAACGGGAAATATCGGTAATAAACGGTAACCAATAACGCTAAACATGCACATCGCTTGTTGTCATTATTTTGTATTTGAACTTCCGGAATGTAAGATAGTGACGCATAAACAGAGACGTCATATTTAAACAGATACGGCGGCGAGTTTTACACATCTTCGGCGGATTGGTGTTTAACGGAGACGTTGTATGGTAACACAAATTGAAGCGTACGCAGTGATTGTTAAACGGGAAATATCGGTAATAAACGGTAACCAATAACGCTAAACATGCACATCGCTTGTTGTCATTATTTTGTATTTGAACTTCCGGAATGTAAGATAGTGACGCATAAACAGAGACGTCATATTTAAACAGATACGGCGGCGAGTTTTACACATCTTCGGCGGATTGGTGTTTAACGGAGACGTTGTATGGTAACACAAATTGAAGCGTACGCGATGATTGTTAAACGGGAAATATCGGTAATAAACGGTAACCAATAACGCTAAACATGCACATCGCTTGTTGTCATTATTTTGTATTTGAACTTCCGGAAGGAATGTAATATAGTGACGCATAAACAGAGACGTCATATTTAAACAGATACGGCGGCGAGTTTTACACATCTTCGGCGGATTGGTGTTTAACGGAGACGTTGTATGGTAACACAAATTGAAGCGTACGCAGTGATTGTTAAACGGGAAATATCGGTAATAAACGGTAACCAATAACGCTAAACATGCACATCGCTTGTTGTCATTATTTTGTATTTGAACTTCCGGAATGTAAGATAGTCCGAATTAATGACACGGGAATTTGATACGGCGGTGAAATCCCAAGTACGAATGCTAATTCATTACCATCTATTTCCCAATTACATTTGAATTCAAAATCCACACGTAAGCATCAATGCACGGAGTACGTTAGGCGAACTTGCGACCCCTAAACTTCTATTTAAACAATAAACGGTAATCAAAGGCACATTCACATATTACACACGAGAGAAAGAAGTATGTACAAGTCCCTCCTCAACGAGCTCGCCGAGAGAACCCGTAGGCCGTCGCCGGAGTACTCAACCGTTAGGGAGGGCCCCGACCACATCCCCGCCTTCTTGGGCACGGTGTCGGTTGATGGGACCACTTACTACAGCCCTTACCCCGCGAAAACATCGAAGGACGCCCAGAACACTGCGGCCGAGGTGGCGTACAATGACCTCCGTATTCCATACCCTGGGAGGATGAATACGCGTCCCAGCGCTACCGCCGATCGACTATGTGGAGGTAAGTCATACCGTAAGACTTCTGCGTCCATGTTACGGGAAATTTATTTATTTTCTAAATTGTTAAAAGCCTTCATTGCAGGGCCTCGCACCGCAACGCCTTCAGATGCAGCGCCTTCACTCAACCGCGAGCACTCCAACAGCGAAGAGTTGGAGTGCTTTCTGGAGGACATGCTCGTCGAGCTTGCGGAGAAGGAAGTCGTCCTCTCCGAAAAACTCGACCGACTAAGAACCCGCACGGCCCAAGTGAAGAAGCTCATCCAGGACTGAAGGGGATATGATAATGTTTTTTCAGTTTTTAGATGTATAAATTAGTATGCCTACGCTGGTTGTAATAGAACTCCGTTTCATCTAAAAATTTTGTCAAGAAAAGAAATTTGTTCCCCTGTTACGTTTTGATCTTTACACCGATACGTGTATATTTCAACATCGGCACTACATTATAAACGTCGACGCCTGTAAAAGGGTGGGCCACAATATTTGAAAAGCGAGAGTGTTTGTAAATAGCGAGAATAGTTTTCACACAGAGTCCTCGATGTGTGAGGAAGACAATTCAAACATAAACATCGAATGTTAAGTGAAGACGCACGCTAATAAGCGGTGTCATGCAATATTCAACGGGGAGAACCCTCGTTCTCGTTCGTCTATAGTTAACCGCAGATATCGATAGTTAAACGGTAAAGTGTAAGGGTAAGTGATGACGGTTTTTTTTAAACAATGATGGCGAGTTTCATAGATTAAATACCTCATTGATGTTTACAAAATAGGTTCAAAACCAGAAAATTTGCATTGGAAAATGCTGAAACGTCGCATGCATAAATGGAGTTGAATTTAGGCTAGTTACGGTATAACGTAATCAACTAAACTATGCAATGTGAATTTATTATTAATTACTCCAATTTAATGTTGAAATGGGAGTCAGTAAAGCGTGAACGTAACCGATGCCATTTACTATATTCCATTTATTTCACCGAAAACCAATGCCTTTTTTTTACAAATAGTTATGATTGTATGTAAGCATCAAGCAGAAACAACATACAGACGCAGATATTATCCACATCCCACAACAATGTTTAAGTCACGTCTAGCAGACTTTTGCCAGATGACACGCCGGCCCTCGCCGGAGTACACCACTCTCCGTGAAGGCCCCGACACCAACCCCGTCTTCCTGGCCACGGTGACGGTCGACGGGACCCCTTTCTCCGGTTCTTCATCTGCGGAAAGCGCCGAGGAGGCGCAGAACATTGCTGCCGAGGTGGCGTTCAAGCAGCTGTGCCCTTCAGGCAGCGTGGAGATTACCAAGGCCCTGGTTGCTGACGATGACGTATCTGACGCAGGTAATGCATACTGTAAGATTTGTCAGTTGAGTGTAAAAACAAAAAAAGAGCCACCTCCCATACGTAAACCTTCAACTCTTCATTGCAGGGCCTTCACGAGCCGTCGGGGATTACACCAGTGGTGAAGAGTTGGATTGGGTTTTCGAACACCTGGTCCGTGCACTAAACGCAAAACTTGAAGGAATAAAAGATCGAAAGGCACGTGTGGAAAAGCTGCTCCAAGATTTGAATGACAACAAAAGGGGGGAGTGAGATTATGTTCGAGTTAATGTCGTTTGTAAATTGCGCCATCTAAATGGAGTTCTCAATATTTAAACGGCAGTCGTCTGAATCCAAACGTAGTCATTAATATTTAAACAGATTAATCTATATTTAAACATACAAACCTAAACGGTCATTTTTATTACTCACGGCGTGAGTCATTAGCCAATATTAATTACTTTCACCATTAATTATGAAAACTAAAATCAGTCGCACATCTATTTGAAATTCATGTAATTTCCGTTGCGAGAAGCGTAAGTTGCGGATATTTGTGAAGCAATTATTGTCACATCGAATCGAATAGCAAACGGAGACTCCTATAATTATAAGGGAACTCTAAAGAGTGAACATCACGAACTATAATTGAACAGAGCCAACGAATTTTAAACGGATAGCAAATCATTTTGGCAGGCCTTTATATTTGAAAGTTAACACCGACTGCTAACCAGATACTATTACCTTTAGCGCACAACTAATATGTTTATGTTAGGATGATGAATTACATGATAATGAATTACGCAAACTTATTTTATTGTCGATGACTGATATGTCACAATAACGACATGAAATTTTTTTTACCGCAACGTTAAACGTTAACAATAGCGACAAGTTAAACGGCGGATTCGAAAGTTAAACGTTATTCTTAATGTGAATGTTAAGTCTTAAAGTTAAACAGATACGTAAACGGGGGATATACATTCTGAGTAATGCATGCATTCGACGAAGTGTTGTGAGATACCATTGGGAAAGTGTGCATTGGTTAACCCGCCGGTGGACGTTACTGTTATCTGTTACGATTAAATTCGCTGTTTTGGAATTCAAACGTCGAATAGTTATTGGCATCAGACTCGAGAAATAGTGCAAACGTCCGTTGAATACATTTGTATTTAAAGAAGAATCGGAAACAAGAAACGCACCCAGATATTACTCGCAGATCTAGCGGTATGTATGTGCCAATTCTCAACGCGTCTTGCCGTAAGACGCACCGCTCCACGCCGGCGTACTCCACAACCGGGGAAGGCTCCCCGGGCGCCTCCGCTTTCGTGGCAACGGTCACGGTGGATGGGACCACGTTTTCCGGCCGCGTAACCGAGAGAACAGAAGAGGCGGCCCGTAACGTTGCCGCCCGGTGGCGTTCTACGAGCTATGTCCCGCGCAGCTCGGGACGAGCGGTGCGTCCCCGCCGATGTCTATGCGTCTTTAAAAATATTTATCTAAATCGTTCATATCTTCTTTGCGGGGGCGATGACCTATCCCCGGGAGCGGTTCCTCGAAGATTTGGTCGGGGATTTGACGGAAAAGCGAGCATCTCTCTCTCCGCAGAACTCGAGCGAGTCGTATCCCATAAGAGGGATGTGGAGAGGCTGCTCCGGTACGCGAAAATGTATAAAACGGAATGACGGTTTTTGACCTGCTTAGTGTAGTTTTCATCCATCAAATAAGAACTTTTTGCTTAGTGTGATATTTTAACTTCGTTCTTACTCTCTCAGAAATGTTAACCGTTGCAGACGTATGTTAAACAGCCACGCATGAATTTTAAATGGAGAACAATGTTCCTTAAGCAAATTCTAACCATTCGTGCGCATGACAACAACGTTTAAATCGTAATATTCAACGGGAACGGTGATATTAAACCAGTAACGGCGAATGATAAACACAGATTGCCTTCTTGGCCTGATAATTATAAATTTTAAACGGTTACAACAACACGTAATTGGTGACACACTGAAAAAAATAAAAATTCCGTACTTGAGGACCCATTGCGCGGTTCATGAAGACAATTAAAAAGTTACATATAATAGGGACTCTCACCTTTAAAAACAAACAGCGCAAGTAGAATAGGGCCTCACCCGTCGAAGAATAACCTCCATATTAAACAGGGACTGTAATATTAAACATGTAACGACAAAAGCTAAACGAGAGAATACCTTGTTTAATTGATAGCTCGCATTTTAAACGAAGACAACAACACGTAATGGGTGACATACATTGAGAAAAGAATTCCCCGCTTACGGACCCATAGCGCAGCTTGATGGAGACATTTAAAAAGTTATGTATAATAGGGTCGCTCACCTTTAAAAGCAGACAACGGAAGTAGATTACGGTCTCTTTCATTTAACAACAGCCTCCATGTTTTAAACGGGGACATAGGGAGTTAAACGTTTACCACTAATATCTAAACAAGGAGTATGTGATCAACCCGGTCCCCCCCGGTGTTAAACGGTAACGGTGTATATTGCACGGAGCTCCGTATTGTTAAAGTGTAACACAATGTTTTAATAGTGACAGCGTCATTTTTTTACGAAGTACTTAATTTTATAAAGCCAAGAACGACCCTCAATCGGTACCATGGAATTTTAAGCAAAAAATGATTGAATATGAAAGAATAACGAACATTATTAGATGTACATTGAAATTTCTGCCATGTCGTTGGCAAAGAATGAATTGAATCAATTGAAATGAATTTCGACAAAACTGTTTTACTTCCCCCACACTGGACCCTACCCGCGTTGCTTGATGCCGGATGCTCGTCCTTCCTTAAGTATGTGGGCGGCGTACTTCAATCGCAGATAGGGGACGTCCGTGTGCGCTATCCGCAGCTTCTCACCGCGGAGCAATTGCTCGATAAACCGCATCACGTAGACGGCGCAGTCGACGGTGCCTTTCTTTTGACGCGGTGTGTCGTCATCGTGAACAAGCGGGTACTGTGCCGTCGCCGTCGTGCCGTACTCCATTTCGAGACAGGTGTCGAATAGTTCCCCGCCTGTCGCATTATACAAACCGATGTTAGAATAGAAAGCATCTATGTCACTCGATAATCGAAATCTATATCGCAGAGAGCTTACCATTGCTACCGCGTCTCTGTTGTACTCTTCACTTGGGCATGAGGTGTAATGCCTGTACTCTTTCTTGTTATTGTCGAGCACCACGACATGGAAGTGGCCATTCAAGATTATGGGAAGGATGATGATGTCAACGTCATTGACGACCTTGGTGGCATCTCCGATCATAGCCAAAGTCGTCTCATGTGCGTCTTCCACCTTCGACATAAACAACGCCGGTGGTCGAGTGATGGAGGCGCGCTTCTTATGAGGATATGGCTTTCTGTTAAGTGTGTCTTGTACGATGCACACGAAGGCGTCCAACACATCATCTGTCACCATCTCTTTCCCGTCGATCGAACGAATAGGTTGGCCCGGGTGGTGCCGACATAATCATTCCTCCGGCACGACGGAGGCTGCGGTTAAACGGCAACACATGCGATTGATTAATAACACGTAGACGTTAAGTGGAAACAACACATACGTAAATGATAATGGATGGGGGTAAACAGTAATATCGTTAGTTAAACGATATATTACTATGTCATATGGTAACGACCGTAATTAAACGGAAACGCAACAACGTAAATGGGATGATCTCTATATAAACATTTACATCTACACTATCATACTTACTCGTCCATGGGGAAGTTGAGGAAAATCTTGATCGGCTCCTTCTCGAATACGTCGAGGCGCGATTGACCGGCGTATTTTTTCTTCGCCGGAACGAAGTCTTTCCGCACTTCTTCATACCGCTGGTTGGCGAAGGTGACCGATTTCTTTTTTTTCTCGGCGACGTTCCCTTCGCCCCCGGCAACGGCTTTATTGAGATCATCCGTAGATGCTTCTTGCTTGTTGCGGGATCGCGCCCACACCGGATGTGGCAATGTGGGTCGGCCGTTCCTCCGTGGGAAGGAGCTCCTCCACAATAGAGGCAACGGTCTTCTCAACCGCGGCCAAGGCAGTCTCATCAAGGGGAAGCACACCCTCGGGTGGTTCTTCATCTTCAAAATTAGTGGCCACCACCCCGGATGCGCCGTTGTCGGCCGCCGCTGCCGGCTCCACCGCGACGGGGATTTCGGAGTCTTCCGCAGACGCGGCATTGCCAACGGGGTCTACAATCTCCGCCACCGGGCGGTGAAGTCATCAACCGCAACGGTCTCAACAACCGCATCGCCCGCCGGTGGTGCCGCCATTGTTTCATCCTCGGCCGGTGGTGGACACACGGGCGGTATACTTTTCGTCGCCTTTTGTGCAAGCCTCTTCATACGTGGCCTCGTCATACGTGGCCGTCTTGGAATGGCCTTCACGACGAAGTCGTCGTCCTCAATTTCCAACGGCTCATCCGTCCGGGCGGAGTCACGTATTTGTCCCGACGGTGCAGCCCTTTCAAACGAATCAAACCTTGCCTCCAATGCCTCAACCCGAGCGACAATCTGGGGAAAGCGTTCATCATCACCTCGGCATGCATGCATAAAGGATGTAGTCACGTCGTCGGCCGATGACGTCGGTTGGGCTGCCGCGGTCGGGGGGACTCGGGGATCCGGGTGACTCCCGTTGTCGCGGCCGGTGCGGGCGTTGACAATTGGCGGGGTAGGTGAGGGCCTATCCGACGCCGAGGGTTGCGTGTTGGGCTGGAAGGGGGGGAACCACGTCGGCGCGAACGGGCGGAAGGGGCCGGCATCTCCGCTTGCGGTCGTGCAAGTGGTTCCCGCGCAACAAAGCATCCATCCGCCAATTGGCCCCAACAAAAGTCTCCTCCACAGCATTCGCCGGGACCAGCTCGAGAAACTAACATATATAAAGAAAACAATCTCGGACAAATCATTCAATTTGATCCAAAACAAACGTATTTAAACATTTGACATATATACGTAAACGCTATGGCACACATTTAAACGGAGTATAACAAGGTTAAGCGAAGACACCAAGCGTTAAACACAAACTACATTTCCTACACGGATAAGCCTATCGTTATACATTAACTGCTCTTTGTGAACACATTAACACTGATTTATTACCTCTTTTCCTTCGAGAGCTGACCAACTGGTTTCTATCGTCGCGTGCTTCCGGTAAGTACTTTCGCAATAGCACAAGCACCCTTGGGGTCTTGCCGAAACGGGCTTTCTTGCCGGTTCCGGTCACCTCGTAAAACCGGATGGTCGGCGCGATCGAGCAACCCTTAATGTACCCCGTGTTTACCTTCCCCCCCTCGCATCTGGCTTGCACTCGAGCGGCAGCTTGTGGAACGTCCTCCATAAGCCATTTGTGCGTCGCCTGCGCCCATGCGTACCGCCCCATGCCAGGTAGATCGTCGACATAATCAACGATCCAAGTGGGCACCGAGCATGAGGTATTCGGGAAGAGGATTGTCCCCATGAGGTACGCCATCAAGAGTTTCACAAAATCCTCCTCTCCCCCCCTCTGTCCAACAAGACGCTCAAGAGTGCGCCTAATGGCGTCCCCCTGTGTCTGTCGAAGCTTTTCGAAAAATATCTCCCTTCGAAAGCCGACGGTGTCTTCTTCTTCTTAAACAGGACCGCGTCTCCGTCGCAGCGTTGAGACCCATAACGAGAGCCACATCCTCGGGCCTCGAAGCCGAGCGAGCTCGCCCCGATCCCGAATTTATTGGTGCGGCCATCGTACCTCTGCGAGGCGAATCGAGAAGGGCCCTCTCTTGGAATACGGCTTCCACCTCGGTGAATGCCGCAAACGGTGTCCTTTGGATGATCTCCCAATGTCGAGAGGTCATGTGGACTTTCAATTCGGCCAAGGTCTCCACCACCGGTGTCAAGTAGCATCTCCCGTTGACTAGGTTTACCGCCATAATCACAACACTCGCAAAAATGACAACACTTGTTAAACAAGATACATCAAACGCTACACGAGACAAATGTTTTACACGAAAAGCTCAATACTTAAACAGAGAGATGCACCGTTAAACGGAGACAAACTCTTTTAAACACGAACTCATTTCATCACACGGAAATCTCTTTTACAAACTGCAACCATATCAAATGGAAGGGGAAACGCACATTGTAAGCATTACACAAACAACAACAACCGATATCTCTTTCAATGATCGTGTGCACAGCCGAAAACCCTAAACCCATAAAACCCTAACCCTAAACCAAAACCCAAGACCCTAAACCCTAGAAACCCCAGCCGAGAAATTCCCCCGCACACTAGAACCACGCAAAACAAAACCGACGAATATCTCTGTGTAACAGAGTACTTCATATAAAAGCCTTGCTTTAGACACAGCTTCTGCCATACCTTGAGCTGCAAACTGATGGAAGTGCAGGATACTTGCGCACAGTGGACTGAAGTTACAGAGGATGTCGAAGCCGATAGAGCTTCGGAGAGGGAAAAGCTGAAGAAAGTTAAGCAAAGAAGAAAAACGAACACTGCTCTCTGCCTCTCTTGGGATTCCCATTACGAAAAACCCTCCACTTCCTCTCTAACCGGCTTAATGATTGCACCACGATTTCCCATGCAAGGTAGGGGCAATTCCGTCAGTGAATTTGAAAAGTAACTCCGTTAACCACCGTTTCATACTTTGGGGGTTTGAAAATCATTGTCTTTAAAAGGAAGGGGTTTTTATGGATTTGGAAATTAACGGGGTGTTTTTGGCCATTTCCCAAACTATGGGGGTGTTTTTCGCCATTACCAGTTTTTAAAATCAATAATTAATGATTTCCTTTTTAAAAACAAAAAAAAGTCATTTTTTTCATCTCATGGGCCAAAACTTTGTCTGTATTTTGTTTGAATTTGGGAGAAAAAAAATTAAAAACCTATTATAAAAAGCAACTAATAATTCAATTTCAATATAAAAAAATAAAAACCTATTATAAAAAGCAACTAATAATTCAATTTTAATATAAAAATATATATATATTTTTTTTTATAATAAAAAAATATAAGATTAAAAAATATATATATATATATATAGTAAAATACCCATACTTCGATTTTTCTTCTTTTTATTTTTTTTCTTCTTTATATTTTTCAAATACAAAAATAAAAGATATTTATAAGGATGAATGGGTGATTGAAATTAATTTAATACGACGATCCAGAATACCCTAATAGGTGGAATAGTAAAAACATGGGCCGCTCCTACCGCGCCTTGTGTGGTTGCTACAATACTAGTTTGCTAGAATAATATTGTTTAGTATAGTGTATTTCCACTAGTTAGGAATTTTATAACAAAGCTCTTAAATTTAATCATAAAACAAATTTTATCAACTATTTGTTTCAATTTATTTATTTGGGGTGCTAAATTGCCTCCATCTCCGATCAATGAGGATGCAACACGTACATTGGCTTTAGAAAACTTGCAATGAAGGAGTGGCAAGTGGCAACAAAACCAAAAGGGCTTTAGAAAACTTGCAATGAAGGAGTGGCAACAAAACCAAAAGCTGCTCCCATTTTCCAATGGACACATCACACAGCGGAAAAACCAACACAAAAATACAAAATTCAGCAGGCTACATGATTAAAATATCATCATCTTCAGAGTCATCAAAAAACTCTTGCGCACTTCTACAGCCTTCAAATTTGAAGGTTCCGATATAAGAAGCTCTGCTCAAAATCTCATCATCAACTTCAAGAGCAAAACACTCATTGACCTCCAACCTCTCCAAATACCTACACCCATCCACAATCACCATCAATGACTCTTTCTCCATGTATGACTTGCTCAAATTCAAGTGCCTCAATTTCGGAATAAGATTAACCACTGCCAACGCATCTTCATGCTTCACATGCCCTGCCATACTTAACCCAACTAGATTTTTGCACTTCAGGTTGATCTCCTTCACTAGTTCTAAAAAACATCCTGGCTTGCACTGCATTTCCAAAAATTCAAGCTCCCTAAACCCTCCTATGAACTCAGGTATCATCATCTCATCCTCTGAAAGCAAACGAGGTAAAACAATGACCTTCAGTCTTGAACACCTGCCAAACATCAATATGTATTCCAGAAGTAACACCAAATTAATATACATCATCATCATGAGAAGTTAATAATTAATTAGAAGATCTTCAAATAATCAACTTATAAATATTACTCATTGGAGAAGCCGGTGAGCTGAGCTAGAGGTGCATCAAGCCATGGAGGGAAGAAGAGCTCAACGGCAAAGCCGGCACTCCGGTGAAAAACTAGTTTCATGAAGTTGATGACTGAGAGCGATTTGAGGGAGTAGAGAGATGTAAATCTGTGAGCAAAGCGGCTCCATGGCATGAAGTCCAGTGTGCTAAAGTTGAGGACTTGCCAGCAGTGAGGATCAAGGGAAGCTTTGCGCCATGATTTGCAGACAAAAGGAACACCAAGAACCATGTCATCAAGGCCTAACCTTTGGAAGATGCTCACCAAGCAGTCTATTTCCATGCCTTCCCATCTCCTTTCCATCTCCATGTCAAGCAAAATGAAAATTGAGAAAACCAAATAAATTGGTGGCTGAATTGTTAGGGAAATCATCTGCAAATCAGGCACAAATTAGTTTATAAAAAAGAGAAATGCCCAGCCCAAGTCATGCCAACATTCTAGAGAGCTACATTAGGGCACAACTACTTTTGAAAAACCAGAGACCTGCTGCAAGACTATTCCACCAATTAAAAAAAAAAAAAAAAGGGACCATTCAATAACTAGCAAAAGTAAGGTATCCTCGGAACCACGCTATCTCTTAATTAATTAACATACAAATATTAAATTAGTTTTTAATTTTTGTTTCTCAAATTCATTTTAATTATTATCTATTATAACAAGGACGTGAGCTAAAAGAGCATGCTATGCACAGAAAGGCCTGGTGATGATATCAATCTAAATCCAAGAGGTTGGGTTGAGAGATTGATGCTATTTACTAAACATAAAAACTGTTTTACTTTGTCCATCCAACGGTTGTCTCTCGAACCAAACACATGATGATTATATTAGCGTCGAATATTTACTCAATGTTTTTTTAATATTGTTTGGCCCTCCTAATTGGATAATATATATGTAAGTACATAAATTAATGTTTATCAGAAATGTTAATTGAGAGTCGTTGATTTATAATCAAATGGCTATTATTTATATTAATACTATATAAAATATTAATATTTTTTTTTTACTATTTATTTTGTTCAGTTTTTTTTTTGTCACTTAGATTAAATGAATTGTAACTATTACATATAAATACAATAATTATTGCAAATATCCCTAGATAATGAATCCTATATATATTATACTCACTTTAACGCTTAACCAATGTTATAGGAGAGAATTTGTCCATTAAATTTTCTCTTGTCAAGAGAAAAAGTTAATTTTTTTCTAATGTGAAGATGGTGGTTGAGTCATACTCACCGAGTCTTCATATATTTTCATATTTATTCTATTTTTGAGAAACTAATAATATATTATTTTGCTGAGTCTAATGTGATGAAAAGCTTATAGTCAACAAACTCACAAATTTCATGCCTACTTCAGATAATTTTATTATAATTTCTGTAGTTTTTTTAAAAAAAATCACTTAATAAATTGAGCCTCCAATAAAATAAGGACGAATAGGGGATAAAATCAAGATCCAATCAAATTCAAACACCAATATATATATTATATATATTTAATGAAAATAAATAAACCACAAAATAAATAAATATGACAAAAAGAAATAAGCAAAGTTCTACCGTTGAGTGAAAAATGAAAAATTCATAGGAAATTGCAATCGTCACCACATAATAGTGCACCTATACGTCTTCATCGACGGCTGAATTTTTTATAATGAATAGTTGTTTGCAAATTAAATCTGGTAAATTTTTTGAAAAAAATAATTGAGAAGTACAACAAAACATAGAGATAATAAAATCACTAGCCGTGATTAATACCTTTACTTTACAAAATATAAGTGAGCAACGTTGACATAAACAGATGAATGAACAACGATTGTAGTGTGATGACATATACGTAATAGAAAATTTATGTACTTGATAAAGTAATTAATGAATTGTAAAACACTATAAATAAGTTTTTTTTATTATTTTTCTAATTATCATATGCATTAATGCGTCATATTACGGACTACCAGGGGAGAGAGTTGAATAATCAAATTTCCTCTTTTTTTTTTTTTTGCAAAATCATGATCTTGGTTGAAAAAAATCGTTCTAGAAGGTTAGATTACTGCAACCATGAGGCAATTAAATTATATTAAAATGACGTTAATTAGATCTTAGCATAGCGTTGCCCAACTAATTTTGTTTAAATGGAATTTTATGGCTTGCGTGTCGGTGCACATGTTTCGTGAAGTTTGGATAACATCAACTTTTTTTATTTTATAAATATGTTATAGAATTAAATAGTTACAAATCTATTCAATTATTATTTTAAAATTTCGGCGTGAATCATTAGTGGCCTTCTCCAAACCGTGTAATTGGTGCATGGCCTGCAAACTAAGTACGGCCCGTGTCAGCTAATGGCAGAATGACGCATTTAACTTTTATTTTTTTATCAAAAAATTCAAAAATTTTAAAATATTCTAATACTCCATAAATAAGCTTCAAAACTATTAAAATAAATCTTAAAATAATAATGCACCTAAAACACTAAAAATAAAATTAACTTAATTTTGTAAATACTTAATATAATTAATTTTAATGGAGATAAAATATCTCAACATTTTAGTACATATGTATGTAATATTCCGTTTTCATTTCAAGATTTTTGTTTATATATTCTATTAAAAATTATTAAATAAAATTAGTTTAAGCCACTTTTTCACTTACATATCAAATTTGATTTCAAAATTTAAATATATCTTATAATTTTTTTCATAGTCAATTTTTCAAGATTTAAAATTATATATATATATATTGAATTATTGATAAGATAAATAAGCAACTATCACGGATGTGCTCAAGGGAGCTCTGATAGAATTATGATATTTTTATATGATAAATTTCTGAAAAACTTTTCTAAATGAGCTGGATGGCAAGTTGGGATTCAAGCATTCACCTCATTTATTCTTTGTTTCTCATGATCTTTCTCTGTTAATTTTTTTTTTTAAATTTAGTTTCTTTCCATCATTCAAACCAAAACAGTAAATCAGAACTTCCCTTTTTAAATCGTAAATTGATAACAACAAACTCCGCAAGGTTTGTTGTTTTAACCGTTAGTTTCATTCTAGCCCGTGTGTTTATTTCACTGATTTAGACCGAAAATGATAATATGATCTGAGTTGGGTCACTTTGGTGTATGATTCAACTGGAAAAATCCCGAAGTCAGCCCATTTTGCAATATTTTTCAATAATAAATAAAATAATTGTTACCATGGTAATGAAATAATTAAATCACTACTCTCACTAATTAATAATTAAACATAATATATTAAACGATTTAATTTAATTTAATAGCATTTTATTAAATTAATTATGTGGTGTGCAAAAGTTTTAATTTAATAAATAACATATTTATTACCATCGTAATAAAGTAATTAAATCATATCACATAATTAAACAAGTGTAAAAAGCATGAAGGAGTAACTTTACCCCTCACCGAAAAGTGTGGGATTTTTCAGATACCTACTTCAGCCATCCAAACACAAGAAATGGTTTCCGAAGTCCAGTTTTCAGCTTGAACTAAACACACTGAAGTGGATAGTTCCAACTAAACTATTCACTTCCACCGAAGTGTCACTTCCAGACTTCCACCACTTCGGTAATTCACTTCCGAATCAAACGGACCCATAGGTTTAAAAACTTAGATATAGAGTTTTATTTTGTACGGTTTTAAGTTTTAGGGTTTTATAATATTTTATAGTTTTTAGATATTAGATGTTTATCTGCTTTAAATTTGAATTTATGAAGGAAACAATCAGGTCAATGTAATTAACATCCAAAACCTGTTAAGTAAATATAGAATCCCTCTTTAAATATTGACTTATTATTGATTAAAAGAATAAACACTTAAAAGTTTAGAATTAGTTTCAACAAATAGATATTATATAATTTTTCATAATAATTATTCCACATTACCAGCGGTTTCTGTGTCAGTTTACACATTGTTATCAATTGTTAAATATTTATGCATTTTTTATGAGGTTAATTCTAAATGATAAAAAAATAAAAAATAAAAATAACAAGTTTTCAAATGAATTCAATTAACCCTTGCGCTGGAATATTTTTTTTTTTTTTTTTTTTGAGAAACAAAGCAGATGATTTATGGTTGAGATTTTTATTCAATGTAAGTTGGATATATTGGTTACCAATAACTGGGATTTGAAGAAATTCATAACCATATAAATCCTTTTAAAATTCTTAAATTTTTATCCTGCTTTTATCACCCTCAATATTAATAATTAATCAGTTGAGATTCTTTTCTTTAATCAAATGAATAGAACCTATTTTTCTTAAGTTGGTAAATCATAAATTCATTAAATAAATTCTGTTTGTTAAAATGTTTTTTTCCTAATTACTTAAAAGGCTGAATGTTTCTGGAAAAAAGGACGTAAGCTCAATCATCAATGGAGTCAGTCTTGCTTGTATTCAGGGCATGCACCCCAAAGAATCTGAATCCATTTGGTTGGTTTGAGTGGCTAAGGCTACCAACCACATGGTCCACACACACAAATTATTTTACTTTGTTGAAGTATAAACTTGTAGGTAATTAAACCAAAGAATGAATATTTTACAAATATATTATATGATCATTGATAAGGTATTTTATAGACAACAAGATACAAACTTTGAACTAATTACACAAAAAGAGAAAAAAAAAAGTCTAAATAAAGAGAGGAGAATTTTAGGCGATTATGCCTAAAATATCAAATATGATCATACTTAAAATATTTTCATAAATATTAAATTTAATCATGCTTAAAATATCTTAATACTCCCATACAAGCTAAGGGTGGTACATGAGCCGAAGTTACAGCCGAAGAAAATCAAAGCAAGGAGTGGAAAGTGCCTTAGTAAGTATATTAGTAAACTGGTCATGAGTAGAGATGAATTGGACTTGGAAATCATGACATGCTACCTTTTCATGAACAAAATGAAAGTCAATTTCCACATATTTAGTGCGAGCATGAAACATCGGATCAGCAAAAAGATATGTGGCCCCAAGATCAAGATTATTGCACTAGAGGGTCAAAGGAGTGTGGAGTGAAAGTCCGAGTTTCTGAAATAAAGATTGTGGCTAAGAGAGTTCGGTAGCAATGCCAACAGGCTTTGTACTATGCCTCCATTGAGGAATGGAAGACACTACGCTACTTACGAGAAGTCCAAGAGATCAAGTTGGCCCCAAGAAAAATAGCAAAACCACTAGTGGACTTCTGATCATCGAGACAACCTACTCAATCAACATCATAAAAAAGCCTCAAGAGAGAGAGAGAGAGAAGACTCACGGTGGAGGTAAAGTCCATAAGTTTGGGCGCCACATAAGTGTCGAAGAATACGTTTAACAACCTACCAATGAGCATTAGTAAGTTGATGCATGAATTGACAAGGATTATTAACAACGAAGGCCAAGTCCGATCCAGTGAATGCAACATACTCCAAAGCACCAACAATCTGACGATATTTATAGAGGTCGTAGAATAGCGAACCAGATAAAGTGGAGAGAGTCATGGATGGGAAAAGTGGTGATGATACAGCCTTGGCATTCGAAAGGCCAGCCAGCTGAAAGAGCTCAAGGATGTATTTCTACTGGGAAATTAATAAACTATCTCCACATGGAACAACCTCAACACCAAGAAAGTAGTGGAGAGATCCAAGATCCTTAAGTGCAATCTTGGAGGAGAAAACATGTATAATACCCATGATGTGGGGCAGATTGTTCCCTGTAATAATGATATTATCGACACAAACTAAAATAAATACTTTAATCAACCTTTGTGAGTAAATTAAAAGGGATGAGTCAATCTTGGAACCCACAAAACTATTATCATCGGTGCTCTTGATAAACAATGGAGCCATGCTCGCGGTCCTTGTTTAAGGCCATAAATAGATAGGTGAAGTTGGGCCAACCCTGAGGCTTGTGAAGGAACGCCAACCCTGCCTTTCCTTGTTTAAGGCCACAAAACTATATACAATTTCAGTAAGAGCCTTGTGAAGGAAAGCATTCTGGGCATCAAGTTGACGAAGAGGCCAACCCTGAGATATAGCAAGAGATAGAATAACCCAAATAGTGACAGTTTAAACAACCGAAATAAATTCTCCCCAAAGTCGAGTTCTAGTTGTTGATGAAAACCACTAGTAATAGGGCTTTGTAACACTCCATAGTTTCATCAGTCTTCTTTTTGATCTTGTAGATCCACAATTCCAACCGACAATATTCATAGAATTATAAAACAGAGCTAACTTTCACATGTCATTCCGAAGAAAAGCCTCGTACTTTTCAGACAAGACTTGCGTCACTCAACAAACTTATTAGCAATAGCAAAGAATGTGGGTTTTGTTTAAGAGGAGTGGTAGACATAGTAGTCAAGGAGGCAAAAGGGAAAATAAGACCTTGGGGTAGATGTACGGGAAGAGGTAATATGTAGAGGAAACAATGAAAGGCTAGATGAAGAGGAAATTGGGGTCGATGTATAACAACAGGTAATATGTAAAGGAGACTATGAAGGCAGAAAAAAGCTGCTCAAGGGTAAGGAGAGGAGAATCACCATCAGATGCTTGCCAAGAAAGACAAGTGCCAGTGAGAAAAGTACCTTCTAGTGAAGCAGGAATAACAGTTGATGGATCAGAGGAGAAGTGAAATGGGAACATATACTCATGAAACTGTACATGCCTCGCAATATACAACTTGTTTATGCTCAGGTCAAGGCACCAATAACCATGATGTGTAGGACTATAAGCTAGAAAAATACAAGGAGAAGACTGAAAATCCATTTCATAATTGCTATATGACCTAGGATAAGAAAAACAGAGACAACAAAAGACCTTTAAAAGAGTATAGTTTGAAGGATGATGAAATATATGCTCAAAAGAGGAAATGGAAGAATACATTTTTGATGGCATACCTTTAATTAAGTAAGCTACACTATTGAAAGAGTGCCTATATTTTTTTGGAACACTAGAATGAGTGAGGAGAGATAAGCAAATTTCTACTATATGACGATGCCACCGTTAAACTATTCCATTTTGTTCATGGGAATGAAGGTAAGAAATTTTATGAACAATCCCTAATTTTGAAAAGTAGTATGTGAGTTTTTGAAATTCACCCCTTAACTAGTTTGAACAGATTTTAATGTGGTACCAAACTATCGTTCAACCATAGAGACAAATTTGGGAAAAACATGAAAAACATCAAATTTTTTAGTAAGACTATAAAACCAAATATATTTTGAAAAATGATCAACAAAGATAACAAAGTAACAATAACCATTACTAGACAAAGAGGGAGCGAGCCCCCAAACATCACTAACACTAAGATCCAAAACGGCATTACTTTTATTATTTGTCAATGGAAGAGGTAGTTTTGAAGATTTCCTAATTGACCATCATTGCCAAAAATAATTTAAGTGCGAAAAAACTGGAAGTGAATTTTTATTAATAATGGTTTGAAGTAGTTGTCGATGCGGATGATCTAAGCGACGATGCCAAATTGGAGGTGAGGCATGAACAACCAAGAAAGCAATAAGATTTATTGAAGGCGAAGAGGAATACGAAGTGTGTAATGATAGTTAAACTCAGGACTGTAAAGAGAGGCATTTTGATAACTTGATCCTTCACAATAAAGCAATCAGAGTGAAATTAAAAAAAAAACATTATTATCTTTAGTAAATTGATGAACAGAAAGTAGAGATTTAGACATGGAGAAAAGATGTAAGATGTTAGACATATGAAATTGAGTTGACGAGGTGTGTAAAGTGGTGGAACCAATGTGTGTAATTGGAAGTCCTTTACCATTACCAATATAAAGTAAGTCAGCACCGTGATACTTCCGATATATCGAGCGGTCGAGACTTGCTATCTCAGGAGTGACATGATGGGTAGCCCCAGTATCAAGAAGCCATTGAGAAGTTGTTGATGGTGGTGCTAAGATAGGGTGAAGATACGAGCGTGAGTAATAGGTGGGGACCAATGACCCTTGTTTATAGCATTGGGGCGTCATATGATTAAGGCCTTGGTAAATTTGACATCGAACTCCGAATTTGCCACTAGAAAAATTCCCACATCCATGACCACGATGCGACCACGGCTACGATCCCGAAGTCCACAGGAGAATTGTGAAGCTGAAAACTGGACTTTTTGTCCAGCACTTGGGTTACTGGGAATAGAGAAGGCGAGGAATGCTGAGGACTAGACTATGTGAAGGCATAAAGATAAGCCATTTGGGCTAGCAAGAAGCCCAACTATGCATGGGGTCCACGGATGGTCTTAGTAAGGGTTCACAGCTCAGAGAAGAATAGAAGTCCATGGGGTCAAGTGAAGTAGCTTAAGACTTGTGCATATACTCTCAAGTGAGGAGAAGAAATTGAAGTATATCAGAAGTTATCAACTCAACCAATGCTTGAAGTGTTGTGGCAATATTATTAAACTCCGGTCTAAGGGCCTTGAAGACATAGATATTGAAATCTTCAAGAGATAGTGGATGGCCAGCAGCAGCGACTGTGTCAAAGATATACTTGGCTCGAAGTGTTGTAGAGATGAAGGAAGAAGTTTGATTTTGCTATAAGGTCACGGTCGAGAGGGAAAACATGACTAGGGTTTTGGCTCTAGATGCCAAATTGAAGAATGAATATCTCACAAGTATATTGTATGCTTTTTTACAAGGTGTTTATATACACAATAAGATCTAACTTAGACCTAATTATAGAAGGAAAGAAGCCTAAGTAAAGAGAGGAAGATTTTAGACAATCGTGCCTAAAATCTCAAATCTAATCATGCCTAAAATATCTCAATACAACTACACTTAAGAAGAGCAAAGTTAAAACATAGATAAAAGTAAATCAAAGTCAACCCAAATTATAATCAACCTAAGACCTATTCAATTATGTTTTAGAATTTTGTTATAATGAAATGAGTTTGGTGAATTGACCGGTCTTCATTATATAGTCAATTTTTAACATTATAGAATTATCTTGCCTTATTTACAAGTGTTTCATTGAATTTTCCAATAAATTTATGCCCTTGTCAATTATTTTTACTTATTGTATTTTCCATTATCTTTTAAACTAGACTTATGATGATAATATATAAAATCAAATATTTACAGAAATTTTTTTTAATCAAATATATAAACCACAACTTCACTCAAAATAAAAGTGGAGTATAGAGAACATAAACAATTAAAAGAACAAAGAATTCCACCAAAAGTGGAGATAACAGAAAAAACAAAGAAGAGAGAGAAAACAAAGGGATACAACTAAGATGGAGAGAGAGAGAGAGAGAGATCTAGGGGGGTATATATTGGACCGTATTTCTTCTACTCCCTCTAAACTAAACTAAACCATTATTATTAATATTATTATCATTATTTTAATTTTAATCTTTTTGAAAAAAAGTTAAGTGCCGTCCCATTAAGATGTTGTCAAAAAACAGGCATGTATAGTGATGAGCCATTTACTGTGATTTAAGAATTTATTAACCCTGTCAAATGTCACATGGAGCGATGATAGTCATGTCACCTGCACATTCATAAATTTTCAAAAACTAATTGAAACTAATAAATCTTCCATGCCATCCAACTCTGGAGGAGAGGAATCAACACCCGCATAGAGAGGACCCATTACATCCATTTAAATAGCAGGATAACAGTTTTTGGGACCATGATCAATGACGATAAGTACTCTACCGTATCATTACAATACTATTATAGTATTGTAGGGCAAGGTAACACTAAGCAACAAGTGGTTTCACTTTGTTATTATTATCATTATTATCTTGCTTGGGCTAAAATGCTGGCTGCAAACTTCACCAAATTTCAACTCTGACAAGAATATCCTAAATAAATGCATCCATCCATCCATCCACACCGCATTAATATATACATAAGGACTAGTATTTGCTCCACAGTCAAGGCAATTAAGGAGATGGAAAGGAGATGGGAAGGCATGGAAATGGATTGCTTGGTGAGTATCTTCCAAAGGTTAGGCCTTGATGACATGATTCTTGGTGTTCCTTTTGTCTGCAAATCATGGCATAAAGCTTCTCTTGATCCTCACTGCTGGCAAGTCCTCAACTTTAGCACACTAGACTTCATGCCATGGAGCCACTTTGCCGACAGATTCACATCTCTCTACTCCCTCAAATCCTTCTCTGTCTTCAACTTCATGAAACTAGTTCTTCACCGGAGTGCCAGCTCTGCCGTCGAGCTCTTCTTCCCTCCATGGCTTGATGCACCTCTAGCTCAGCTCACCTGCTTTTCCAATGAGTAATATTTATAAGTTAATTATTTGGAGCTTTTCTAATTAATTATTAACTTCTCATGGTGATGTGTATTAATTTTGTGTTACTTCTTGAACACATATTGATATTTGGCAGGTGTTCAAGATTGAAGGTCATCGTTTTACCTCGCTTGCTTTCACAGGATGAGATGATGATACCTGATTCATAGGAGGGTTTAAGGAGCTTGAAATTTTGGAAATGCAGTGCAAGCCAGGATGTTTTTTAGAACTAGTGAAGGAGATCAACCTGAAGTGCAAGAATTTAGTTGGGTTAAGCATGGCAGGGTATGTGAAGCATGAAGATGCGTTGGCAGTGGTTAATCTTATTCCGAAATTGAGGCACTTGAATTTGAGCAAGTCATACATGGAGAAAGAGTCATTGATGGTGATTGTGGATGGGTGTAGGTATTTGGAGAGGTTGGAGGTCAAGGGGTGTTTTGCTCTTGAAGTTGACGATGAGATTTTGAGCAGAGCTTCTTTTATCAGAACCTTCAAATATGAAGGCTGTAGAACTGCACAAGAGTTTTTTGATGATTCTGAAGATGATGATTTTACTTCTAGCTGGTGATGAGTTGCATTTTTTGTGTTTTGTGTTCTTTTAAAAAGATGTTGAATATGTTCTTTCAAAGAAGAAGAAGTACTCCCATAGTGTGTTTGGTTGCATATTTTGAAGGGAACCACTTAAAAATAAAACCTATATGTTTTCCTAAAAAGTTCTCTTTATTTAGTTTATTGTTTTTGAAGGGAAATACCATGTTGAATAGGAGTCAAAGACCTCAAGAGGATGTGAATATATATCCAGATCAACTGCTAATTTTTTTTTTTAATCGAAATAAATATTTGGATTATATTATAATAAAATCAAGTGTTTATTTGGATTATATGAAAAAAAAACTTCCGGAGAACAAACTCACAAACTTCATGACTACTACTTCACATAATTTTTTCCATAATTTCTCTATACTGTGCTGTTCCCGTTTGATAGTTTGTCAGCCACTTGTGGTTCAAGCGATAATTTCAAAATAATTATAGATCCTTTTGATTTAATTTGTTTTATTTTATAATAAATTGATAAATAATATTAAGGCAAGCAAAGCATCACGTGCCAAACATGTGCAGGCTCACACGAGCGATAAGATTCCCATTACATCAGTCCAAAGTTAGTCGGGCAATCACCATCATTGAGACACACAAGCAACGTCATTTTAATATAATTTAATAGCTTGATGCTTATAGTTTTTTTTGGGCGTGATGTAGGGGTGGTAACGGGGCGGGGCGGGGCGGGGACGGAGATTCCCCGTCCCCGACTCCCCAACGGGGGGAATTATCTCCCCGTCCCCGTCCCCACGGGGATCCATCCCCCGCGGGGATCCCTATATACCTATAAATTTTAATTGTTTTTAAAAAAATTTAATACTAATACACACTGACACACATGAAAAAATATAAAAATAATTCAAAATAAATCTCAACAAACCAATATATAATAATTTACAAAAATAAAATATTCAAAATATTCATCAGTATAGGCTATAGAGCAAAAGATGAAATTTAGAATTTATACAAGTACAATACTACAATCTGATACAAATAAAATACTCCAAATGTTGAATATAAAGCCTCCTTGTTCTAGGATTATATAACACGTGCATGCAGTCCAGAGAGCTTACATACGGACATTTATATATATATATATATAAAGTTTAAATAAAATGGAAAAAAAAACCGGGGCGGGGATAGTAATCCCCGCCCCCGCCCCGTTTACTAAACGGGGACAGATTGGCCCCCGTCCCCGTCCCCGTGGGGGGAGGAATCGGGGAATCCCTGTCCCCGTCGGGTCGGGTCCCCGCGGGGCTCGGGGATTCCCCGCCCCGTTACCACCCCTAGCGTGATGAACCTAAAGCCGAAGTGGGCTTTGTTAGTGTATATATATATATATAGGGGCATGCGTATGCTTTAACAATGGTTCATGGGGCCTTTGCACAAATGGGGGTTTGAACCATCCCAAATTTATGCTCACAACTCACAAACGGGCACCCTCATATATGATTTCGAACTCTTATTACTTGAGAGGCATTCTCACAGAAGACCTGAGTGCTAATTAACCCGAAGGGTTTTGGCTAAATCGATGCTTATAATTCAAGAAGACTAAGCCAAAACTTTCAACGACAATTTTTCAACTAACCAACACTGGCATGATTTTTGCAAGACAATTTGAATGGGGAACCCGCATCATGTAGTATTATAGCACTGTTATTTTATTTACTACTCAATTGAGTCGATACTATTCAACATTGCTCAAAAGTCCCCGTGTAAGTCCCTATGAAAGATTATAGCAACATTGACATTTGTTATTCACTTGGGATCTGATACTATTTAGTATTGTTTAATGGGTCCTAATGTGGGTTTTTTTGTGTGAGAAATCATATTCTTCACTCCTCTAGAGTTGCATGATAAGAGAGATCTATAATTCTTGATATAATATTTGGGAGTATATGACAATTCTTTTTCACTCATATTAGATTGTCTCACATGGTAAATCCTAGAGAATTGTTCAACCATCGTAAGTAGTGCAGCTCTATACCTATATGTCCTTTTTGCTAAGGTTTTCTTCATTCAAGTTTCTATTGGGGTTGTTTATTTCGGTGTAAGCGAGGGGAAGTCAGGAAGTGGGGGAAATGCCACTTCCCTTAAATGGTAGAAGTGATAGCATTTTCACCATTCTTGTATTCATTTTACAGGATGTATCACTTCCATGAAGTACTCATTTTCTTACTTCCAGTGTTCATTTTCCTATTTTAAAGATTTTAAATGAGTCTTTGGAAGTGGGGGGAAGTGAGCTTTTCTAGAGGGCTCACTTCCACAACTTCGTGTAAAAAATAGTGAAGTGGGGTTTAACTAAAACCCATTTCAGTCTGAAGTGGGAGAAGTTGTCACTTTCCTCACTTTAGATGAAAAGAACATCAGAAGTGGAAGAAGTCAGTCCACTTCCCCTCACTTTCCCTCACTTACACAGAAATGAACTCGCCTTAATGACTGATTGATATCTTTGTAATTAATGATTGATTGCTGATTGATATCCTTGTAATTAGAGATTGATTGAAGATATATAGCTTGATTCCCGGGATTCTCCTTTATTTATTGGTTGTCAATGTAATAAAAAAAGTAAGAGTGAAAAATGAAAGTTTGTAATTTCCTTCTACTTTGAAGTTCAAAACAGATGGGTCATTGAACACTTTAAAACAAGATTGGTGGCAAAAAGGTATGCTTAAACTTATGGTATTGACTATACAGAGACATTTGCACCGGTAACTAAAATCAACATGATTCGAATATTGATTTCATTGACTGCAAACTTGGAATGGTCGTTACACCAATTCAATGAGAAGAATGCCATTTTACATGGTGAATAATCTGAAAAGTTTAAATGGACCTTCCATTGGGGTCTACAACACAAGAAAGTCGTATTCCAAAGGTGTGTAAGTTAAAAAAGTTTTGTATGGGCTGAAACAGTCCTCGAGAGCATTGTTTTGAAGTTCAAAAAATCAATGATTGCTTTTGCCTATAATTAGAGCAACTCCAATCACACATAAGAAGCAAAATGTTAAGGTTATTGTCCTTATTGTATATGTGGACGATATAATAGTTACCGGAAATGACTCTGAAGAAAGAAAAGCTTTACAAAATTATTTGTCCAAGGAATTTGAGATGAAAGATTTAGGTTATTTAAAATGTTTTCTTGGGATTGAAGTTTCTCCATCACATACAAGAAATTTTTTATCTCGAAGAAAATATGCCCTGGACCTTCTGCAAGAAACTGGTATGTTAGGATGTCAATCAGTCAGTACATCTATTGAAGAAGGTAAAAAAATTGTGTTTTGATTCTTATCAGGTACCTACTGATAAAGGGAGATATCAAAGCCTTGTATACTGATTGATGTATTTAGCCCATACAAGACCAGATATTGCTTATGCTCTAAGTGTAGTTAGTCAATATATGCATAATCCTGGAGAACAACATATGAATGTAGTTATGCGTATTTTGAGGTATCTAAAATCTGCTCCTAGGAAGAGAATTTTGTTCCAAAAACACTCTAATTGTCAACGTATAGATTTGTATACTGATGCTAACTAGGTTGAATCAGTAGTTCACAAACGATCTACTTTCGATTACTTCATCTTTGTTGGTAGAAACCAAGTCACATGGCGAAGCAAAAAGCAAAAAATTGTGCCATGCTCAGATGCAGAAGCTGAGTTCAGAAGTATGGCGACTAGATTATGTGATGGATTATGATTAAAGCTTCTCCTCCAAGATTTGGGGATATTGCCCACAATCTAGTCTGACATCATTGCACTAAAGATGTGGAGGTGAATAGATACTTCATTAAGGAGAAGCTTGATGAAAACACTCTGAAGTTGCATAAAATTTGTTTAGAGGATCAATTGAAGGGCATCCTCACTAAAGCAACCTCAAATAAGATATTCTCAAATTTTTTAATCAAGTTGGGCATTTGTCAAATCTATGCACCAACTTGAGAAGAAGTGTTGAGATTTCCTTAATTCAAGTTTCTATTAATGACGGATTGATATCTTTGTAATTAGTGATTGATTGGCTGACTGATATCCTTGTAATAAGATATTGATTGGAGATATATAGTTTGATTTCATGGATTCTCCTCTATTTATTAATTGTAAATATAATCAGAAAATAAGAGTGAAAAATGAAAGTTTATAATTTCCTTATATTCTTTCACACTTATAAGGTCTTGAATGAGGAAGGTACTCCTTTTCATTTGTTAAAAAAGGAAAAAATCAACCATGATTGTGATTGCCAAGAAAAATGGGGAACACTTGAAAACATAACTTTGTTTCAATAGTTGACTAGTCAACACCAAACACAAACTTTGTTTCAATAGAGGACTAGTCAACATAAAACACAAACTTTATTTCAATAATGTGCTAGTGAATAAGAAACACAAGTTAAAATTGATTGCTCCTCTCTTTCCCCGGAGGTCCTAAATATGACATATTATAGCATACAATAACACAAAAAATAAAATACTTTTTTTTAATAAAAAAATAAAATGCTTATCTAAAGTTTTTTATAATTCATTATATTGGTGTCATAATTTGATTACAACTTGATTTTGTCCTCTGTTATTATTCTTCATAAAACAATTTGGCGTGTCAGGTCTCTAATGACCCATCTTCTACTGGTGTTGGGCCATCATGGCCCACCAACCCCGGGATGACAATAATTATTCTTAAAATTTATTCTTTTTAACTATAATTATTCCACATTATTCCTTTCTTTTTCTAATGGTGTTTTAAAACAATAGATATTACATTAGTTTTCTTTTTTACATGATCAGTTTACACATAGTTAATTATATATTGTTAAATATTTATATATTTTTCTAGGGTGTTAATTTCAAATGATAAACAAATTTAAGATAACAAATTTCCAAATAAATTTAGTTAATTGTGTCTTTGAAACACAGTTATTTGAGAAATAAACAAATAATCATCCGTTTAGATTTTCTCAAAAGCTGGATGTACTGGTCATTAATAATGGGATTTGATTAAATACATAATTGTTATAAAGTGTTAATAAAGTGATGCCTATTAACGCATAACTTTTGATCTTCAAAAACTCCTAAAATTTTCCATCTCCCCACTATATAAACTCCTAAAACCATTTATCTCTCAATATTAATATGTGACGTTTCATATGTATGCCTAGTTCATAAAGAGAAGCTTTGAGAGTTTCTATATGATATATAAAAAAGGAAGATAGATTAAAGAAATTTGCAATCTATATACTCTCTCTCTCTTTCTCTCTTGGATGATGTGATAGATTGAGTTGGTGCAATCTTGAATATGTGCATACTTTGAATCTTGCTTATTTTGGTTTCCAAGAACACTATGCGTCAAGAAGCTATTTAGTTACTAAAGCATCTAGATATCCTAGGAAAAACGAAAAAAGTGAAAAAAATCAGTACATGGCATTGTTTTCCCAGTGTCTGAAAAAGATTAACTTAAGTTGCATCTGCTGAACGAGAATAGATTGTTGCAGATAATCAGAAGTACAACATAGATTGTTGCTGATAATCAGAAGTTTGGTGCTACTGCTGCTAAAATTTGAAGAAGGCAATGAATGGCGAGAATCTCATCATCTCATCTTAAGCATTAGTTCGAGGCAGCAATTGGATTGTATATAAGTCGGTTGAGTCTAGTCAATAAGTGTAATAATGAGTCAAAAGACATGTGATTGTGTCAGCTTTGAGTTGAATATAAAAACATGGTTGTGTAATGGAAGTATAAGGATGAATGAAAAAAGCAACATCTTTACTTCAGAGCTGAAGGTTCTAGCTCTTCATTGTTTTTCATCTGTTTTTCAGTTACTATTCATTTAGCTTATTCTCTTCCAGATCTTCATAGCTAACAGGCCAATAAGGTGGTATCAGAGCTGTGGTTCAGAGGTGTTTGAAGCTATGAATCATGGCAGCAAGCTCAGGCTCATGTGGAAACATTTCTCTACTACACTGCCCATGTTCAAAGGAGAACGTTATGATAGGAGTGTGAAATGAAAACTCTGTTCAGATCTTTGAATATTTGGAAGACTGTAGAGAAGGGTCCTTTCACAACTGTGACGGAATCTAAGAAAATAGAGAGTCAGAAAGATGATGCAAAAGTTTTGTATTTAATTCAACAAGCATTGGATGAGTCCATCTTTGACAGAATTGCTAGATTAAGTACAGCAAAGGAAGCATGGGAGCAGATAGAGGAGGAATATCATGGTACTGCAAAGATTGTTTCAATAAGAAAGCAAACTCTTAAGCAAAGGTTTGAAGTATTGCAAATGATGGAGAATGAAAATGTTCAGCAATACATTACAAGGGTTGTGAGTATGGTAAATCAGATAAAAGGCTTGGGGTATAAACTCTCAGAGGAAAATGTTGTGTCCAAGATTTTGAAGAGTTTAACTCCAAAATATGACTTTGTTGTTACATCAATAGAGGAAGCAAAGGACATTGCCACACTTAGTTTGGAAGAACTAAGTGGCTCTTTACAGGCACATAAACTAAAGATTTTAAGGCTCAGGGAAGGTTGATGAAAAGGCATTTCTTGTCAAAGGAGAATTATGTGGCTCAGAGATTTGGCAAGGATCTCATGGCAGAGGTAAAGGAAGGTTTGTGAGATGAAGGGGGAGAAGCAATAACATTGGAAGAGGTAGAGGTAGATCAGCCAGTGGTGGAAATTTTAGAGATAATCAAAGCACTCAGTGTTCTGATCAAAGCTATCAAGGTATTGATCAAAGATCAAAAAGAGGTAATTTGAAAAATGTCCAATGCTATTATTGCAAAAAATTTGGGCATTTACAATCAAATTGTTGGTTCAAGGATAAGAGTAATGAAGGAGGTTCAAGTTCTAAATGTGATAAGAGTACAAGTGGAGATTTTGGAAGCTTGTTCATGGTGCATAATGCAACTAAATTGCTTGGACCTTCTATCTAGCTTTTGGACAGAGGTAGTTCAAACTACATGACTGGGAGGAAAGAATTATTTCACAAGTTAGATGAGTCTGACAAACATGTAGTCAGACTTGGTGATGATAAGGAGATAGAGGTTGCAGGAAGAGGTTCAGTGGCTGTGACAACACAAGATGGAGATATAAGATTCATACATAATGTGCAATATGTGCCTAATTTAGCACATAACTTCGTGTGGGTCAATTGGTAGATAATGGTTGTCATCTGGTATTGAAAGATGGAAATTATAGAAGTATTGATGCAAGTGGCTCTCAATTAATGTTAGTGAGAAAGAACAAGAGTAATTTATTTCCTGTGGAATTTGCACAAATTGATGAAGCCAATGCAACTGTGTTGAGCGAAGGAGAATCCTTGTTGTGCCATAACAGGTATGTCCATTTGAACTTTCAAAGCCTTCAAATTTTAAATCAGAAAAATATGGTGCTTGACTTGCCCAAGGTGAAGCAATTTGATAGCTGTGAGGCATATATTTATGGAAAGCTGGCCAGAACTTCTTTTCTTTCAGGAAAATCTTGGAGAGCAAAAGAAAAGTTGCAGCTGGTGTACTCAGATCTGGGTGGACCAATGCAGGTTGAATCTCTTGGTGGAAATAGGTATTTTCTGTTATTTATTGAAACATTCCTAGCCTATGTTGAGAGGCAGTCTAGCTGCAAATTAAAAGTTCTCACAGCTGGCAGAGAAGGTGAGTATATGTCCACTCAATTTAAGGTTTTTTGTGACAAATTTGGCATCAAGCATGAATATAATGCACCTTATTCCCCTTAGCAAAATGGTGTCACTAAGAGGAAGAACAGGACAGTAGTTGAAAGAGTAAGAAACATGCTAAATGCTATGCAAATGGCAATATTTTGGGCCGAGGCAATCTCTACTGCAATATATTTATCAAATCTATCTCCTACTAAAGCAGTACTAAATAGAACACCATATGAAGTATGGTATGGTGCATGTCAAGCCAAAGGTTTCACATCTAAGAACCTTTGGTTGTGTTGCTTACACTAGAATTCTATCACAAAGTTTACAAAAACTTGATGATAGAGCTCAAAAGTGTATATTCATTGGAAACTGCACTAAATCTAAAGCATACAAGCTGTTTGATCTTGTAAATAAGAAGGTAATGATTAGTAGAGATGTAAATTTTAATGAGTAAAAAGGCTGGGAATGGAAGACAGCAAATCCAGGTGTGCACAAAATACTTTTACCTGGATTTCTTACTACTGAAACAAGTATTGATACTACACCTGCCAGTGATACTTTAATTAGAGGTGCTTCACGAGAATTTTCTTCTACTAACAATAATGATGGTGAAGCACAGCAATCACATAGGAGCAGCCAAACTGAAGATTCAACTCCAGTCAGAGTCAGGACTCTCAGGGAGATCTATGAAACTTATTCATTTGTACTGACAGTATGTGATCCAATGTCTTATGAAGAGGCACAAAAAAATCCTGAGTGGAGATTTACAATGCAAGCCAAATTGTTAGCAATTCAGATAAACAATACTTCGGAATTAACCACTTTACCTCTAGGAAAAAAGGCAATTGGAGTAAAGTGGATCGTTAAGACCAAGTATAAATCCAATGGTGAAATTGATAAGCACAGGTACGGCTGGTAGCTAAGGGCTACACTTAGGAATTTGGAGTAGATTATCAAGAGATATTTGCTCCTATGGCAAGGCTAGATACCATCAGAATTTTATTGTCTTTGGCTGCATACAAAAATTGGCCAGTCTCATGTTATTAAATCAGCATTTTTAAATGGTGAAATCAGTGAAGAGATTTATGATGAATAGCCCAAGGGATTTGAAATTCAAGGACAACAACATTTGGTATACAAGCTACATAAAGGTTTATATGGTTTACAACAGACTCCAAGGGCCTGGTATGGGAAACTTGATGCACATCTGCAGAATCAAGGATTCAAAAGAAGTCAAACAGAACACACCTTGTACACAAAAATTCAATTTGAAAATATTCTACTGGTATGTATCTATGTTGATGACTTAATTTATTTGAGTGCTTCAGCAGCTTTGGTTGACAATTTCAGGACTGAAATGATGAAGACTTTTGAGATGAGTGATTTAGGGCTAATGCCATATTTCTTGGGTCTAGAAATTAAACAAGATGACCTTGGGATTCATATTTCCCAGAGAAAATATTTGGAGGACATATTGAAGAGTTACAACATGATCAATTGTAAAATTGTTTCAACTCCTCTGAGCAATTCAAAATTTGATTTGTATGAAGATGCAGAACCAGCTGATATAACTGCATCCAGGAAATTAATTGGGAAGTTAATTTATCTCACACAATCAAGGCCAGATATTGCATTCCCAGTGAATTTCTTGTCCAGATTTATTCATCAACCAACAAAGAATCATTATGGAGAAGCTAAGCATATCCTCATATACTTCGCAAGAACAATTGATTTTGGTATATTCTATAGAAGGGGAGGTGCTTTTCAGCTGGAGTGCTACTCAAATAGTGATTGGTGTGGCAGTTTAATGGATAGGAAGAGTACAATTGGTGCTGCATTCAAAATTGGTTCAGGAATTGTCTCTTGGATTTCTAAAAAGCAAGAGATTGTTGCACTCTCTTCAACAGAGGCTGAATATGTGGCGTTATGTGCCACATGTTGCCAAGGTGTATGGCTAAAAAGGATCTTAATTGATTATGGAATTGTATTAAAAGATCCTATTACAGTTTTGTGTAGTAAGTCATGCATTGCAGTTGCAAGAAATCCTGTGCTCCATGGAAGAACAAAACACATTGACATCATGTTTTATTTTGTTCGAGAGGTGGTAGTAGAAAATACAATTAATCTAACATTTTGCAGCACAGATGAGCAATTAGCCGATGTATTTACAAAGAATTTAGATGCTAAGAAGCATTGACAGTTCAGAAATCAAATGGGTGTGTGCAATCTTCAATCAAGGGGGAATATATGCTGTAGTGATTGAAGACCAAGTTGATGTTGTTGTAGAAAAGATGTTGCTACTGAGAAAGATTAATTGAAGTTGCAGCTGCTAAAGGAGAATAGATTGCTGCTGATAATCAGAAGTTTGGTGCTGCTGCTGCTGAAATTTGAAGAAAGCAATGAATGGCAAGGATCTCATCATCTCATCTTAAGCCTTAGTTCAAGGTAGGACATGGATTTCATATAAGTTGGTTGAGTCTAGTCAATATGTGTAACAACGAGTCAAAAGACAACATGTGATTGTGTCAGCTTTAAGTTGAATATCAAAACATGGTTGTGTAATGGAAGTGCAAGGATGAATGAAAAAGCAACAGCTTTACTTCAAAGCTGAAGGTTCTAGTTTTTCATTGTTTTTCCTCTGTTTTTCAGTCACTGGTCATTTAGCTTCTTCTCTTCCAGATCTTCATGGCTAACAGGACAACACAATTGTGAGGATCATCTATCAATTTAATGACATCGAAGTAACTTTTACCTTTTACTTGCCTTGTTGTATACATGAGCATCCTTTCCGCCACTTTTAAATGCATCTTGTTGTCAGGTAATTAATCTATATATTAAGTGCATCCGGTTGTCAGTTAATAAATCTATGAGGCATCTTATTGGTAGCAATTTATAGGACATTATCACAACTCATTTGTCAACTATAAATGCCATCAATCATCTTATCAATGGAAGCAATTAGTTAGCATGTTTATGATATCTGGGCACTTATGAAGAGTATAGATGTTTAAATCCCTTTTAAGACAATTGACAGGAACTTGCGCCAATCCTCTACCTGATAGCTTCCAAATACCAGTTCATTGTTGAAAACAAAGGTGATCCTCTTTCCGGGATCCTCTATTGAGCTAATAAAGAAAAGATAAACAAACAGGAAGATGGAGTTCAGAGATTCAAGATATGCTTCTTCAACACTACACCACTACAACCACACACTTCTGCATACCAACTTACATTACCATGTTCTACCTTTTAAAAGATATATAAGATACACACACACTTCACTAGTTTTAATGCAAACATATTAATACATATCTTATCTGACATAAATACCCGCTATTCTAGAGACAGTTGCCTTCCTAGGCTTAGGTCATTGGGTATTGGATTTGCTTCACATCTTGCATACTACTCTGATAGGCACTATCTTCTCAACATGATACCAAAAGCAGACCTCAATCAACCTTAACACCTTCCCTTGATTGAGGTTCCATTACTCCCAACTTTGTCCTTAAATAAATATTTTTTTTAACAAGCAATGGCTTAGTAAAGATGTCCGCCAACTGAGCATCAGTAGAACAATGCTTAAGGATCACAACATTCTCTGAAATTAGGTTTCTAATATAATGATATTGTATATCTATATGTTTTGTTCGTGCGTGATATGCTGGATTCGTTCCCAAAGCTATAGCCGATCTGTTATCACACCACAATATGATGGCTTTGAGTAGTTTTTCACCACAATCCCTAGCATTCTACATATCCATACGCTTGACAGGCTCCCGAACTGGCTGCTATATACTCAGCCTTGGCAGTGGACAAAGTTATTACCTCTTGTTTCTTTGTACTTCAAGCAATAGTTGCAGCGCCTATATTGAAAACTACCCTGGTTGTGCTTTTCTGATCTTCCGTTGAGCCTCCCCAATCACTGTTAGTATACCATTCCAAATTGCACTCTTGAGTCTTTGAATACCAAATGCCCAAGTTGAGTGTTCCAAATAAATACCTCAACATCCTTCTAATAGCTCAAAGATGATTTCTGGTTGGGAATTTCATAAATCTTGAAAGCATATTGACAGGAAAACAAATGTCTGGCCTTGTATGGGTCAAAGACATCAACTTCCCAATGAGTTTTCTATATTGCTTAGCATCTGTGTGACCAGAACCATCTTTAAGTTGTAATTTAGCATTTACTATCATTGGTGTATGTTCAGCTCTGCAGCCCTTCATGCATGTTGCATTGCTTCAAAAGATCTTCAGTGTATCTTCTCTTATTAACAAAAATTAAATTGCAGCTTTGCTTCACTTCGAGACCCAAAAAGTTGTGTAACATACCCAAATTAGTCATCTCGAAGGCTTCCATCATGTCCCTCTTAAACTCATCAATGAGATTAGAAGGACTCATATATTATATCATCAACATAAATACAAACTTGGATGAAACTTCCTTTACAGACCCATTTTTTGTATCATGTATGTTCATTGCTGTTTCTCACAAAGCTCTGCTGCTGAAAATGATTATGAACTTGCTATACCAGGCTCTAGGAGCTTGCCTTAATCCATATAAAGTTTTCTTAAGTTTATAAACATGATCCTCCTTCCCTACAACCTTATATCCTTGAGGTTGCTCAACGAAAACTTCTTCAGTAATATCGCCATTTAGAAATATTGATTTTACATCTAAATGGAATACCGGCCAATCATGTTGAGCTGCAAGAGCAATAACAAGTATTACTATCTCCATTTACGCCATTGGAGAGTATACTTCATCAAAGTCAACTCCAAACTCTTGTACATAGCCCTTAGCGGCAAGGCGTGCTTTGTGTTTTAGGATCCTTCCATTTGAATGAAACTTTGTTTTGAACACCCACTTGAGTCCAACGACCTTTTTCCCGGAGGGAACCTCCATCAACTCCCAAGTTTGATTTTTCCGAATGGCTTTAATCTCTTCATTCATGGCTATCTTCCAAACATCAATCTTTGATGCCTCATAATTGACATGATCTGAAATATTTACAGCAAATGTACAATTTTCATATATATCATTTAATGCTCTTACCTTCCTAGGTGGAGAATTTCATTGGAGTGGCATATGCATCACATTCTAATATACTTTCAACTGGGTCTTCATGTAAAGTAATTGAAGCTGGATCAATACCTGAATCACCTCCAAGAACAGCAATATTCTCACTTGAATTAGAGGAACCATTGTTTAAAGGTGAAACAATAGTGACAAGATTACTTCTTTACCAGTCGCATCTCGCATTCTTAACGAATCTTACGTCTCGACTTATCACCACCTTGCATATTACTGGATTATACAACCTATAAGCTTTAGACTGAGAGCAATACCCAATGAAGATAAACCCCTTAAATGCTTTACACTAGGCTTAACTCCCCACCAGGCTTCATATGGGGTCACATTTGTTATTGCAGTGGTTAGTGAGAGGTGTATCAAATAGATAGCTGTGGACACGGCCTCAACCCAGAAAAGATTTGGCAAACGACTATTTTTTAATAACCTTCTTGCCATCTCTACAACCATTCTGTTCTTCCTTTCCACAACACCGTTTTGTTGAGGAGAATATGGAGCCGTGAGTTCGTGCCGAATTCCTTCATCTTCACAGAACTTTTTAAAGTCATGTGACAAAAACTCGCCTCCCCTGTCAGTGCGCAGAGCCTTCAGTTTGTAACTAGACTCCCACTCAATAAGAGATCTGAATCTTCAAAAGCAGTCAAATGCCTCAGATTCCACCTTAACAAAGTAAACCCAACACATTCGCAAGCAGTCATCTATGAATAACACAAAATACTTACTTTGACCCAGAGACTCAGTTTGGATGGGGCCCCAAAGATTGGCATGCACCAATTGCAGAGGTATAGTTCAAGTTCTCCAAGCTTCTTCATTCTTGAACAGCCTTCGCGTCAGTTTCCCCAGAATGCAGGCTTCACACGAAGTTGACTCAAAGATATTTGGAAGACCATGAACCATACTTTTCTGATTCAAGAGCTTCATACTTCATTAGTTGAGATGGCCATACCTTTTATGCCAAAGCATAGAAACTTCCTCAGTACTTATTGCCAAGTTTGCATCCCTTACATGTTTATTTTAGTCTTCTGAATAGTTACAAGCTTTAGACCTGAGCTTTTGTTTTCAATTGTGCAAGTGTTATTCTTAAACAAAATAGAATAACAACTCGTCAATAATTGCCCTACACTGAGTAAGTTGTGGGCGAGCTTTGGAACATACTGCACTCCATGTAATAATCTGGTATTCCCATCAGAGGTGTAAAGAGCAACAATGCCTCTTCCTTCAACCTCAACATCATTGTTATCTCCTAGTCTTACCTTCAATTTGTGTGTGACATCAAGATCTTGAAACAAATGCTTGACTCCGGTCATGTGGTTGGAGCAACCACTGTCCACAAGCCACATTGCACTAGAAGAAGAGTTAGTTTCATACTCAGCTAAGAGCAGATTGGTTACCTCCTCCTCTTCTTCCTTCTTAGCCTCCATGTTTGCATCCTTATCTGCCTCTGTATCTATATACCAACATTCAGCTCATTTATAGCCATACTTTTTGCAGATGAAACACTGAATACAGCTTCTATTGTTCCTTTTCTCATAGCCCATTTGAGATCTAGGATCTACATCTCTTGCTCGACCTCTTCCTCGTCCTCTGCCACGTACATACCCTCTACCTTAACCCATGAAGCCACTTTTGTTCAGATCTCGTGATGAAGATCCTTCTCCCCTAACATAAAAGACTTTCTCTTCCAATTTTTCACTTGCTCGGGTTATTCTAGCCTCGTGAGCCTGCAAGGAACTACTCACCTAATCCAACGTGAGCTTCTTAATGTCATTTGCTTCCTCAATAGCAGTAACTATATAATCATATTTGGGCATAGGACTCCTTAGTATTTTACTTGCCACTACTGCTTTTTCAAGCTTATAACCAAGGCCATTGATCTGATGTACAATAGTGATGACTCTTGAAATATATTTCTGCACATTCCCTCCTTCTTACATCTGAAGAACTTCAAAGTTCTATTTAACTGTTTGACGGCGCACCGAAAACACCTTAGAGATACTCTAAAATTCATTTCTTATCACCTCACATGCCTCCTTTACAGTAGCAGCATCTTCAACCCTGTCAAGAATTTGTTCATCTACGGCTTGCTGGATGAGACATAGAGCTCTAGCATCCTTCATCTTGTTCTCCTGTTGCCGAGCGACGTCTACGTCATCGACCAACCTATTCTCAATTATCTCCCACAAATACTGCGACCGGAACAATGTCTTCATCCGCAGACTCCACCTTCCATATGCTTCCCCAGTGAAGATGGGCACGCACAGCTACAAGAGGTTTGTTGGGTTGTTGTTCATTGTTGTGGTTGTGAGCACTCGCTCTGATACCAGTGTTGAGCTAAAATAAAGAAAAGAAAAACAAACATGAAGATGAAGTTCAAAAATTCAAGATATACTTCTTCAACACTACACCACTACAACCACACACTTCTGCATACCAACTTACATTACCATGTTCTACCTTTTAAAAGATATATATGCCACACACACTTCACTACTTTTAATGCAAACATATTAATACATATCTTATTAGACATAAATACCCATTCCTTTAGAGACAGTTGCCTTTCTAGGCTCAGGTCATTGGGCATTGGATTTACTTCACATCTTGCATACTATTCTGATAGGCACTATCTTCTCAACATGACACCAAAAGCAGACCTCAATCAACTTCAACATCCTCAAGCATTGACGGCCACGTATTCGAAGCTGCTAATGTTCATAGGTTTTACAAGAGTTAGAAGTGGATACGAAATCTTATGTATCACATCCTACTTACAAGAACATCTACACAAAGTAAGCATCCCATTTGTCATTTTACATTGGCATTGCTGATACTCTTACATTTTGGGTTGAGAATAAATAGTTGCAAACAATGTGTCGTGAAATGCGTCGCAAATCAAATTACATGTATTATTATAATATTTACTCGAACACATTGGAAAATGTGTCGCAAATCATTCAAAATAAACAACACTTTTGAACGGCAAGCAAAATATGTTGCAAGCTTGCAATATTTGAAACATATTATAACATTTTGTCCACATAGTCTTGAACCCAAAATATTGCGAGACATTTTGCGACGTTTATAGATGCTAATTTTTTGCAACGCATTTTGATTCGTAGTGTGACGTTTTTATTTATTTTTGTCCCAAATTGTTATATGATGGGCTGTTGCATGATCTCCTCATTGAGCCCAATAGCAATGAAATCATTAAAGATATAATTGATTGACCCATTGAGCAAAGAACTCAAGAACTGATACAACACAAATCAACAAGAAATTAAAACAAATGCCAGCCTACAAGAGATTCCTACCTATTACATATACATTGGACTGCTTCTGTATGTAAATTTTATTAGTACTTAAACTGAAACTTTTACTTCTTTTAAGATATAAAACACTGCCATCCCATTAAAACATTTGATGGCCAAAACTGGAACTGAGATTCATTTTGACTTCTTCTTATGTTTTTGGCTCTCGTATCATTGGTTATAAGCTGGGAGTAAACATCTGTCACTTGCCAATATCTATGATGCACTCTTTCATCAACTCGGTTTAACATATTTCTTCACTTCTAAGTGCTATAGAATTCTTTATGAACATCATGCATGTCATTATCAGCTTCTTGTCTGGTGGGCAGAGACAGCATCTGATGTGAAAGGGTAAAACTACTAACAGTAAGTTGGGAAATTGATTTGTATTTTCTTAATTATATTCTTTAATTCAAATTCTGACTTGGGAAATGAAGTTTTAGATCGTTATTTTGAGTCAGAAAGATAAGATCTTTTGAATAAGAAAGTCTTTGCTGAAGAAGATGATGGTGATGGAATGAGCAGCAGTGTCTTCTGAATATAAACTATTGCATGTTACTTTCTTAAGGTCAATGATATTGGATTTTTTATCAAAAAAAAAAAAAAAAAAAGAAAATGATTTTTGGTGTTTCCAATCTGTGTGGATGTGAACCTATACTTAGGGTTCATAAACGTTGATATCTTGTAAAATATTGTTAAATATTTTTGGTCTACTGAAAACTTAGGGTTTATAGTTTTTTAGTGTGCTACTGCACAAGTGGGCTTATATTAACATTGAGGCTTGATGTGTTGTTTAACCAACTTCATAGTTGATAGATAATGTAGGGCCTCTTGGATTACTCCATTTCAAGCAACTTAATACCTAAAGTGCAACTTGGATATATAATAAATAAGGAGGAGAACATTCTTGATTTTTTTGTATTTTAAAATGATCAAAATAAGCGAAAGTGATGACGATGATGATTAATGGAACTATCTAGATTAATTTCTTTTTTAATTATTGGATTCTTCATTGGATGTCCTAATGCATATATAGACAACTTTGTGTGTTGTGGAAAAGGATATAACTTATTTTCTTTTCCTTGAATTTTTTTCTTTGTTTTTTCTCTTTTGTCTAAATTGTTACATGGGTGTCTTGTTCATGTAAAAGGAGCAAAAGTAAAATAGCAAGAAAGTGGTCCATGTAGAGGCTCCAGCGTTAATTAGGTGGGAGCTCTGTATATGTAACATTGAACTTTATTAGTGGGCAATAAATAACATATAAATAAATACAGATTACTTTTTTGAAACAAAATTGTATTCAGGGTTAATTTTTCACTGGTCATGAAAATTGTTTCATTTGGAATTAAATTTAGAACTATAGAGTATGGATATAAAATTTATTGCTTTGCATTGGAAAAAAATACCTCTTAAACCATTTAGTATTAAAAAGCGAAAATAATAAAATTTAAAATATGAAATCATTAAAAAAATAATACTACAATTAAGGTGTCATTTGGTTGAATATAATTCTAAATGCAGTAGATTTCTAATTACAGTGTAACTGGAAGTACCTGGATTTTAAAATTCAGTGAAATCAAATCAAGTGTTTGGTTAGATGTATATGAAAATACTATATTATAATATTTAATATTATTTTAATAATTTTAAGTGCATATTAATTACTTTAACTATTAAATTTAAATTCATTATAAATTTATTAAAATTTTATTATATTTTAAAATTTTGAATTTAATTATTAACCCCCACAAAAAGTGCATTTCTAAGATTTTCATCTAATTTTAACAAGTTATTTAATATTTTTAATTATTAAATAAATTATAATTTATTATTAAAATTTATAAGTTTTTTACTATTCATAAATGTTTAATAATATTTGTTTTTTCTTAGTTGGTCACATATAGGTCACATATAGGAGAACAAAAAAATAAAGAATTTCGTTTTACGGCCAATTTGGACATAAAATCAAATTCCTTATTGGATGTAATTCGAGTTACATGAGATTTTAAAATCCTATGAAACAAACACTGGATTTTCAAAAATCCAATAATTCAAGTTACATGTAATTCTGAATCTCTCCAAACAAACACTACCTAAGAGAAAAATATCAAACTCAGAATTAAGTTGAGAGATTATTTCTCACCCTACTATTGGGGTTGACTCCTATTAATAATTTATTATTTGTGATTTTTTAAAATAATTCACAAGCAATAAAAAAGATTATCAAGTGGATTTGGTAAAAAGATGAGCTAAATGTTACAGTTTCCATTCTCAACACTATCGATTTTTGTATTAATTAATTCAACATAGCTCCTTTTCAGCCTACAATTACCATCTGAGCTTGAGACCACGATCACATCATATATATTTATATATATCCCTTCCATCACCATTGTTTGCATGTCATGTGACAAATGATCAAACTAATTAGGTTTATACTTACATTAGTGGTTTATTCATTTTTTTTTTAAAAAAAATTAGGTTTACACTTATAATTGTAAAACCAATGGACAGTTGTCCGGAGATTCCCTAGCTCAAAAGGTTAAAATATCAAAAAAGACAACTCTCAACTAGGCGTATTCATTTTGGCGTAAGTGGGAGAAAGTTAGAAAGAGGGAGAAGTGCTACTTCCTTGAAGTGGTGGAAAATGGTGGAAGTCATATGACTTCCACCACTTCCTGTGTTCATTTGGTAGAAAGTGTCTCTTCTATGAAATACTCATTTTCCTACTACTGATGTTCATCTCGGTGTAAGTGGTGTCACTTCTGAAGGGTCTTTGGAAGTGGGGGGAAATGAGCTTTATAAATGACTCACTTACCTCACTTCGGTGTAAAAAATGCTGTTAGTCTGAAGTGGGCTAGTTCAGAAAAAAAGAACATCAGAAGTGGAGGAAGCTAATCCACTTCCCTCCACTTCTCCCCACTTACGCCCAAATGAACACGCCCTTAACTACATGGGATGTCTCTCTCAGGTAGAAGACTCAAACGACAGGACTGAAAAGAATTGACAACCGAAATAAAGTCTAAATTATCCACATAGATGTCAAGGTTCTTATTAATGGGTGGTAGGCTCACATTAGTCAAGCGGTCATGTCATCAATCCCATCGTATTAGATGTCCTTATTCAAACTCCTGAGTTAGGCAGTGAAAGATATAGATTAGACGTGGCCATTTTGAACCGAAACCATGGAACCGAAACCGTGGAACCGAACCAGAACTAAACCGTTAAAAATCGAACCGGAACCGGCAAAAAATCAGAACCTGAACCTTCATACAAGGTTCGGTTCCGGTTTCAGAATTTGAAAACTAGCGGTTCAACCAAAGGTTCAAACCGCCGGTTCTAGTTAAATCAATATATATATATAATGTCATGAATGATTACGTTTTTATTTTATTAATATCATTAATAAGTTATCAATTAAGTAATTACATGTTTAAAGATATTTTAAATAAATAATTAAAGATATTAACCAAAATGATTATTGATTAGGTCTGATTCTGAACACTTGATTAGCCTATTAGGTCTGATTCGTGACATTCGTCTAACTTATATGTATTGTGTCATGCCAAACTTTGTTACTCATGCAAGAAAATAAGTTATAATTAATTGATTATGCCACAAATTATTGGAAGCACAAACTTGCCTTGATGATTGGGAAAGAACTAGACTACAAAGTCAAGATGACCTTATACACTCATCATCATCATCATCAGACGAGTGGGTAAATGATGGCTCTGGTACAACAACGGCCGCTACTAATTTCAACTTCTAGGACAATGATGCAAGTAATTAGGCATTATGAAAATATAAGAAATATGTATAATAAAAATAAAAGAACTACGGGGGCTTTGATTCCTCTAGAGGATACATAGGCAACTTGATATAATTAAGTTCAAGCCATTTTTTTTTATTTTTTACCTTTTTGTACTTTTATTGCAAAATATTGTTTTAAATTATTGATACTTTTATTTTTTAATAAAATATTATATTAAATTAATTCTTGCATCTTTGTGTTCATTTAATTTGAAATATTGAATTATTTAGTTTAACAAAAAAAACTGAACCGTTTAAACCGCCAAACCGGAATTGTTGAAATGAACCGCTAGAACCGGAACCGGAACTGAACCGCCAAGAACCTTGCCTAGGCGGTTCGGTCCTGATTCAAGGTTTTTTTGAACCGGAATCGACGGTTCAGGAACAGGAACCGATGGCTCCTGAACCATAGCCATGTCTACTATATATCGCAACAAGAGGGATTTTCTATGGACAAGACTAGACATATAGCACCCGCGTCTCCGCCTTATAAATTGGAAATATTTGTGTCATCCTCGGAAGTAGGGAAGTTGGAGGGTCTTAAACTTGGAAGATTTTAACTACGCTATGCTAGGTGTCACTGCCTCAACCGATCACCTTCGGCCGTGTGGCACCTGACATGCACCATAGCGGCAGGTCAGCTTTCCTTGCAAGAATAACTGTTAGTGAACTTCTGTTTGCATCACAAGCACAGCGAAATAAAGAAAGCGAGCAAAACCAGAAAACATTCACGATACGAGAAACACGACACATGAAACCCATTTTAGAGAGAGAAAAACATAAACTCTCTTAGATTGAAAAATGTTTGCAACCATGGCAAAAAACCATCACCAAGAGGCCTTGTCTGCTCCCAAAGACACATTGGACCATATTACAAGAGCTGCCCCAATTCCCAGAGGTTAATTGAGCCACATGCCCAATACAGGTCTGGCGTGAAGTCCTTGACTTCACTTAGCTTGCAGTGTTCACCGACGCGAATGTAGCTTCAACCAGCCACCCTTGGTCACAGTGCACAGCAGTACCGGTCACGCACGGTAATACTGTGTGCCATCCTCGCCCCTGGCTCGGCCACGCTCCCGATCGCGTGCCTACTTGCATATGCCTACGTAAAACCCTCGGCAAATCCGGGATCAGCTCTCGGTAGATAAAATGTTCCACCCCGCCTAGACTTACTAGAGATCCACACTCTAAATAATCTAAGTCTGCAACACTTGACTCTTGGTATGGGTGCGACTGCCCCATGCGCTCATCGATCACGCGCACGCCCACGGCCCAGCACGCGCAAGCCTCACGGTCTCAGCACATGATCGTGCGGGATATTCCGCCCGCTCTAGGTCACAACACAACACACGCCTTACGCTAACCACGCGCTACCCAATCCACACAGCTGTGCGCCCTCGTGGCTTGGCCTATGTTGAAATGTACGCCCGCTAACCAAATGTAAGGTCATCAACCCTTACACTAGGATAGGGGTGGTGGAAACTTGCATCCAATTCCCCTTTATGTGAACAACAGTAATTACATTCAGCTATTTTCATGTTGATCCAACCTGGAATCTTTTCTGCCGTCCACCTCATTGAAGAGTTTTCTTTTGAAATGGTCTCTTTCATTATTTGCCTGCTTTCAGGGCATGTATCACCCCAATTATCAGGGAGGGAGCTACCATTTTATTTTGGTACGATAAATTGATTGATAACCGTGCGCTAAAGGACTTGTGGCTTGAACAGTTCAATTTAATCGGCCCCTGCTTGGGCATTGTAAAGGAGTTGTATCATTTGTCGAACTCAAACTGGTTTATAAGTGACCAAACTTACACCATTTTTCAAAACCTCAACCTAACCCCTCTGGTAGGACATGGGGAAGACTAGAGATGGGAAAAGATGGAGTTTAATTGCAAATGATTGTTTCTTGGTCAAATCATTCTATGGGTTCCTAAGACATGGCGGAGTTCTTAGTGAAACAACCTCTACAATTTGGAAAAGCCATTGTTCGAAGACAATTTGGCAGCAAAAAGATGCAACAAGCTGGCAGCAACTACCTGCGTCTTCATCATTCTAATAATGAATCTATAAGTCACTTGCTCGCCAAATGCCCAAAGGTGGAGCGAATCCGGATTTTCTTCACTCTGGTTTTCTCTCTTCCTAACCCACTGACATCCTTGCAAGATCTTTGGGACAGGTGGGAACCCCATCTCTTTGCCTCGGTGAGAGATGTTGGGGGCTTCATTATTAAGAGTATAACTTGGAGCATTTGGTTAGAAAAAAAATACCCCATTTTTCACTATATATTTTATGTACTTTCTTCTATAATTGTCAAATTCATTTACATGTTGTTTTCATGTATTAATATGGCTCCAGCGTTAAAGAAAGTACAACTAGAGGGTTCAGCTGCCACAACTAAGCATAGTTTGGAGTTCCTTGGGTACCACACAAGTTCAAACCAAGAAGAATCAATAGAGTAGAGTAGAAAGCCCGTTGTCATGCTTGTAGTTTAGTGCCCTTAGCCTCTAGGGGATTCCTTTTCCTTTGTACTTTTAACCTCTTTGGGACTCTTTTGGTTCTATCTGTTGGTGTGTTTTTTCTCTGTTTTTGTATTTGCTCTTTAGTAACTTCCACCAACATGTGGTTGTTTCATTGTTTCTTTTCAATTATTTAATAGTTGTGATTTATCTATTTTTAAATAAAATAAAATAAAATAATTGTAAAACCTAATTGGACCAGAAACTTAAAAGGTAAATTTTTTGGCATCACTAAACTATGGCCAAATTTCATTTTGGGGTCCAACTTCAATTTGAATCAAAATGATTACCTAACTTTAATTTTCTTTCACTAGGTACTCCCCAGAGATTTCAGTCTATTTTAATATTTTAGATGATGAAAATTCACTGCCAGCATATACATAATATAATGTAAGCCCAAACTAGCAATTCCGTATTATCTTCTGATAGAGAATTTCTGACATCCACATTATCAAAATTGGACTAAAATCTCTCTGCTATCCACCTAGTGACACGTAATTGAAGTTGAGTAACCATTTTGATTTAAATTGGAACTTTAATCACAAATAAAAAAAAATGTCATAGTTTGGTGTACTATTAAAAAATTTACAATAAACTTAAATTACAAAATCACTACAAATTAATACAATCAGAGACAATACGTTTAATTTGTATTTAAATATTAATTACAAAACACTCAGTTGAGCTAAGTTTCAAACAAACGTAGCACAATAGTGATCACACCACCAGCACATTTCCCTTTACCCTACCAGCCAACTTGAAAACCATGCGTGAACTTAATAAACGCCAATACCTAATTTGAAGTTCAAAGTCTCATGGTCCCTTCCTCTGTCTTTCCTTTTCATTCTATTTTTTCTTCTTGAAAAATATTCCCACCATTGTTGTGCATGTCTTGCATCACACCTTCTCCCCAACTTGCAATACTTATACATCCTTTTACAGCCTAGAGAACTCTTGTCTTGTTCCCACACTTGACCATCTCCCCCACCTTCATTTCCCTTCTTTTTTATTTTTTTATTTTTTTTTTTCCTTATTTTTTTTTTTCTCTTCATCTCTCTAACCATAAATTAAGAAGAGTTCCCCTACCACCTCCACTTCCTCTACAATCATACCACAAAACCAAAAAAGCAAGGAGTGAGTATATATTGCATCTCCATCATTCCTTGCCAGAAGCTACCACTTTGATGACCAAAGTGTTAAATCCTAACAATTATATTTGGTGTAGGTCATGTGGCATAGATTAGTCTCTAACAAGCTTCTCCGTAGGTCTTCCGGAGCCGGTTGTTTTGTCTCGGACTTTCCGGCAACTGAAGAGTTCATCGAGGTCACTAGTTCTAATCCGCCATCCTGCTCCAATACTTCATCAACTAACCAAGAGAATACCATTAACTACAAGTGAGAAGATGCAAGACCAATCACCTTTTTTTTTTCTTTAGAAAGTGCATGTTTGCGATTATCTAACCGAGGTGTACGTATTTAAAGCTTGTTTGTGAGTACATGGAATGTCGGAGGAGTGCCACCCTCCGATGAATTGAATTTGGAGGATTGGCTAGACTCAAAGGGCAACTCTTATGATATCTATGTTCTAGGGTAAGTGAAACTTTGTATTAAGAAAAATGAAACCATATAAACATAAATGTTTTTCTTAACAAACAAGTGATGATCATAGGTTCCAGGAAATCATTCCCCTTAGTGCGAAGAATGTCCTCGGTGCCGAAAAGAACAGAATAGCTGGTAAATGGAATTCACTTATTCGAACAGCATTGAACAAACCTATTGTGAATCCACAAGGAAATGGAGACACAAGTTTGGGGGAGAAACAAAAGATATATCCAGACAAGGTCGGTGGAAGCTCGAAGGGAAGCATCACACAAGACTTTCAATGCCTTCTAAGCAAGCAAATGGTAGGTATTCTTATTTCGGTCTGGGTGAGACGTGATCTCCTTTGCCGCATTCGCCATCCGAGTGTTTCGTGCATCGGTTGCGGTGTCATGGGCTTCTTAGGAAACAAGGTAAGATGATTTTTGAAAATCTAAATATGAATGAATGTAAAGGGCCAAGATTGATTTAAAGAAGTTGAAGCTTTAAAGTGTAGGAATATTTGGCATGCAGGGAGCAGTGTCTGTTAGATTTTGTTTGCATGAAACCAGCTTCTGCTTTGTTTGCTGTCATTTGGCTTCTGGAGGGAAGGAAGGGGATGAAATGCATAGAAATTCAGATGCCATGGAGATAATCTCTAGGACAAGCTTCCCTTGTAGCCCTTGTCTTGATTTGCCTCAAAAGATTCTAGATCATGAGTGAGTAAAATTAAGTTTCACTGTGTGTATGTGTGTGAATGCATACACTTTTTCTTATTGATTTGGTTTCTATCAATTCATCATCCATTGGTGCATAATTGAATAGTATTCTATCAATACGTACTACATATAAAAAATATATACATAATAGCTTTTTCTTTTTGTTTTGATATAATAAATTTATTGTCGATTTCTCGTCAATTTTTTGAAGAAAAAAATTATTAACCGTCTTGGTTATACATATACATCAGAGAACTTTGCCAATTAGAAAACGTCATTATGGCGAAGATCATTAAAGAAGAGTTGAAGAATCTCCGTGTGCTAAGTGAGTGAAGCCATTTGGAGCACTAATTAAAAACCAATACAATCACCTTATGGATCAAAATTTAATCAAAGACGGCAATCTAGAAAACTATCACAATCTTTTTAGTGGTTTGAAACTTTCATCTCAACCTTTTGTCACGACTGATGCAGCCGAATACTCTTGCTCGGAGATTTAAACTATCGAATATCATTATCGGATGCGAAAACAAGGTCATTGGTGGAACAAAAGGAATGGAACATCTTGCTAGAGAATGATCAGGTAAATAATTAACCTAATATATATATATATATATGTACATGTTTATTTCTTTCAAACTATGAATTTAATCTCTATAAACATGCATGACATGCAGTTGAAGATGGAAGTCTATGAAGGCCGGGTTTTCGAAGGTTGGCAAGAAGGAGCAATATCATTCTCACCAACGTACAAATACTATCCAAATTCTGATGAATATTACAGGCATGGTCAAGGTCGAAAAGGTGAAAAAAGGCGATCACCGGCCTGGTAAGAACACTCGTCGATCACAAGCACTTTATGAATAGAAAATTTGTCAAATGAAGTTTCTATCTTCAGGTGTGATAGAATTCTTTGGCATGGGAAGGGATTAAAACAAAACAGGTATGAGAAATGTGAGTCTAGACTTTCCGATCACCGGCCGGTGAGAGCTATCTTCACTGTGGAAGTAGAGGCTTAAAACAGCAATGGGGAATCAAGAAAACGTTTTCATTTTCTTGGTTCCTTTGTTGATGATCATCAATTATTAGTGATGTTTTTGCCTCTATTTTTAAAGATGTAACTAGTTTTGTAAATGAAGTTGGGAGTGCTCCATGTTGTGAATGGATGAGAACTGGCCTGCATGGATATGTATGTCAATGCATGCAGTTATCTCATCGCTATGTGCTTGTTTTGCTTTGATGTTGATGTTCACGCTTAGGTGACAAGTTGAGAGAGAAACGAGATGCAAGTTGTTTTTGGCCGCAAGTTTTGGTGCGGTTTTATGTTTTTTTTATAGAATGAATGGATTGGGTTGACGTGGATATAACATAAGAAACTACAACTTGGGAATAATATATATATTCTGATTCCCGGCCACTAGAGTCCTAGACCCTAGTGTACTTAAATAAAAATTGATTATAATGGAGTCTCTGGACTTTGAACTTTTATATATATATATATATGTGCTTCAAAGAAGAGTGTTCCACATTTGATCTATATCCTAACTTTTTCTAATTAGTTATTTATTTTATTTATATTTTATATATGTTTTTAAAAAAAATAAAGGATAAATCATATTTAATTAAAAAAATACAAAGTGGCATAGGGTCACAAATAACAACAAAGAAACAGGGGGAAGAGAGACAGTATTTCACTAGGGGTGGAAGACCAAGAGACAAAAATATTAAAAATGAGACCACAACAAGATATAAGGAACAAAAAATACACATGAAAACCTCACTCCATCTGAAAGGTAGGAGGATCCTGGAGTGAGGTTAAAAAAAACCACCTACTACTAGCCTGAGTGCTTGGAAGGGTCAGCCGCTCCCTCTTTATGAGACCCAAGGAACTCCAAGTTACTCTTAACCATTGTGATCAATTTGCTAAATAAGTTTGATGATATTAATAAAATATGATGTATTTTATATATGTTTCACATATAAATTGTCAAACTAATTAAGTATGAATGTGCCAAAACAAGGTTGTTCTTATTTATGGTAATTTTTTTTTTTTTGAGATAGGGCGACAAGCGCCAACTCTCAGGGGCGTACGCGTGGCGGGGGGATTGCCTACAACGTCCTCACTCTCTTAGAACGGGGGAGCGCGGTTCGGGGGGATTGAACTCGCGTCTCCTCTCACGATGGGACCCAAGATACCGCTGGGCTACAAGTAAATAAAAAACAAGAACACCTAATGAGAATAAATAGAATCCAATAAGTTCCATAACACAGATGTTTCACAGTGTGGCACTTACAGCCAAACAAGTACTTCTTTTGAAAGATCAACTTGGGTGGAGACCATGAAGCAACTTGTGGCTTGCTTTATCATAATTTCCACAAAACCTCCATGAGGACAATAAGGTACTTCCAAACTATAGAAAAGAAAATGGATATACAATCCCTTGCATTAAATAGGAATGCTTATTTTCTAATGATGGAGAAAAAAAAGACCTTTAATTTCTCTTTTTTTCATTTTCAAGGTTGTCACATTTAGATGCCTTTTGTATTCAAACTTACCATTTTGTGGCTATGGTTGAGTGCTACTACATGCATGTATCTAATAGTCATGTGCCTTCAAGATAAGATAAATTAAGAGCGAGAGCGAAGCACTCCTTCATAGTTATGGTTTTCTTTTTCTTTTTCTTTTATTTTATTCATTTATCTATTTTGTGACATAAGTCCCACTAGGAAAAAGGTTAGTAAGTGACATAATGGATGCACACATTTACATGGATGGGCTGATTCTATATGGCTAGACCATATAATCCCATGGAAGTTTAGAATTGATTTATTTACTCATCAACTTGTTTGATAAATAAGATGTATCTATCCACCTTTTTGGTTTAAATTTTTTGTTATTGTAAGTATACATCAAAACACTAGCTATAAATATCACTTAATTTCGTTGATATTAACTTTTGGAAGTAGAAATTGATTATGAGACTGTAAATTTAGTTTTTAGTTAACTTTTTGGGTTAAAATAATATATTAGAGCTTATCTGGCCTAGGCCCAGTGCTAGAGCTAGGCCGGACCTAATGTTCAACAGGACAACCGCAACGTAAATAATTCCCTAAGGTATAGTCACATCGAAAGTGGGAGATGATTTACAAAGCCTGAACCCGACACACTTGTAAACGATCTCAATTCCACATGATATAAACTTAGTAGATTTATAAAACCTCAATATCTGTCTTAGAGTTAAAAAAAAAAAAAAAACTAACAAAGTCACAAATTTACTGACTTCAAATTATAACATAGTCTAAAAATATAGAAAATCCAAAATACATAAACTATAGTCCAGATGCATAAACAACAACTTGAGTACTGCAACATGGAAAAACACCATCTACTACTGACAGCCCACTAAGAATCTCATTAACCTATTACTTCTAATCTGAAAAAGATTGAAAACAATGTTATGAGCTTGTTATCCCGTAAGTAAACCACTAAAAAAAAGAGAATTTTTAAAAAAACTATGAAACTCAATTGCAAATATTGAGAATAAGCAAGGTTCAAATTAGATTTATCATAACTTGACAAAATCACAATAAATTAATCCATTAAAGATATTATTCCAAAGTTATTTCATTATTTAAATATTTAAAAATATTGTAACCACAAGAATATCAAAGATCATTTATTTACCTTCGATAATCAATACTACTCGAAACTAAATATCAACTTATGTTATTATTTCACTAACAGACCAGTGTGAAACTAGTCTCATTTTTTAAGAGTTCATATCAACAAAATCAATGTTTAAGCCAACTGGCAGATTGAATATAGTTCATTTGGAGATTAAAATATTTAAATATCAAATTAATTTCAAAACTAAACTGACCATAATTGTTTGTTGTTTTTCCAAGTTCTCCAATCACAATTCTCAAAATTCCACTTCAGAAAAAATAAATAAATAATCATTTTTAAGATAAATAAGTCAGTAAAACAGTAGCAGTAAAATAACAGAAAATGAATCCATAATTAATAAATGCTTAAGTAATAAAGAATTAGATATGTAAAAGAAGGAATGAATGAGTTAAATAAATAAATAGATAATTAAATACGTAAATGAAATATACAACAAATCTGGAACATAGAACTAACGCAATGTGAAATGACAGTAGTTAGATAATTGATAACTAACAATTAAAAAAAAAAATAATTATTTACTAATTAATTAATCATATAAATTAAGAAATTGAGCAATAATAAAAAAAATCATACATAAATTTACTGAAAATTTTATAATTTCAAAATACAGAAATTTATAAGTGGATTACTTGCTTGAAAAATCTCCTAGCTCTAAAACTCGACCCGACCTTCGATGAGGGTCCTATAATTAATTAGAGACATTTAGAGTATATCTAAATTTCCCAACTTAAAAAGTAAGCAAATCAGTAACTAAACCCAAGCTAACCCTAATCACTTGAGTAAGCACTAAAGAAATTAAAAAAAAAAAATCAAACTTCTAAAAATACATTGAAGTCACACAATTAAACACCAGCATGTGGATGAAGAGCTTCTAACCCCACTCATACACCAGCACAAGATTACATGAATCACTAATACTCTTTCGTGCTTAGCCAACCACACAAGGAGGCCAAACAATTAACAAGCAACTTGCAGCAATTAAATGAGAATCAAGAAAGTCATAAATCTTAGGGCATGAAAAGCTTGAAATCTATTAGAATTTTATCTAAGAACAAGAGTAAGCCCAATGTTGGAAGGTGTGGCTTTTAGTTTGGCTTGAAAATGGGCTTATTGGTTTAATTCTATGCCCCTTATTTTCTCTGTCCCTAGATGATGTGGGACTATTTTTTTTAAGTTCTAACACCTTCCCTCAAATTCAACTAGGTTGTTTTTTTAATTCATGTGGACTTGATTTTACTTCTCTAGACTTAGAACACTGCTAGTGTGTCTCCTAGGTCACAAGCTTGTTTGTTTGGATTTATACACCAAGCCTATGTTGTGATTATGTGTCTCAGAGATTTTTTTCCTTTCTAATAATTGAGCTTAATTTTTTTTTAAATAATTTTAGTTATTTTAAGAGGATTATGATAAGTCTATTTGCGTTGAAGTCAATGAATGACCCTCATTAGGAAATTGAGGCCTTCATGTTATCAATTCATAACCAGGGACATAGCCCTTTTTTTCATGTCATCAATTTGGCATTAACTTACCTAATATTAATGCAGCATCAAAGTTGATAAAACAAATCAATTTGAGCTCAAACTGAACAATGCTTTCAAGATTTTCCAGCAAACTATTCCAGACAGTCCACTGGCTCAATGTTGATAGAGTTATAACATGAATGAATTTCATTATGTAATCTATTAAATCTACTCAAATCCCCCAAACACATCAGATCAACCAAAAAACAAACAAACAGTTTTCATCTAAATCAAGACAAAACCATATGTCATGAAATAGAAAAAATGTTGATAGAAGTTTTTTTTGTTATTTCCTCAATTGATCAAATTGTACCTATAATTATTGTGGGATAACAATTACCTGGGTAGTCTACATTAGAAAATATAAAAAAATGATACTAGTAGAAAATTAGTACAAAAATAATACTCACAATATGTCATGAAATAAAAATCATTATACACTTATAGTTAATCTAGACACCAAAAAAAACTTTTATGAAGAAATTGTGTAAATATTGGAGGAGAGAGAGATAAACATCATGAGGGGTGTGTGTGGTTTAGTGTTGAGGGATAATATGAGTTGGCAAATTTGATATTATATAAGTACCAATTTGATAAAATTGACATAAAATAATATAAAAAAATAAAAAAACTAAAATACCATAATTACTAAGGTCATAGTGCAAATAAAATTTGAAATTAAGTATCGATAAAAACAATTGCATACAATTCAAACACAAATACAAATATATTATGAAATAAAATTCATTATAAACTTATAATGAATTTAGATAAAAAAAAAAACTAAAAACCCATAATTACTAAGATAGTAGTGTATATAAAATTTGAAATTAAAAAAAATCTATCAACAAATTGTGTGAATATGAGTGGAAAGAGAGAGATGGCATATAACATGATTAGGGATGTGTGTTGTTTAGTGTTAAGAAAGAATATCGGTTGTAATTGATTTTTTATAAGCACCAATTTTATAAAATCAACAAAAAATAAGAAAAAAAAAGTGAGAGAATGAAAAAAAAAAGAACTTAGAACTTCTATAGAAACTAAGGCATATGGTTGCAATCTTAGGAGTATTTGATATGTCTTAATATAATTAATAATCATATGACTATAATCTTTAATCTCAATGTGCATAAACAAGATTAATTGAAAAATGCACACTTGACAAGATCTTCACCGATATCAATAGGGCTCTGATCTTAATAGTAGAGAAAGATAATCAAATAAAAATATGAATTAGGGTTAAATAAAAACAGTAATAAATACCAATGTTTTTAAAACCGGACCGGAGAGTGAACTGGTCTAATATTCGGGTCGTGGGTCAGTCGGTCGGATCGGATGATGTCATATATACATATACAGACACACACAAAAAAAAAAAAATATTGTTGTTTGATGTTAATATCAAATTGTCACTTGTTTTGAGTTAAGATTGCATGATTGGATTTCTAAGCATTAGAATAAGATGCCATAGCTTTCAATTTCTTATAATAATCAGGTATGATGTAGTTACATTATGAGACTATTCTAAATAGAATTACACCAAGCCTGGAAAAAAGACAAACAACTGATAAATCAAGATACATTCATGAACTTGGTAGAATGAAAAAAAAAATACAGCAACAAGGGAGTTAATTATGATTAATAAAATAAGGTAAAGAATTATTTCTGAAACAAATAAAGAGAACATCAAGAAAATTATAAATGAATAAGAACTGGTTTAGCCCTCGAAAAGAATGCAATAAGATAGATATTCTGACAGGGGAATACTATACATAATTATCATATGTTGGAGTCTATGTATTTGAATAATGGATAAAAGTATGACTAACTGCAGAAATGAGAAGGTGTTCAATAAATAAAATCACTTGGACATAAATCATTTTCCATGTAGATCGATGGTGGAAACCACAAGAGATGATCACTCAAACAAAATCCAAACTTTCATACAATTCTTGTCATAAATCCACTAAAACTAAACAGAATTTCCACCAACTGACACTCAAAACCAAATAAAAAAAAAACAAACACAAAGAAAAGTATATGAATCCAAACCTCTGCGAAACCCTTCCAGTGTTCTTCTAGCCGGAGAGAGGCGGAAAGCGATGAGTAGCGGACGGCTCGGCAGTCGGCACCCCAAAGAGAGAAGTAAAAGGGTTTTCTGAGACTTGAGAGAAGACGAGAAAGAAAATGGGAAACGGAAATAAGATTTCAGTTAAATTAAAAATTTTAAATTTTAAACCTTAAAAACAGGGGTTTGACCGGTTCTAGTGGAACTGGCCGGTTCATGGGTTTGAGTCATTTTGACCGGTTTAATAATCAGTCAAAAAATCATATAAACCCTGACCATTTCACATTATATAGATCGAATAAGCCACATTGTTAAATTCATACATAAAATTGATTAAAAAAACCAAAAAAAAATTAAAATTGCAGGAGAAATAAATATGGATATATTCTATTAATTAAAATTCATACATAAAATTGATTAACTTTTTTTGGTTTTTTTAATCAATTTTATGTATGAATTTAACAATGTGGCTTATTCGATCTATATAATGTGAAAGAATAATTTGGGTATATCTTTTAATATAAATAAATTTCTTCATGTCCACCACAAATTAAAAATAACATATAATTCTGTTTTACTGAAATTTTCTAAATATTTGCATTTAAAGCTTGATTTAGTAACTAGATATTTGTGCTTAGAATTTGCACATGCCCTGATTTGGGATATTTTTTCAATGAAAATTTCTTAATGACGTATCTATGATCATGATTGCATGAGGATGTAATATGGATACCTAACAAATGTTCATAATATTACTTACACAATATCCCAACCAAATTTGATACATAATATAATATAATGTAATGTAAACATTATATTATATTATATTATATTATATTATGCATAAATACAATTATATGGACGCCATTATTTAACTTATAATAAATCATATAAAAAATCACATATTGAATTATTTTCTACTTTTATCATATGATTTGAGCCAATTAAAACAGCTTGTAGTCTGAGCATAGCACTAAAAAATCAAATTTTTATTTATTTTACTGAACTTGTTGTCCTTAAATCATTGAAATTAGTATCAAACCCAATAAACATATTACATGTATTGATTAGAAAACCCTATAGTATTGATTGTTCATAACTTAGACCTGTTTAACTAGTTAAAATAAAAAATTTTAAATTCTACAAAATTAAAAATATATTTTGACTTTATTACATTATACAGTTTGTCATAATTATAAATTTATGATTAAAATAGATTAAATAAAATAAAATTTAGATTTCTTGTTGACTATTTTAAATCTATTTTAAATATATTTTTCATGCAGCCTATTTATTACATATAGTATTTTAGATTTATTATTTCGAAGCTTTTGTTATATAAGTGGGTTTTAAATTTTTTTAAAACTAAATGGATTTAATATAATAATTATTTTTTAATCACAATTTAAATTGTCACATGCATTCATGTTTTTGCCATAATTTCACTTTTCTTGCAACTCTTTAATATGTATACATTTAGCTATAGAATATATATTATCAACTATAACTACAAAAGCTAAATTCATAATAAATTAAATTTTAAAATAATTATTTGCTATATGTATATAATTTTCATAACTATATATTAATAATAGCCACCATTTTCTAAATGTGGTTAGTATCTAAACTTTAAAATTATTATTATTATTACAAACAATCAATATCTATGGCTAAATAAGCTATATTATTAATATATTACTGTAGCTAAAAAATAGTGGCTCAAAGATTAGTAATACCACAACATTAAGATATCAAAACATATATGATCTATTTGCAATAAATTAATAATCTCTATAACTAAAAATTTTAATCAAATTATAAAAAACTACAAATGATTTTGTATATAACTACAGCAATATTCTAGCTACAAAAATATCTTTTGCAATTATGAAATTGTAGCTATATTATAGTGTATCTTAACAAGTTGTATAAAAGGGATCCATATCCGTTTGTCAAACAGATCTTGATCCATTTGGAGATCTGTTTGTGACTTCACAAACGGATCTAGGATCTATTTTGATCCGTTTGTAGCATTACAAGCCAATGATCCATTTATAATTTTATTTTTTAAAATTTTACATAGTTTGTTTTATAAAAGTTCATTTTATCTAAAAATAATCAATATTGTTTTTAATTTATTTTTTTCTCAAAAGAGTTAATATATGTATAAAATTTCTATCATTAATTTTTTAAAAATTATGATATCTATTTATATATTTAAGTTACTTGTAAAATTTACAAATAACCTTAATATAAAAAGATATATTTATAAAACCATAACATATACTTATCATATATTTTTTAAATAATTATTATGTAAAAAATAGGTGGAGGTGCCATTCCTAATAATAAAGTGTAAACAAACACAAAAACTGGAAGGATGTGCAGATTCCATTCCAAAAAAGATTTCTTTTTATGGGGGAATGATAGAAGACTAATATATTGTGGCAATAGTTAAACAGGACAACTAGCGTTCACCATCAATTCAACCAAAAAGATTTTTCACCATCATTTTCCAAGCGAAACATTTTTAAAGTAGTGAAGTTTGAGAACACCCTAACTGTCTTGATCACATGATTTATAAATGTGGTGTCATGCCCAAAGACACATGCCTTTTGGGCCCAAGTCAGGCCCACACCAAAAGAATTCCCTACACATATTGTCGATCGCATGAAAACCCAACCAAGTAACTTTAAGATGAACATCCAATAGATTGTGATCGAAGAGAGGACAGGGTTAAGAAAAATGATTCATTCTCCTAGAGAAAAAAATTGGATTTCTAGAATATCAATCTCACCCATATGGTCAGGAGATCAATTTCATTCCAACAAAGATTAGGATTCTAAGGTACATGAAAAAAAGAAGATCCCAAGAACACGAGTATCACATCCAAGTCAGCATCATAGGCTTGAGATGTTTAGCTAGGCTTAAGAAGTAGATTGATAACTTTTACTGTTTAGCTAGGCTTGAGATGTTTTCAAAGACTTAAAAAATAAGCTTGATGATCCTAAGTTCCTCAGCTCCATCAACTGTGAAGATAATGAGATTGTTCGCATATTAGAGGTGACACATGCAGTTCTAACGAATGTATCCATGTGGTGCATCATTTATCAAAATATCTACCTTGGAGGAGGAAATGAATGTTTTGCTTATTTTGAGGTTTTGGAAGGTTTTGTAAAATATGGTTTTGTATGAAATCTTATTTGCATCCTGAGTTTTACACATGGTATGGTTTAAAGGGGTAAAATGGAGGTTTGAGAACCTCCAGTTTACCCCCACTTCTCAACCCTCCAAAATAGGGACTGTAATTGTTTTGTTTTTTCACTGGACTAAAATACCCTTCTACATTTTGAATAATTAGCAACATGTCCTATGTCATAACCAATGCATAACTTATGAAACTGAGTATATTTTCACATTTCAATGCCCTCAAAGCTGTGATTTTTCTAAATTTTCAACTCCCTCCGAACTTCGCCAGACCTTCATCGGACCTCCATCGGGCTTTCGTCGGACCAAGCTCAAGGTAGGCTTCTACTTTAGGGATGTTTTATTTCACATATACTCTCATGTTATTGTATAATATCCTAAAAATACCGTATTTGACATAGCAGTTTGTGTGATTTATGGATGTTGTTTGGTTTGGTATGGCTTGACACAAATTCATAAGTGAGTTTTTTTTCATCATCCATCTACTTAATGGATGTTGTACTCTTAGTTCTCTGATTGCGGGTACTATTCATCTCTTTTGTGAGAAAGATGGTATCTTTGTCTTTTTTTTGGAAAAAGTGTCATTTTTGTGAGGAGTGGTTTTTTTGTTTTAAAACTATGAACAATTTAGGTTGCTTTCTGAAAATACATTAGGTTTTTAATTCAAGTTTCTCTTTTCTTTTGTTGTGGTGCGGTTTGGTTGTACGTCATCCGGCATATAGGTAGATGTCTTTTTCCCCTCATTAATGGAGCAATTTGCTTGAAATTTCAAGGTTATCCACAAATATTTTCTAGAGTAAAATAGAATTTCTGTCCATATTGGCATTTAGTTGATTTGGGTTTTATCTTGTCAGCATAAAGTTTTTGAAATGATTATATTTCTGACAGCCTTACTGAACTCTTAATCTTGTTTTAAATTGGTGTGTGTGTGCATGTGTGTATTAAATTTATGAAATTTGATCAAAGTCAAATACCTGATTGGAAATTGTTGAGACATGGAGAATTTGTATCATTTTAGATGTTCCAAGTTTCTGGTGTGATTCAAGTTGCTAGTCACTATTACCAAGTTCTTTTTCATGAGAGCTTTTATAAATAACTTTGGATTTGTACTTTTAGTTTATTGTCTTATGTTCCGGTTCTGTTTTTTTATTGTAAATTAATTTACATATTTATGGATAAATCTTTCATGCTTACATGGAAGAGGAAAATATTGTGTTATCTAAAATTTGTTGGATAATCTTGTCATCAAATTGCACTACTTACATCATTTAACAACAATTCAAGTTGTTATTGCCGTAATTGTTTGGATTGTGCGATGCCGAAATGAACTTAGACAAAACTGAAGTCAAATCACATGTGAGATACAACTCGAAGGAGACCAAGTAAGAGATGAATTAATGTCATACTTGCTTTCAAGTGAGTTATATCATAGTATGATTAGAATGAGTTCTTCGGCTTTCTCAGGGTTGTGTGATATGCTAGTTAGAGATGGTGGTCTTTGAGCAACTTTACACGTATCGATCAATGAGCAGGTTGTAAAAACAGTTTACTTATTAGGTCATAATGTTTCCCATCGTGAACTATCTTTCTTTTTTCGGCGTTCCCATGAGACCACTTTCCGGCATTTTCACAATGTATTACAAGCTATATTAGAGTTAGAGGACAAATTTTTAACACAACCTGATGACTCACAAATTCCTTCAGAAATATTCAACAGTAACAAATTATATCCATATTTCAAGGTAATTAAATATTTATTTAATTGCAAGTGCACTATAAATATGTGTACATTTAGAATAAAACATGAAATATATTAATGTCATAACTGTGTTGGTGCTATTGACGGAACACATATTCTGGTCAAAGTTTCTAGTGCCAAAGCTCCCAAATATCGTGAGAGGAAGGATTACCCAACATAGAACATGTTAGCGACATACACATTTGACTTAAAATTTACTTATGTGCTACCTGGGTAGGAAGGAACAACATCTGATTCAACAATAATAAAGAATGCATTAAGTTGACCTTAACATCTAAGAATTCCAGAAGGTAATTATAAGCATGATAAAATATGGTCCACAATTCCATATATATGTTCAACATAATAACGAAGTTCATTTCATTTTTAGGAAAATATTATCTTGTTGATGCGGTATTCATGTTGAAAAGTGGACTTATTACATTATATAGAGGATAGTGATATCACCATAAGGAATATTCAAGAAATCCACTACGAAATCCACATGAATTATTTTATCTCCGCCATGCTTCATTGTGTTGTGCCATTGAATGAGCATTTGGTATTTTTAAGAAGCATTTGCCTATAGTGGGAAGTTCAATCAAGCCGCATTATGGTTTAGAAACACATAAATAAATCATTTTTGCATGTTGTATTTTGCATAATTATTTAATGGGAGTAGATCTCGATGAGACACTACTTGCACAAGTTGATAGTAAACTACAGGATGAAGCAAGGGAAGAATGTCGTGCTAGTGGGGAGAATAACGAAGAAACTATTTAAAGAGAGATCATTAGGGATGAAATAGCGGCAGAAATGTGGCTTATTTATACCGAATGATGTAGTTTATTAGAGTATCGTACTATGTATTTCTTAGTCATGTGTTTGAATGCTAAAAAGGAAAACAGAAAAACAAATTTGTTTTTAAAAAAGATATGAAGTGTTTTGTATTAACTGTGTTTCTATCACTTGGTAATCAATAGATTGACTAATTAGCATAATCACAAAGCACTACTAACAGGCTCAAGATGAATGGATAAAAGGGATAATTAGACAAGGTGCAAAGAAATAACAAGGGTGGATATTAATTGTTGAACTAAACTAAATTGTTCCTACAATCACCAGCATGAACCAATTAAAATCTGTGATTTATGAAATGAACAACATGGTAACTTAAGTATAGTTTACCAAGCACATGTGAGAATGGGATAGGATTAATTGTACATATGACATTAAATCAGGAGATAGTGTTACATTCCGCTGTAATTAAAAGACAAAAACTTGCAAAGCAATTTGTTGGATGTTTTATGATACCAATTGTTAACAATTCTTAGCTAAATAAAATAAAACCAAGGATGAAAATGTTTTTTAGAAGTCCATCTTATCACCCAAAGCTTAAAGACAACCCATTTTATAAGCAACCAAAGCTAGAAAACAAAAGAAAAAAAATTTAGATCTGCAATGCGATACTCAGTTTAATATTGCAATAAAAGATTATATTGTTCCTTTCTTATTAGACAGATACTTCATTATATTAATTTCATCTAATGTAAATAATTACACTTTGCACCATGTTAATACCATAATCATTGTTAATTGTTCTTTGTTTTTTAATTGATATAGTTAGAAAAATGCTAAAGAGAAAAACAAGTGCAAGCACTAATGATGGGAACACCACATGCATATAGACCGTTGTGATGGACGATGGATTGATAGATGCATATTTGCATCAACAAGCAATGGGGAATAGAGTTGGGGGAACTTTCACTACACATGCATTGGATAATATAGTGAATGAGATGAAAGGTAAATTTCCCGATAAGCCAATAGACAAAAAAAATTGCAAAATTGCATGAAAAATATATAAAGCTCATTTATCATATGCTATGACATTTTTAAAAATGGAATGAGCGGATTTGCTTACAATCCCACTACAGAAATGTGGAATGCCGAGCCGGAGGTGTGGCAACACCTAATCGAGGTTAGACTGGAAGCCGTTGAATGGATGAACAAGAGTGTTAAGAATTATGAAAAATTAGTTTCACTTTATGGACAAGATAAGGCAACTGTACAACATGCCTAGACCGCATTGGAGGTGAGAAGAAGACTTCAAAATTCCGGAAATAGATCACGTAGCCCTTATTTGGGGGACACAATCAATGATATTGACTTTATGGTTTTCCAAAATGAAGCAAATTTGGAGAATTTGTGCGAGAATGAAAATATGACTCCACATGACAAAGAAGTTGAAAATGAAGCTTCACCACTAAATCAACCATCACAATTGGAGACTCCAAGTTCGTCTATGACCAAAACAGGTAGAAGAAGTAACAGTCATGAAGATGCTAACTTGTCCATAGCTCTTGAGTTGGTAGCTAATGCTCTCGTTCAATCAACCAAGGCAATGGAGAAAACAAATATGACCATAGAAAGATCCACAAACATTTTAGAACAATGTGTGGCAAATCGGGATTCAATTAAAAATTTTGATATATGGGATATGCTTAGGAACATAGGAATACCATAATTTTTTGTACCAAGGCATATATGTTCCTTGTCAAAGACCCAAAAATGTTAGGAAGTGTGATTAGATGCCCGGATTTACATAAATTATCAGTGTTGTTGGAGTTAATGGGTCGTGATCATGAATCACAAGGCTAAAATGAAAGGTTAGTATTTTCTATTTGCGGATAAATTGATGTTAAGTGTGGATTACACTATGTTAATTATGTAAATTTTTAAGTTTCTTCGTTTTTTTTATGTGAACTTTGATTTGTATCGAGAAGTTTGAATGAAAAAGTTTTAGCATTTATGGTTATGATTTAATTAAAATAAATAAAAATATATTATTAAAAAATTATGTTTGACATGTATGTATTTTAACATTCAAATGGTATTTTCATAATTTTAATATAAAGTTTTATTTTACCTTACTTTCAAACCAAGTATAACATTGTTCAAAAACCTCCATTTACTCTAATTTTGTCCAAACAAAGTATGGTTTATAGCCTCGATTACTATATTTTACCATATTTTATCATACTTTATAAAATTTTTCAAAACCTCCCAAAAAAAAAAAAAAAAAAAAAAAAAAGAGGCAAAGCAAAGCAAAAGTAGTGAATCTTGAAAATAAAGCAAGGACGGAAGGTTCTTGCCCCAAACATTTCCAGGAGAAACTCCCAATTGATCAAATTAAAGGCCTTGGTGAAATCCACTTTAAAAATGGATCCGGAGCTATTTTACTTTCACAGGCTGATAATGAGTCTTCTATTCCAATAATGTTGTTTTCAGTACATTTGCCTTTAATAAAGGTATATTGGGTGGCATAAACTAACTCCATCATCACATTGCTCAAGCTTCCGGTTATGATTTTAAAAATGATATTGAATGAAGAGTTAATGGCACTTTTAGGGTAAAAGTTTGTGATGTTCTTAGGAGTGTCAGACTTTACAATAAGGGCAATGAAGACCTAGTCAATGCATTCTAAGTTGGCACAACCTTCATAGAAATCATTGCACATCTTGAATAAGTCACTTTAGATGGTGGTCCAGAGGCGATTGAAGAAGAAGATGGGGATGCCATCATGCCCCAATGACTTATACACACCTAGGTCAAAGGTGGCCTTTTTCCCAGCCTTCGGGTTCCTTCTTCTGATAATTACCTATAAATCCCCCACAAGTTTGCAGTTTCCCGAATGGTCCCTGAAATGTTTCACTTTCCTATTTAGTCCTTCCTTTTCAATCTATTTTCCTTCATATCCAAAAACGTGAAATGGCCGTTATGATGAAGCTAACGAGGAGGGGAAATGTCTTTTTTGCCCCTCGTTCAAGTTTCAAACAAATGGCGTGGAAATGTCGAGAATACCCTCAACGGCTTTGGGAACAGCCGAACGGTTGAGATAACCCACCGGGCGAAACCGTTCAAGCGGCTCTTTTGTTTCTTCTTCTGTTTCTTCTTCTTCATCTTGCGCCTACGACTCTCTTCTCTTTGTTCGGTGTTCAACGACGGTGTTATTCTCTTTTACGGTGACGACTGACTTGTCATACGTCCGTCTTCGCACTCTCGGCCTTTTGCAAACACTCGCGAGACTTCCTGCAACAAAAAAACAAGCGAAAAAGGTAAGAAGAAGTTGGGTAAGGAGAAGTCGGCCGACGTTTCTATGTATTAATTTGGGGTTTTTGGACTTTCTGTGTAATTTATCGTCTTCCTGTGTAACATATCCATTTTCTGTGTAACATCTGATCATTTTGTGTAATTTGAAATAAATACAGAAATTGCTGGAACTCTGGTCAATGGTAGGTGTTATCTGGCCCCTGTCGTGGATACAATACAGGGATTGAAAAAAGTTATGAACAATACCCACTGGAAGTTACCTCAGCAAACCCCTTTTGCGCACCTGATGGATCTGCCGGCTGTGGTCCAAGAAAGGGGGGTTATGGACGTACTGCTCCGTATATAAGATGTATGAACCGAAAGGTTCAAGATTGGAGAGAGCATGCTTCAGTTCAGGCCCGAAGACGTCACCCTCGTAATGGGCATCCCCAGCGTGGGCAAGATTGTCTCATTTAGGCATGAGGGGGAGGACGGAGATCTGAGTTTGAGCTTTCTTATCTAAACAAGTTCCATAACCGGCATCGCGATGCTATCAAAGAGAACCTATTCAGACTTGTGAGCGGGAAGGTTAGAACGGAGGAGACTTTCGTAAAGCTCCTCGTGGTATTCTTGATGAGCATCATCTTCTTCCCCAACACCTCACTGAATGCGCCCACCTTCCTGGCCAGGTACGCTGACAACTTAGACACTATCGGCGACTACGCCTAGGAGCATGCCATCCACAAATGGCTCATGGATGATCTTCCCAAGACTGCCGCACGGGTGCAGCTGCGCTGCCAAGGGAAGTTCGACAGCGCCAGATACCTGAAAGGGTGCTCGGTCGCCCTCATTGTAAGGTTCTACGAGGTGTCTGGCAGCGTGAAGAAACAACGCGTTGGTCGGACACCCCGTATACTGTGTTACGAGGAAAACACATTCACGAAAGCGACATCAATTGATCCGCTTTTGAAATCCCTGGAAGGGAAAGAGGCGAGTTCTCTTCTAATCTTTTGAATGTCTAATTGGTTGTCATTTCTTGTTGATATTCTTGCTTTATGTGTATTATTGTTGCTTTCTGTGTATTATTGTATGTTTCTGTGTAATATACAGTCTTACTGTGTACTATAGTACATTTCTATGTAGACTCCTGAATGTTCTGTGTAATATATTACGTTTCTGTGTATAATAATTATTTTCTATATAATATATTACCTTCCTGTGTGAAATAGTGCATGTTCTGTGTAATATTTTACCTTCCTGTGTAACATATTCTTGTTCTGTGTAATGTACGATTCTTAGGCTGACATCTTATTTTTTGCATCCTTTGCAGTTCTCTGACCTTGTTCCTGCCAACGATGAAGAAATGGCACTTGTTGGCTGTGCAACTGTACAGGGGGCTCAATCCTGCGATTCAAAAAGGAGAGCCCGACGGCCTTCACCGTCGAGGAGGCAGCAACGAAGAAAAAAAGAGGCCAAATAGCCGAAGAAGAAGAAGACCTGCGAAAGCAGAGAAGCCGACGACCTGTCGAGAAACGGGGTGGGGACCACTCCCCCCAAACCAATCTCACACCACCGCATACCCTTAAATAAATAATTAGCCCAGTGATCGATATCCGACTTATACAATAACCAATCATGGGTCTCTGCCGATGTCATCGCCAGCTCGTAAACGGCATCGTCAAACTCTTTGGATGTGTAAGCGTACGCAATTTTGACAATTATAGCCCAACATTGCTCTCACAACGTTTTGCCAACTTTAGCATTGGCTTTCATGAAGTTTGCCTCCAAATATCGTAGGCAATACCCATGCGGTGATGACGGGAACACTCTCGCAATCGAGTTTATAAGACCCTTCAACCGATCCGATACAAATGTAATAATTTCGGAGTAATCAACTTCACTGTATATTGCCTCACCGAGTGTGGCAAGAAACCAGGTCCAATTATCTTCAGTTTCGTTGTCAACAATCGCAAATGTCACATGGAAGAAGCCTTCGTTCCCATCTTTGCCGGTTGCCCCCAGTAGAATCTTGCCGTACTTGCCGAGCAAGTGAGTTCCGTCAACAAATAACAATGGTCTGCACGACTTTTTGAAACCGACTAAATAAGCCCGAAATGAAAAGAAAGCACGTTTAAATCGCTCTCCGTCCTTGTCAACTGTGACAACGCTACAGGGATTCGTCTCAGCCACTTTATCGGTGTACCACAACAACAAATTATAGCTGCTCACCTCACTGCCATGAATGGCGGACAGAGCGACCTCCTTACCCATCCATGCACGTTTGTATGGTAATCGCACGCCGTGTTCATGAAGGATGTCTTTCTGTATGTCGATGGCTCGATACAATGGCCGTTCTTTTAGTCTCTGCATAATACGATCGCCGACCCACTTCTTGCTAGCTTTCGGGTGGACTATCGTTCCGATACCCCCCCCCGCGGCAAGTGTGTGTCCCTTGCATTGTCTTCACTAGGAAAGATTCATCGTTCTTTTTCAGATGTTTGTGAACATGAAGTAATACTGAGCGCACCTGAGGGACGATGTTGGGACAAGAACGTCTCCATGTCGGCATTCATGCTTTCTGAGATTGTCTCCCTGCGGATGGAAACGCGTAAGGTAAATCACGAATATTTCACAGAAAACGCAATATAATACACTCAAAACCAGTTGAATACACAAGAAAGCATTATATTACACAGGAAAGACATATACTACACAGAAAATCAATGTAATACACCGGAAATCCATATAATACACATGAAGGTAATCTATTACACAGAAAACGTATTCAACTACGGGAAATCAGCAGTAATACACAATACACACCAACATAGTAAGAACTATCTTTGTTGCTGAATTACGTGGATGGTAAGGAGATGTTATTGATTTCCGCTGCCTCACTGACTTCGTCAACGATAATGTCCACCACATTTTTCTTGAAGGTATGATGTATATGGCACATACGTTGGAAATCCACATCTGACTCAATTGGGCAAACCGTGCTGTACGCGTCGGGTGTCACAAACTTCACAACGACTCGAGATGGATCCAAAGCCCATCTCTCGCAGATCTCTGCGACAACAACCTCCCAGGCTGTTAGGACCGTGAATTGTAGTAGCCATCCTTCTCCTTTGAAGCGAGCAACACCACAAAATGTCTCCATGGTGACTAACACCTGCGTAGACGTCGGTTTCTGGGTAAAAAAACAAAAAAAAAACCAACATGATGGAGACCAAATGCAGACAGTGCTTACCTGCGGATTAATCTGTCAGAAGGACGACAAGAACACTGAGAAAACAGAGAAGAACAAGATGAGAAAGAGAATGAAGATGAAGATAAAATATAGTGAACATGATGCAGAAGAGTTTTCCAGAAAATGCTTGATGTGATTGGGCGGGAATGAAAAGCAAGGGTACTTTTGGCATTTTAAAAAAACTACACTCACGGTTCTTACAGTAGGGACTAAAAGATATTATTTATGAAAAACAGGGACTGCAGAGGAAGTGCAAAAGTCAGAGGGACTCCAAAAAAAAAAGAAAACTATCCAGAGACTTATAACTAATTTTCCCTTCTTTCCATCCAAAAAAAAAAAAATAATAAGTTGGCCTTTTTCACTTTAGAGTCATTAAAGCAACTTCCATGTGAGACAAGTCAACCTGAAATTTATAAGCATACATAGTAGCTTAGTTTCTCTACTCCTGAAATTTCTTTTGGAGCATAATTCGTATTTTGAATACATATCCTTCCATTTTTCAATATAATAAAGGGCTTTCGATCTATTCTTTACCTATAAGTTACGTAGAAATTAGTTTCATTATCTATTCCTTAATTTCTTCACACTTAATTAAGTCCCTTGGTGTATTATCATTGGATCATTAAATATAAATGGCTAATTAACACCGTACCCCAGATCTGTTATATATTTGGTACTCTATATATTATATATAATATAATATAAGAATTATAATAAAACACAAGAGAGATGATGTGTAATTGAAACATTTTCATTTTCATATTAGAAGGATGGTAATTCTTTTTCAATTACCAAGTAAGAGATTGACCGATCAACTCTCTCTCATAACATTAATTGAGTTAAGTGGTTTATTCATATTATCTTAAAAAAAAATGTAATTGAGCAAGCATTCAGTGTGGTGACTAAGCAATTAATAAATAATTAACGCATGGTAGCACATATATAGAGCCCTTCCATCTTGCTCATTGCCTTGTTCTTAAAAGAAAGGCTTATCACAAACAGCCAATAAAAAAATAACAACACCCCTAATTAAAGAAGCTCATCAATAATGCTCTATGAATGATTATCCTGTTAGCTAAAACCAATTAACTAATTAATTAATGATCTTGTATGGCAACAATGACAGACCATGCCGACAATGGAACTAGCTAAAACACACCAACTAGATAGAGTTTAATGGTGGTTGTTCCAAGTCAATGCAAGAAAGAAAAACAAAAGGGAATGCCAGCTTTTGATGGAGACTTTGAGAAAAGATGTTGAAATAATAGCTTTGCATGCCGTAATGAGTCAACCACACGTGTGAACCATAATAAGTTGGAAAAAGAAGGTGGCCATACTGTGTGTTGAAGATTGATACGATATCTTGGCATTGCATTGATCTGGGGTCCACGTAACATTAATGTTTCCCTCCCCATTGGCATATTTTCCATCTTGATAGTGTCAATCAAGCACTGAAATGTGGCTGAAATGAATCAACTTTGAATGCTCAAACTCAAGCTAAAACTTAAGGTTGTATGATGACTGTATATATACTTTATAGTTATTTTACCTACTGCCATGCACTGTGGACTTCGCTAAGAAAATGCATGTGAATTTGAGTTTGTTAGATTTGTGGCTCTACTTCAATTTGCATTCGATCTGAAAAGAACTCATGCGGTATAGGCCTGTTTATAGAATTTAAATGATATATATATAAATATATAAAATTTTGATATGTGTGTGTATATATATATATATATATATATATATATATAAAATTTTGGCAAAATGTGTGCCGCCGCCATTATGCTTAAGTTGTAAATAGCTGCTGCCAGTGGAATTTTTCTGATTAATTTTATGTTCTTTGATTTTATTTTGCTGCTATAGATGACTATTTTTTTCATTGTTTGACTAGATTATTTAAAAAAAAAAAAAAAAAGGATTTGTATAAATTAAATTCAGACTATGATGAAAACAAAATTTATAAGTTTGGCAGTTGGGTACTTTTTCCACCATATGATGAGGTTTTTTAGTAACATGAGTAACATAATCTTTGTTTGTCCTCTCTGTGGGAGAAAGAACACTTGCATGTGGCGGTTGTCCCTTTGATAAAAGGAACAAGACATCATGTACCGCTACAAAAGACAATGCGGTGTAAATGCTCTTATAAATTTAAGTCCCACATTGGCATGAAACTCAATTAAAAGGTGAAAAGGGTTATCATATCTTGGCAAATATATATGTATATATATATATATATATATATGGGATTTATTCACATATAAACTCAGACTTATATATATACAAAAGACAATGCACTGTACATGCTCTCAGAAATTTAATTAAGTCCCACGTTGGCATGAAGCTCGATTATGTTATAATATTTTTAATATTATAATTTTGGTATTATGATATTTTACATGTAGTATGGTATTTGTAATGGTTAAAAATCACATCTTTAATTAATTAACAAGTTAGAGAAGTTAAAATGTATCTCTTTGTGTAATAAAAAGAGTTATATGTAGTTAAAAGGCACTCTTTGGTGTAATAAAAAAAGTTATAATAGTTTTAATATATTTTTCATGTTAAAGGAGTAGTTAGAACTTCTAAATCTCAATTCTATATAAAAACAGTTAAATGTTGAATAAAGTGATATAAAACATTTGGGTAACTTCTCTTTTAATGCAACAACAGACACATTTTTCCTTTTGAATACTTATTTTATTGTACCCAATATAGTATGGGGATTATTTGTATTTTAAAGGTTTAGCTTTCACCTTTAGCATACATTTTAAGGGGCTAATTTTCTTTTAAAAAAAGTGTTTCACGTCTTGAATACAACATATGTATTTTATACTATTCTTTGTTAAATATTTCAAAATGTTACGACAAATTAAAAGGTGAAACGGGTATAACATCTTGACAAATATATATAGAGAGGGGAATATTTATTCACATATAAACTTAGACTTTTATATATATGTATATGGTATTTTATACTATCTCCGTAATCGGTAGATGATAGTGTATTTAACTTTTATGTGAAAAATATAAGATGTGATTACTCATTTTCAAAATATAGTTGAAGATGAGACTACTGTTTTTCAAAACCTAGTTGGAGGTATGATGTGTGTGGGGGCGATTTATCCATATTATAAAAAATAAAAAAATAATAATTCATATATTATATATTGTTTTGACTATAATACGATTTTTCCAAAATAAACTCATGACAAGATCTCGTTAATTTTCCCATGAATATATATAACAAATAATTCAATAAATAAAATATGTAAAATTCAAGAAAAAGGCGAGATGAAGTTTGATGTTGCATTGCTTTTTTCGGAAGTTTCAAAAATTCCCACATTCAAAAGCCAACAAGGGACAAATTAAAATCCTGTTATATATCATTCATTCAACTCTAGGGATATGGACTGATATAAGAACCCTAAAATGAAATCATGTCAAAAGTTTTTGGTCTATTTATCCCTTGTTGTGTGGTGCCACATTTGTCACATTTATCAAAAAAAAAAAACATGATACCAAAAGTCCAAATCTGTGTTTATATTTCAAAAATATCCAACATAAAAGTAGGGTAATCCGAAACTCAAAACTTAAAGATTATTTATACATATATTGCGAAAAAATGTTTATTTTTGAATTAATAATTTGTACTGATTTACTTAGAAATAATATATAATATTAATTTATTTTAATTGTTAAAATAATTATTTCTCCCCTCCCATATTTTTTTAAATTAAATTTCAATTTTCACATTCCTTAATCTGCTCATTGTTTAGCAAATGATTTTCAATTTTTTCAAACATTTTTTATTTTTACTTTTTTGCCAAGTTATGTTTTTTATTCACAATTTACATTTTTTAAATTTTATTAAATTTGTAAAAATTGATTAAATATTTTTTTATTGAACTTATTTAATAATTTTGATTTTTTTTGTGTGTGGGGTTACCAAATACATTTTCATTCTTTGGTGATTTTCGGCCTTGTTTGGTTGGGAGATTTTGGAGGGGTAGCAAGAGGTGAGAGTGAGTTATACTAGTTTAGTTAAGGGTGTAAGGAGGAGGGGGAGGGGTTTGGAGGGGTGGAGCACGTCCACCCCTCCAAACCCCTTATATCTCACCCTTCCAAATTGGGGTCTTTTAGAGGGGTAAGATTATCAAATAATTTTTAATAAAAAAAACCTCATGTGAATGGTCCATTATACCCTTTATTAACTTGAAAAAGACATCATATCATTTTTCCAATAAATTCTTGATATTCATAATGTGAGTATTTTTCATACAATGAAAAATAAAATTATCATTAATAATATGCAATTTAATACGGACAAGAGTATGAGATTTATATGAAAATTTTTTATTCCCACAAATATATTATTTTCCTTCACTCGCAATTTCTTAATATTGGTTTAAAATTATTAATAAAAAATTTATGTAAAAAATATTAAAAATATGAAAAAGGTAAAAAATGTGTTATGTAGTTATTGGTTTATTATGATTAATGATAATATAAAAATAAAAAGAATTGTATAAAAAGTTATTTTTTTTATATAAAAAGGCAAATTGGTCAAATACACATTATACTATTTCTCACACCAAACAAAAAAAATTGATTAACTCCCCTCACTCTTCCATTCAACCAAACATAATATGTTTTCATACCCTTCTCACTCCTCCCCTCCACAGTTGGACCAAATAAGGGGTTCATGTTTGATGAACCAATGATAAGGCAATTAGTTTGATGAATAAGCCAAAAAAATTCATAATTAAACTAGGATTAAATTAAGATGGCAAAGACCACATTAATTACTCAAATTGGAATAATAAGAATTAATTGGGCTAGTTAGGTGGTCCTCATATTGGAATAATGAGAAAATTATTTTATCATCATATATATTGAGTTTAATGTGAAAGCAAGACAGGAATCATGAACAGATTGGAAAGCACCGAAACGGTAAGATGTCACATTTAAAGAATGGATGAAAATATTGAAAAGCCAAAATGATGCAAGTATAGCATTTCTTTTTCGTCTAACTTTCTTTCATCATATTTGGTTAGAGTAAATTTTTTGGTAGGCCACCAAACTTTGGTCAATTATCAAAAAGGTGTCCCAACTTCAATTTGAATCAAAACGGTTACTCATCTTTAATTTTCTTTCACCGGGAGGCTACCCGAGGGATTCCGGCAACTCAGTGGTGACGTGGCGGCCACGGGTAGATTGCCATGTCAGCGCTGACGGAGGATTTCCGGCCTCCACGTCACCACTGAGTTGCCGGAATCCCTCGGGTAGCCTCCCGGTGAAAGAAAATTAAAGATGGATAACCGTTTTGATTCAAATTGAAATTGGGACACCTTTTTAATAATTGATCAAAGTTTGGTGGCCTACCAAAAATTTTATCCTATTTGGTTACCTAACCAACAAAAATTCCTTACTTTATTCTCGAAAAGTTAATTACTTCGAGTTTTTTCCACAATATCTTTGCAAAAATCGATTGTTACTTACACATCTACCAATGGTTTCTCTATCCATTAGCACCAAACTCGCTATGTAAGATTTCTTCTTTTTTATTTTTTTTGCCGTGAAGATGAATTCACTATTGAATTTATATAGATTGAGGCACAAACGTGTTAATGTATATTCTCTAGCTAAAATTAAATTAAAAAAATTTATTAAACATATTTTATTAAAAAATAAGCTAATTTGTACTGTCTTCATTTCATTTATTTTAAAAAATAAAAAATTAAACATCAATATGTATTTTTAAAAAATTCGCAAATTAACTTTTAAGCACAAGAATATATAATAAATAAATAATTTTGTAAGATTAGTTAGCAAGGACCCCAAATAACTTTCATAATTATGAGGGAAATTAATTAGCAGCTCATTCTAAGGAATCAAATGAGTACGTCCTACAAGGAAGGTGAGGTTTGGGTTGCCTATACTGTGATTGGTCAAATATATATATTTAGTTATATAGGATTTGGAATATTATATATATATATATGTGTGTGTGTGTGTGTGTGTGTGTGTGTGTGTGTGTGTGTACGCTCGAGTGTGATAAACCATATCAAAGTTTGCAAATGCATAGAATAACACGACACTAATTTCGGTGAACCAAACATCCCGAAGTGAGTCGGAACTCCCCACCTCGGTTATTTCAGGTCCCACGTCAGTGAACCAAACGAGTTCTAAGCACATAAATCAGCTGGTTGAAATTGTTCTAGCTTAACCAGATGTCTCGCGTCTAAGGCGCTGGGAATACAACTACGTTAAAACTCAGTTGCGAGAGCTTTGCCACCATTGTTGTCCTCCATGGCTCGATCTGTATTATTGAAACTGGATGGTTTCTTACCAAAAGAAACATTCAAATTTTGCTAAAAAAATTCACACATACATGTGCCTTCACCATACGTGAATTGAGATGGACCTATATATTTGATAAAACACGAACACTTTATATAGGGGATCCAATCTTAATAGACCAAAAAGTTATTAGCTTTGGAATGATTTTTCTAAAATAATTTTTAACTATAATAATTATATTATTATGTAAAAATCTAAAATATAGTTCATACAAAAAGAATGTGTAAACTTAAGTTTAAATTAAACCTTTATTCTCTACATGAAATCCAAAATCTTCAAAATTATTTAACGAGTTGAAAATTTGAACCAACATTTTTTATAACATTAATTTTTAAATTTATATAAAAATAATTTGTATTTGTTGTGTTTTATATTATTAATTTCTTCCCCAATAAATTTTTTAATTATTTTTTGCTTACGCTTTTTATTTTGACAATATTAACAAATCAACCTATAAACACACCTAAATTCTTAACTATATTTTTAAATAGAGTCAAATCGTTAGACTTTATTGGAGGGCTAGTTTTTTTCCCTCACTTAAATTTGCATACTTATGAAGGTTATAAAAACAAAATTAAAGTCATGCCAATTAGGGTTGGCCCTACATGCTTGCTCCATATCACGCAGACATGAGATTTATTTATATTTTATTATATTATTATTTTGAAGAGGCAAAAACACTGTATGAACAATTATCAAGTTGGTATCCTTGCACAAGGACTTATAAATTTATGCCTCCCTGGAAATATTCATGTTCCTTGTATGTGTGAATTAATTAAAATTTTCATGTATGTTTAACCTTCTACAATTATATTTTGGTAGGTACAACAATTGATGATCATGTTCTAATTGTTTAAAGAAAGGTAGCCATGCATGATGATTTGATTATATTGGTTAATCAATATCTAATTTATCCTTAAAATTTCTCAATGGTAGTGTTAAAATTCATGATAAAAAAAAGGTTATTCTAAAATATATATATATATATATATATATATATATAAAGCCAAAACAAAAGATAGAATTTTAAAGGAAAATTCCTAGATGTTGTTTTTATCATATTTTTATTATAATTTAGTGTTGAGATGTAAATATATTTTTTCAAAAACTTTATTTAAAATTTTTTTTAGGTATTTGATTATCCACCAGTTTCTTACAAACCACAGTTCTGTATGAGAGTTCTATAAGAGGTAGACTTCTCCAAACACAGGTGTTTGACTGTTTTCACAAATATTTGAAATTGAAATCACTTGCTTAATCAGATCTTCTACCACTTGAACCAACCCTAGTTGATAATTTCTTATTTTTTTAATGGGAAATTATATCAACTTTATATTTAACCATTATTTTACTATAATCAACCCTAATATACTACTCAAATTCATGAATTAATGAATCCATTCTAACAAAATAATTGATCAAATCATTGAGAAGAAATCTAAACTTCATCAGCCAAAGATTAGCATTTGGTTAGATGCTACCTAATTTAGATGAGTTTCACATAATAATGAAAAGTACAAGGGTTTGTCTGCAAACTGAAAAAGAAACAACTCCAGTCTCCACCAACCAGAAGAAATGAATTATCTTTCACAGATTCTGTGCTTTCCTTTCTTCTTCTTCTTCCTGTACTATGCCAATTCTGCCAAGAAGAGTTTGTCATCACCTTGTCATCACTACCTAAGACACTGCTCACCAGTTCCCATTTCTTCCAATCTCCTTAGAATCACATGTTGAGGTGAATAACATCAGTTCCATCTTCCTCTAGGCCAGGCCACCTTTGCTTGTTTTCTACTGCATTCCATGCATCAACCTCCACTAAAACCACTCTTCGTCTTGCCTTTCTTTGATTTGTGGTTGGGTTGGACTAGTGAATGGTGATGCTTCTTTACTTCATACTCTGTTGAACTCTTGTTTGAGTGGGATGGTTTCATGAAGGTCGCTTTCTGTTTGAGTACTATAGGAGGAGAAAACTAGGAAGGGAAGGCTTAAAGAAGAGGAAAAGGGAAATGGTGTCTTTTCTTGTTTGTGATAGAAGCTGTGTGGCCTCGTCCTGTTGGATGTGTGTTTTTTGAGGGCTTTGGGAAAGGAAGGCAAAGGAATGGTGGGGTTTGGAGTTGGAGTGAGGAGGATGAGCAGTGTACGCATGGAGACAAGCTGTGAGGCTTTGCTCAGAGAGCTTCAGGTCCTTTGCTTTTCTTTCTTTTTGTCTCTCTTAGTTCTTTTCTCTTGTGAGTTTCCTGTTTTTCTGTTTACTTTTTCATTCTCTGTCGTTTTTTCTGTTCTTGTTCCTTCGGCGGTTTCTTCTTTGTTGTGTATATATTCTTTTATGGTGGATTTTGCAGAAATTTGGACTTTTTTCCCTTCAAGTTTATCTTAATCTTTAATGAGTCCTGTGTTTCCTGATTGTTGTCTTTAGGAAATTGTTAGCTTATTAGCAGTTAAACTCAACCATCTGAAAATTTTATTTTCACATTTTTTTCTTATGATGGTTTTCTGCAATTCTGTGCTTGATCTGAAGTTTAAGGTCTGTTTCCTTGGCATATAATGAATTTTCATTTGGATTATAAGGAGGTGGTTCACAGTTTTGCAGAAGTGATACGTTGGAGTTGATGATGTGTTTTCCTGAAGAGTTGATGGTTTTCCCAATTTAATCTGAAATTATTCCTGAAAAGTGAAAATCAGAAGAATGAGGGAACTTGTAGCTTGCAAGTTCCTTTGTTTTTTTTTTTTCTGACACATGATAGTAACTAGAGATATGTTCTTAAAATCTTTTATTCTCAAGGTCCATTGTTTCTTTTCAGTTGTAATTTTAAACTGTGTCACTGATGTTTAGAAATTCGATGATGTAGTAAACGTGTTCATGTATTTCTACTGAATGGAAACAGCGCATATGGACGGAGATAGGAGAAAGCGAGTCGGACAAGGACCGAATGTTGATCAACATTGAGAGGGAGTGCCTGGAAGTATACCGTAAGAAGGTCGATGAAGCTAATGATGCAAAGGCAAGGCTCCATCAGACGGTTGCTGCTAAAGAAGCAGAGCTCACAGCTCTTGTGGCCACCCTTGGGGAGCACACCATGTATTCCCCGGTATGAATTCTTACAAACCGAAGCCATTAACGAACTGAATTCTTTGAAGTATGTGAAACTCAGATTTGTTAGATGTTTTGTTTTAACTGATGGATTTTATGAATTCCATTATGCATATATGAAAATTGATTGCTTTTCTGACCTCCATTCGCAGATGGAGAAGAGGTTGACACCATTAAAGGAGCAACTTTCGTTAGTCACACCTATGTTGGAAGATATGAGATTAGAGAAAGAGGAAAGAATGAAACAGTTTATGGATATACAAGCACACATTGATAGGGTTCATGCAGAGATAACTGGACTTCCTCAAAAGAATAGTGGTGTTAAATCTTTCAGTCTGGATGAACATGATTTGTCAATGAGGAGACTTAATGAATATCAAGCACATCTTAGAACCTTGCAGAAGGATAAGGTAATTTACTTGTACACTGATTGTGTCTGTTCTTCGCTCATGCAATGACTCTATACCTTTTACATGAATGTTTTAGTTAATTTTTTTTATTGTATGCGTAAATTTTCTGACTTCTTGATATGTTCACCCAGTCTGACCGTCTTCAAAAGGTTATCGGGTGTGCCAATGAAGTGCATTCTTTATGCGGTGTGCTTGGACTGGATTTTGCAAAGACAGTGATTGAAGTTCATCCCAGTTTGCATGAGCCTGGATCCAAACAAGACACAAACATCAGTGATAACACACTGGATGGCTTGGCATCAGTGATCATGAAATTAAAAACAGAAAAGGAGCTTCGCATCCAAAAGGTAAGTTGAGATTCTCACACTTTTGGTTCTCATTCTTTTCAATGCATCTGTAAAGCATTGTCCATGACATAGTTGCAAGAAACTGTGGAGTCGCTTTTCAAACTCTGGAATTTGATGGATTCAACCAATGAAGAGCGAAGACGCTTTGCAAGAGTTACCTGCATTTGTGAATTAAAGGAGAAGGATATTATAAGTTCTGGTTTGCTCTCAACAGAAACTATCAAGCAGGTATTTCAAGTCCCTTCAGAGCTTACAATATTATTCTGAAAACAATCAGTCCAATTTGAACTCCTCCTTGATAGACAGAAGCAGAAGTTGCGAGGCTCACAAAACTAAAAGCTAGTAGAATGAAAGAACTGGTTTTCAGAAGAAGGTCAGAGTTAGAAGAAATATGCAGAAGGGCACACATTGAACCTGATGTAAGCACCGCACCTGATAAGAATGCAGCATTAATAGATTCTGGTAAGTATCTGTTTTTTTTCACCTTGTCTATCTGTCAAGTGTATTTTATTACCATTTACTTTTATGCAGGTCTTGTGGATTCTTCTGAACTTTTGGCAAACATTGAGACACAAATCATAAAAGCCAAAGAAGAATCTGTAATCAGAACAGATATTATGGACAGGTTCAACAAGTGGTTAGCAGTTTGTGAGGAAGAAAATTGGCTTGAAGACTACAACCAGGTTGTTGTTTTTCCACGATTATGTGATCCTCCTATAAGCTAATTACAATACTAGCTTTACAAGTTAGTTTTTATATTGTTGATGCTTAGTTAGAGATAAAATATGTATGAAATGCAGGATAGTAACAGGTATCATGCTGGAAGAGGTGTGCACTTAAACCTGAAACGTGCCGAGAAGGCACGGTTAGCTGTCATGAAAATTCCAGGTAGCGAATGTTTTAAAATGAATGTTACTTAAATAACTGTTAGCTCAAGTATGCTGAAGCTAACTCACTTATTTTGTTCAGCTATTGTAGACAATCTGATAAGCAAAACATTTGCATGGGAGGATGAAAGAAACACTCCATTCTTGTATGATGGGGTAAGAAGTTCTCCGCATAATTTTCCTTTCGGTACTTGCACGATAACTCTAAACACATGTCCATGATTTCTCAAGGTTCGCCTTGTGTCGATTTTGGAAGATTACAAACTCACTAGACTACAAAAAGAAGAAGAGAAAAGACGGCAACGGGTAAGTGTCACAAATTGACCATTCATCCTTTGAAGTGAATTTTGAGCAACTAATTAACCATTCACCCTTTTGCAGGATCAAAAGAAGTTACAGAATCTGCTACTAACTGAGAAAGAATTGATATATGGATCTAAACCAAGTCCAAAGCGATGCAACAGTTTCAATAGGAAAGCTAGTGGCTACCATGTCAATGGAAGTGAGAATGGATTTACCACTCCCACATCTCGACGGCTTTCTGTTAGTAGTGCAACCCCTGAACTAATCACTCCCCGCTCATATTCCAGTCGGTACAATGGTTACTTCAAGGAGACGAGACGTTTGTCAACTACGCCATTGAACTTTGTTGCTCTGTCGAAAGATGATAACACGTCTTCCTTCACATCTATAAGTGGTTCAGAGCCCGAGTCCCCTTTTGGCTAAAAATGTAAACTACTATTTATTGTGTCTTTAGGTATTGAATTGGTGAGTTGTCTATAGGAGTGATGCAGATTTCTGGACAGCAGCAATTAATCGATAATATTTCGTGGTTATAACTTATAGGAGCTCACTGTAAGGTTATACGAATTACATATTTGTGTTTTGGTTTTGTGAGTTGTAGTGTTCTTGTAATCTTTACTCTTGTTGCTGCCATTCCTGTAAAAAGGTTGATGTTGTAACTTGTGATGATAGGTTGTCAATCAAATGCAGTGTTTGCTTCATTTGTTTTCAGTGATTTTGATGAAAATTGAGATCATATGTTCATTCCTGATGTTATTGTGCTTATAATTGTATGAAATTTCTTGAGAAATGCTGGAAATGACTCACTTGAATGCTGACTTTTTCAATTTGCAGGAGATCTCTCATTGAACTCTGTATCTCTGTTTATGAACATGATTTCTGTCACTTGCTTATAAATCTCCATTCAACCAAAAACAGTAACACATGTTTCCCTTTCTGGTGTTTGTAACAAAGATTATATATATATATATAAAGAGAATCAAAAGCAAATAAGTTTTGAAGATTTTCACTTACACCTATATTGTTGGCATGGGGATTGTGCATTGACAATCAATCGCGTTCATGCCTCTCCCGCTGCTGGTGAGAGCTCTCCTCGAACTAGGACTCAGACTGTTTCTTTGATGGTCATTGAAGCTCTCTTGTGTTTCCCATCACTACTTATCACTATTGCGTTGCCTAATTATTTTTGGCTGTTTTACTTCAATTATTTTGTCGAGCAATATGTATTTACTTGTATATTCCAACTTCTATGCTCCTACGCTTGTATCTTGACGCTAGTTTTTTTATTCTGTCAAGGGTTTCCGGCACAAGAATGGTGAAATTTCTCTATGAAACATTGTAGAAATATTGTAGCAAAATCATTGTAACATGGTTACTGTAGCATATGCGGTCTTCATACGGGCGCAAACTACCCGCATGGCTCTCTGCCAAGTCTGTCTGGTCTCTGTGCGAGCGCCGTTACCCGCACAATCTTGTGCGGGCCTTGTATGGTCTCTATGCGGGGTTGTGACCTCCCTAGGTCAATTATAACCTTTCCAAAGGCAATTTAAACCCTTCTTTAAGATTTAGAATGGACTTATGATCTCTAAAACACATTAAATGCAAGTAATTACTATTTTTGTGTGAAAAACCTTTCAAATCGAGATAAAACCATAGGACTCATTAGAGTTATTTGAAAACCTTTTTTCATTATGTCCACAGAGGGATTACAATATCTTCTTTAAGTATGCCCAATAGCAACAACATTCACAAAGAGTGGTTCAATAACACAAACATCATCATCATTATCATTATCATCGATGGTTAACAAACACCAAGGATAAAAAAAAAAGATCAAACTTAATCAACACTGTTGACACAGCTTTTTTTTTTTTTTTTTTTTAACTTGAGCTTTGAAGACAAACTTTTATTTCATTGTTGATAGCCCACCAAATGGGTTGGACCCAACACATTCTAATACATTTTTAAGGTGGCTTACTCAATTTTTTTTTTAAAAAAAAAACTTATATTAGTTTTTTCTTAAAAACTAAATAAACTAGATTTAATTAAAGAGAAAAATTACAGAAAAGCCACGTTAGTATAGAAGATTACAAAACATGGGGAGAGAAACAAAAATGAGGGTAAACAAACATGATAGATCTTTTTGCATTGAAGGGGAAATAGAGTACAAATGACTAAGTGAGAAAGATAAAACAATACCCTAGGTGATGCTTAGAGAAAAATCACCTTAAGAGACACCGAGGAAAAACAAAATGCCTGTAGGAATTGCTAGCTCCTAAAAGTTGGACATTAACTCTTTAGAATCACTCGCTCCTTAACATCCGATCACTCGTTGCATAACAAATTGCATACTAATTTGATTATTACTTTTAAACACTTCAATAGCTTGTTACTATTTTCTTTCGATTATATATATGTAAATATATACATGCCAAAGACCTTTTGGTCTATTGGTCCTAAGAAGGAGAATTTGAACTTCAACTTCCATATTATAAAGGTACTTGTGTATTGAGGTAGTAGCTTCACTTTTGTATGCATGTCTTGGCACGTGACTTTTCCATGTGTATGTGTGTGTGTATTTATATATAGAGTTGGAAGGCAACAAAAAATTATGGAGCTTTAGACTATGGTTAAAATAGCAAGTTGATTTGTCAATGACATTTTGAAATAATGATATTTCTATTATAATTTTTTTATTTAAATTTTTTTTTTTTTTTTTTTTTAACAAATAAGTGATAAGTGTTTTTCATTTATAAAAAATTATGGATTGCACCAGTGTGGAGTGCAATTACAAACTCAAAAAGCTCCTGCACCCTCACTTTAAATGGGTTTTGGGATTTAATTTTAGGTCTTCCTCGAACATGAGGATTCTAAGCAAGAGACCTATACTAAAGGTCTAAGATTCCGTTGATCCCTTTTTTAAAACTAATTCTTTAACTTTAAAGGTTAAACTAGATCTCCAATTATTTTAATTGGGAATGGATTCTCATTTGGTAACCTTCAATTAGAATTTACTTTGACATGAGAAAAAAAAACCAAACCTCACATATTTATTTATTTATTGAGAAAATTGGATAAACTAGTAATTTATTGAAGTAGAAAATAAAATAGCACAAAATTACAACATAAGATGATACAAAATAGTACATAAAAGACATAAGAATGTAACTAATCAATAAACATAGGATAAAGTGCAATCACCAAAGGTGATGAACTACAAAACCAAACTGATGCAAAAGGAGAAAAGAAGACACGAAAGAGGCATGTAGCTAAGCTGATGAAGTCCTCCATGTAGGAACAAGGCCCTTACTCAAGCTATTACAGGAGTGAATCACTCTGTCAGGGGCAGTGGAAATGATGTGCCGATGTGTTGGACAGTGCTACCACTCAAGAAGTCGAGGGAGTAGCTAAGTGTTTGGATTGAGTCCCTTAGGAAGCGCTGATGCAGATCTCGATCGATCAGCTGAAATCCATAAAATGAGCATCCAAATAATGTTAATAATAATAATTGAGAAAGGAGGAAGTACATAGAACTTGAAAATTCTATTATTTCTTTCAAATAATATGTTTCACAGAATGGATTTCATTATTAAAATAATTGATGGAGGGCTTCTAAGGATGGAATCCAATAGGTCCAAACTTTGAATAAAGATTGAAGAAGAAGTTGTAATCCTAGGGTTTGTTTGAAAAAATCCCAGATAAGCTCAGCTAAAGTGCACTTAAAGAAAATGTGATTTAATGTTTCTGAAACTCTATGATAGAGGGCGCATGCATGTGTGACACAATGGATGTTGCAATTTTTTTTTGGCTAGGTTGTTGAAGGTAGGAATTTTGTTGTCCTAGGCCAATCAACAAAATAAAGTTATTTACTTGTACACCCAACTTTCCAGAAATAATTGTATAAAAAGCTGCAAAGTACTCCATCAATGTAGAATTGGTAGAATGACCGCTTAAAACGACTTGTTGCTCTCGAAGGACTAGGTCTTTTCACATCACGCTAGTTGCTTAAAATATATGGAATGGAAAGCAGGAGAAGCAAGATTAGGGGAAAGAAAACATATATGAATAAGACTTCTAGGAATGGGTTATTCTAGAAAAATCTTTTAATCATAATCTAAAAAGCGGAGTAGTCATTAAAAAAGAAAAGTTAAATGTCTTTTAAACTTTGCCTTCTAAGCCAATTATCATACAATAGTGGGGTAGTAATACCATCCCTCACCACCGGTAACACACAAGCTCTTGTAGAAATTTCTCAGTATATATAAATTAAAATATTAATTAATTTATAAATAAATATTAGATTATTATAAATAAAAGGACAAAGCCAAAATTTAATATTCCCAAGAAAAGCAAAAGAAAGGTAAAAAGGTTCACTAAGCCCACCTCCCAGGCTCTCACTGCACCGGTGAACAATCTTATAGTCACCCCCACTGAGTTGGTGACCCAAAACCTCATCTTCTCTCCTTATCCAGGGGGAACCCAAGATTCAGTAAGGAGCAGCGACTGACTCCTTTTGTACTGAAGCGCAGAGTCTCGTGTAAACCAGAAATAATTAAATTAATAAATCACATTTTATTACTTTTATACCATTTTTTTATTTTTTTAGTATTTATATATTGCAGAAATAAAATCAGATGGATGTGATCACTTTTGGTGTGATCGTGGGCATCATCGTCCTCTTCTTCGTTGTCGTGCTCTTCGCGACCATCGAGGGTGTCTGCTCCCGCTCCTCTTAAGCCCCAACCCTAATCGCCATGCACTCCTTGCACTGGCTGGCGCCGTTGTGCCGCCGCCCTCTTCTCTTTTTCGCCACCGCCGCCGCGGCCGTTGTTCTCTTCTCTGGTTGTCTTTCCTTGGCCCACTCGTGCCCTTTTTCTTCCCAAGACTCAGATTTGGGTCTCCATGAGCACGACCACGATCACCACCATCACCATGACCATCATGAGCATCGTGATGTTGAGATCCGACATCGGAGGAGGCTGCCGGAGGAGGTGGCGGAGGAGCAGGATCTGGAACTCGAGGAATTTGGCCATCATCACCATCACCATCACCATCGCCATCATCACTCTTATGGCGAAGAACTGAATCTTGAGATGACGTCATTGGGTGGGTTGTCTTGGCTTTGATTTGGGATTGGAGTGTGATTGATTTGTGAATGGTCTAATGGGCTATGTAGGCATTTGGGTGCAGTCGATCGGGTGCTCGTTGCTGGTGAGCTTGGCATCGTTAGTATGCCTCGTCTTATTGCCTTTGTTTTTTTGTGAGTTTGATCTTCGATCCATAGCTTTGTTTTTGGTTTTGGTTCACATTGTTTGAAATGTTTACAAATTTTCGTTTCCAATTTTGTAATTGATGCAGTGCAGGGGAAGCCATCGAAGATGGTGGTTGATGCACTGGCTGTGTTCGGGGTAATTCATCCATTTCAATCTTTGCCAAAATATTCATCCATTTCAATCTTTACCAAAATATTAATTCATGAAGTTGCTTGTGTTAGAATCTTCTTGTTTGTTAGAAGTTTGTACTTATTAGTAGGATTTGTGAGTCTTAGATAATGCTCTGTGTTTTAATAGAAGCATTTTTCTTGATGTTACTTCACCTCGGTGTTGAGTGTGTGGAAATCAGAACAAAAGAAATTATTGTTTGCACTTATGTTTTTTTGGATTTATGGAAAGCCCTGTTCTCTTTATATTCAAGCTTTCATTCATGGGTTAAATTTTCGCAAAATTAACCATGCTATGATATCTGGTAGAAAAATGCTTAATTATATCCACATGAATATTCTGCGCAATGCAACATTAAACATTCCTGTGGTGTGATTCCTTGTGCTAGTTTCCAGAAGCACTTCGAACAAAATTTCTGCTTTATCATCATGTATAATAGTATACTAATAATGACCCCTGGCTGTGGTTATTACACTAACAATGGTCACAACATTGTAATGTTAGTTTCCTTTTAATAATGGATTGATAAACGGACAGGGAAGAAGCTTTGTCAAAGGGTGAGAGATTTAGAGGATCATTTGGTATATTGCCTTTGTATGGAGTTATAGGTTGAAACTGCATTGCAGATTATAATTAACTATAGTCATTGGTTGTTTATTAGGATTTGTGTCTTTTTCCTCCCTCTGTTGGTGGAAAGCTATAACTCTTCAGTTGTTTCTTTGTGTTCTTTATGTGGGATAATATGATTATCTTAAATTGAAATACCAATCAAAGAACCTGTTAAAAGATTCTGCATAAATACCGTTTCTCTTTTGGGTGTGCTGTTCTCTCATCCAATAGCATTTTCATACGAGACATGGAGAAAGGATTTTTTTTAACAGTATATTGTCTTCTCTCTATATAGCTCTGCTGTTAGTATATGAGCATTGATTGGTTATTGCTGTGCCATGAACCAAAATGATCTGTTTATCATAAAGAGATTCGTTGTTCCTGACTTGCTTCACCTTAATTGTTATTTGAACAAAAAGATCACAATAAACTTTTGGTAAAAGTTATGTCTTTGTCCGAGTGGGGATGGCATTTCTTTTCTGCATGTCTATAGAGTTTTGAAAAATCTAAACATCTCAGAGATAGATATAGAGGTAGGAATTTGTCAAACGAATCGCGCCTTAACTGTTATTTGAACAAAAAGATCACAATAAACTTTTGGTAAAAGTTATGTCTTAGTCCGAGTGGGGATAACATTTCTCTTCTGCATGTCTATGGAGTTTTGAAAAATCCAAACATCTCAGAGATAGATATAGAGGTAGGAATTTGTCGAACGAACCGCACTCCTTCCTATACGTCAGGAGTCCATTTATCAAAAAAAGTTAACTGTTACATGGTTGGTTGGCCTTGTGGTTCATTTTCTGATTTGCTCCATAGCAGTTAGATACATCAAGAACATTCTTCATAGAGAAGTATTGTTTTTTTTTATGCATTTTTAGGCTTTGAATTCATTTGATTTCATATGCCTTATCTTTAAATGAACCATCAGTTGACTTCAATGCAATTGCAATAAATTAATTTTCTTATATGTGTTCCTATCTATGTCAGTATATCTCAGTGTTTACATATGATTCATCAAATTATGAATTACTCATACCTTGAGTACTCATTATCTGTGAATTTAACTGCATGCGTTGGAGCAGGCAGCCGTATTGAAGGGAATATTTCTTATGATAATATTATTTTCTAATTTCATAAGTGATGAACACCTTTGCTCTAGGAAGATTCTAGGTAAAAGATTTATAATTAAAAAAAATAATTCTAATGTTCTGATCTCCAATCGGAAATATAAACTATAGAATGGTATAGATGGAAATTGCAATTTTCCTTGTTGGTTATATGTCAAGATCAAGCTCAATTGCTGATGTCTATGCCCGGGAGGCATGTTGTGGTAATGGCAAAGAATTTATGGTGGTGATGATTCTTTGAAGTAAATACAATAAATATCTCCTCAAAGCATTCTTTTGTGACTTCATGATTCTGGTAACAGGCTGGTGCAATGCTTGGGGATGCCTTTCTTCATCAATTGCCTCATGCTTTTGGTAAGTCTAATGCATATTTTTGTAATGGGACTGCTTATTTTGTCATATTATTATTATTATTATTATTATTATTATTATTATTTTAAATAGTAGCAAATGCTGGAGACCAAGTTTTTATCTGTAGCATTCTTTTTTAATATTGTAAGTGATAATTACTGATTACCAAAAACATTATAAGTATCATGGAACTATAAAATTGGCAACTTAGCTGAATATTTAAGGAAGAGAAATCTGCTTTAACATTGGAATTTGTGTGAGAAACATCTTCACTTGATATGAAGAGAGTAAACTGTGTTGATATGAATGAATTTATTGCACAGCCAAGAGTGAACTCCAACCTTATTCTAATTTTTCTGTCCTTGCTCCATCAATACATGGAATTGCACAATTGTTTTCTCCCTTATCAGTATAGTATATATGTTTAAAATCATCTAAGCTTACACTCTGCATGTTACCACAATGCCACTAAAGAATCACCACTGGATGATTTTTTTTATTAATTATTTTTTTTTTGAAACTTCAAATGAAACTCTGGATTTTGTTCCTGCAGTAAGCTATCTGTGCTCAAAAAACAGTATGTATAGCATTGGATGTTCAATTAAAGGAGACAGGAATTGGATTTTGTTCTTACAGTAACTTATTGCATTCATGGTCCTTTCTCCTTTAAGGAGATATACAATTCTCGTAGTCAACATGGCGTTCTATCATGCGTGTGATCACCTTTTTTTTGTTGGCTTCTCTTGGAAGAGTTTCCAAGCAGTTGTTTGTAAAATTGTGTAGACCAGTGTTATTCAATTTCCTGACATCAGGCTTTCTTTGCCAAACAATTTAATATTAGATTTACTGGTTGTATATATTATTTGTCCTAATTTTTTATCTTTATAATCTTTCAGGTGGTGAACACTCACATTTGCATGATCATCACTCCATTGACCTGCATGACAATCATGTGGAACAGGGGCATTCACATTCGCATTCTCTAGAAGACCTCTCTGTTGGACTGTCTGTCCTGTGTGAGTACGGAAAATTTATGCATCTGTATGCTTGGACCTATGAATGTGTTACAAGCAAATATCAGCATATATTTAGCTTGTAATTGCCAACGTATAGTTTTTGGCTTTGTTTTTTATATTTGATGCAAACATGCATAAATTACTATTTTAAATGGTGCCGATATTTTTTTATAGGGATCTAAAATAATCAGTAGCCATTAAATTCATGTTACTCTGGCATTTATCATTTCTTTGTTTTATGCTCAATGTGTTATGGTTATTTTTACGGTAGTTGAGAATTCTCTAAAGCCAATAGATCCAACTCATCTTGTTACCAATATTCCAATCTTGCCAGATGTAGATCATTGACTTTGATATATATTCATATAACACTGATAGTTATTATTTCTATCCTTAAGGTTAATCATATATCTGAGCAATAGTATCATCACAGTATATTCTTCTTGCAGCTGGAATTGTGCTTTTTCTTCTGGTTGAGAAACTAGTAAGATATATTGAAGAATTTTCTGGTGAAAGAAAGGGCCTTCATCACCACCACCATAGACGACATCAAAAAGTGAAGCATGGTGACAATGATCAAGGTGATAGTGCAAATATAGAGGATAATGATATGAAGGAAAATGGCAAATTAGACACAACATCAAAAAAGAAGCTTGTAGATGGCCAATGGGATTATAACATGAGTGACAAGAGCAATGAACATGAAACCCAGCTTCGCAAGGTATTGTCTAAAATAGCCTTCATGATATCATTATCTATTCTGGCTATGACTTCTTAGTGCCTTGAGCATTCCCATGATGCTCATTGTCTTCATATATTTTTGTTGCACTTTATTTGATTTATTGTTCAAGACATTTTCTATTTATTAACCAACAATCATCCGCATCATTTGAAACAGTATGTGCTTGACTTTTTTTTAATTTAAATTTGTTCAAATTTTCAATGCTGCCATCATATTCTCTTATTGCCTGCAAAGTCTTTGTTAGCGAATGTAGCCGTTTGGATATGATGGTTCTCTTTGATATTATTTGTGTTTTATATCTCATCTAGGAGTTACAGGTATTTAATTTTGGTCAGAGACAAGCACCCAAAGCAACAGCCTTTGACTATTGACAAAAAACTAGTGTCTAGACCTTGTAGTGCAGCATGCAAGTTTTTGATATATAAAAATGGCATGATCGCTCGAAAGTAGCTTTTGACTTGAAGCAAACACTGTACAGTTAAATTTTGTAGCCTCTACTAGATTGTTGCTAGGTTATTATAGGAAAAGACTAATGCTTTTTGTAATTTCAAGAATTACATAGTATTGTGCTAGTTCGAATATCAACTTCTAAAAAGCACTGCATCCACACCTGAAGGTTGGGTTTGAACTGGAAAGTAAAAATAGGAAAGCTCAAGATTTACTGGGAATCTATCATATCTGCATTTTCCTTTTGTGTAATTCAACTACAATAAGATGGAGAACAGAGTGGACGGTGAATTGGGCTTACTATTTTCTTATGGTATCATCTTCAATGTAGCCCATTTGTCGATTTTTGCTTCGTTGTTATTTGTTTTGGCTAAGTTAAGGTTCTTCCACAAACAAGTAATCTGAATGAAAGCAATTCTTAGTTGGTTGACATACAAAACTCTTGAAGGTGACATTAAGTTGCAAGTAATTAGAAATATCATGTTACTAGGTTGCCTGCAGCAAGTGTTGCTACAACTCACTTTACTCAGTTTTCTTAGGTAGACATGAATTACAATAGCTCCAATTTCATGTTTAGCTGCAAGTAAGTTGGTGGACTCAAGTTACTTCTTTACATTGGTGAGGTAAGACTTTCTTAGTATTGACCAATATTTGTAGTTTTGTGCTTGTAATAATATTCTTAATATTTCAATATAGCTAAAGTTAACTTTATTGATTTAGTTCTGTACACTTATTGTCATTTTGAGCATTATTTGATTTAGTTGGTGCAAGTGAATTTGTTACATTATGTTATATCAAGCCACATGGTCACGGCCAACTGATGAAATGGAAAACAGTGAATCTTCTGTCAATGCTGCTTTCTTTCGCTAGTCATGTGCAACTAGGAAGCTCTAAGTTGAAGTCAAATTGTACTATAGAAGTTTGCTGTGAATGCATCTGGTTTTTGTCAAACTTGTGCCACACATGTTAAAACAAAGCAACCTTAATCACAGAAATCCTTCTTCTCAAATAAATCATCTGAAGTTATTCAAAATGTTTCTTATGGATCCTTATGCAGCGAACTACACCTGGTAATGCCACTGATGCTGAATATTCAGATGCCGATTGTCATCCTGTAACAGAAAATCTATCATTAAAGGAGAAAGCTTCTTCCTCTTCAGCATCAAACTTGGTGTTTGGTTATTTGAATCTCTTTTCTGATGGTGTTGTGAGTTCTATTTATTATTCTCAATTGAAATTAATTTGAAGGATATAATTCGTGATCTAGATTAATGATATTAATTTGTCAGCTAAAAACATCACTAAAGAATTTTTTATTAACAATGAATTTTGCAGCACAACTTTACTGATGGAATGGCCTTGGGAAGTGCTTTTCTGCTTTATGGTTCTGTAGGAGGATGGTCACGAACTTTGTTTCTTCTTGCACATGAACTTCCTCAAGAGGTTTCTCTCTTGAAAGCTTTATACGTAGTAAAATTACTGTAGTGCTATGGTGCAATCCTTTGGGGTTGCCAAGAATGGAATTATGTCCTAGTTTTTGTGTCCTTAAATAGTAGATTTTGTTGTCCATGTAAGAGACATGCTACTGTAGTGATAGAAATCAAAATTGACTCAGCTTGATTTGTATGTTTGTACAAGTTAGATTTTTGTAAGGATTTTGCTTATATCAACTTAGATCTAGGTGGTAGGATTATAACTACCTGTTGGAGAATTGTGATGACATGAATCTCTTTTTTCCCCCATTTAAGACTTGGATTTGTGAAATTCATTACATTCTTTGAAACATGTGCTTGAGGATATTGGTTGATGACAGCTTGCTCTTTGTTAATTACTGATATGATAAATACGTTGACAGCTTGCTCTTTGTTAAATACTGATATGATGAATACGTTGTAAATTACAAATATTCATGATGATGATGAACATACCATCCCATTTTATAATGACCATTTTTATTAATCACAGTTACAAGAATTTGTTAATGTGAAGCTTTGTTAGAGATCCTATTTAAGTCTTGAACCTAATTGAGTGCTGATACATTATGACAGATTGGTGACTTTGGAATCTTGGTGCGCTCAGGGTTCACAGTATCAAAAGCTCTCTTCTTCAACTTCCTTTCGGCCTTAATGGCACTGGCTGGAACTGCATTGGTTAGACCACACTTTTTCTTACTTTTAATTTAGTATTACTCATTGTACTTTCATGCCAAACCAATGCTGTGAATGAGACCTTCTCTTGCAGGCTCTCATTTTAGGAAAAGATCCTGGGCAGTCTTCTCTAATTGAGGTAAACCATGTTTTTCTTTTGAATCATATGCCCTCCTTATCACCTCCATTCTATACTAAGAGTTTTAGTGACTCTTCAGGGTTTTACTGCCGGTGGTTTTATATACATAGCAGTCGCTGGAGTCCTTCCAGAAATGAACACAGGGAGCACGACATTGAAGAGCACCTTAATTCAGTTAACAGCGCTGGTTCTAGGAATGGCTGTTGCCCTTTGTATTTCTCTTGTTGAATGAGCGTTTCACATGGAATTGTCGATTCGTGTACGTCCATTATTGTAATCCAGTTGCTTACAGAATGTTAGTCAGTTAAGGTTGAACATGCTCATCAGGAAAGTATCAAAATGAAATGAGTTGTCATATCACTGGCTCTCAAGTGCTTTTCTCTAGACAGGAGAAAACCCATTGATGCATTGGTCTGATTAGATGAAGTGAAGCCGGGAGTTAGTTTTTCTTTTCATGCCATACTCGCATGCAATTATCAGCGCTGCTTAAGGAGATTGATATATATTTACAGGTGGAGCAGATATGTCTTTGAGTTGTAGAAGAACACTTGTAAAAATTAGAATCTCTATGTTTTAAAATGTCCAAGTTGTAGACTTTTGGATGGAGCATGCCTGACTATCGAATTACTTGAACAGATGACGAAGGGCATGTCAGGAAGATGCAAGGAAATTTGTCAGAAGAGATTAGAGCGGGATGGCATGAACGCTGAGTGTCATCTTGGGGGACCTTGTTGATTGTGTATTGTTTATTCACTCTTTAGTAGGGAGGGTTTTATGTGAATGGAAGTTATCAGTTTTTACTAAATGCTAGTAATTTAAAGGTGTTTTTCTTTTCTCTTGGACTTATTGTTGTTAATTAACTGTGTGCTAAAAGATTTAACTACCGTTAGACCTTTACTCAAACCACATGAAATTGTGATTTACAGATTTACTGCCTGTTTGGTTTAAGCATATTTCCTGGATGGGTGTTTACGATGCTCATATAGGTGGTGTTTGGTTCATTAATTTAACAAAAATTGATTACAATTTTTTTTTAAATTATCAAAATTTATTTGTAATTTAAGACATGTAAATTTTAATTTATAATTTGAAAATAAAAAATAAAAAAAATTAAACAATGTTCTATGGTTTTAATTGCTATGTTTTAATTTATTTTTAAGTAATTATTATAATGTATTAATTAGCATGACAAAAAAAATCATTTTATGCAAATGTCAACAAAAGAAGCTTATGTATTTCTATCTTTTCATTCATGCAAACTAAACACCCAATTTCATCCATTTTTTTCATATCCCCGTTCAAGAGATGGACTATCCAAAATCAAACATTGTTTAATATTTTATTTGTAATTTATTCTGACATGTTATAACATATTTTATTAAGCTTAAAAAAATAAAACATTCTCGTCTTCCCCTCCTTCCATGCTTTGTATAACATTACTTTATTTATCTTGCTAATTTAATATATAATATATTTTAATTATTGAAAAAAAATCTCCAAGTTAGCTCCATACATGTATAACACTCTATTTTGTCATTATTTGTATATAATTTAAAAAATATTAATTAAATTATTTAGTAAAATTTCCTAAATTTTATTTAAAAAAAATAAATTAATACTTAAGTTTGTTATGCAATATACGATATACTGTACGCACAGGGAAGTTATATTTAAAAGTGGCGACTTTCATAGAAAGTGAAAACTTATTTCTCAGCGGGCGTCTTCGTTTTCATAGAAGAAGGAGAAGAAGAAGAAGCGAAGCAGAGGAAATGGCGGAGAAGCTCACAGACAAGCAGATCGCCGAGTTCAAGGAGGCCTTCAAGCTCTTCGACATGGACGGCGATGGTGTACCTTGCTTCTCCTTCTTCTCCTTCATTCTGCTTCTTTGATGACCTGCTTCATTGATGGTTTCTTTCTTAAGTCGTTGATTTCAGCGTTGTTGTTTGCTTTTAGGGTTCTTGGAGAACCTCGATCTGATTCGATGCTCTCTTGCAGCGTTCTTTCTTTATGGATGCCTTTGTTCTGGTTAAGAATCTCTGTTCTGAAGATGGAGATGTTGTTATATAGCTCATTTCATCTTCATACCTAGTTTTTAATCAAGAATACTTTATGAGAAAACCCTTATGGTAATTCTAGCAATCGCTTCCATTTTGATGCATCTTCTGCATGTAACTGCTTTAATTCCATCAAGAAGGTGTCAAAAAGTCCTTAGGAAATTAAATGCCATGAACGTGATATGCTTGGATGATGACAATGTATTGCCGCTAAACCCTTGCCAATTTAAATTGCTACAAGTGATGTTGATGAATGTGACCGATGGAATTGAGCAACAACAATTGAATGATGGAATGAACTGTCTATGGATTATTTCTAGTTTTATTACTATTCACTTACTACGTCTGTACTTTATCGCAGGTGCGATTCTTAATGTGCTTGCTTTTGTTCTTGACTTTTAGGCTGCATAACTGCCCAAGAATTAGGTACTGTGTTGAGATCCTTGGGTCAAAATCCGACTGAAGCGGAACTAAAGGCAATGATTGATGAAGTTGATGCTGATTTAAATGGAGCTGTTGATTTCTCTGAGTTCTTGAATCTGATGGCACACAAAATGGAAGTATGTCTTCTTTCAACTGACTCATATCATAACTTAATGATCTTGTATTTCATGTGTTTTGTCCTTGATATCATGGTATGCTATTCTCTTCTTTCACCTTTTTTATAGGTGAATGTGTTTCTTAGGCTCACTTGTATTTGGGCATTGTCATTTGTAAGCTTTGGATCTCTGATGAATATTTGCTGAATGATTTCTAGAAGGGTCCAGGTGCCCCATACTGGTGACTTGTAGAGATTGTTCAAGCTATTTCTTAAATCTGACTAGGAAAAAGCTCCTTCGTTGATCTGCTTGGTATCAGATGGCTTTAGAATGTCTGAAAAATTGTAATACATGGATTAGTCAATTGATAAGCTTGAAATAACTAACCAAGACTAAGAGTGGAATCTTCTGAAGTTGGATGGTTTATATTTTATTTTGTTTATCCTACATATTGTAAGTACCCCTTATAATGTGATCACCTAGTTTGGCAAGAAGTCTGACTCTGGAGAACATTTTGTATATTTATTCATGCTTCTTCAAAATTTATAACTTACCATTTACTTTTATAATGGAGAAGGTCATCTCTAATATTATATGCATTCGATCTCAATGATCTCAGGTGGGCGTATTTTGTCATCCCCCATTCCATGAACCTGGAGACCACTTAAGACCGATAGAGATCAAACAATTTGTGTTAGAGATCTATAAATAGGAGCTCCTTTTCTGGTTTTCTCATTAGCTGACTAAGAATGACTTGTACTTCATGTTTACGATTAATTTAACATAGTCAAATTATTTGCTCCTAAATTGCTTCCTTATTTTTTCTGTTTTCTTCATGAGAACTAACAAGCAAGTAATACAGACTTTGTTGTATTTGTTTGTTCTGATGAAATCTATATATGCATTTTCGAAGGATGCTGATTCTGAGAAGGAACTGAGGGAAGCTTTTAAGGTTTTTGACAAAGACCAAAATGGTTTAATTTCTGCTGATGAGGTAAATCCATTGCTTATTCTTTCTCTCATTAATGGTGTTGAGAGAATTATATTTGCATGCACCTCCCACGCATTGTTTAATTGCAGTGAAGCACTTCAAATTAGTCAGTTACATACTCTTTTGTTGATATTTTTTCCTATCAAAAGCAATAATTAATCGTGCTCAAAGTCAAACATGGTTTAATTAGTGCAAGAAAAACACAAACAGAACAATTTTGCTCCCATTTCATCAATAAAAGACCTCTTATTCTCAATTTGCCCATCATTGTTGGGCTGTCAGTGAACTAAACAAAGTTCAAAATTCATCATCCTTTCAATGGCAAACATAGTGAATATAAAATAAGGAAGTCAGCCATTTTAGATGTCAGCCATTTGTCTAATGGGACAAAGGGTATGTTTGATGTAACAGTTTGTAGTAAGGTGTTATAGATATTAGCCAAATCTCAATTTAAGTCTAATTCAAGGATTATTTTAACACCTGAGAAAAATCTTTTGCACTTAGCTATCTTAAACAATAATTTCCAGAATCCCATAAACTTTATGTTTACTAGTTTATGCTTGCCACCATTCTCATTATATCAACCACTATTTCCACATTAGATGTTTAACTTGAACATTAGTTTTTATAGCACTACCCTTGTTTCATATGTTGCAACTGATAAGCAGCTCCGTTCTGTGATGGCCAATCTGGGTGAAAAATTGACTGACGAGGAGGTGGATGAGATGATAAGAGAAGCAGATATTGATGGTGATGGCCAGGTGAACTATGAAGAGTTTGTGAGGATAATGTTGGCCAGGTAACCTACTGGTCGTATGCCTACTTTTCTGAACATGTGAGCTTGGAAACATTCTTGATCATAGTAAAATTAGTAATTAGAACCAATACCTTTGGTGTTACTCTTAAGGAAGTAATCTATACTAGTGTTCTCATCTCAACTATACATCTCTTTCAGTCGTGGATTTTGTCTCTCTAGTTGTAGATAGTTTTTTTATCCAAGATTCGTCGATGATGTGCATTGGAGGATTCTCTTTAGCTTGTTTACTAGACCCTTACAGAGAGTTACAAGAAAAGGTTGTATTCTTTTTTGCCAGAAGTGTGCAGTTCTTCTATAATTGTACTTCTCTTTTTCATGCCCTTGCTTGAGACAATATTGGTGACAATCATATAGTTTGCTTAATTTTTTTTTGGAATGGCTATAATCTAAATGAGTTAGATGCAATGCTTATCAAAATTGCTGGTAAATATTGTTAATGATTGTCAGGTTTGTCATAAGAGCTGAGTCATATGTGATAAGCCAAGTTAATTTGTCTGTAGCGATAACTTAGTCGGTTTGTGTTGATTATAAATGAATTTACTTAATAACCAAATGTTCAAGAGTTTTAGATGGAATTTAATTATTCTCCACTAATTATTCAAGAGCTTCAAATCAATTAAGAAATCACTTTAAAATAATTATTGTGGAGATTAATAGTTAAATTATAGCGGATGTTAATAGTTAACTAACCTAACAAAAGTGGCATTAAACTCACTTAAAAAGTGTTGTCTTATTTCTTTTTATGCATATACTTGTAAATAATAAATTTTATTTATTTTCCAATAATTGATTGTTCTGTTCGTAGTTATACAATTAACTATATAGCAATCGGTCCCATGATTATATAAAATAATTTTCTTTGTTTTCATATAAACTTGAGTTGTCAACCACCCAGGTTTATTTATATATCTATATTTATATTTATATACACTGGAGTGGCAATTCTAGTCCGGTCTTTGTGGCTTTCTTGCACTGATAGCTTGGACTAAATGAAATCTGTTCACATTTTATATATATATAATTTATTCCATGGCTTGAGATTTGAGTTTGTTACATTATATTGTCACTTGTCAACAAACTCACCTTTCTATCAGGCCTCTGGGTTCTTTTCTTCAAAAAAAACAAACTTACCTTTCCCTCTCAATCCATCATTTAATTGATGGGATGTTAAAACATAATTCCTAACAATGTTTTCAATATATAAATCTTCCATTAGATTCTCTACTACATAGACTAGATTGCACTCTTATCTCAAATGTCCAGTCTCTCTTCCCACTTATCAAAAAATAAAAAAATAATAAAATAATAAAATAATAAAATAATAAAATAATAAAATAATAAAATAAAAAAATAAAAAAATAAAAAAATAATAAAAATCTGTTTGATTGTGAAACTCATGAAAATGCTCCGCCTATCTACTTGACTTATAAATATTGGATTATTTTTATGATGTTGAAAACTTAAAATTATTTGTTCCCGACAAATCAAGGTATGAGTATGCACAAATAAAAATTAATACTTCAATTTACTTGCGTCCTCACTCTATGTGAGTTAAAATTAAAAAATTTTTTGACAAAAATATGAGCATTTTACACGATAGACGAAATGTCAATAAGTCATTAGTTATTTTCACACGTTTATCAATAAAAGCACTTAAATTTTTAATATAAAATCAATCAAAAAAAAATATCATGATGATCAAAACCACCCTAGTATATAACAATGTTGAATGAATGTTGCAAAAAAAGATTGTAAAATAAAAATTAAAAATTTGCAGATATTTTTAATTATTTATAATTAAATGCATATTGAGTATATCACTATTCTTAATTCATAAGTTTTTAGGAGGCACTAATGCTTTTTGCCCTTAATATATATATATATTTGCTATTAATATTATATTAGAATAGTATAAAAGCATTAATTTTTATAATTTTAGCTATGTGCAAATAAATACAATTTAAAGGTCAAATGACTGAATAAGACTATCTGGAAAGATAATAAATATAAAAAATAAAATAAAAAAATTTCTTTAATCATAATAACCACTTTTTCACTCAATTCTTTCTTTTCGTTCTTTCCAACGACCTTTTAAAAGTCAACAAAGATACCATCTCGCCACGTCACCATCCTCTGTGTTGGCTGTTCGAACCCTAACAGCGGATCCATATCCCTTCACGTCCCGAAACCTCCATCACTTGCACGTGCCACGTCATCAATCGGATCTGTTCACAGCCTGTCTGCTGCTCAAGATCTGGACCGTCCAATACGCTCGACGCGAGGCGGAGAGGTCTCGATCGTAATAAGAGCAAAGGACTAGGGGTGATAGTGGAATTGCAAAGGAAAGGAGAAGAGGGTTGTGCGGAATTGAATGTGAATGGGACTTAAGGCACCAAACTCCGCCCGACGGCCTTAAAAGTAGGACGAGTTATGACCCATCTTTCGTACGGTCTCCTCCAAGAAAGCGACCCTTTTTTTTTTAAAAAAAAAAAAATGTTTAAATTTTAAAAATAAAATAAAATAACCTCTCATTTCTTCCCCGACTTCCCAACCTTTTCCAACCTCCTAAAATATTTCTCCCACCATTTTACAAATAAAACCTTTCAAAAAAAATAAAATAAAATATCGCATGTACTTTTACACTTTTACCCAATATATTGTTTTTATTTTTATTTTTAAATATAAAAAAAATCATGTACCATACAGGAGCTTAAACAATTTTTTATAAATACTATACTCCTTCACCCTACGTGACAGAGATTCAATCACTGATATTCATTTGTGTACAAAGAACCAAATGTAAAATAGATTAAAATGTCATTGTTTTCTTTATTTCTGTCGTTATATTTTTTTTTTTTAAATAACTGATATATGATTATAGCAACTATTTTATTTTTCTAACTAGTATTTCAATGTGTAAATTTATCTCTAAAGATGATTTTTGTTATTTTAAATTATATTGTTTATTTTTATAAAATACTGTAAATTGTATTTTCCTCAAGTGAATAATGAAGTTATTTGTAAAAATCCATTTTTTTAAATAAACTATAAAATGTGATGCTTTATATTTTAATACATAGACCATGACCAATATTTTATTTTTTTTAAAAAAATCACAACATGCAAAGCAAGCTTAGCCTTACCTTAACTTCACATTTTTGGTTTTTGAAACAAACTTTACCTAATGAGACCCTAATTATTAGTTGACCAAAACTTTTAATTAAAATATTAATAAAAAAATATACAATACGTACATGTCATCCTCTTATTTACATCTATTTATCAAAACAAAGAATAAATCTCAGTAGAAAACTTTTTATATACAATGAGAAATTAAATTTAGCTATAATGAATTATAATAAGATTAAAAACGTTTCACATGAGCAAACAAGACTGTTCATAACGGTGTGCAAGTAATTACCCACTTTCACAAGTTATGCAAATGTTTTTTCTTATTTTAAATAATTTTCAACTGAAATTATACAATTAAATCATGGAGATAAAAACAAAATTTTTCATACTATAGGCAATAAATTATATAGTTGGTACGTATTCAATTTCATTTTTAAATAAAAACTTTTCCATTTGAAATCAATAAAATTAATTGGTGGGAGAGGAAAAAAAGTATCCATATTATATGTAATAAATTACATGGGAAATGGATAAGACAACCCTTGAACAGCCCTCAAAAGTTTGCATATTCACAAAAAATCCCTCATAATTTGGATATCCACAGAAAGTCTTTTTTTTTTTTAGGGTTTCCTTCCATCTCCGTTCCCATGTAGAATGACACCATTAAAAACCATGTGAAGTGATAGTTATACCCCTCCACTCACTCACAGAGTGATGCGTTTCCGAAGTAGTAATGTGAATGCATTTATTGCAGGTAGCTGTCTTTTATTTTAGAACAAAGGTAGTGAATGTGAATGGATTTATTACAGCTAAATATTTTTTTATTCCAGAACAACAACAAGAAAAAATAACGGTCGCTGGGTGAAAACCTAACGATGTAAATGGAAACAACCAATAGTAAACGTGAACTTTCCAATTTAAGCGGAAATAATCAATAGTAAGCGGAAACTCTGCAGTGTAAGCGGAAACATACAATACTAAACAGGAACTCGAGAACTCTTCATGTAAGTCGAAATATATAATACTAAGCGGGAACTCTCCAGTGTAAGTTGAAACACACAACACTAAATGGAAACTCTTCAATCTAAGCGGAAACATACAATACTAAATGGAAACTCTCCAATCTAAACAGAAACTCTCTAGCGTAAGTGGAAACATACAATACTAAACGGGAACTCTCCAGTGTAAGTGGAAACACACAACACTAAATGGAAACTCTTCAATCTAAGCGGAAACATACAATACTAAATGGAAACTCTCCAATCTAAACAGAAACTCTCTAGCATAAGTGGAAACATACAATACTAAACGGGAACTCTCCAGTGTAAGTGGAAACATACAATACTAAACGGAAACTCTAAAATCTAAGCGGAAACATACAATTCTAAACGGAAACTCTCCAATATAAGCAGAAACATATAATACTAAACGGAAACTATGAAATCTAAGCAGAAACATACAATACTAAACGGAAACTATGAAATCTAAGCGGAAACATACAATACTAAACGGAAACTCTCCAATCTAAGCAGAAACATATAATTATAAACAGAAACTCTCCAATCTAAGCGGAAACATACAATACTAAATAGAAACTCTCCAATCTAATAAGAAACATACAATAATAAACAGAACTCTTCAAATCTAAGTGCAAATATATAATACTAAACGGAAACTCTCTGATCTAAGTGGAAACATACAATAATAAATTGAAACTCTCCGATTTAAGTGGAAACATACAATACTTAATAGAAACTCTGCAGTGTAAGTCAAAATATACAATATTAAACGGGAACTTTCCAGTGTAAGTGGAAACATACAATACTAAACGGAAACTCTCTAATCTAAGCGGAAACATATAATACTAAACGAGAACTCTCTAATGTAAGTCAAAACATACAATACTAAATGGGAACTCTCCAGCGTAAGTGAAAACATATAATACTAAACGGGAACTCTCCAGTGTAAGTGAAAACATATAATACTAAACGGGAACTCTCCAGTGTAAGTGAAAACAAACAATACTAAACGGGAGAGTTTCAGTTTAGTATTGTATGTTTCCGCTTATATTGGAGAATTTCCGTTTATTATTGTATGTTTCTGCTTAGATTGTAGAGTTTCCGTTTAGTATTGTATGTTTCCGCTTAAATTGGAGACTCTCTGTTTAGTATTGTATGTTTTCGTTTAGATTTTAAAGTTTTCGTTTAGTATTGTATGTTTCCACTTACACTGAAGAATTTTCATTTAGTATTGTATCATAAGCAAAGATATGATATTTACGATAGTAAAGAGGAACCCGGGGCCGCATCCACTACATCCACCGCATCCTCAGTTGTGTCAACAAAAATATCTATGGCTGAGCAATTGAACATATGGTGAACATGGGACATTTGTTGAAAATCAACCTTGGAGTCAATATGGCAGATCGTTTGTTGTGCATCCGGCGTAACAAACATCACCCTAACACTAGAAATTTTAAGATTCCATCTCTCACAAAAAATAAACATTTTTTCACCACACCCTTAAATGATATATTTGGTAGTAACTCGCCCACTGATAGAAGACAAACTTATCCTCTGTTGATGCATGACAGAAGGGAACAAAAGAATTTCTAAAAGATGAAGAAGAAAAAGAAGAGAGGATCTCATTTAAATTACATAGAATGCATGATTGCTAAGTGAAAAGCTACGTGAAAAGTCCGATTTTTTTTTTCAGCCTTATGTTTTTTCAAATTGTGATAAGGTAGGCCGTGTCTTTTCCCACTAAAACCAAGGGCAAAGTTGATATTATGCAAAAATGCTGCTAACGGAGTTGGATTGTCAATGAGAAGATAATTTAAAAAAAAATAAATTCAAATGTCAGATAGACTCATCGGGATATTTTGAAACTTATAGGACTAATAATTCAATTTTTTTTTATTAAAAAACTTTTCATTTGAAATGATTATAATTAATTTAAATCCTAGATTAAATAAATATATATATAAGAAAGAGTCAAGAAATAATATTTAATTGCAAGTCCCATCAATTTAAATTTATCCACATGAAACTGCCCAAACACATCATAGAGAACCGCACTAATTGCATGAAATTGCAACCCCATCCAATCTCATTCAAGCATTGTTGAAAAGTAACTCAAACTTTTCATTTTTAGAAAGTTATCATCAAAACAATTTAAATAAATCAATAAATATATTTTTTTTAAAAAAAAAAAACAGAAAGACCAAGTTGTAACCTTTGGATAGGAAAAAATTATTTGTGGAATTTTTTAAATATGGAATTAAGGATGCTGGCGCCTATTTCCAAAAACACCCACTTCGGAACAAAACCAACAACAAGTTGTTAAGAAGTTTGTGGAGATTGATTGGGAGAATGAGGGATAGAAATGGAAAAAGGGTTGACTATGGTTCTTGAATTATGATTTAGAAATCTCTCAAAAAAATCCCAAACAAATAACTAAATTCTCTCACAAGGGTCGCTGTCAAGCAAGTTATTTAGAATGCGTGTTCCCGAAATGCCCATCTTTGGGAGTGGAAAGATTGGGTGCTTTATTCCCATTATGACCCTACCCAAATTTAGGCATATAAAAAACTTTCACGGGATGCTGACTCCGTTTTGCCGGGCTTCGGGGGAACTCTAACAATAGGGGTATTTTAGTCATTCACAGTTTCGAAGTCCGGACTGGGGTCACTGTTGAGGTATGGTTACCTCCCTCACCTCAAAATATTTCCATTTTTCATGAATATTTGTTTGAAATTCAAGGCTGTGTTTTATTAAAAACAAAATTAAAAATGGAATTAGATCCTCGCATTCATAATAATAATAATAATAATAATAATAATATCCGAAATCTGTATTTCTTGTTTCTCTTAACTAAAAAATAGAGTTATAAAACAAAAAACATGAGTGCTAGGATAACTCATAAGTTTACAAGTACTTCACATTCGGAGAAAACTCTAATTAGAATATCTCAACTCACAAAATATATAGTAAAAAAGAAACAAAGATTTTTTTTTTCTATAATTGTATAATAAAGAGATTTATTTTTAAAAAGCCTTCAAACTATTGTAATTAGTATATATATGTACTAATCTATTCTTTAATATCTCTTAAATGAGGGGTTGTTTGTCCCTATTTATGGTTTGGCCATATTTTCTAATATATATTAGATATTTGAAGATACAACTCAAAACAACCAAAAAAAATATAAATAATGTTTAAAAAAATTTAAAAAAATTTATAAAAACAATCTATAATAATAAAAATATAAAGAAATTACCCACATTCAACAATTTTATATACTAAAATACCATTATAATAAGAGAGTTATGTTTCATTTTCCTTCCAAACACAAGTAAAATTAAGAGCTCAAACTCCTTCCAACTCATTGATTGAGGATTTATAATTTGTGGAGTCCTATGGGTCATATTTCAATGAAAATGTTTAGAGATAACCATTTAAGAAACTTAATGGAACTAATAAAGCATGTTTACATGCTAGTTATCACATTGTTTGATAGGATCCATCAATAAGTGAAGGTTTTTTTTTATATATAAATACTGCAATATAATTCAGATATACACACAAAATGGGAAGTAATCATCGAGTTTATATATTCTCATTCGAAGATACAAGATTTAGACAGTAAAATTCACCCATAACAAAGGCTCATTATCATTATAAAATATAGAAGGATTTGAATTCATGGCTTTTAAATCTCTACCCCAATAATTTCAGCAGTGGAGTTAATATCCATGGGCTATTTACCCTTTGACTTAACTTAATCTTTTTCATTTCATCTTGTAATCACATTCGTTTATAGAATCCATCAAAAAATCTATATACATTAAAAAAATCTATTATTCCGATGAATATATTTGTTTGGTTGTCTAGATGCTGAGCAATTGTTTTACTTTTCTTTATTTTACTTTAATTTATTTTATTTTATGTTTTTCAGAATGTGAACAAAACATTCATACATATCAAAACTTCAATTATTTTTTTTTAAAAAAAAGGAAAAACTCTCAATTGTCCGGTGGAAATTAATCGCACTATTCCTCACTTGCTATGATGATGCATGAGTGATTAAAATTCATTAAAAGTTTGTATGTAAATTAATTTTCAGTCCATCCAATGAGTTAAAACATGAATATTTCTCTCTTCTTCTGGATCGAGCTGAAATTATTAATATACAAACAACCTGAGAATATAAAACTTTGTAGGAGGTGCTAATTTTAGTGTAAGTGGAGAAAAAGTGGGGGAAAGTGGACGGACTCTCTATTTTTTATATTGTTTTCTTCTGAAGTGGGGAAGTGGCCATTTTCCCACTTTAGACTGAAGTAGGTTTTAAGTTAAAATCAATTTCGGTATTTTTTACACCGAAATTGAGGAAGTGAGTTCTTTATAAAGTCCATTTCCAAAGACTCTTCAGAAATGACACTGTTTACACTTTACATTGAAATAAATATAAGTGGGAAAATGAGCATTTTATGAAAGAGACACTTTTTGCAAAATGAACACACACTTCCTCTACTTCTTGACTTCCTCCCACAAGAAGTGGGGGAAGTGACACTTCTTTGAAGTGGTGGAAGTGATATGACTTCCGCCACTTCTTGTGTTCATTTTCCAGGAACTTTTTCATGAAGTGTTCATTTTTTCACTTCTGGTGTTCATTTTGGTATAAGTGGTGTAACTTTTGAATGGTCTTTGGAAGTGGAGGAAGTGAGCTCACTTCCCTCACTTCGGTGAAAAAAAATATCAAGGTGGGTTTTAACTAAAATCCACTTCGAAGTGGGGGAAGTGACCACTTCCCCATTTCGAAGGAAAAGAACATCATAAGTGGAGGAAGTCAGTTCACTTCCCTTCACTTCGCCCACTTACGTCTAAATGAACACACCCTTATTTCGGGTAAATGAGGAGAAGTGGGGAGAAGTAGACTGACTTTCTCCACTTCTGATGTTTTTTTTCTCTGAAGTGGGCTTTAGTTAAGCCCATTTTGGTATTTTTTACACCGAAGTGGGGGAAGTGAGTTCTTTATAAAACCCACTTCTCTCATTTCCAAAAACCTTTCAAAAGTGACACTATTTATACTAGAATTAAACACTAGAAGCAAAAAAAAAATAAGAATTTTATGAAAAAAACACTTTCTGTAAAATAAACACAAAATAGGAGAAGTCATATAACTTCCACTATTTTCCAGAAGTGACATTTCTCCAACTTCCTGACTTCCTCCCACTTATACAGAAATAAACCCGCCCTAAAATGAGCCCTCATTAAAATACTGCCCTAATAAAAAAAACTAATTCGTGCATGGTATATTTTCATTAAACATGTATGTTAAAGTAATAATATAATTAAAAGAAGACATAATCAAGATTTGGATAATCAATTAATTCATTGTACCACGTGGCCATTAATACAATCCAAAGGAAAGAAAAAGACAAACTCTTTGCAAAAGGTTTTCCAAACTTCAAGAATTAATATTTCATTTAGCTCATTAATATTTTCTTAATGATATAAGTTAAAAAATCGCACAAGATTATATTTGTAAACTATTCTAGGAAAAGTATTTATTTCAGCTTGTTATTAGTTACACATGATTGTTATTTGTACTTTTATATTCTAAGGAGATGATAAATGGAATTAATTATAGGTATAGATGACCATCATATTTAATAACAAAAAAAAAACAATATATAAGTTTTAATTAAAAAAATGCTTATGTATAATTTGACATTCAATTTTCATGGTAAAAAATAACTTTAAAGCAAATCAACAAAGCAATCACTAATTTCTTAATATATTGTCATCAAGTCCCTTAAAAAGAATATTTATGTTTTTAATAAAGAGACGAATTCAAATTTTAACTCAAGTAAGAGGAGTGTATAAATATATTGAAGTATTAACTATTATGTGATTATGCATATCTAAAACGAAATTTGTTCATATTTTTTTTTAAAAAAATAAAATCAATAAAATACATACCCCACGCACCATAATCAAAATGTTTTTCGAAGTAATTATAAAAGTCAAAAGAGATTTTTTGTTATCACAAATATCCATGAGGCTCCAAGTCATTTTCTCAACTTCAAAGCCATATCAAAACTGCATGTAAACATCAAAAATGTTTTGCTTGTCCTAATATACTTTTTGATCCCTAATTCAAATCAACAAATAGTCGGTATCTTTTGCAAAATCTACCTTTTCAATAACAATATGAACACCCTTTTAAACATGACTCACTAACAATAAATAAAGAGGGCATCGATATCTCTGCATTATATCTATTAAATTATTATTTTACAAGTTACATGCACATATAATTGTATTATTATAGTATAAATAAGAATGTCTTCTCACAAGCTTTATAATATTTTTAATATTATCTACAATGTTGATATCACTAAGTAAAATAAAAACACTTATTACATCGATTAAAAAAAAAATCATATACAAACATAAAAAAATTCAAAAAAAAAAAAATACTTTGTCAAATAATTTACCTACCTACCCCACTAAAAATGATTACCGTTTCATAATGAAAATGAAAAACCTTAGTAATTGGAAAAACCTACCTTAATATTTTTCTAATAATTTATAATGGTGCAATAACAATAGGTTAGAATGATATTGTAACGTCTATGTGAAAAGAATCAAGCTAGAGAAGTTATTTTATAAAATAAAAAAATGTCTCAATTTTGTAGATGCAAACACTTCTAATCCAAGCGATTCACCTATCAACATAGATCATCATACTTTGAGTCTCAAGGAGCCATACAAATATCTTGTGTGACCTTCACAATTATGTTAGGTAATGCTTTCTTTTTGTAAAATTAATCTTTAATCTCTTTCTCAACTATTGGTAGACTCTTTTTGTCTGTTTTTTTTTTTAATTCCTATCTCATTTTGACTATTTAATTGTCTCTTAAATTTTAATTAAACATGATTTAATTCACTATATATAAAACAAAAAAAGAGTATAATAAAATAATTATTAAATTATCAAATTCACTCGGTTGAAATAGTTAGTGGTATTAACATAAGTGTTTTGTATGATTTACACAATAGTAAAAATTTAACTATTTATCATAAAAATTAACTTATAAGTGATATTACATTTCTCACTCATATGTGTCTAAAAAAGAAAAGCGCGAAGCATAAACTGACACTCGCACGTCCCATAGCCAGATGTGTTAGAGACATTAATTCACTCGATAGAGAGTTCACAATAGACAATATATATATATCTATATATATATAAAAAATTAACACTGTAAAAGTAAATTTAGTCCACAGTTGTTATCCCAACCTTGACGAAAACAAACCTCCTCCAGACTTTTGCTATTTCAATGCAACTTCGATCTCATCGTCTCCAAATTAATATATGCGTCAATTATTAAAATATTAAAAAAAAAATGAATGAATAAATAAATTACAAGACACCAAAAGGTCCTATGCGGATTTCTCTCTCACAAAGTAAAGAAAATAAAATCAGCGGTGGTAGTTTGGTGTTGGGGGTTAAATGATGAAACTTGTTTCCCAAATGCGATTCCCCTTCGTAACGTTTCCCATCAAGAAGAGAGAGAGGTGAGCGTAAGAAAGGGAGGTGACGAGAAGCAGCAGATCCCGGGGCAAAAACACTTAAGCAACAGTTCTGGACCGGCCTTAAAGAGTGGAAGCTGTACACGCTCGCCCATTCCATGACGGGGACGAGAGAAACACCACCAAGTTTCTCCTTTCTCTCTCCTTTTCACTTCGATCCCCGAGCTGCTACTCTTTAATTCCTTTCCCTCTTTCTTCTTTTCTCCTCCTACTCCTTTTTATATCAATCACAACAAGAATTATGTTCTTTGCTGCTGGTGGTGGTGTTCATGCAAGCTTCATCATGGAATTATCAAGAAGAAGAAATATCTAGTGTTGTAGAAGAGGTTTTTGTGGTTTTATCCATGGTGGGTTTGGGTTGTTCCAGAGTTTAGAGGAAGAAGATGGATTCGGGGGATGAGCCGGAAGGGTCGGAGGGGCAGCGGAAGAAGAAGCGGTATCACAGACACACGCCTCACCAGATTCAAGAGCTTGAATCGTATGTCTTCTTCTTCTTCTTCTTCTTCTTCTTCTTCTTCGTTCTTGTGTCGGGGAGAAGAAAGCTGAAAATTTTCAGCTTTTTCTGTTGGTCTTTGAGATAAAGATGGGCTATCTCCATTATTTTTTGGCTGCATCTCTTTGGTTTTTTTGAGGCCATATCTTAGTTTTTGGCTGGTTGTGGTTGTCTCTCAGGGTATTCAAGGAGTGCCCACACCCAGATGAGAAGCAAAGGATGCAGCTTAGCAGGGACCTTGGGCTGGAGCCGCGGCAAATCAAGTTCTGGTTCCAGAATCGCAGGACTCAGATGAAGGCATGCATTCCATTATCCCCACCCTCTCCTTCCTCTTCTTTCTTTTTGTTTTTTGTTTTTTTTATGATAAAAGGTAGCACCTTTTTGGCCCCATCGTCCTCCATTCTTCACCCTCTCTCTTTGATTGGTTTCCATGCTTCTGCTAATTGCTTTCCAGGCTCAGCATGAGAGAGCTGACAACTGTGCGCTGCGCTCCGAGAACGACAAGATCCGCTGTGAAAATATCGCCATTCGCGAGGCTCTCAAGAAGGTCATCTGCCCCACATGCGGCGGCCCACCCCTCGGCGAAGACTCTTACTTTGACGAACAGAAGCTTCGAATGGAGAATGCTCGCTTGAAAGAAGAGGTATTTTTATATTTTTGTATCTATACACATATATAGAGAGATAACGAGTTAAAGGATTGAACTTTGTTGTACAGTGGTAGTTAATTTGCTTGTTCTTGCAGCTTGATAGAGTTTCCAGTGTAGCATCCAAGTTTCTAGGAAGGCCCATCACTCAACTTCCACCAGTTCAACCAATACCCATTTCTTCACTAGATTTATCAGTTGGGAGTTATGGTGCTCCTCCAGGCCTTGGTCCTTCGCTTGATCTTGATCTCCTTCCAGGGAGTTCTTCATCTTCCGTTATGCCATTTCCTTTTCCTACTGCTGTTTCTGAACTTGAGAAGCCTATCATGGCTGAGGTGGCCACTAGTGCAATGGAGGAGCTGATAAGGCTTGTTCAGGCTGATGAACCTTTGTGGATGAAGTCTGCTAGTGATGGTAGTGATGTTCTTAATCTTGATACTTACGAGAGGATTTTTCCGAGGCCTGGTCAGCCTTATAAGAGCCCTGATACTCGAATCGAGGCCTCGAGAGATTCAAGTCTGGTGATTATGAATGCTGGCACTCTAGTTGACATGTTCATGGATCCTGTGAGTTCTTATGCCTTTTCTTGCTTCTTGTTCTTCTGATAATGAGGATTCCAAGTGTTTGAAAAATTGAGTTCATTGCAGGCTAAATGGATGGAACTATTTCCTACAATTGTTTCGAAGGCAAGGACTGTGGAAGTGCTTGCTACAGGAGTTGGAGGAACTCGAAGTGGATCGTTGATTTTGGTAATTAGACAACAACACATTGATGAGTTCCTTCTCTTCTTCCTAATCTTTCAAGCCTATTATGACATGTTTATCTTTCAATGTAGATGTATGAAGAACTCCAAGTTCTTTCGCCCGTCGTATCCACACGAGAGTTCTTCTTCCTTCGATACTGTCAGCAAATTGAGCAGGGTTTATGGGTTATAGGCGATGTATCGGTGGACCTGTCGAGAGAGTCTCAGTTTTCATTTTCTGCTCGATCACGAAGGCTTCCTTCTGGATGCTTGATTCAGGAAGTTCCTGATGGATACTCCAAGGTAATGCATTTGTCTAGAGGAGGTTTCTTTTCGTTTCAAATTCATGGTCTTTGTTGAATCTATGAAACACATTGAGATAGGTAACATGGGTGGAACATATGGAGATTGAAGAGAAGACTCCAACTCACAGGCTGTACAGAGACCTTGTGAACAGTGGAGTTGCATTTGGTGCACAGAGATGGCTGGCCACACTGCATAGAATGTGTGAGAGGTTTGCACGGGTAATGGTTACAGGAGCTTCTCCTAGAGACGCCGGGGGAGGTAATACAGGGCAGTGTGATCTCTTAATCTCAGCGTATGGTGGCCCTTCCTTTTATCTAATGTACTGCTATTTTACTGTTACATTCAGTGATTCCCTCACCAGAAGGAAAGCGGAGCATGGTGAAGCTTGCACAGAGAATGGTGAACAACTTCTGCACCAGCATTAGTGCATCGAATGGCCACCGATGGACCACTCTCTCAGGCTTGAATGATGTCGGTGTTCGAGTTACAGTCCACAAAAGCACAGACCCCGGCCAGCCTAATGGCGTCGTTCTCAGCGCTGCAACCTCTATATGGCTACCTGTATCATGTCAGAGGGTCTTCAGTTTCTTCAAAGATGAACGCACTCGATCTCAGGTCTCGATCGGATTTACTGTATTACTGTTCTTTTAACATATAAATCATTCTTCCTCCTCGGGATTTATTCGATTGATATAAGCTTCGCATTTTCCAGTGGGATGTGCTTTCAAATGGCAATTCTGTGCAAGAGGTGGCCCACATTGCAACTGGTTCACATCCTGGGAACTCTATCTCACTTCTAAGAGTAAGCTTCTCCTTCTTAATTGATCATAAATGATGGAATTGTCCATTGCACTTAGTGCCATAATTTGTTTAAAAAAAAAAAAATGGAAACAGGCTCTGAATTCAAGCCAGAACAACATGCTAATACTGCAAGAGAGCTGCACCGATGCATCAGGCTCACTGGTAGTATATGCTCCGGTGGACCTACAAGGCATAAACATAGTGATGAGTGGAGAGGACCCTTCCTACATTCCTCTTCTCCCATCAGGCTTCACCATTCTACCTGATGGCCGGCCGGGGGAGCCTCAACGAGCTCAAACCCGATGAGCTCGTCCTCGGGCGGCTCTCTTATCACTGTTGCATTCCAAATTCTTGTTAGCAGCCTGCCATCGGCCAAGCTGAATTTAGAATCAGTAACAACGGTCAACAACCTCATCAGCACCACAGTGCAGCAAATAAAAGCAGCTTTGAATTGCAGCAGCGTCTGAAGTGTCCTCCTGGAAAGAGACCTGAAAATTTATCGCCCCTCCCCCTTATAACTACAGGCTCAGTGAGCTCTTGAAGTCAGCATTCATGAGTGGACTTTAAGCTGCTTCTTGGTTAGTTGCCACCATGAATGCTACTCATCAAGAACTGCTGCTGATGCCAGACTCATAACAACACCAACAACAACAATAACAACAAGAAGAACATGAAAAAGAAAGAAGAAGAAGAAGAAGAAAAAGAAGAGATTGAAGTTTTTACATGAATCCTGTGACAGTTTACAGAGGGAGTCAAGAACGCACCATAGCTCTCTGACAAAATGCAGCAAGGGTAATGGTTCGGGTATTGACTTCTCTCCATGGATCAATCAATCAACTCCAATTCATCAGTAAACATTTTGTTTCTAGAACAAGTTCAGTGTCTGTCTGTGACTGTGTACATGCATGCATGTTATCTCTTTGTTCTTTTGTAGCATCAAGGAATGCAGTGTTTTGAAGTTCACCATGGATGGTAGATTGAAAGGTTTGGAAGGTTTTAATTGAGCTGTGAGGGGTTTTAATGCAGGATGGGATAGATATCCTGCTGGTTTTGTTCACTTTGGTTTGGAATCTTTCTCCAATGGTCCCCTCACTCTTTTTCGTTTTCTTTTGTATCAAGAGGCCATTCATCACTGCCATAATTCTCAACATTTATTAAGTTTTGGTCTGTTTTACTACTTCTATTGCTTCATTTACCTACCTCCTGTTGGATGTATCTATGCAAGGTGACTAAATTATTGTTAGCCTCTGTAAGACTATAACTCCATAGAATGTAATGAATGTTTATGTTAATGCAGATGGGAATTTCTCTTTCTATATATATCTATATATATATATATATATATATTCTTGAAGAAACAGATAAAGTATGCAGGCATTAAATCAAAGAAGATGCCTTTGTTTGGGGTTATATTTACAAAGTCAGTGACTGCAAAAAAACCCAGGTGAGAGGCTTATGGTCATTTGATGTAACTATGGAGGTTGAAATGCATTGGCCTTTGAAAAAGAAAGAAACTCCATATTTTGAGTCAAGGTAATACTCTTTGTTAGGCGTTGTTATGATTATTTTTTATTGATGATGCGGGGAGGAGATTATTTATTTATTGCAAGAGCTGGAACTTTGTTAGTGTAACCTTATTTAATATAATCAGGTCTTTAGATGGATGTTCAAGTTCCATAGTTTTTATACTACTTAACTTGAAATGGCATTTCCTGGGTAACTCCTTGTGTGGATTTGATTGTGGTTTGATATCTCAGACTTACTAACTCGCTTAGATGTGCTGATGATAAGTTGTTGTTTTGGTTGTCTTATTATACACGGCCCGCAACAAGTGCTACCAGAGGAGACTTGCTAGTTGTGTTAGTTTTGTTTGAGGTAGTGGATTATTAATTTTTTCTTTTTTGTCATCAAGCACACATCCACAAAAATAAGAACGGAGAATACAAAGTTTGATGATGTAGTTTGGCATAATGTGCTTACATCTGCGAAGCTTAAGCCCAATAGAATCAATCCAATCCAAGAGGCAAAAGAGGTTACAATAGTCTTGCATACAAATATAAAACACACACCGTCATCCAAGGAAATCGATGATAAAAAAAGAAATCTTATCTTCTTAGGATCACCGGGCTTGAACTCTTCTTTTTAAGTCTTCACAAGTTCTGAACTGGGTGTTATGACACTGTGTTACAACATAATTATGACTTAAACACACGCTAAACTGGCTGAGCTACAACTCCATGTTGCAATATAACCTTACAATTGTTGTGGAATAAAGGGAATTGAATGGAGTAGGGTTGCAGCAGAAGTACCTGAAAAATAAAAGATAAAAATGAAAGACACAGATTTTACGTGGAAAACCCCTAAACAAATCAGGGTAAAACCACGGACAAAATAGAAGAATTTAATATAGTAGTAAAAATAGATGCTACAAGTTTTCTATTAACAAGGAGAATACCAACTAATTTTTTTCTGTGACAAAAGTAACAAAATCAACACAAAAACTCTCAAAATATTTTTTTCCACTATTTTTCATTCACTTTATCACCCTCACCCTCACACTTGATTTTCTCTCTGTGTTGAGATTATCTAAGAGTCTCCATTCTCCCTATATTTATAAGAAAAACCTTAGGGTGATTAGGTGAGAGTTTTGATTAGGTGAAAATTAATGAAAGATTAGGTGGTTTAATGGAGTTGGTGGCAGCCAACCTTGACCAACAACAACACCATCAATTATCTCCTCTCATCTCTGAGTAAAGAGAGTATTTTCGCGCAACAGTTTCGGTTGGTGTCTTCTATACATAGTGTAATGATGGTGTTTTGAAAGTTTTTTATATGGGTGATATTTGCTTGTAAACAAGCTTTGATGCTAGGGTGACTTTAAGATATGACAAGCTTAGTTTCAAATATTCATTTGAACTTAATCTCTTTGACCAGGGATTATCCAATGCTTCAATTCTTCTGCATTATTTTTTATTTTTATTTTTATTTAATTTTAGTTTTTGACTTTCTTCTACACCCTATGTTATCTTCTTCCAAACATGTATAGTATCTTGTATTTTTAAGTTTCCAAAGAAAAGTTTCATCCACCATCAAATTTGTTCATTTCAAAATGAGATTTTTCCATAATTCTATGATTTTTTTCTCACAAACAATATTATGCACAAACAATATCATGAACAAGCTACCATATATTCACAAGATTCACCATGCAAGGGGATTGATATGAATTCTTGACCTCCAACATGGGACACTATGTCTTGCCATCAGACTATACCAATGTTGCTTTGATCCAAATTTGTTAGTTGCGGCAGATATATGCGTGTTAGTAATCACTTAAATTCTCATGCAAGAATACATATAACAATGCAAATAATTGAGAGAAAGAGACATGTAATTTGTAACTCAGTTTAACACAACACTTACATACATCTAGAGGATCAAGCTAGGAGATAAAATTCACTAAAAAAAGAGAATAAACATAAGTACAATACACTCATTCATTTTACATATATATATATATGCTAGATTACCCGATGCTCACTCTCTCACCCTCACATTAGGTCTCTCACTCACATGACTCATCTAAAATCGCATATCATGGTTTCTTATATAGATGTCTCCATATCCCAAATATAGCGACTCTCTCTTTTAGAATCTCCATGGCTTTCTAACTTGAACACCTTCCAAATTTAGATGTTACACTTCCAGTTGTAATTGAGTTTGCAACGCGGCTCGTCTGCTGATATTGATTGAGTTGTAGCTCTAGTTGTAACGTGATCTCACAACGCCTCATTAAAACAAAATCCATTATTATGAAATCTATTCACAAGGAATTCATGGGTTTAGGAGTGAAGAAACATAATTTCATCTCAAAATCCACATGGTTTAGATGAGAGGAACGAGAATTCCAACCCCATATACATATTAGTTGTCTTCCTTGCTTCTATTCACAAGTTCAGAAGAGAAGAGTGAGAAATCTACTCTAGATCCAAAGTTGTTCTCCTCCCTTGCTCTTAAACTTCGCTAATGATAGGAGGAATTCACATACTTAAAAGGGAGGAATGAGGACTCCATCCCCAAATCTAAACTGTTCTTTTAACTAACTCGTCTTTGGTTAATTGGTTATAGTAGGTTTTAACGCCATCTACCTATAATTTATTTTCCTTATCAATTTATAGAGTTGGAGAACAAGATAACCTGCCAATTACGTTTAGCTAATTATGATATATAAGAAGATAACAAAATTTCACATGTTAAATAATTTAGGAAATTAAAAAAACTTGATTATATATATTTAATTATAAAATTTTTTTTATCATATTTATCAAAATAAATTATCATAAAATTATATGATATTTTTCCATAAATGATTTTTAACAGATAACAAAAAAGATATTTGGTCAAATTTATAAGGGTTTATAATTATATAAATCATTTTTTATCACTAAACAATATTTAATAGGAAACAATATTAACCGTTAGACATACAAAATAACTTTAATGTAAATAAAATATAATCATATATTAAATTTATTTTGTAATTAATAAAAGTTAATGTGATATTTTATAATTAATAGAATGTAATAGTCACCTACTGTGAGTATCCTCACCCTAGGGTTGCAAGTGGGGCGGGGCGGGGCGGGGATTCCCCGCCTGCAAATTCCCCGCGGGGGAGATGTTTGCCCCACTCACTCCCCCGCGGGGATCCCCACGGGGCCGGGGAATCCCCGCCCCCCGCCGATTTTTTTTATTACATCAACAAATGAACAAATACATCAACATGAAACACCACTATAAAATTCTTAACAAATACATCAACATGAAAAAGCACTACAAAGAGTTTCAAATCATCAAATCTAGAACAAAAACAACAATAACATCAACATGACAATAAGTGACATCAATATGAACGTCAACAAATACATCAATTAACCTACTAGTACTAGGAATACAACTGACAATTGTCAACAGAAATTAAAGAAAAAGAGATATCAAGTATCAACTAGAGTCTGGACTTTAGGAGTATGAATAACATTAGCCTTAAACCTATAAATATTATCAAATTAAGATATATATATATATATATATATATATAAACAATTTTTTTATTTTTTTATCAGTAAACAACATTGTTTAAATTAAATTTCCATTAAATTGAAAATTTATAGCTAATTTTACCTAATCTTAAATTTATCTTAATTTTTATAGGAAATAAATAAAATTAATTAAAATTTTAAAATATTTTTTCATATAATTATATTCGTACATTACATATTTACATAGGAGTAACACTAGTTTTACTAAAAATCTAAAATATTTTTAATGCAAACCAAAACCAAAACTATATATTTTTTTGAAACCTAAATATTTGGTCCTTATAATCTTATTATATATTCATATTGAATTTTAAAACAAATAAATAAATAATCATATGAGTCATTTTTAATATATATATATATATATATATATATATAATTAAAATTCGGGGAATCCCCGCGGGGCGCAGGGCGGGGATCCCCACGGGGATTCCCAGCCGGGAGCAAGGGGATTCCCCGCGGGGAGCGGGGCGGGGATCCCCACGGGGCGGGGAATGCCCTCCCCGCCCCCGCCCCCGCCCCGCCCCGCGACGCGGGGAGGGATTTTCCCCCATTCCCCGCCCCACTTGCATCCCTACCTCACCCAAAGTGATTAAATATCTCAAATATATTTAACTGAACACATGCTTTACAAACCCATATTTATAAATTTTTTTAACCAAACACAAAATTTTATAATCCATCATATTAAACACATTCAATCAAACACAATATTTGAATCTACTAAATTTTTAAATAAAATAATTTATAACTATATTGTAACTTGAAATCCACTACATTTTCAATTACATCTTTTGGACAAGTCTACGAAGAATTAAGGTGAAAGTTAAAAAAAAAAGAATAAATCATATTCACAGACAAAAAATAAAAAAGAGCTATAAAAACACAATACATAGTCCACTAGCAGTGAATTATATTACAAAAACAAAATCATAATTAACAGCTAAGGTTTTGCTTGGATGGAGATATAAGAAAATTTTATAAATTAAGATAAAGTATGACAATGGGAGATAAAAAGAAGTTTTAAACCTTTCTTTGCTTATGGCAAGGTAAGGTAAATGGAGCTTTTGAAATCTTTTTATGTTTGGTTTGAAGGTAATTGGAGGTCGGATTATATAGTAATATTACTAAATTACCCTTAAGATAAAAGACAAAGTTATAACTTCGTTTACTAAATTACATAAAACTTACATAATTCCCTCCATTGTCTACATAAATCTCTCTCTTGATTATTATAAAATTTCATTTTGTAGAATAAAATATTATTACAGATTAATTAATAATACTAGGTTAATTAATATCATTACTTTTTTTTAAAGTGTAAGAGGTATTTTAGTCTATAAAATAAGTTCCTCCAAAATCTCCCTAACCCATCACTTTGGAGGGTTGAAAAATGGGGTTAGACGGAGATTTTAAAACCTCCATCCCCTAAACCTTTATCTCCCTCAAAAAATCTCCTCCTAAGTATAGGTTTTTAAAAATCCTTACTTTATCTTACCTCCATCTACTTTTAAGCTTTACAAGGGATCTTTACGGATGTGTTAGTTTGTGTTTTCAGTGGTTGTTTTTTCCATAGTCTTATGCATACATAACAACAACAATTTGAGTATTTAATTTATTATTTTTTAAGAACCCACGGTAGCATTTGTTTATGAAAAATACTTTTGGGATATTAAAAAAAATCCACAATATTTCAATCTTTTCTCAATCCCAAGTCCCTTTCTCTATGGCTGAATTTTGTTTTTAAATATTTATACATTGTTTCTATTCATATCACTGATACCGTTCAATAGGTGCTTATTTCCACCCAAAAATACATATATAAAAGAATTTTAAAATCTATTTCATTCACAAATTTACAAAAAAATAATTAAGACACTTGACATACGGGTAATTTTTTTGGGTGGGTACTAAACTTTGGCCTTGTTTCATTTTGAGCACCAACTTTCGATTTGTATCAATATGAGCACTCAACTTCGATTTCATTTCAACGGGAGGGTACCATGACTATTCCGGTGAGAGTTTTTTGACGTGTACGCGGGATTTCGACGAGGCCGTTGACTCTCCACGTCGGATGGGTCAAAAGAGGTGAGAGGTTGGGAAGAAAGGGTGTTTAAACACTTGACGTGGCATCCGACGTGGAAAAGAAGCTCAACCACGTGTTTAAATTGTCCACCCGGCACATCAAACGTGCATCCGACATGGCGAGTCAACGGCCTCGTCAGCAATCCGGCGTACACGTCAGAAAAATCTCACCGAAATAGTCATAGTACCCTCCCTTTGAAATGAAATCGAAGTTGAGTGCTCATATTGATACAAATCAAAAGTTGGTGCTCAAAATAAAACAAGACCAAAGCTTAGTACCCACCCAAAAAAATTACCCCTTGACATACAGATACAAAATTTGTGATCTAATATAAATGAGATAATTTTTTTTTCAAAGTACACATAGAAATAAGTGGAAATTGCCGAATAAAACTCCTAAGTTTGCGAAATGGCTAAAAGCACCCCGTTAATTTGGTAATCCCTAAAAACCCCTTCCTTTTAAACATAATGTTTTCTAACCCCCAAAGCATATAATGATGGTTAATAAAGTTATTTTTGAATTTTATGGACGAAATTGGCCATTGCATGGGAAGTCGTGGCACTCCAACATCTTTCTTGTCATCGGTGTCGCCAACGGCGACATCCCCTCCCTCGCCGCCGACCCCTCTGCGGCCTCCCAATGGGCGGCCGCCAACATGCTCACCTACTTCCCAGCCTCCTCCATCTCCGTCGTCTCGGTGGGCAACGAGGTCCTCAGCTCCGGCGATTCCTCCCTTACTTCCCAACTCCTCCCGGCTATGCAAAACCTTCACTTTGCCCTCTCCACCGCCACCCCATCTATCAAGATCTCCACCGTCCACACCATGGCGGTGCTCGCCCAATCCTATCCCCTATCCACCGGCGCCTTCCACTCCGATCTCGTCCCCGTCCTCAAAGGAGTCTTAGGGTTCCCAGATCAACTACATGAACATGTTCGACACCCCGGATCGACGCCGTGCCGGCGGGACCGGGACGAAACCGGATTCCTTGCGATGGAGATCGTGGTGGCGGAGACCGGTTGGCCATACAAAGGCGATGACGGAGAGGTTGGAGAGAGCATTGACAACGGCAAGGCTTTCACCAGTGGGCTGGTAGCGCATCTAAGATCCATGGCCGGAACGCCGATGATGCCAGGTCGTCCCGTGGAGACCTACCTCTTCGCCCTCTACGACGAGGATCTCAAGCCAGGGCCGACCTCGGAACGTTACTTCGGCCTCTTTAAGCCAGATCTCGGTCTCTGTTTAACAAATGATATCTCTCTCGTTTAAGAATTGAGGTTTCGTTTAAAAACGTATGTCTCCGTTTAAATATTGCGGTTTCGTTTAACAAACTCGACTCGTTTAACAAGTGATATGTCTCTATTTAAGAATTGAGGTTTCTGTTTAAAAACTTATATTTCCGCTCAGTCTCTGTTTAACAAGTGATATCTCTCTGTTTAAGAATTGAATTAAAATGGTCACAAAAAACACTTAAAACTTAACACCTTAAAAATCTAATTGGATCAAAGAATGTGATCAAGTCCCAATGACATCATGATCATCTTGATCAACTCAAACACATTAATGATGATTCACTTTACATGCAAAGTAAGAAGAGCTTCATTTAATACCACTTGAAGAATCTAATTGAGGTTTTAATATCTGCTTAAGAATTGAGGTTTCCGTTTAAAAACTTATATTTCTGCTTAAAAATTTGTGAATACTGCTGAATTTAAACATTAAAACAAATATTTAAACAGAAACATAATAATTTAAACGGAGAAACAGTTTTTAAATGAAAACTTGATTGAGTTAAACAGAGACTGGGATAATTAAATAATAAGGCAAAAATAAATGCACACTTGTATGCATAAAAGGTCAGACATATGTGATTGGGCGGTATTTTCTCCACCATTTACAAGGGCAAAAATGAAATTTCATAACATGGACCAACTTGAAGTGACTAAGGGGGTAAAAAGGCATGTGAACTATAAAGAAAGGACTGTCCAGGGTGTGCAAAAATCAGAGGGAGGTTTTAGGGAGTTTTAAACCGTGCGGTGAACAGTAATTTTTCCTAAAATTAAACGTAACATTTCCTTTTTCAAAATCATTAATGTTTCTAAAGTGGTTAAAAATTATTAAAAACTCAATTCACATTTTAAGCTCAGGCGATGTATATACCTTAAAACCCTCACAACAAAAGTATATAAACATAAATCCCCAAAATAAAAAAAAAATAAAAATTAAAGACACAAAAATGGATAATTGAAGTCTTTCAATCAAACAGAATCAAATCCCTGACTTCATTCACAGTACCCGGATTCCGACAATACCTATCCTTATTCCCAAAATGCCCCTCCGCCTCCTCGAAGACTACCCACGCCTCCGTCACGACCGTTCCCAAACTACCTTGTTCTTCTTCCCCATCTGACCCTCCGTCTCCTCCTCCGGCAATCACCAGCCTCTCGAGGTCCTCAATGTCCTCGTCGGGGATCCGCTCGACAGCCGGCAGCTCTCGGGCATTGCTGACCCCTAAGGCCTTGCAAACCTCAAAGAAGCCGGCGAGCTTGGCACTCTGCTCGCCGGCGCGCTTCAAAACCTTGATTCCCACCACACCCTGCTTCTTCTCCGCCACACCGAGAACCCTTATTTTCGATCCCAGGAATCCAACCAGGAAGCCGGCGATCCCACTGCAAATGCCGCTGTAGATCTCGAAGACCTCGATGAGCACGCAGTCCATGGTCTCCAGGATGAGACTTACCCCCATGCCGTCGGAGCAGGGGCGGATCTGGAGAAGAAGGTCGAGGAGCTCCTGGAGGGTCTCTAGGTCACGAAGGTCAGCGGGATCGAGATCGGTGGAGACGGATCGGAGATCGAGGAACCGGAAGTAGGCGCGGACGAAGGACGAGAAGGCGGGGGAGGAGCGGTCCCGGAAATCGGAGAGATCGAAGGGGAGGCGGCCGAGGGCGGAGCCGGCGCCGGTGGGGGTGGAAAGGAGAAGGCCGTGGGCGATGAGGAGAGACTTGAGGGCGACGGGCCAGGAGGACGTGCGGGTGGCGCGGCGGGCGATGCTCCACATGAGGGGTTGGAGAAAGGTCGGAGAGGCTCGTGCCCAGGTGAAGACGCGCCTGGCGCTGGAGTAATCCACGGTGCGTTCGTCGTGGCTCGTCGCACGGATCACGGCGCTCTCAAGGTCAACACCCCAGGGCCGCTTAGTGCCGCGAATTCGGCAGAGGTATAGACTCCGGCGATCCTTGGCAGCCGCGGTGGTGCGGCGCCACCATTCGCGGGCCTTGGACATTGGAAACTACACCCTTGTTGTCCAATGAAGCAGAATTAACATTCTATTTGAATTGGATTGGAATTTGTGAATTAAAAATTGGGAATTTGGGAAGCACGATTGCCGACCAAGAAGGGAAGGAATCGAAGAGGAAGGAAGAGGAGAAGGTTAGTAGGAAAGGGCTGGGTCAATGGATTGATTGGCTGGAATTGCGTGGTTTTGCATTGATGGGTGGTGATACACAGAGAAAGAGAGGTATGTTTTTCAGTTTTCTTTTCTTGCCGTTGCTACAATCCCTCTTCTTTTCCTATTTTTGATTACTGCTATCTGACAAATATTTCATCTGTTTGTTTACTTTCTTCTTGTTGTCCAAAATTGCTTATTTTTCTCCTTTCTTTTTTTCCTTCAGAACTTTGTGTGATTTTTATTCATTGCGTTTATCAGGCATAAATAGTTTTTTTTTATTTTTATTGCAGAGAATGTAATACTGTTTATTCGGACCTAACTAGTTTGAAATTGTTTTCTAAAAATATCAAGTGCCTCCCACATAGACCTAGACATGGTTGGGATGTAATAATAAAAGTGTGTGTTTCTGCCTCTTTGGAATAACTTCTTCATGTGTTTTGACTCCCTCTCGATGCTTGGTTGAGCTGCAATAATAAAATATATATAAAAAAAAATTGTTATGAGTTTAGAAGATAGCATTGCTGATGGTAACTGATCTTTGAAAGTCTTCTTATTCTTCATTAGCCTGGTGAATCTTTCACAACTTTAGTTAAAGTTAATCAAGGCTCTCAGGGGTATATATATATTACAGGAAATTTCAAAGAATGGTGTAATTAGGAAGAATTAGGAATATTTGTGGCAAAACCAGAGGATCTCATGGAGTCAAGTGCAAATAATCTGTGTGTGTGTGTGTGTTGTTCAGGATTGTTCATCCATTAATGACAAATGCCTGGTATCCATTGGTCGAGTCTCAGAAAACATACTAACGTTATGTGGGCAAATAATCAAATATGATAGAGACACATGGAAGGTGTAGATAACTGTAGTAGAAATCAAGGTTACTTCAAATATACACAGGGATGAAGAAGAGAAGGTGACATGTGATACTAAGCTTTTGTAGATATATTTGTGAGTTTTGTAGAAATTACTTCAAAATTTTAGAGGTGGAAATATTGTTTCATGTAATATATACTATATATATAGTATGGTATTCGCAGAAGTTTTGCTTTTTTGTTTTGTTTTTAATTCATTGAGTCTTCCATTGGCAGCCAAATGCATTCTTCATGGGGACATTGGTGGTGTCCGTTCCACCTATTTGTTACGTAAACTGTTAGTCTTGTTTGCTAAGAGAGAGAAAGTTATCTGTTGGCTTATTGAAAGAAACACAGAAGTTTCTTGGATTTATGAATGTGAGAAATGATAAGTTCAGGGTTTAATCATGTCATTAAGTTAATTGTTTATGGTTTGCTATATCGTATGAGGCTTATAGCTAATAACTCAGTTGCAGCAATTTTGTCTATGTGATAAGTTGTCATTAGTTCTTGTTTCTCTTACCTTTGTGGGCAAATCAAATTATAAATGATTGAGCATAGCCACAACTTCTTCAATAATGGAGACCATATTGATTTATGTTAATCTAACTAATCTGTGTATGAACTATGGTTTTGCTAGAGCATATTGATAGTGTCCTTGAAGTTTGGTCTTAGAGATATTATTTTTATTTTGTTGCTTCTGGTCTTTTGTGCCAATTGTGCACGATACCTTCAAAACTCAACCACTCATAATAAAGAACAACACAGAGGAATACCATAAGTCAGTTTTGGATGTTGATGGTATTAAAAGATTGGTTAGGTCCTAAATTGCAAAGAATGGATGGTGATACCTCACAGGGTATTTGGAAAATTAAGAAGTTGGCAAAGGTGGATGGGAGAAATAAGGAGCCATAATGAGCGAAAGAAATTAAAATAAATACACAATACGGCGAAAACCCTAAAATTATAAAAAAAAAAAAAAAAACAATTACGAGTAGAGGAAGAGGAGAAGATGATTTCATTAGGCCCTAGGTCAGTTACAAATTAGGTTAATTTGAATTCAATTTGGGCCGTGGTTTGATTTTGTTGCTCAAAAGTGCGGTATAATCACCTAAATTATCTGAATAGATCCGTACTACAAAATTTTCAACACCACATATTTTTTGTAAAATGACATAAATCATACCGTGAGATTTGCGGGCTTTGGTCAAACAAGATATGGATCACAAGTTCTAACAATAAAATTGTGCGTGTACTTGGAAATTGATTGACTAGTTTTCCATATGGATATTGGGCTACATAAATGTTTTGATTTTGAGTTATGGTCCCGCTTGGATGAAGGTAATAATTTTTCCATGGGGGGGGAGTGAAATTATTGTTTGATTTGATGGATACTAACCGAGGTGAATGATGATTAGGGCCCGTTTGTTTTGCTTCAAACTGGGCTGAAGTCCCTGAAGTGGGCACTTCCAACCCAGTTCCGCATGTTTGTTTCATGGAGTTTGGGGCTGAAGTGGGTGATGGGACACTTCCACCCCACCCCCACTTCACCATCTCACTTCAGCCCAAAAAGGACTGAAGTGGGGACTTCCCCTTTTCACTTCCCATTTGACCGAAGTCAAACCTCAGATTAGGGTCACCCACTTCATTTGTTTGCAACTCCATCGCGAAGCTAGCTTCCGCCGCTTCCAGTGCCACCGACCGACACGATCTCTTCACCGCCGGCCATCATGGTCTCCACGCAAGGCAAAGGTGTTCCTCCCTCTCGATTTCTAGCACCGATCTGTTGTTTTTGGGGTTGCTGTTAGCCTCCGCCGTTTCCAGTGCAACCGACCGACGCGATCGCTTCACCTCCGGCCATCATCGTCTCCACGCAAGGCAAAGGTGTTCCTCCATCTCGATTTCTAGCACCGATCTGTTGTTTTTGGGGCTGGTGTTAGCCTCCGCCGTTTCCAGTGCAACTGACCGACGCGATCGCTTCACCTCCGGCGCAATCAAGTAGGAAGGAAAAGATGAGTGCAGTTCGCTGCTGTGATGGTTGCAATTATTGTGTCAAATGTTGTAGTGAATGACACCACTTTGTTGGTGGTGTGTTTTGCATTCATGTTTCTACATTGTTGTTGAGCTGGAGTTCTCTTTTGTGGGTTCTTAATTATAATTTGTGACCAATCTGTGTGTGCGCACCTTTTTCATAAAGTAATAGATGAATGAATACAGTAGGAGTTGGTGTTATGGGGATGATCTTGTGATATAACATTCACTTTATAGAAAATCATTTTTAAGATGAGAAACAGTTTTTGTTCATTTTTATTTCATAATTATTTTTTCAAGCGTTAGAATTATTTTTATTAAACTTTTGTTGCCCACTGTATTATTATTATTATTGTTATTATTATTATTATTGTTATCTAATTCCCCTATGAAAAGTACCGCCGTAATGATCCAATCCTTGATCTTAAATTGAATGAAGTTTTGTTTTTCTTCCCAAAATGGTTCCATTGGCCTCTTGCTTCCAATTGAAGTGATACTATTTACCGGCCCCCATTTTCGTCGATGTCCATGTTGTCACATTAGGGAGCAATTAAAACTTAAGCACGAAATCTTAATTTCTATAAATAAAATTTAACAAAATTTAGACCATGTTAAACGAATTAACAAATAAATATTTACCTATTAAATATATTTAATGAGACAATTACAAATTTAGTACACAAAATCGTACAAAATTTAGACCATGTTAATTCGTTAAAATAAATAAACACTTGCGTAACAGTTTATATCTAATTATGAAATTACAAATTGAATAAATAAATAGTTTTAAAGCCACTTGATCAAATTTTGTATAATTTTTTTTTTAACAAATAACTAAACATTTATTGGGTTTATAAGTACATGTTAATCACAAAATTACAAATTTTCTAAACAATATAGACCGAAATTTATATCATACTAATACAAATAAATAAAAAAACACTAATCAAATATTGAATTAATTTAGTCATAAACACTACAAGGGGGTAACCATACCTCCCCTCCTGAAGTGGTGACCATACACCCACTTCAACTCTTACCAAACACTATGAACTGTCGAAGTGACCACTTCCAAACTTTACTTCAACAAACCAAACACTGGAAGTGGTTACTGACATGACACTTCCAGCAATAACCAAACACACTGAAGTCCACAGGTTCCAACCGAACTACACACACTTCCTGAAGTGGTCACTTCAAGGAAGTCACCACTTCAGAAATTCACTTCCGAAACAAACGGCCCCTTACCCCTTGGGGGGTTGCTGGATCCTTTTATGGATGGGAATGGTCATTCCTTCCTAGTGAAATTTTCATTTTAACTTTTTATTTATTTCTATTAAAAATTATTAATTTAATTAATTAATTATAATTATTGATGGGAATAATGAGTAATTTAAGGTGTTTATTTATTATAATTAAAACTAATAATGATATTAAAATTTTTTATAAATTAAGAAACTTATTTAATTAACCATTACTTATTAAAATTAAGTCGAATAATGATTAAAGTGAAATTTAATTCAAATTGTAATGAAATCTTTTATAACGAAAGAAATTTAATTAATTTTAATTCATTATTATAAGTTAATTATTAAATAAAAATTAACTTGAAATATTTAATTTAGTATTTAATTATAATAATGAAGATAAATAATGATATTAAACATATTTTATAATCTAATTAAAAGTGGTTCAATTGAGATATTTATATTTAGTTATAATAAGTGAGATGAGAAATGATTTTTTAAATATGGCATAAATAAATAAATTTATTTAATCAAATTACTAAGTAATAATAATGAATAAATCTGATTATAATATTTAAATTGTTCTATAAACACATAAATTCATTTTTTATATAAAAAACATAAAGTTGTTTTATTAATTTGTTATTTCTACTCTTCTCATTCCTAATTTTTTACTTTCCATCCAAAAAAAGTCATCCTTATTATTTTATCATATTACTATAATTAAACACTATCTTAAAAACTAAACACCAAACTATTACAAGCCTTCATAAGCCATTTTGGTAAAACTAGAATATCTACTTTTTCTCTTTCCTAATAAATTACTTTCCATCCAAATGAAGTAATCATTACTATTTTATAAAATTATTATAATGAAACGCTGTCTTAAAAATTAAACACAAAACTATTACAAACTTTCATAAGCCATCTCAGTAAATCTAGAATATCAAAACTACATTAGTTCAAAATTGTTTCATAGTTTATTTATGCTTCTAAAAAAACCCTCTAATTATTTATTAACGAGTCAAAATATTATAATTGTTTGTTGATTTTTTAAAATCTACGGAATTGGTTCTTTACATTGTGCTTTGGTTAATCGAATATACTATTATGAGGTTTTTTTTGTAATTTGCAACTTTATGTAATTGGATTCAATGGATTGTTGGAGTTATGCTCTACCACTATTCATGTCTTTTTTTCAGTCATAAATTCTAAATTATAAACACCATTCAAACCCAAAACCCTGAAAACCGAAATATCTATAAAAACCCAAACTTTATAAACCTTAAACTTCTTAACGTAAATTGCAAACCCTAAATCCTTGTACTAAAATCCTTAAACGTACAGCAAAATTATTTATATAGATATTTATTATTTTATATTTGAGAGAGAGAGAGAGAGAGATCAGTGGATGCTGATGTAAATATCAATTTGGGAGAAATCTACATTTATGTTTGGTTGGGTGAATGGGTCAAATCCACTATATTTTAAGATCCTTTCATAAAAATATTTAAGTTAATAAAAATAAATTTTATTACTAAGAAACTAAAAATAAGTAATAAAATAAAATTAAATTAAATTAAATAATCTAACTAATTAATATAATAATTTAAATAATGTATTATAATTGGCATATTTATTAAAACATCTAACCAAATTTATATTTCTTAAATTTAGATTTACAAATTTTTTAAATGAAATACACTATTCTATAATCCAGTATTTCCAATTAAATCTAACATGACAATACATTTTGACACTCACGTATTTTTTGTTCAAAAATCAAACGTGCATAGCATGCAAATATATTAAAATGAGCACTATAGAGATCACAAATATTTCAAAGCAAATAAAATTAACAGTAAATTAAGATTAATTTAAATAAAAGATTAGAAATGCTTAGTCTGGGATAGGTGTGCGAAAGCACTATTCTAACTGAATTGGCCCCCTCGTGCAGGATTTTCGGGCTCATTCCAAGTGTAGAATACTCTAACCCGAATTAGACGTCTCACTTATTGCTTGAGCACAGCAATAAGATAAAATTCTGAAAATAGAAAAGTAGTTTGGGGGAAAAAAATTATGGTTTTTTTTAGCATATAGCGGCTGTTACGGTAGGATTTCTAATTAAAGTAAAAGAAAAGAAACCAAAAAACTTCAACCAACCAGCACATGTGTGAAAAGTAAAACCACTCATTTTCCCTATCAAAGCTTTCCAAAATGGGATGAAGAGAAAGCATATATGAGGGGCTTGAAGTTAGTTCTAATCGTCGATGTGGTACTAAACTTTTATAGAAAAGTTGGCTTTTTTTATTTGAGTGTATTAACTTTGTGGGCTTGGGCTTGGCCCACATCCAACATTTTTTAATGCACATAAAAAACCACTCAATACATAAAATCATTATGTAAATATAAAAATAATATTTGTATATTAAAATCGTCAGACCGAAGGTTGTTTGGTATATCATCAATTTTTTTTAAAAAAAATACTTATCTATTTTATTTTTAAGAGTTTAATCTACATAAAAGATTTTTTGGTTGCAGGTCCTAAAACAGTGGGCCAGTGATTACAAATTAGAAATGCCAAATAAAGAATTAACTACAGAAGAATTAAATTTCACTTAAAAGGAAAAGTTATAATTTGTAAGAATTATTATTAAAAAAAAGTTTTATAGAAGGAATGCAATATATGATGTTTGATAACAAAAGACAACTTCACATATATACATATATAATCTTTAAAAATTTTGATTAATTTGATAACTTGTTTTAAAAAAATAAAGAATAAGATTATCTTTTTTTTATAAAGATTTTAATAAATTAACAGCATTAGTTTTGTTAAAGTTATACATATACATATACATACATTATTCCTACACTCATTGTATACTTGTATAATACGTATATGTGTACATACATATCTCTTTTTTGTTTATATATTTGTAATTACTCTGATCAATAGCTACTGCCAAGGAAGTTCTTTGTTTACGTTAAATTTTGATGGACTTTGGTGTCTCCGTATCTGCTCCCACTGCTATCTACTGTGGCAACCAAAGTACCATCAAAATTGCCGCTAATCTTGTGTTTCATGAGCGCACAAAACATCTTGAGGTTGATCTTCACTTTGTTCATCATCACTACCTTGCAGGCAGTATTCGTCTTCTTTACATTGCCTCCACCCACCAACTTACTGATTTTTTTACTAAGACATTTCTAGATTCCAGTTTCTCGTTAGCGAACTCTCCGTTTACGACCCACCGTGAGTTTGAGTGTGCGTGTTAGAGTTATACATATACATATATTATTTCTACACTTACTATATACTTATATTATATATATATGTGTGTACGGACATATTTCTTTTCGTTTTATATATTTGTAATTACTCCTATCAATAGAGTTGGCTCGTTGAATCATTCTCTTCTTACAATTTTTTTGTTTACTTTTTTTTTTTTAAACAACTAATATAATACATAATCTTAATAAGATTGTATATAAAAGTCACAGGTTTGTTGTTCAAACAAAACGTAAAGAAAGAACGTACATCATAGAAGAACAAGCTTGATTGATGATCATAAGTGCTTTGAATTGACTTTTCTAAAGAAAAAGAAGTCCTTTTGAGAAATTTAAGAGTTAACCCTTCTCTCACAATAATTACTTCCACCGACTTGCAAGGCCAATGTTGGATGCACAAGTTACTATATACAATAATTAAAATATATAAATTAATTTAAAATACCCAAAATATATATTTATAAGGTATAATACCCATTTTAGTCTCTTAGTTATAGTAAAATAATTTTTTTATCTTTTTAATATTTTTTTCGTTCCTATTATCCCGTTTGAGAAACATTCGTCTTAAGGCCATTAGGTTTTTTGTTAAGGTTATTGACGTGATATTAAATAATATTAAAATATTTCATAAATTTATTATATAATATTTTAATAATACAATGAAAACCTAACGGTCATGAGGGATTAATTTTTTCACAAAATGAATAACACAAGAATTTTCAATGGACAAAAAATATTAGAAACATAAAAGTACCATTTCAGTGTAATTGTCAGGGTTCATTAAAATACATTATGAGTAATATTGTTTTTGGATTAAGTTTTTCACAAATATTTTTTTCTCTCTTTCTTTGGTCTTGGATTATTATAATAATATATAGTGCAAATCAATCCCAGGGCCTAAACCCACTTTATCTAAAAAAAAACATTCTAAATTTTATCATTGATGGGCTGTCTCTCTTTGGATTTAATAAGTTAATCAACATTGTTCCCTAAATCTATGCTTTGACACCCACTTGCAAGAATGAAGCCAATCTACATCTTTATTCTCAAGGCATGTCTTAGCATCATCAATGCTTCATTAAACAATGCTTACCATCATAATTTTTTAAGTACAAATAAAAAAAAAAATACAACACCAATATGATCCAAAGCAAATGTCTAACATGCTAACACCAAACAGTGATCATTATGCAAGCTAAGTAAAGGTTAAAGATGGAACTTAATATGAGTCATTAGTCACATGGATGTATCCATTTGAGCTTTAATTAAGAGAAGTTTAGAGACATCAAAGAACAGATTTGGCCTTGGATTTAGAGATTTCATAAAGTAGTGCATGTGTTAAGATCCTTCTTACCCTCAATATTACTTTGTTTAACTCTATATTATATACACATATAGATTAATTAATATTCAAACCATGCAAACATAAACAAATGACATCTTTTTAAACACTTTTGTCTAGATGCTATGTAGATAGCTATTTGATTCATCATGCTAGGACTTTACATTAGAATCAAGGAATCAATAAATTTGGGCATAGTGAAGGTGTCATGTCCAACCCTAGTTCTTTTTAAAAGAGTGATTCATGGTTACCTCTAGTTGAAGAAAATTAAGTATGATTGATGGATTCTTCTTCTTCTTCTTTTGATGATGTTGTTGTTGTTGTTGTTGATGATGATGATGAAATTTCAACTTAGCTTTAATTTAGATTAAACTTCTTTTATTCTTCATTCTTGTTTTATATTTCATTCTAATGATTTGGGTTGCTTGAGTAATGATGTATTACAAGATTCTAATAATGTACAAATTAATTAAAACCTTTGTTAAATTTTAGCAATTTTTTTTATTTTTCATTTTCCGAAAGAGATATTTATGTTTGACTAATCAATTTTTAAAGTTTTTCATGAACTTTATTTATTTTTGATTGAATCTGTAAGATAATTAGTCAGCAGGAAAATTCTCTTCTCGTGAAAAGGGATTTCATCGATGATATTGCCCTCCACAAATATCCTCCTCATGCTTCAAAGTTGCAAATTCTTTTAAATTTCAAACATGAAGTGCATAATATATATATAGTTAAATGTATGACTTATTGCAATTTTTATTTGTTTATGACAATAGAATGAAATATAGACTTAGTAAGTAGTTTGAGAGATTGCACACTAATTATAATTTTAACCAATCCCTGGTATAAAAACAAATTACTTGATATGATTAAGCAAAATTTAATTTACTTTTACAAACAAAACATATTAAAAAAGTAATGTTAGTGGCTTGCAAAATCCTATACCTATTGGAAATACATGCATATATTATTAAAACACAAAATTGAAATGAAGAAAAGGTTTAGTAAGATCATCTCTTAAGTTATAATTTAAGAGTTAGTCTTTTGTTCTTTTTATAAGTACTGAAAGATCAAAATATATGGTTTGTCTATATTTTTTGAGATATACATAACCAAACAATAATAATAATAATAATGATAATGATAATAATAATAATAATAATAATAATAATAATAATAATAATAATAATAATAACAACAATAATAATACACTCCGGACCTTTCTGTATGACTGTAGAATTCACAAACTACTATGATCATCGATCTTGGATGTGTACAAATGTCTATGGGCCAAATGCTAGAAATCTAAAGGCAAACTTCTGGAAGGAGATCCGTGAGAGTAGGAATGCCAAGCTCTTACCTTGGATTATATGTGGGGACTTCAATGCGATTTTTTCACCCACTGATAAGAGCACGGGCAATCCTAATTGGGATGACATCCATAACGCTCTCGACTTGATTAGAGATCTTAACCTCGTTGAGCCTCCGTTTAGAGGTCGCCAATTCACATGGACCAATGGACAACTTAATCATCCAGTGTGGGTGCATCTAGATCGGTTCCTGGTCACCTCAGACTGGATATCCATCTTTCCTAGGGTCCACCAAGTTTGTCTCCCACGCTTTAGCTCAGACCATGTACCCATTCGTTTGGAATTGGGTAACCACTCTTTTAAACCAAAACATTTCAAGTTCGAGATTGCTTGGTGCTCGTCTGAGGACCTAGCGGCTTTGCTTCAAGAGTGGTGGTCAGAGCTGCATGTGGAGGGATGCGGAGCCTTCATCATCGCTAAAAAACTGATGTGGCTCAAGAAGCGTCTGAAGCTGTGGGTAAAACACTCTTTCGGATCAATTAAAGATAGAAAGCTCGACATTCTTCAATCCTTACAGGCCTTAGACATTGTAAAGGAATCAAGGAACCTTAGGTCAGATGAGATCGCGAAGGAGTCAGAGCTAAACTAAGCACTATCTACAACACTCAAACAAGAAGAAATTTACTGGAAACATAGATCTCGTGTCACCTGGCTAAAGGAGGGGGATGCGAACACCAAATTCTTTCACTCTGTTGCAAACGGACGTAGAAATCAAAACCTTATCCAAAGTATTCTCTTTCAAGGCCATACTTACACGGGTGATAAGGAAATCGGAAAGATTTTCTCTAATCACTTTCGCGATCAATTTGGTTACAAACGTCGGCACCGATTCCGATTTGATCGGGGTCATCTACTTGTCTAATCGGCTCCGTGGTTGATTTAACCCTTGTAGATTTGCCGTTCACCCCGGGATGAAATCAAGGCTGCCACTTTCGACTTGGGTTCATACAAAGCACCAGGGCCTGACGGCTTTACCATGTTCTTTTTTCAGCAATACTGGGACATTGTTGGTACAAACATTATAACACTGTGCAATGATTTCTACGCCCACTCAGCTAAAATTGAGCGAATCAATTGGGCAAGTATTACTCTGATTCCACAGTCAAAATCTCCGGAAGCGGTATCAGACTACAAACCGATAAGCTTAATCAACTCATCCCTTAAGATTATATCTAAGATCTTGGCTACAAGGCTGGCCAAAATCATTGACCGCTTGGTGGATCCCTCGCAGTCGGCGTTCATTAAAGGTCTCTTTATCATGGATAATGTGGTGGCTGCAGAAGAGCTAATTTTCAGCCTTCAGAAATGAGGCATTCCTGGAAATGTTGTGAAGGTGGACTTCGCGAAGGCTTTCGATATGGTAGATTGGGATTTCCTGGTCGAGTTGATGCAAGCTAGAGGCTTTGGCCCTCGCTGGAGAAAATGGGTTGAACAACTTCTTCGCACTTCTAAAGCTAATATTCTTATCAATGGTTCCCCCACAGGCTACGTTCGTTATCAACGTGGACTTCGCCAAGGCGATCCTCTATCGCCCTTACTCTTTATCCTAGTTGCAGACGTGCTCAGCACCATGTTTACACATGCTTTGACCTCTAGGATCTTACACAGGGTGCCTCTTGGAAGATTTGGTAACGTCTGTCATTTGCAATATGCTGACGATCTTATCTTATATCTCTTTGAGGGCATGTCTGGTCTTTCCATTAACTTTCAAAAGACCTGTCTTTTGTCAACTAAGTTTGGTGACTTACCTAGTCAAAGTGCGATTGCCACCCTGAATTGTGCATCAAGTACTCTCCCTATCACCTACCTTGGGGTTCCAATTGCCGGAAGACGCCTTAGGAGGCAAGATTGGGAAAAACTTATTTCAGGAATCAGGTCCACGCTTGCATGATGGAAAGCTAATTTTTTGTCTCTAGGGGGGGCGACTCCCCTCATCAACTTAGTGTTGACTGCTATTCCGACGTATTGGATGCCCATCTATAAATTACCCGGTTGGGTATCAAAATCTATTGATCGCCTTCGAAGAGATTTCCTTTGGAGAGGAGCTGATATTGATAGACCAAAATGTCGACATGTTAATTGGAAGCGGTTGTGTCGCCCCCGTGAGCACGGAGGCTGGGGAATAATTGACCTTGAAGTTTTCAACTATGCTTTATTAGGAAAATGGTGGTGGAAACTCATCCAAAACCCAACTTGGTGCGGGTCCATCCCTCTACAATTCAACTACCTCCAAACTGACCCTCATTGGAACTTGTTCCATAATAAGCAACTGCGCAGTTCCTTTTTCTGGCAAGGGATTCAACACTCCCTCATGGCTTTTAGATCTTGTACACAATCTTGTATTGCAGATGGGTCCTCCACCTTCTTCTGGCTTGACAATTGGTACTTGGGCCAAGCCCCAAAAACCGTTTGGCCGGAGGAATTCGATAACTCCATGAACCAAAAAAGGACTGTCAAAGATATAATTGCTACCTTCAGGGGTACAAATGCTTTCCAGGAGCAGTTGTTAGACGACATTCGCCTCAGAATCTCTAGGCAACCCCTTAATAGACCGGACAATAAATCATGGAAATTATCCGCAGATGGCAAATTCTCGGTTAGATCCTTCTATAGATTTCTCATTGATGGTGGGATGCGATGTGGGGTCACCCCGACCATTCTCAAAAGCCTTGCCCCCCTAAAAATTAACCTCTTCAATTGGCTAGTATGGGACAATAAAATCCTCACGCTAGAAAATCTTTTCTACAAGGGATGCAACTGGATGGCTACGTCCACCTGCCATCTGTGTTGTAGTGACATCGAGACTGTTGATCATCTTTTTTTCACTTGCCCCTTCGCAACATCTGTTTGGAATCAGCTGATCCAAGTTATCGGTATCAGTAGGGCCCCTAACTCCAGGTTGGACATGTGGATTTGTTGGTATAAAAGGTTGGGCCACCGGCACCGTTTTCCCTGCTCCTTGCTAGCAAGGGCAATTCTGTGGCAAATTTGGCTCGAAAGAAATAACTGTATTTTTAATTATGTACATATGTCTTCATCTATGTTGGTTATTAAAATATGCCGTATGTTTCTCTCATGGACTTATGTAGCCCCCGCAGCCAAGAGACAAAAGCTGGAGGAGACAGCTTCAGCTATCAGGCGTAGCATTCAGTTCTCAGAGCCTTATGTGCGTGAGCGAGACCCTGACATTGGTGAGGATGACATTATCCACTAGTCCCTCCCACAGTTGATCATGCTCTTGGGAGGTGGCCTTCTTACCTTGTAGAGGGTTGCTCTTAGTTATCTTCTTTTGTTTTTTATATGTTTTCTTTCTTTTGCTCTCTGTCTCTCCACCTCCGGTGGAACTTTCGTTTTTTTGTGTCTGTCTCTTATCTTTTTAATGCATTGTGGTGTATCCACTTTATCAAAAAATAAAATAAAATAAAATAAAATAAAAAATAAACTAGCAACATCTTTGAAATAGCATGAATAATAAAAAAATTGAATGAAATGATCTCATAACAATTACATAAAAGACGAGATACATACAATATAATTGCGTAACTTTTGCTTTTTCTTCATTATTTAAAAAAAAACAATCTCTCTGAATTAAAAAAAAAGAAGATATTATTATTAATACATTTTCACCGCAGTAATAAAATAGTAATAGAAGCCAAGGACACAGAAACAGTAAATCACTTCTCCAGGAGGCACAATGTTGGTGTAGGATGGGCTCCACATCCACGAGCAAAGCATTTTTGTCCATTTGAAACAGAAAGAACAAGAAGACACACCGCGCAGGTGTATTTCAAAGTCCAAGTCTCTGCCATAACTCATGCACCTGATCACTCATCAAAGAACAGTAATTATGATACAACAAACAACAACAACAACAACAACAACAAAGTCTCTTCTCTTCTCTTCTCATCACTTACATGTGTTTTTCTCTCTCCATGTGTTTCACTGTGCAAACCTCTCTATCTATCTCTATCCATTGAAAAATACACAGTCTCTCCCAAGAAAATCCCAAAGAAAGCTGGTTAACCTAAAGCTGTTGTAAAGCTGCACTCTTATATTAAATCATACCACCATAGAATAAAAGAGAGAAAGAGAGAGAAAGAACCATCTTTTCCACCCCCTCTTCCTCCATATATCTCTCCATATTATATATGTCCATCACTTGCGCTATAGATCAAGAAACTATCATCATCATCATCATCATCATCATCAATAGCAGCAACAACAACAACAACCAGCATTCATAGTCATGTACTTCTCTTCTCCTTCTCCATCTCCATCTCCGGCCACTGCGTCACCTCTCTCAGGCAACCCTAGTAAGAAGAAACGCCGGCCAGCAGGAACTCCAGGTAAGTTACATTTCATCTTCTTTACTATTCTTAGAGTTCTAAAAATAGAAAGCCCCAGACTTATGTATTCATACAGATCCTGACGCAGAGGTTATAGCTCTATCACCCAAAACTCTATTAGAGTCAGATAGATACATCTGCGAGATATGTGGGCAGGGCTTTCAACGTGACCAGAACCTACAAATGCATAGAAGACGGCATAAGGTGCCGTGGAAACTAGTTAAGAGAGATGCCACTGAGAGCAGTGGAGGTGGTAGTAGCGGAAGTGAGGTGCGCAAGAGAGTGTATGTGTGTCCGGAGAGCAGCTGTTTACATCATGATCCTGCGCATGCTCTCGGTGATTTGGTCGGCATCAAGAAGCACTTCAGACGCAAACACAGTGCGCACAAACAGTGGGTGTGCGCGCGGTGCGGAAAGGGATATGCTGTCCAGTCTGATTACAAAGCTCATCTGAAGACTTGCGGCACTCGTGGACATACTTGTGATTGTGGCCGTGTTTTCTCTAGGTTAAGATCAATGATCTTCCTTATATATCTAGAGAGATAGATAGATAGATAGATAGATATTCAAAATTTCAGATTTCTTTTTAATTAGATGTTGATTAATTGTTTGATGGCAGAGTGGAGAGTTTTATTGAGCATCAAGATGCATGCATGGCTAATCAAGCATGTAATCAGAGACCATCTCAATGCATTGAGTTGCAGCTGCTACCTACATGCAATAACACCAACATCATGATCTCTTCCTCTACGGTACCATCATCTTATGAAGAGGAGGAGATTGCTACTAACTTAAGGCTCTCAATTGGTCCAGAACCAAGAGGGATGGATGAGGAAGCAAAGGTGGAGAAAGTAATGGCTGATCAAGCAAGAGAGAATGCCAAAAGACAAATGCTAATGGCTGAGTTTGAGTTTAATAATGCTAAGAGAATCAGACAAAGAGCACAGGCTGAACTAGAGCAAGCTCTAGCACTTAGACAGCAAGCTATCAATCAGGTCAATGTATCTATGCTTGAGATCACTTGTCATGCTTGCAAGAAAAGGTTTAGCTCCGATGAGACTTCACCAACGGCGGTGAGCTATATGTCCTCCGTTGTCACTGAAGGCGAAGGTGAGAATGATAACCAAAACCATGACCCATTATAGTTCATGTATTTGTTTTTCTGTTTTGTTTTACTTACTGTATACACCAAAGTGAGTGAGGGATATAAATTAATTAGCTTGGATGGTTGTGGCTTTTTGTCTCAGTATGAACTTATTAGTATAGTTCTGGCAGGAAATTCATGTCAATTAATGAGGTCATAGAGACATAATAAACGCTTAGTCTGAGACATGTGTAGATGTAGCTCACGTACAAGGTACATGAAATGACATGGTTTTCAGTGCCAATAGTGGATGGTTTTGTGTTTGTGTGTGTGTGTGTGTGTGTATGTATACCTTGGCAATGGAGATGGTGCAGTAACCTCACATGTGGAACAGTACATTTGTGATGGCAGTGAATGCATGCCACCTTCTGCATCACTTGATGCAAAGCAAAAGCCATGCAGCATGGAACAAGGATTATGTTCCTCTTCACTATCTCTGTTAACTCCGTTCATTTCCCCTCCCTAGGGTTTTGTGCCTCTTCTTTCTCTTGCTTCTTGGCTAGACCTATCTAGGGTTTCACTTTTACCCACCTCAAAGACAACTTTGCTTCTACTTTTTTCACCTTGTTCAATGGGTTAAATCTGGTTTGTGGGGTTTAAATTTGGGAGGTCAAGGAGGCAGTTTGTCTTATAGTTGTTACTTTTTTATCTTATCTTACAGCCTTTTGCAAAGCAGACATATTTTGATATGATGCCAAGCAGTGGAAATTAAAGATACATGTCTGCAAATGCCATTTGACAGCTTCTATATATGTGAGACTTGTTTGAATTCATTTTGATATTTAAATGAACTTGAACCCTTTTAATGGTAATTCCATTAATTGAAACATTATATTAAACAGAGGTTAATGATTAGAGTTATAATGGTCTTGATTAATTTCAACAAAGTATGATATTTGTGAAAAAACCAAAAGAAAAGGGAATTAAGAAAATTGACCATCTTTTATATAACACTCCATCTTTGTAGTGCCAACTTTTTTCGTACCAAACTAGTGGATCTTTTGGTCCCAATTGGGATCTTGTGGTCTATAGACTTTTATTCAACCATGATATTTTCTTTGTATGGGATAACTATTTCGCCAATTTAGATAATCAATTTTAATTAGAAAATAAATCTAATATATTTTTTTCGACTTTAGTGACAAGATATTGCACTGGGATAAATGGACCTCAAATTTTCAGTATATTAGAATACAGTAATTACAAAGCCTTGAACACAAAAGGCAAGATATATGACACTTGACTCATCTCATCTACTTTTATTTATGTCGCATTTATTTCAATTGTTGACTTTTTACAAGACTTACAAAACTCTATAAATAATGGCAAAGAAATCCTGGCTAGGTGCTCTCTTTTTTAAAAACAAAGTCACATCCCACAGAAACAACATATAAAATATTGATATTTATTTATATATAATGAATACATAAAAACTACACAAGAAACAACATATATAATATTGATTAATTTATTTGATTAAAACTAGTTCTTGTGTAGTTTTAGGTGTAATATTCCAAACACTATAAGGCAGAATTATGGATGTGGCCACCATTGAAGTGACTCATGCATTAATTTTTATGGAATATAAACTTGCGATAGATATAGCAGCTTAAGATGCACCTTAAATGGGTTAAATTGTTTTGGCCCTTAAATAAGCAAGATATATGTACATCTTGAAATGAGATCACAACAAACAAAAGTGAATATTTAAACAAACTAAAGGCATGCCAAGGCAGTCGCTATAATATAGATGTTTCCTCTCCTCTTCCTTTCCATCAACTTTTATCATGCCCACCACCACCTTACATACCCTTGAGTCCACATGACACATGACACATGACACATGACACATGACATCCTTTCTAGGATGAGAGCCACCAAAGGATGCCCCCACATCACCTTCACTCGTGGTGGTGGATCATATCACATGAAAGACAAGGAAAAGGAAACAAAAAGAGACATAAAAAAAAAATGAATAAATAGAAAAAGTATTGAGAGTGGTAGCATGTCATGCTGTGAGGGAATAGGATAGAAGAGCTTTGTCTCATGGAGCCAGAGACAAAGGGACCTCCCCTTGAGGTGATGATAAAGCAAAGGGAATGGCTTTCAAGAGAAAAAGCTCTTTTTCAGTACATGGTTTTAACTTATTATAACTTTGATGATCTCCATGCAAACAAAGCTCATTTAACCATGGAATTCTTGCTTCCAATGTAGACATCCAAAGTGCAAGGCTAGGTCATTCTTTCCATTTATATAAATATATGTATATAAGAAAAGCTCTCAAGGCAAAGCAGGCTTTAGCTTTGAAGGACTTAAAAGCATTGTGTGAGACCACAAACAGACCATGTGAATTGAAAGTCTCAAGCTTTTCATAATAGTGCTGTTTATGTTAAGTCAAAACCATGGAGTGTTTCAGATGAGCTCATTCATGAGTCATCTCTCCTTAGTTGTTCCCATGTTTTGACTTTAAATGCTTTCATAGCTTACAAATTACTTCATGGATATATATATATATAAGTATACAAAGAAGTAAACATTATTTTCTGTCGACCAGCGTTTACGATGCATTTGGGTCCATGTACTAATGTTATTTCAGAAATGTGTATATATCCCTTGAGCTCTCTGACAACCACCTTCAACATCCCAGCTAACTTACTTTTAATAGTAAACCGCCACCGATATTAAACCTTACAGTACGTCTTTAGCCTTTGTTGGAGCACATATACATGATCTGGTGAGATTTCTAGCAATATATATATATATATATATATATATAATATAAATAAATAAATAAATGTTCCTCATGCAGATAATTATAATGAATATGGCATTTGAAGCGGAGTCCATTACCAAACGTGGTCTTGTCTTTTCCAATAATGGTTAAACGCACTATGGTCTGACCCACCGCACAAGTGTTTTGCCCCCCCCCTCCTTTTTGCCTTGTGTCCTGTAATTGTTTAAATTTATTTATTTATTTATAATTATTATTAAAAAATAATTTTATTTTATTGGTGTAAAAATATCAATGGTTCATAAATCATCTATGAAAGTGTAGAAACAAAAATGAAAAGAGAAATAAAGAAACAAAAAACTCATGATCCCTTCAACATATAGTGTTTTATGTGTAAATTGGTTATTTACTTAGAGACTTGTATAAGGGTTAAGCTACTTGCCCAAATCTGAAGGCTCATTCGAAAAATGGGAGGGTTTGAACAAAAATAATAGATTTATTAGTCAGGTTTTGGACAAAACAAAAATCTGTTTAAAAAATTGGTCCGATTTTGGATATGATGTTTTAAGTCTAGGTCCAACTTAGCCTAGCTCGAATTTTGTACAAATAAAATAAATAAATTTGTTATTTATAATTTTTTATAATAAGATTAAACAATTTATTTGTATACCTTAATTTAAATGTGTAAAGATTCTTGTATAATTTAATTTTTATATGAATACTCATTTAGATTTAATTTGCTATGAAATTATTAATATTTAAATAGTAAATTCTATTTTTTTAATAAATTTTAATTTTAATTTTAAGAATTAAATATGAGCTGCTTTGGGCGGGCTTTGGTTATGTATTTAAAAATATGGATGGGCTTTGGACAAAAGTACCGGCCCAAATAACTTGGCCGGGCTAGGCTTAGCCAAGCATAGTCACCATTATTATTCAGTTTGGCCTGCCCTGAACTCGGCTCAACCCAGCCCATGGACACATCTATTTACACACTAGAAGATATATACATGTTTTTTTAGTTTAGTAAAATATATTTTTATGTATAAATCAAGATTTGTTTATTATAAATTTAGTAGATAAACCTCAAACTTAGCAAAAAATTAAATTAATACAAATAAACAAAGATGCATCAAACATCCGAGCATACACTCTACTAATAGTGAATATAGGCATGAGAAGAAAAACACAAAACAAGTGGATAGATGTAACTCCCATAAAAATGATCCCTAAGGTGCATCATTCACCATGAAAGATATTGCGAGTAATAAGGTGTATTAGAACACTAACCATGTCCGAAATTATATGCCATCACTTCATCTGGGCAGTTGTTGCTTGCGAAAAGGAATTTCAGGCTTTAGTTGATTGTAGAAGTGGAAGTCTGATTCATTTCATATTAACATCCAAGATTACAAAAATCCAAGAAATAATCATATAATTAATTTTAATATAATGGATTTCTACATGAGAGCATTACAGTAAAAGATGCAGTTATGACTCTCTAGCCATATATTCCAAAAGATCACCCTCAAAAGCCAATTTTAAATGTGCCTACCCTTAGTTTCCAAGTTATTTCTCCATGAGACTTATATCTTTCCCAATGTGAGGAAGATTAAAAATATTCTTAAAATGATTCAAAATATCGGAGGTAAACGGGTAGGTGAGAAAGAGATATATAACAGATTCCTACGCTTTATGGCATAGGACGGTTGTGGTTAATAATTTGTTGCATCTTCACTAATAAAGATTAATTATCAAGGTTTAGATTTTGTTATCTTGAGCTAGCCAAATCAACATGTTAGTTTTGTAAGGGCAAATTGTTTGCCACATGACCTGCCCAACTGACACCTTAGCCACCATTTTTTAAGGCATCCGTAAAAAGATTTGATATTGAAAGATTGGGCATAAAACAGAATACCATAACTCGGGCATAAAACTTGGGGTGTACCAACAAAGTTCCTCTTTATTGAGAAATCGAGAATTGTAAGTGAAACATAAAAATGATTTAGTTTAATCCAATAGTTGAGGAATTGAAGATATTTGTTAGAAATAACTAATGATAATAGCAAAAGAAAAAGAAAGAACCCAAAAATTTATGTGATAAACCTAAAATTTGGAAAACCATATGAAAAACATGAGAAGATTCCAATATGATGAAGATTGAGGACAATGGTTATCTAAGTGTTGTTCCCATACACATGGTTGAATTTCCCAAAGTCCTATATATAATGATAAAATCCTAACATACGGTAAATAAGCCCTACTTTGATTACAAGTACAAGCCCTAGTTTGAGGTTAAATACTCAATTTAGTTCTTCTAATTAAAATTTGAAATCAACCCCTTCAGTCCCTTTAATCAAATTTCAACTCATTAATTATCTTTATTAGTTAAATTTTGACAATGTTAAGCCTGAGGCCAATAATAGTTAGAATGTTGTTTAGTTTTGCTAATGTGGACCTTTTTATATTAAATATTATTATAAAAAGGTGAAAAGAGGGAAAAATCGTAAACATCTAAATGTATACGAGATCAAAATAATGGATCTGCATCCACCCCCTCGCCTCAAATCCCTTCGTCTTTCTAGTCCCCGACATATTCTCCATCCTTTGATGTTGGAGAAGCTCTTCCCACCGAGCACATATTATCATGCTCCAAGTCCCCACCAGTGAAGGCAAACTTTCATCAACCCATCTATAACCTTCAATAAGCCTTTCTCTAGGCTTGAAGCAAGAACAAAAATAACTAGGTAGGTGTCAAAGCTTACTATTTCTTGATAACTCACTCTAGGACTCATAATGAATTCTAAAGAAGTTTACATTAACACAAAAAACAAAGTTTTAAGGTTTAGAACCATGGAGAACACTGATAGGAGACAAATTAATGACTAATGTTACGCAAGTGCACATGCCAATTAAGTAATATGGTGCGTTAAAACAAGATTATCGATCCACGAAGAACTTGGGATTACTAGTTCTAACTATTCACCCTATTATATATCTAGCTTGACTAAAATAATGGTAGATAGAAATTGAATGAAATTAAAAGGGAAAAATTTAACTAATGACACTAAGACATGAAAGTATACAAAGCATGAAAAGAGAGGTTTTGAGGCATAGACTCCTCCTAGGACTATGAATAAGTATTGATTGAGAATGTTATATTAATAAACAATATCGATTGCCAAGAAAATTCCTACAGTGCACTAAGGAGCCGTTTGGGTCCCGGATTGGTAATGGAAAGAAGTGAGGGAGTAATGAAAATAAAAGGGAGTGGAGGAGGATTGAGAATGAAAGCTTTGTTTGGTTGATAAGGTATGAGAGGGTAGTTCTTTGGGAATGGGAAAAGTAAAAGAAAAAAATTGAAATAACTTGATTTTTATACCCTTGAAACAATTAAATAATATTTTATATAAAATAAAATGTTAAGTTAAATAACAATTATTTTTAATTATAAAATATTTTGAATATCATTATTTTTAATTTTATAATTAAATATTTGAATTAAATATTTTCACTTTTAATTATTATTTATTATTAAAATTATCTCTTTAATTATTATTTGATTTATATTATTTTTTAATTATTGATTATTATTATTTGAATAAAATTATTATTTTAATTGTTAGTTGTTATTATTTTACTTTAATTATTATTTATTATTAAAATTATTGATTTAATTATTATTTGATTTATATTATTATTGTAATTATTAATTATTATTATTTGAATAAAATTATTATTTTAATTGTTAAATATTATAATTTGAATAAAATTGTTATTTTAATTTTTAGTTATTATTATATATTTAATTATTATTTAGTATTAAAATTACATATTTAATTATTATGTTAATTAATTATAGTTTTACTTATTAAATAAGGGGCAAATTAGTAATTTCACCATCAAGAAGTGGAGGAGGAATGAGGATTTTGGGAGGATTGTCATTCCCCACTCAATCCCCCCTCATTCCTTACCCAATCCTCTCTTACTCCCATTGATGACCATCCAAGCAAAGGAGTGGAATGGGAGAGTAATGACTCCCATTCCACTCCTTACAAACAAACACCCTCTAACTCTTTCTCAAGATAATTAGTACCTAGTCCTATACTAAGGTAGCGTTTGGATGGCGGAATAGGAATGAGAATGGGAATGAAAACTTTGGGCAAGGGGATGTGAATGAAAACTTTGTTTGGTTGGAGGAGAAATTTATTGGGAATGTAAAAAGTTAGAAGAGAATGAATGAGAATATTACTATTATACCCTTAGTATAAAAATAATGTTTATAATTCACAAATAGGTTTATTTTTAATATTTAAATTAACTATAATCATTATAATTAATTATTAAATTATGTAATTAACTATAGCCGTTATAATTATATATTATAATTATGTATTAAATTATGTAATTAACTATAGTCATTATAATTATATATTAAAATATATATTTATCATTCAATTAATACAACCATATGAACACAAAATACAATCAAACAAAACACAATATTAATAAGGGGCAATATGGACTTTTCAGGAGATAGGAATGGCCATTACCTCCAATATTGGGGGTAATGAGTATTACCTTCCCCAAGTGATTTCTTAGCCCCTCTCAAAAGTAATCAAGCCAACCCAATGGATACCCAAACATAGGTATCCACTGGGATTAGTAAACATCCCCCTCTAGAGGGGGATGATTACTTGCATCCAAACGGGTTGTAAGTTGATAAAATCAACCCTATAACTTCATTAATATTATGTGAATTCTAACTAGAAATTAAACATGGATTCCTAGATCAACCCTATCTTTATGTGGACTCATAATTCTCTTCAATTGCTTATATAAATTAATCCAAAAAAGAATGAGAATATTAATGAAAGCATTTAAAGCTCCCTCATGCTTCTTCTTTTCATGGATTGGCGATGAAAGTTGAAGGAAGTTCCACTAATGCTGCTGAGATCTCTCTTTGACCGCTTCCTTGATGCCCTAGAACCTTAGCACCCTTGATTCCCTCTTGATTTTATTAAAGAAAGACTCTTCTTGGCTTCCACCTTCTTCCCCTTTTGCCTAGCTGATGAGTGCATGAAATATATATTTTCATATAATTAATACATGCACTTAGTTTGTTATCTAATATGATTTTCTCTATTTTTATATTTTTGGGTATTTTATATTTATGAAGCAAGTAATTAGGTTCAAGAAACATAAAAAAGAAAAATAAAGTAAATCGGAGCAAAATGAACAACAAAGCAATGTTCTAGACAAGAGCACGGTCTAAACATGGATGTGCTTAGGGAGTGTTTATTATAGGAGAATGAAAACTCAAAAGCACAACTCGAGCATAATTATTGGAAAATTGAAATCACGAAGATTCGAGTCCTGAGTGTAACCAACATTGAACATGGGCCAAGCACATCTCAAACAAGAGCGTGCATATTTTTTTAAGATCAAAATAGGCCTTCATGGATGAGTTGGCACCACTCATTCAGCCCGTTCGGCACAAGATTAGATAGCAAAGTCGACTCCAATTCAGAGATTCCATCATTCTTTAGGAAAAAGCATCGGGGGAGTTTTTCTTATATTTTTGTTTATATCTCTAGTTTTGAATTATTTAATAGTTTCTTGTATGATGAGAGGCTAAACCTTTGAGAGTGCCTCGGATATATGAAACTTAAGATGAACTTGTAATTTGATTTCTTTATTTTATATATTGACTCGTTATTTGTTCTTGAGAATCATCAATGTGTTCTTCATGCTCGTAATTACTTACTTAATAGCCCCAATTGCATACTTGAATTGCACAATTACTATTGAGAAATCAATTATGCCAGGATATGGCATAGATAGTAGGAATTGAATATACATGTCTAGAGATAGAGTGTATAGTGTTGAGCTTTTCGGATTAGGGCTAAACCTAATACCTGGATTCAAGGAGAGCAAATGCAATCATAGGACGATTGACCTTGTCGTATGCGGTTAAGTTTTGACTACCTTGAGAAATGTACTACACTATTTTAAGAGTCTCCATGGTCACAAAATATTCAACATAGAGTCAATGATACACCCCCTTGCGTAATTACATTCTTATGAGCATTAGCAGCCTGTATAGGAGTTTGGATTGTCTTGAAGACATACATTTCACTTTTAAATTGACCTGAAATATTCCTTCACACCCTATATGTTTAATTCGTGCCATGGGTTCAACAAAATAACAAATTAAGCACCATTTTATCCATATGGTCTCCTATAATTCCATGCCAAGCACAACTAATAGTCATTAAAATATACAGACTCAAGTACTTATTAATTAGAAGTCAAGCCTAGCTTGAAGGCGAAACATTATTACTATTAAGCTGAAAACTAAAGAAGAAAAGGAAACACAATGTTGTTAGCACTTGGCTGCATGGTAGTTGCAATATATAGAAGTAGAAGTTGGTTCCACAAGCTATCTTGAATGGTTATGGTTACGGTACATGTGGTGCTAGCTCTAGTACTTCTGATCGAACATGACATCGCGTAAGAGCAACGCCACTTCTTCCTATTCATTCTTTGACACTAATGTCGCTCAAGCTCCATAATGTTCATGTAGTCCATGAACCAACCTGCATGACCCATCATAATTGCAGACTATTCACAAAGTACCCTTCTTCACTTGATTCTAAACAAATAAAACAAGAATTAGAAAAAAAAAATACAAGAAAGAAAGATAATGGTGGGGTGAGCAAGAGGAGGAAAAAAAAGTAACAACTGTTAGGGAATACAGCTGTGTATACAGCTGTATATCTATATTTGTACAGTTACCATAGCTGTATATCTATATTTGTATAGCTACCATATTTATATACATGTGTATCTACATATACCTTATACATTGTTACTTTTATGTTTATGAAAAGACTTGTGATCTTCTTCACCTAACAACAACAACACTCTTTTAGATGGGAAGGACTAGATGAAGAGAAACATGGAAAACAAGAATAAAGAAGTAAATCATAAGGCTTTTTTTTAATAATTTTTTAATATGAAAAGTTCACATTAGCAAAATGAAATGACAAACTTAACTGCCGTTGGCGTCAAGACTAACATTGCAAAATTAAATAAATACAGATACTCACTGGGTTGAAATTAAATTTAAATAGAAAGACAAAAAAATTGATCCCCAAATTGTAAAGAGACTGCATTGAGAATTTAACTTTAGTTTGATTACAGATAGAGTTTTTGATGACTCATAAAGGACTTATCATAGCAAAATTTAATTCAAATACAAATCAAATTGAACAAAATTTGGGTTATAACTGTAGATAATAGATACCCTATTACAAAACCTAAACTTTTTATATAAAAAAAATACTACTGTATAAATGTGATATAAATTAATTTATTGCGTGTTAATAAACTAAACTCATTTCAGTACAACTTAACAAGCATTCCGGACTTGTTATATATCTTAGTCTTGTAGTGAATTGAAATTCATCTCTTAAATCCACGTTCCCACCAAATATTTATTAATCAGATACTAACGCCACCAATCTCAAATAAAACAACACTCCCAAGAAGTACTAGTACTGAATTGAAGGGAATGAAACTATATCATGTTCACACTGACTACAAAGAAACACTCTAGGAGCTTCTTCTGCATCAGCAATCCCCATGCATCTAGTATGCTGAAAAACATCACAAATATCACAAGATATCATCCTCTCCCCATCCTCCTCCTTAGCACCACACCTGCAATTTATCATCCTCTCTTCATTCCCACTTTCATATATATCAATCTCTTGATCATCATTCTTTACTGCTGCTCTCCCTTGTACAACAATCCTACTTCCTAGTTCAACAACTCCAAGTACCAAATCTGAGTCGTTGACTTCCATATTCTCCACCTTTTCAGCAATGAAGCTCTTTAGACCCAAATACATCTCCCTGAAGTGCTTTTCCACCACTCTTTTTAGTTCTCCTATCGTTGTCTGTGCGCTCATCGAGACTGCCTCATAAGGTGGCAGTTTTCCTTCTCCTAGGATATGAACTGTGCACATTAGCTCTATGTTTCCATTCGTTCCTGATTCAATTTTCACCGGTAATCGGTTCTTTTCGCCGTAGTCTTTTATGAGGCTTTTCGCGTCAAGAATAATCCTCACTGCCATCGGTATCGAGCTGAATATTCCTGAAGTGAATCCTGGCCTTTTTTCCTTGAGAACATGTTGGTATAGATACAACAAGTCCTTAATCAATTGAGCTCTTGTAACATGACATCTAAATCTCACCATGTTCTTGTTGTTGCATGTGGGCAACAGCTTGTTGGAGATGTCTTCTAAACAGTATTCAAGAACTTTAGTCACTGGATTAACAACACGACGGACAATGTAGTTCCCGAAGATATGGTTTCCGATTGATTTTAGTACATAGTCGAGGAGGCCTGTGTCACCGATGTATGCTCTTGCCGCATCTCGTATTTGTTGCCTCGATATCCAACGGGACTCCGTCCTCTTGAGCTCGCTTACTATGACTTGAGCAGCCATTTCTACTCTCTTCAATGACCATCTGCATGTGCCTTCAGAGATGATCCCATGATAGTCCATTGCCGTCATAGTGCTACTCACAGGAAGATGGCTCTTTAATTCAATCATGAATCGAACAAGATCACCGAGAGTGAGCAATGTGGGACCGCAAATGGCTTGATATTTTGTGACGATGACTGGGAGTTCATGGCAAGAACAACTGAAGTGAGGTAGTAGTAAGCAGAGTGGAAGGGCTTGTAGTGCTTCAATGGACTTTTGATATATTTGACGAGTGATTCCATAGCTTCCATGACTAAAATTATAACCCCAGTGACTAAACCAGGAATGGCCATAGGCTATTCCATGAATCAATCTTAGCTCCATTGTTTCTTTCATTGCAACATCAATCAAGCTCACCTTCCTTCAATGTTTAGAAATATAGATTATTAGCATTCAAATATCAAGAGTTCTATATATGTAATATTATAGAGACATGAAAGAATAGGATGGATTAACCTCATGTGCAATGCATTGCAGATTCTATCCCATAGATATAGTATCTGATTCCCGGAAAGATGCTCTGAGCCGGCTTCGATTCCTTTGATGAAAATTAAATGCCCGAAACCATTAGCATGCATGATTCCATGCATCAAATGACCTTGTGGTTCCATGGATTTTGACGACTTATTTGCTGAATCTGTTCCTCTGAAAATGGCCCCAAGTTCCAATCCCTTAATGAGCACTGGATCAGTACTGCCCTTTCCCTTTGATGACAACACTATATGAAACCTCTTGTTGCAAATCATGTGATGACCCCAACCTAGTTAGAAAATAAAAGAATATCATCTCATTGATCTATAGCAATCAATACAGAGAAGGCAATACGAAATTGGAGTCATGGCCGGATGAGAATAAGAAGATAATGATATATTAAATAAATCCAAATATTGTTACAATACTGCCATGACAATATGTATAACATTTACCAATGGTTCGACAGTAATGACAATGGCGACAAGGTGAAAGAGCAGTGATCTCTTCCACTATAAAGAGTCTCACAAAGACAGGAGGATGGTGGTGAAGCTCTAGCCTAAAAGACCAACACTTGGTTGCTTCATCGGTGGTGCCTGGTTCGGCATTTCCAAACTCAACAAGGGCCATCATGTTCTCATAAAAACATCCGTGAAACTGACAAGGCACTCCTGATTCACAGAAGGAGTCAAACCTAAAAACCCTCTCCCCTCTCTTCCTCTTCACTGAGCTTCCATTGCCACAATGCATCCTTACAAAGAATTATTGTACCTTTGTCAGCTGATCAGCCAACCTCTCAAGGAAATATAAGGTAAAGTCTTGAAATTTTCTCAAGTATGATCACACACTTAGCATTGAGGAATTAAATTCTAAGAAGAACCAAACTTGCACTTCACTTAACAAAGTGGATGGTGCCATGGCTGCTTGCCTTTAAGCATGATTGAATTCTATAGTCCATTAATGGCACCTACGAGCATGTCGCTGCATGGAACTTTAGGGATGAATGCAAGCGTGATGTGTTTTTTTAATTCTGAGCATGCTTTTAGATTGCATGATATCTTAGAGATGTGAATTGCATGTTCTATAAAATCGGCCCACATTAAAGTGTGAAGTGTTAGAATACATGACAAGGGATGAAAGGAAAATATTGCATGCCTCTTTGGAAATAGGAATGGGTGGTAGAAGGGAGTTGGTTTGTGTGTAGGAAGTTTTAATCACAAATTTTAGTCTAAAAACCAATCTACCTCCACTGCGTCACATCATCATAGTATTGAATCAAAATTTATCAAAAAAATTTAGGGTTGGGATTATTACTCTTCCGGCTAAATAACCTGAACTAAGGCTGTGTTTGATTGCATTTTTTTCTCTAGAAAAATTTTTCACAAGTCATTTTCCAACTAAATAGACTGTTTATTTACCCAAATTTTCCATAGAAAATTTTTCCTCTTATGTTGTCACATGACCCTATTTTCTATCAAAACAAGAGAACTTTTCCTATCTCCACCATGGGAAACGTTTTTCATGAAAAATGTAATGGGTTATGTGAGAAAATAACATGGAAGGGCTAATTTTTTCATTTTACAAGGGAAAATTTTGATTTTCTAGCTATAAAATAATGCCGGCTATTTTTTATTTTTCACGGAAAAATTTTTCATCCATTTTCCATGTTGCCAATCAAACACAGCCTGTGGTAAACTTAATTTTAAAGATATTTATTTTTAAGATAACTATATTTAATAATTATTTAAAAAAATGTTATTATTAATAGTTATTAATTATTATTTTTATTGGTATTAATTAAGTGAAAAACTTTCGCTAGTTCAAATAAAAAGTTTTCTTCAAGCAAATATTAAAAAAAAATCTTTTAAAGAATAATTTTATATTAAGTTGGATGTTGTAGAGAAGACAATATTTGGTGTGTGTATATGATTTTATTTAACTTACCCAATCAAATATGACAAAACAAAAAATTAATTCCTCGATAAAATAAATAAATATGTTACATGTTTTTTTAAATAAAGAACAAAGTGAAAAAAAAATCTACATTTTAAGCAAATGATAAAAAAATATAAGGAGAGGAAAAAATTGATATATGAACTTTACTGATATAAAAAAGGCATATGAGAATTATCTATTGAAGTCTTTTCGATGAGTTTTGAGAAAGAAAGATATTACTTGTTGTTTACCTCGGTATCTTCTCCCCAATAACAATCAAATCATGAGGAGAAAGCGTGGGAACCCACGAGAGGATTTAACCCGAGACCTAGCCTCGCATTCTTTCTTGGTTTCGGGATCGTGCTTGTGACGACGAGGGGGAGAGGATCTCACGTCAATTTTCGTTCCCTACTTCTTTGAGGTAAGCATCTTTTTCTCGGATCTAGGGTTTTAATTGTTTGTTGTATGATAGAAGGAGTAGAAGATTGGTTTTTAGATAGATCTATTATGCTTTTGGTATTTTGGGTGTGTTAGGGTTTGGTTCCAATCACTATTATTCGTATGTTTGTGTTTCTTTGGTAAAAATCTTTCATTCTGATTCATAATGATGATATAGAAAGTCATCCCTTGATCAAATTTTCTGATGCTAATGTGTGCGTGTGCATTGTGTTAAGCATCAGCAATCGTTTTCATTCATAACGTAAGACTCTACTTCCTCTTTGTGCCAATTCTTTATGATGCCCTGATTTACATTATACTGCGCCATGTATCAATTCATATCTGCATCATTGATTTGCTCAGTTTGAATATATATATCCATCACTATCATACACATGTATCCACATGTATATATATATGTCCTTCATCAAACCCACAATTATATGTGTGTGGATATATATATCCATCACTATCATAGACATGTATTTAAGCTTATTTTGATCGCTAAATACAAGAGTTTGCTTCAGTACTGAGAGTTTGCTTTTAGGGTGCTTGTTAACGTAAGAAAGTAATTCATTGTGCATATTGGTGTTGCTAGTATAATTGGTGTTAGAGCCTTGATCAGGGTTAACTAGTGGCATATGTTTGTACTTAAGCTTTAGAATCTAAGTCAAGTATTATGTTTATGTTATAGGGTCTTTGGCCGAATCCTAATTTTTATGTCCGAGTGGTTCTATAGTTTGGGGATATTTTTTCATGTAAGTAAACCACATATAAACCCTTATATATGTATATATAAAATTTTTGATTACCAGAAATGATTTACCTAATTATTTAATTACTTTGTGTTTTATTATTAAAACCAATATTATATTTAAATGTTTTAAATTTTAAAATACTGTGATTTTCATTATTTTAAAATTTATAGATTTTTATTTATTTAATTGAATGGTTTACAGAAATCATGACATTTATAATCTTGATTATGTATTCAGTTATTGATTACTTATATTTTAATTATATTAGCATTATTATATTTTGAAATAATCTGAATTACGTGGATAAGAAAACTGGGATCACTGAATTTCCGTATTTTTGTGTTGATACTGATTTTGGACTATACATATTTTGACATTCTAATTTAACTTTGCAATAACCCTGTCATTGGGGGTTAAAGACTGGCCATGTCGACATGAACTCTAATTATGATAAGAAACTATAGTTTCGCACCGTTCTGTCAGTGGAGAATAACGGCCTCTAATAATCTGGCTCGAGTCACTGAGGGTAAATAAATAAACTCTGACAATCTGACTCGGGTCGCCGAGTTTAAATATATGAATTCTGTTATTTTCTTTTTTTGCATTAGTTATTTGTGGAACATATATGCTCACTCATTTGAAAAGTTATGTTTGTCTGAAATATTTTGAAGTTTGAGTTTTATTTCTGATAATTATTGTACAACACTGCTCTCAAGTATGTTTTTGAAATTATTGAGTTTTTTGTGATCCCTATATTATTGTTTTTAGTGGTTGCTTACTGGGCGATTAAGCTCATAAATAGTTGTTCTATCCTTTTCAGATCATGAATAAGTGTGTGGTGGATAGCTTAGCGGGGACCGTTGAGTGAACACCATGTGGTTAGTATGATTATAGTCTTTCCGTTGTGTTTAATAAATATGTTATTTGTTTAAGACTTTGAGTCTTGCACTTTTAGTTTTTCTTAGACCATAGTTATAAACTTGATTATTTTATTCCTTGATTTCTTTGGTTTCGTGTGAAGTTAGTGCGTTGTTATGCATTATATTTGTGAGACATGTATAGAGGCATTGTGTGCCCACTTGGTCTCGGCCTTGTGAGTATGCTGCCATTTGTCGACCTATCGAGTCCGGTGAGTCAAATTCGGGGTGTGACACTTGTAGATACTGGACACAAAAACATAATCAAATATGTGTATGATTCCTCGGTCACTAACATTAAAGAACTATTGGGGGAAATAATAGTGTTTTTTATTACTATAAGCCTACATCAAGATTTAACATTAAGTGCTTACTTAGTTGCTTTAATTTTAAATAAGTTGATGAAATATGCTCAAGATCCAATGGCTTCTGTATGCTTTTTGTTGATATTGACCTGATTTTCTTTGATCAATGTAAGGTATGTATCAACTTAAAGTTAAGAGACATGAAAAACAAATTAAAAGCTAAAAGTTTCAAGTAAGATAAAGATAAAGTATTTGAAATGCAATTTTGATTATAAGAATAAAAGAGAAGTTTGGATGGATGATATTAGTTTCTGTAAGTAAAAGCTTTTCGATAACTAGCTAGGCTCTATAATAATTAAGATACATGACAAAAAAAAAAAAAAAAAAAATTGTAGAAGGCATCTCAAATAGAATGTGGGGAACTTCTAGAGTTTTTGAGATAATAGTATACATACCTATTAGATAAAAACTTAATTTTATAAAACCATTGCTATGTTACTTATGATGTATGCGTCAAAATATTAGGCAATTAAGAATCAATATAATTTCAAGTGGCATCTACTGGTGACAATTTAATAGAGAATTGTTTAAAATAGTTTAAATAGTGCAAGTACATATATTGAGATGACCAATAAATGCTCTCATAATAATGGTGGAAGCACTTCAAGTTCATAAAAGATGTAGATGTAGATCTAAAGAGAAAAAAACTCTATGGTTATCTATTCATTTTTATCTAGTTCTTTGACTTTTATTAGAACAATGTAAAAGTTAAAAATTCATGGAGTTGATTCTAAATCGTTGGAATTAATGGCTTTGTTGAAAGCTAAAATAGTTTAGTGTTTATATATATTTTTGTCAATGACTGCGTTTGGTAGCCCATCATGAGTATAAAAAAAATTCAACTAACTATTTTTTGTTATTTACTAATGTACACTCAATATGGTCCTCTTTTTAAGTCCATTTTAACTAATTTATATAAATTAAGAAAACTGATGAAAATTAGTTGATAATCTTAAATTTATAAAAAATTGAATTAAATTTTCAAAATTATTCTTATAAAAATCCATTGATATTCCGTTAGTTTCTCTTTTGTCTTTAATTTTTACTTTTATTCACTCTTTCAAAATGGTGTTTTATGTTTTTCACAAAATATTTCCATCATTATTAATTGGTCAGTATAAGAGCGCATTGAATACTGAAGGTAAATTAGGGAAAAAAAATATTTAATGCTGACATATAAAAATGAAAAAAACATCTTCCAAAAAAACATGTAAACAGGATGGGCAACAGGAATTCAAAAATGATATTTTCTCAACGGTTGACATTTTCTAAAATTTGTGTATCTGTATTTGATTACTATCGACCAAAAAATTTATTGGTATTTGGATCCTGTAAAAACTTTTCACAAATATCAAGTGTTTAATTTGTAGACAAGGACATATTTTTTAGAGTGTGAACTGTGCAAGGGCTATCCTAGTTCTTACATGTGCATATTTGATAAATATATATCTTAAAATTAATTTTTTTTTTTTAATTAAACATATTCAATCATTTTTAAAAAAAACATTGGATATTCCAATCAACTCAAATGAAAATAAGGTACAAAAGAAATATAAATATTAAAAAATGATAAACAAAATTTGTTTGATATAAGCAAATTAAAATCACTAAAAGAGATGAAAGTTTTAAATGACTTAGGCCATGCGGCAATATTACAACTCTAAAACAATTAATTCAATATTTAAATTTATAAGTCAATATTTTAAGAATTAACAGTTTTTTTATTTTATTAATATTGAATCTCTTATATAAGATATTTGATACATAAAAAATTCTGAAACTCACAAGATGAAACACATATGCTTATTAAGTTTGTTTATTGACTTATTTTAAAAGAGTATATATATATATATATATATATATATATATTAAATAAACAATCCCAATTTCAAAATATTGACAAACTTCACTTCGTCCCAGGTTCGGGTGGCTGCGGGTTGGTGGGTGCATTGCTGACGAAGAAAACTTTAAAATCACATCCTGATAAAAACAATTCTGCAAATATTCAGCAGCTGCCTTGCTCACCAAGAAATTTTTATAATTAAGACTTCATAATAATAATTTATTATTCACCTCACCTGGAATTATTGTATATATATATATTAGAAGGCAGGATCAAATATGTTACATTTATAATATTTCCGGTATATGTTTTATATATAAAAAATTCCAATCGTCATGTGTCCGAATCCTGTCCTCTAAGCGATTAATTAAGTGCCCGCTTTATTAAAATAATATATATAATTATTTTAAAAGAAAAAGAAAACCAAATTTATTTATCCAATAACAATAACAAAAACAATAAATAACACCGGTAGAGGTCTCGCCTCTCAGAATCAAAAGACCACAAGAATGGAGCTGGTGATCCCAGAGGTGGAGCTCGCTGGTGGCGGCCGAAAGATGCCGGTGGTGGGCCTGGGGACGGCGAGTTTCCCTCCGCCGACGCCGGAGGAATTCCAAGAAGCGATGCTGAACGCCATGAGGCTCGGCTACCGGCACTTCGACACGGCTTCTCTCTACGGGACGGAGGCGCCGCTCGGCGAGGCCATCGCCGAGGCTCTCCGGCGAGGAATCATCAAGAGCCGGCAAGAGCTCTTTATAACATCCAAGCTTTGGTGCACCGATTGCTACGGCGACCGGGTTTTGCCTGCCATCCAAGAGTCCCTCTGGTCTGCTTTTCTTATTTATTTATTTATTTATTTATTTATTAATTTTTATTCTATTTTTGTTTATAATATTAGAAACCTTGAGATTAGAGGTGGCTGATAGAAAAGAGGGGTTTTTTTTAAGAGCAGTTTATATTTTTTATAGAATAAAAAAATATAGTTATCTAATGAAATATTTATTTTTTAATTTTATTAATTCTAAGAAGATTTTAGTATATAATATGTAAGTTAAAAAGTTTCTGACTATAAAAGTAACAATGAATATATTGCAGGGAGCTTCAGTTGGACTACCTTGATCTTTATCTAGTGCATTGGCCTGTGTGTTTGAAGCCCGGAGAGATGAAGGGGCCAATTCAAATGGATGGAGTACCACCCTTTGATTACAAAGCAGTATGGTCATCAATGGAAGAGTGCCACAAACTGGGCCTTGCAAAATCCATTGGGGTCAGCAACTTCACTTGCAAAAAACTTGACCAAATTCTCACCATTGCTAAGATCCCCCCTTCTGTTAATCAAGTAAGTTTTTCCTTTTTTTTGCACCCTGTTTAAGTATTAATATTTATATATGTATATGAATTAATGGATAGGTTGAAATGCACCCTGTTTGGAAACAAAAGAAGTTGATGGATTTTTGCAAGGAGAAAGGGGTTGTGGTCACTGCTTATTCTCCTTTGGGAGCTTTTGGGACTTCCTGGGGAACTAATGATGTTCTTGATTGCCCTGTTTTGAAACAAATAGCAAGTGCTAGAGGAAAAACACCAGCACAGGTTTTTCTAGCTTTTCATGACATTTCAAGAGTTTCAGGGTAATGAAAAATGAGTAATCATATGATATTGTGAGTTTTGATTTATGTTTGTAGGTATCTTTGAAGTGGTTGTACCAACAAGGTGCTACAATGGTTATGAAGAGCTTCAGAGTGGAAAGAATGAGGTCTAATGTTGATATATTTGATTGGGAATTTAGTGAAGAAGAGCTGCAAGAGATAAGAGAAATTCCACAAAACAGAGGTATAAAGGGTGAAGATTACATCTCACTTAATGGACCTTACAAATCATTAGAAGAGTTATGGGATGATGAAATTTAGCTACTCATTTGTATTTAGAAAGTTGGACATGATCTTCAAGGACTTCTTTCTCACGCTGTGTATTTTGCCTTTTAACTTTGAATAAAAACCCATGAATCAAAGTTTCCTCCTGATATTAATAAATAATGAATAAATATACAAAATTAATAAATGTATTGATATCCCCCAGCCACAATTTTTTTTTTTTTTTTTTTTTGTTTTTTTTTAATATAACTTTTTTCATTATAATTATCAAAATAATCTCATGTTTATGTTTTGAGAATATCACATTAAACCCATGTCATCGACTTGGGTTTTTTCACGGACACCTTTTTTCATTTAGAAATCATAAACATGAAATATTTTTGTTTTTAAACTTTTTTAAATCATCATTGTTTTTTAAAGATTTATATATTTTTTTCAACCGCATTTATTTTGAAAAATATGTTGTTATTATTGGTTTATTAGTATTATTTGTACATCTTCTTAGTTATCTAAGCGATTCATCAAAGTTATTATCATTAAAATTATTATTTTTTAAAAATCACACAACTGAAACATTTCATTTTTTTTTTTCATCTTCTTAATATATTTTTTAAGAGTTACTAACTTTTCTTCAGAAAAAGATATTAGAGTGTAACTTTTTAAAAGATAAGAATTATTATTTTATATCAAATTTTTAAAATTTTTGATATTATTTTAAATTTTTGAAATTTCAATATTATCTTACATAGTTATTTATTTTTTAGACTTCTTATAATATTTTTAATAATTTTATGTAACCTAATATTTTCATTTAAAATTATATTTTGTATAAGAGTAATCCGAGTTATAGTTTTTAATGTTTTTTTAGATAATAGCTTCCCAAATATTTTTTTAATATTTTTAAAAAAGAAATATTTAAGTTTTAAGGTTGGGGTAAGGTTTTAGAATTTAATGGTTTATAGTTTTGAATGTTATAATATTTGATGTTTTATAAAATTTAGGGTCTACAAATTATTATTTTCTAGAAAACTGATAATATAGATGCCAGCCTAAATATAGCATCACTTTTTGTATAATCCTAAGACATTTTAATTGCATTTATATAAGAAAAAGTTTTGAATGCTTATTTATAAATATTTGCTTTGTTTATGCTGAAGTGACCATAATGTCAATGTGGTAAATATAAAAATATTAGGGCCCTTATCGTAAATTTATTTAACCATGATTTACCTTGTGGTGAATATATCTATAAACATAATAAATATAACAACATCAACAAGAGATAAGAAATAAAAGAGTTATTTTAAAATTTTGAAATTGTGATGTTTTGAATGAAACCAATGGACCATTTTGCAAGCCAAGCCGCTACCCCGATTTCCAAAACAAAACTTTATAAAAATCTAAATATGTATATTAATCAAAAGTTATTCCTTTATATTTGATTTAGAATGATTAATTCAACCATAATATTAAAAATTTGATGTTATTCCAATATTTTTATGATTTTGTTCTAAAACAAAATATTAATATCAAAATATATTTTAGATTGGATTCCTCAAAGCACTCACGGATTGAGGATTACCTTTGGGGGATTATCATCTAAAAGTCACATCACCTCCTATGTTATGGTTTTTCCTCCATCTTGATATATATGTACTCATTTTTTTTTTTTCTATTTCCATGTAATAAATAGAAATATTTTTTAAAAAAAATAAATGAATAAGAAGTCTGGTGGAATGATACTCTCAACTTTAAGGTTATGCAATCACATATGAAATATTTTAGGTCCACCCGTGATAGTAATCATCCACTTCCATTAGTCCAAATTAATTGGACTCAAAAAAACATGGAAAAACTCATGGCATTTTGAATTGGATTGGGCGATATGTGCATATACAAATCGTCAGTGTCGGACGGCCTCGATGTCTCTGTGAGGGTGGATGGGGAGTCAGCAGTGAGACTTGATGCATCAATGTTGGAAATAAAAGTCATTAGTTCTTGAAGAAAAGTATTTCTGGATACATCTCCAATCATTCATATTCGCTCTAATATTTAAATATAACAATTAAAAATAGTAGAGTAGTGTGTCAATTATGTGCGGTGAGCTTCTTGCTGCTTGACTCCTTTGAAAAGATGGCGGTGGTGATGTGTAAGAATTATTTAAAAAAAATGAAGAACTAGATTATACTAAGTACACTACTACGCTTGCATTGAGGGTTTTGAACAATAAATTAACGCGGACCAGGAGGAATCAGAGTGTGTTGTTAACTTTCGTTACACGCCAATAAAAAGTTTATATGATTTATTTACTTCAATGAGAGAGAGAGAGAGAGAGAGAGAGAGAGAGAGAGAGAGAGGGATTAAAAATCAAAGAACAAAGTTCTATTCAAGTGTATATGTACATTACACGCCGTTTCATACTTCTAAAAGAAAAAAGAAAAAAGAAAAAAGAAAAAAATTCTTCTTTATGAAAAGCAATTAATTGAAAATACCAAGTTTGGGAAAACATTGTCTCTAAAAAAAATTTATTCAAAATAATAGTAAACGAGAACTCTTTAATGTAAGTGAAAACAAATGTTTGTAAACAGAAACTCTCCAATGTAGGTGAAAACAAATGTTAGTAGATAGGAACTCTCCAATGTAAATGGAAACAAAAGTTACTAAACTGAAACAAACATTTTGTTGTGTATACCAGAAGTATGGAGCTCACCAAAATTACCAAACAAAACTTACTAAACGTGATAATAGCCATCGATTGACTGATAAGCTCTCCGAAATTGAATCATGCTTCTGGTATACATAACAAAATATTTGTTTTCGTTTAGTAACTTTTGCTTCCACTTACATTGGAGAGTTCCTGTATACTAAGGTTTGTTTCCACTTACATTGGAGACTTTCTGTTTATTAACGTTTATTTCCACTTGCACTAAGGAGTTCCCGTTTAGTATTGTTTGTTTCTACTTACACTGGAAAGTTCTTGTGTAGTATTGTTTGTTTTCATTTACACTGAAGAGTTTCTGTTTATTATTGTTTGTTTCCACTTATACAATAGAGTTCCTGTTTTCTAAGCGAAAACGGTGATGACTAAGTGAAAAATCCAAAACGTAAGCAGAAGCGAAGGTCGCTAAGCAGAAAGTCTCCCAACTAAGTGAAAACGCCTACCGCTAAGGTTGCGTTTGGTACATGGGAAAGTACCCAACTTTCCTAGGAAAGTAATATAAGGAATCTCTTTACCATGTTTGGTAGAGTTTTTTTGTTGGAAAGTAACATTGCCATGGGAGAGTAATTCCACCAAAATGAGGGAAAGTGATTCCCTCACAACAAAGTGGGAAAGTTGGATTCCCATGGGATAGTAAAATAAGTCTATTTTTTGGACTAAAATACCCTTAATATTTTTATAGAATTACTTTTTCACTCTCTAGGGTTTTCTTAAAAACAAATGTTTTTATCGCCCGGGCCTTCATCGCTTCTCTAGTAAACCCAACAATACGTCCATCGCCCCGAGCCTCCATTGCTTCTCCACACATCTCTATTACCGTACCAACTAAAACAATTGATTAAGTTAATAAATTATTTTATTAAATTAAAAAAATTATTTAATTGAATTTTTAAAAAACATTTTACACATTTAAAAATATTTTACTATTATTACTTTAATGTTAAAAATGATTGACAAATTGTTGATAAAGTATACTAATACATGGGTATTTATGTCATTTTGGCAAAAGATTCTCAAGAATATATTTTAATATAACACACATACCAAACAAAGGAATGTTATTTTCTTAAGAATCACTTTCCCATCAATTAAATTCTATCACAACATTCCCATAGTAAAGTACCAAACGCAACCTAAGTGAAAACTCCAAAACGTAAGCGGAAAGTAGACTGCTAAGCAGGAAGTTTCATAACTATACCGTAATCGCCTTAGTTGTATGCATAAGCAAAGATATGATATTTACAATAGTAAAGAGGAACCCGGGACCGGATCCACCCCATCCTCAGTTGGGTCAACAAAAAAGGTGACAGCTGAATAGTTGAACATACAGTTAACGTGGGACATTTACTGAAAATCAACCTCAGAGTCAATGGGGTAGATCGTTTAGTGTGCATCCGGTGTGACAAACTTTACCATAACACTAGAAATTTGTAGACTTCATCTCTCACAAAAAATAAACCTTCTTAAACCACACCCTTAAAAATGACAACAAATACAGCTGGCCTTTAGTAGCAACTCGCCCATGGGTAAGAGACAAATTTATCCTCTGTTGATGCAGGACAGAAGAGAGCAAAAGGAATTCTTGCAGACAAAGAAGAAGAAGAAGAAGGGATGATCTCATTTAAATTACATAAAAAGTATGATGGTTAAGTGAAAAGCTGCCAAAAAGCCTGCATTTTTCCCTACATTTTTTTTCAAATTTTGACAAAATAGGATGGGCTCTTTCCCACCAATGGCAATGACAAAGTTGGTATTATACAAAAAATGATACTGACGGAGTTAGTTGAAGGGGCTAAAAGGAAAGTGAACTAAAAAAGAAAGTTTTACAGTGAAATTCAAATGTCAGAAAGACTGATCAGATGTTTTAAAATTTTCAGGGACTAATAAATAATTTTATAAAAAAATACGCTGAAAATTTAAAATTTCAAGGAAATGAGGAAATCAATATATTTTTTTATTTTGGTTTTTTAAAATATTTAGCTGCACACATTTTACATTCCTTTTCAGGACATAGTTAGGGTTAGAATTTGGCTTGTCACGCCCGCATACCCACAAAAAATTGTAATGGCGGTGGTGATCCCGAAGCTGGAGCACCTAGCCGGCGGCAGTCCGATGCCGGTGATCGGCATTGGCACGGCGAGTTTCCCACCTCCACCGTGGGAAACTTTCCTAGCGATGATGCTGGAAGCCATCGCCCTTGGCTACCGCCACTTTGACACCGCTTCCGTCTACGGCAGCGAGCGCCCCCTCGGCGAAGCCATCGCCGAGGCCCTCCGACGTGACCTCATACAGAGCCGCTCCGAGCTCTTCGTCACCTCCAAGATCTGGTGCACTGACACCTATGGCGACCGTGTCTTGCCTTCCCTTCAGAAATCCCTTAGGTTTATAACAATCTAATTCATTCAATCATTTTGATGTTTCTGGGTTTTTGGTGCTTGGAAATTGATTTTATGCATTGATAGGAATTTAGGATTGGAATACCTTGATCTTTATCTTGTTCATTATCCTGTGAGTTTGAAGCCCACTGAGGTGTGGATCCCCATTGAGACAGAGGGCATGATGCCCTTTGATTACAGAGCTGTTTGGGAGGCAATGGAAGAGTGTCATAAGCTTGGCCTTGTAAAGTCCATTGGCGTCAGCAACTTCTCTTGCAAAAAACTCGAGCAAATCCTCAGCTTTGCTAACATCCCTCCTTCTGTTAATCAAGTGAGTGTTTAATTCAGTATGTTATGGTTTGAATATATATGAATATGGAACCATGCTTATATAAATTGGTTTGGTTGTCAAATAAGATTCTACTCTAATTATATTGATTGTGCTTTTTTCCTTTACGTTAGCTTTCATGCAGAGTTGTTTCCCTATTTATACCTAGGCGGTATAAATAAGTTGATATTTTTCTAGGATTGTTTTCTCTGTTGTCATTGGTTTTATATTTGAGAATTTTATTGCTTTTGACTCATGGCTCTTAGAATTCTTTTTAATATTTCTCCGGGCTTTTTTACAAACTAGCCCTTCTTTTTTTTTAATTAAATCAAATAGCCCTGGGGCCATTTTAATTGTTAAAATGGCCCTAGGAACATCACATCACCCACATGGGTGATGTGATGTGCTGACTGTGCGCTGACTCAGCGCTGACTAGGCTGATGATGTGGCATTTTTAAATAAAAATAATGCATTTTTACATTTAAACCCTTGAGTTGTTTTATAATAAATAAGTTGATTTATTCTTGGGTTTTTTTAACCAGATTTTTTTTAAAAAAATTATAAAATTTATTAAAAATTTAAATACTTTTTAAAAAAATATATAATTGTATTTTTCAATTTAAATCTTTTTTATAATTAATAAATTATATTTTTTATTTACTTGTTTGACGCAATTTTTTTTAAAAAATATGTAATTTTCTTAATTTATTAAAAATTAATTTTAAAGAATATATTAATATATATATATATATGAAAATACAAAGGGCTTATAATTTATTTGTTAATTAAATTATGAAATCAATAATAACTTGTTTGCTTGAATGATATGCATGCTTTTATAATTAGACACGACATGTATTAATTGCCTAAAACATAGGTTTCATGTGTAGGGAGAATATGATTCCACCTACAAAAAAAGATGTGCATGCTTATATAATTAGATACGACATGTATTAATTGTCTAAAAAATAGGTTTCAGGTGTAGGGAGAATATGATTCCACCTACAAAAAAAGATGTGCATGCTTGTATAATTAGAGATGACATGTATTAATTGCCTAAAAAATAGGTTTCAGGTGTAGGGAGAATATGATTTCACCTACAAGAAAAGATGTACATGCTTGTATAATTAGAGATGACATGTATTAATTGCCTAAGAAATAGGTTTCAGGTGTAGGGAGAATATGATTCCACCTACAAAAAAAGATGTGCATGCTTATATAATTAGAGATGACATGTATTAATTGCCTAAGAAATAGGTTTCAGGTGTAGGGAGAATATGATTCCACCTACAAAAAAAGATGTACATGCTTGTATAATTAGATATGACATGTATTAATTGCCTAAGAAATAGGTTTCAGGTGTAGGGAGAATATGATTCCACCTACAAGAAAAGATGTGCATGCTTATATAATTAGAGATGACATGTATTAATTGCCTAAGAAATAGGTTTCAGGTGTAGGGAGAATATGATTCCACCTACAAAAAAAGATGTACATGCTTGTATAGTTAGACCCGACATGTATTAATTGCCTAAGAAGTAGGTTTCAAATGTAGGAGAATATGATTCCACCTACAACAAATGTGTGCATGCTTGTATAATTAGGTGTATGAAGAATCCAATGCCTTCATAAATCTAAGCAAATCCCTCTCTATATATATCTTTTCTCTTCTACTTTCATCTTCATCAACTTCAAACTCTATCTTTCTTTTGATATTCAAAACTTGGTATTCAAGTATTCAAAAAGGTTGGTAAAATTTTATAGTATATATAGTTTATAATAATTATCTCATAATAATTTATTTTTCTTTAAGTTATACATTATTTTTTTTTTAAGGATGAGTATTACTGAAGTAACGGTGATTGTTTATTGGGGTGGACATTTACAAGAGTCTAATGAAAAACCTACTTATTCGGGAGGCTATAAAACAAGTTGTTGGAGTTCGAAACAACAAGAACTTGAATGAGTTGCAAGAAACAATTGCTTCATGACTATTAACTTCAATTTAGGCGACAATTATATGAACATCAAATGTAGATGGCCTATGGATCGACACACTAGTACTCTAATCAACATCGACAATGACAGAGAAACATTATTGATGTTGAGATTGCGTACACCAATATTATATGTGAATGAAGAAGGACCACGTGTAATCCCAACCACGACATCTATTGCGCATACATTGTAAGCTCATGGACTTATTATTTAATAAGATTTATATGTTCCCTTTTTTAATACCTTACTTACAACACATATGTTGTGCTTTGTTTTTATTATTATTATTTTTTTTTTGGCAGACCACCTATAAACATTGAAGGCGGAAGCTCTATTGGCTACCAACAGTCAGGGTATAATGAGAATGCCGATGCATATGAACATAATGCTTGCAACATAGATTTTGAAGGCCCAAGAAATAATAGTGGTGATGATCATAGTGATGATTCTAATGACAATGATGCTGATGCTGATGGCTATGATGATAGCGATGATGAAGATGACAGCAGCGATGATGATGCAAGTCTCCCCACTGATGTCCAAGAAGGTGTAATTGCAGAAGATGCCATTCGAACAACAATCTCAAATATGGAACAAGGGGCAAATGTGGACAATGGCACATGATGGTGGCAGACGGTGTGGACGACATAGCACTAATTTATCAGAAAGTTTTAACTCAGTTCTTAAAGGTGCTCGTGGCTTACCGGTAAGAGCTCTCGTATCATCCACTTTTCATCGTACTGCAATGTATTTTTTTAAACACCGTGAGATTGGACTTGCTATGGATCGAACTTTAACGACAAGGCAATAAGCAAGGCTGAATGATAGTATCGAGAAAAGCATATATTTAAGCGTGCAGCGTTTTAATCACAATGAATTTCAGGTAACAGAACATGCTAATGATGAGACAATTGACTATGAAGTTATTATTAATGGAGTTTTATCCACATGTACATGTGGATTTATGGTTGCTCGTCGATTCCCATGTATACATATCTTCAGGGTTTGCAGTGCTGCAAATGCAAACATTAACCCATATGTGTTATGCCCTCATTGGTTTACTGTAACGTCATATAAACAAACTTATGCTCCATGTTTTCATCCGGTACCGAGTTCACAATTTTGGCAACCTGTACCTGGGCCAAAGATGGTTCCACCTGTTGGCCGACGTACTGCTGGCCGACCAAAGATCAGACGTAGAAGAATGCATATGGATAGAAATCCTGATCCCACTAGACGTAATGTATGCTCTATATGTAAACAACCCGGTCATTATAGAACTACTTGCCCTAGGCAAGGGAGAAATATATGATGTAACTTTATTTATATTTAAATGCAATTATGTTTTTTAACTTCAAATAATTTTAAAAGTTATTATTGATTTCATGATTTATAATGTTTAATATATTCTTTAAAATTATAAGCCCTTTGTATTTTCATATATATATATATATATATATATATATTAATATATTCTTTAAAATTAATTTTTAATAAATTAAGAAAATTACATATTTTTTTAAAAAAATTGCGTCAAACAAGTAAATAAAAAATATAATTTATTAATTATAAAAAAGATTTAAATTGAAAAATACAATTATATATTTTTTTAAAAAGTATTTAAATTTTTAAATAAATTTTATAATTTTTTTAAAAAAAATCTGGTTAAAAAAACCCAAGAATAAATCAACTTATTTATTATAAAACAACTCAGGGGTTTAAATGTAAAAATGCATTATTTTTATTTAAAAATGCCACGTCATCAGCCTAGTCAGCGCTGAGTCAGCGCACAGTCAGCACATCACATCACCCATGTGGGTGATGTGATGTTCCTAGGGCCATTTTAACAATTAAAATGGCCCCAGGGCTATTTGATTTAATTAAAAAAAAAGGAGGGTTAGTTTGTAAAAAAGCCCTATTTCTCCATTCAAATAGGATACTTGTGTCTATCATATTGCTGCAGTGAAATTAACATATACTATAGCAATACATGTTGATTTCATTGTAGTGTCTCTGTAGAAATGCTTTGTGGTAAAGTACTGTACAAAAACCGGAGCATCACCACGGGTTTTAATCATTGTATGGTTTTACTGTAAAAAGGGCTTATCTGAAATAAAAGAGCTCTTTGCTTTATACAAAGAGTCCCGTTGTATATATAGGACATCCTTGCCTACCCATTAGTACTGAAATAATAAAATATCTTTTCTCTAAATCCTAGTCTCCAATCTTCCCTTCTCCCCTTACTTGGAAAATTCTGTTCTAACCCGTACTTCGCCAAAGTCGCTCTAACAAGGTATATCTTCACAAGTTCAAGAGCATCCCTATTTATTTCAATAAGAACATGCACTGTAGTAATAACTGTAGCAATACTACTGGAGCGAAGTACTGTATAAAATCCGGGCTTTCGTCACAGTTTTAATCACTGTATGGTTTCATTGTAAAAAAAAGCTTATCTAAAGTAAAGGGGCTTCTTGCTCTATAAAAAAGACCCCCGTTGTATTGCCCACCCATTAGTACTAAATCAATAAAAATATCTTTTTCCAAAATCTAAGTATTCACTCTCTCCTTTTTCTTTTTATTTTGAAAACTCTGATTGAACCTTTACTTCGCAACTGTCGCTCCAACAACAAGAAAGAGGTCAAAGGTATGATGTGAACAAGCCATCACACAACCAAACTCTTGACATCTCTCATCGGAGTAAAATGTCTTAATTGCTCCGCCATTATGACAATTATAATGGATATGTGTGTGTGTGTGTGTGTGACATTTGTATGATCGTAAAAATCATTTTTTGTGATGGTTACTATGGTATGTGTAGGTAGAAATGCATCCTTTATGGCAACAAAAGAAGTTGATGGAGTTTTGCAAGGAGAAAGGCATTGTAGTCACTGCCTACTCTGCTCTTGGAGGATATGGACATTTTTGGGGAAACCATGATGTTATTGAATGCAAAGTTTTGAAGGAAATAGCAAGTGCTAGAGGGAAAACAGTAGCTCAGGCATGTCCAATTATAATTTCCATTTATTTTTTGTATAAAAATGATGATAATTTATTTTGGAGTAGAATTTTAAAAGGTTGTCATGAATTTGTTTTGTAGGTATGTTTGAGGTGGCTGTATCAGCAAGGTGTTACTTTCATTGTGAAGACATTCAAAACAGAAAGAATGAAGGAAAATGTGAAGATATTTGATTGGGAATTAACTGAAGAAGATTTGAAAAAGATTGGAGGGCTCCCACAAAAGAGAGGGAACACTATGTTGGATTTCATCTCACCCAATGGACCTTTTAAATCTGTGGAAGAGTTTTGGGATGGTGAGATATAACAAGCAAATTATTGGCAATAATTTTGTGGGTTTCATTTATGATCTAGTTATTGTAAGATTAAAAATTGTAGGAAAACTATCTTGTTGAAATTGAAGTCTTATCTCTTTATTGCTGATTTTTTTTTTGTTTGTCATTCATCCATTCTCAGTTAAAGTCATGAATACAAGTGGGGCGGGACCGGGTCGGGAATGGGATCCCCATCCCCATCCCTGTTTTTCATTGGGTGGGGATTCCCTGCCTGAAAATTCTGTGGGAGAAATTCCTCTCATTCACTCCACTACGGGGATCCCCGCGGAGTTGGGGAATTTTCGTCCCATTAATTTTTTTTCTATAACATATTTATATACATATCATATATGAAATAAAAAAATATACAAAATATTTCTCAAAATAAACATAATATAACGTATGATAAAACAACAAGTTAATTATTACAAATAATTTTTTCCAAGTTAATTATTACAAATAATAAGTAAATTAAAAGTATAAGTTCATTAATAAAATTTATTATACAAAAAGTAGTACAATAATTTTTTATTTTCATTAATTTTTTTCATTTTTCAAATCATTTAGATTGAGAATCTACTACTATTAGCATTTTGATATGATAGCTCCATCTTCAATAACAAATAAAATTGTAAATACATAATAAAATTATAAATATTATCAAAGTTAGAAATAAAATTATATGAAAACTATATTTACCTCGTCATTCTCATCCTCCTCTTCATCAAATGTAGAACAAATAGGTTGAATTATTGACCAAGAACAATAATTTTCAAAAGCGAAAAAAGAAAATAAAGAAATAAGTTTCTAATAAATAATAATAGCTTAATTGAAATAAATTTAAGTAACAACATTAATAATACTTTTCAACTAATCTTGTGTGCACAACAACGCTTCTATTGTGTTTGGATAAAGTCGGGCTACGATGTGGATTTGTGAATCTCCCTCTTGTGTAGGCCATCTCCAACCCAAAACTCTATATTTGAATCTTCAATATACAAAAATACATCTTTTACCGTGAAAGTTTCTCCAATAAACAACTCTATATTTAACTCTAAAACAGAATATTCTAAGAATATTCTTTGCACTTCATAATTTATATATTCACACATTTAATAAATTTAACTATCTTTCATTTCTTTCTTACTTTTAATTTTTTATCTTTTATATTTGTTATAAATATTTATTAAATATAAAATAAAAATATTTGTGATAATTTGAATAAAAATTGAAACCTGATGATAAAAAATTCAAATAGAAACATTGCATTGATTAACTAATAAAAACATAACATACAAACAAGGCATACACTAAAACAACTAATTATTGGAAACTAAAGTAGCACACAAGTTTTTAATTATCTTTTGAATTTGTATAAGGCAACCATAAATGGTCAATCAATGCATTGCGAAGTGTAATATAAGTGTCTTTATTCTTAATTTACCTGTAACGATGAAGAAATTGTTCAAATCGAGCATCTTCATCTTGTACCATTTCAACTACTGGGGTCGGTACTTCCCTTACATCCATGATTGGTGTGTAATTTGTTGGTCCCGTTACTTTCTATGTTTTTATTTTATTGTTCACGTAATTTGTGTTAATTTTAATGAATTTATATTTCTGGTATTATTTTTCTAATTTATATTTTTATTAATTAAAAATATAAAATTAAATTATAATTTATTAATTTTATTAAAATATGAGATTATAAATACAAATTTTATAAATATTTTATGGGGTTAAAACTAGATCAAAATTATAAATTAATAACCCAAAATATATTAAACAACTATTAAAGTAATAAATATAAAAAATAAAAAAATTTGAAGCAAGCTACAGTGCCACACAATTTCTTGCGTGGCACTGTAGTTAAATTTAGATTTGGCGTTGAGAATGGCGCTCGCCATTCAGCGCCAAATCTGAAGTTTAACGTGAAATCTAAAGTGGGATTGGAGATGCCCTTAAAAGCTAATTCTGGAGTTTTTGTAATATGATATTACTATTGATTTTTAATAAATAAAATTAATAATATGAGTTATTTTTAATAAATATTATATATATATATATATATTAATTTTAAAAAGTGGAAATTGCTAAAAAAAACCCTCTAAGTTGGCGAAATGGCCAAAAACACCCCTTTAATTTGGCAATCCCTAAAAACCCCTTCCTTTTAAACATAATGTTTTCTAACCCCCCAAAGTATATAATGATGGTTAATAAAATTATTTTTGAATTTTATGGACGAAATTGCCCATAGCATGGGAAGTCGTGGCACTCCAACATCTTTCTTGTCATCGGCGTCGCCAAGGGTGACATCCCTTCCCTCGCCGCCGACCCCGCTGCGGCCTCCCAATGGGCGGCCGCCAACATGCTCACCTACTTCCCAGCCTCCTCCATCTCCGTCGTCTCCGTGGGCAACGAGGTCATTAGCTCCGGCGATTCCTCCCTCACTTCCCAACTCCTCCCGGCGATGCAAAACCTTCACTCCGCCGTCCACACCATAGCGGTGCTCACCCAATCCGATCCGCCATCCACCGGCGCCTTCTACTTCGATCTCATCCTCGTCCTCAAAGGAGTCCTAAGGTTTCCAAGATCAACTACATGAACATGTTCGATGCCCAGGTCGACGCCGTGCGGATGGCACTGGACGCCACCAGATTCCCCGCGATGGAGATCGTGGTGGCCGAGACCGGTTGGCCATACAAAGGCGATGACGGAGAGATTGGAGCGAGCGTTGACAATGCCAAGGCTTTCACCAGTGGGCTGGTAGCACATCTGAGATCCATGGCCAGAACGCCGATGATGCCAGGCCGTCCCATGGAGACCTACCTCTTCGCCCTCTACGACGAGGATCTCAAGCTAGAGCCGACCTCGGAACGCTCATTCGGCCTTTTCAAGCCAGATCTCGGTTTTTGTTTAAAAACGTATGTCTCCGTTTAAATATTGCGGTTTTTGTTTAACAAACTCGCCTCTCTTTAATAAATAATATCTCTCTGTTTAAGAATTCAGGTTTCTGTTTAAAAACTTATATTTTCGCTTAAATATTGCGGTTTCTGTTTAAGAAACTCGGTCTCTGTTTAACAAGTGATATCTCTCTGTTTAAGAATTAAATTAAAATGGTCACCAAAAACACTTGAAACCTCACATCTTAAAAATCTAATTGGATTAAAGATTGTGATTAGGTTCTAAAGACATCATGATCATCTTGGTCAACTCAAATACATTAATGACGATTCACTTTACATGCAAAGGGAGAAGAGTTTCATTTAATGTGATCAGGTCCCAATAACATCATGATCAACTCAAACACAATAATAACGATTCACTTTACATGCAAAGGGAGAAAAGTTTCATTGAATGACACTTTAAAACTTCACATTCTTTAAAGACCCTCATCATTGAATTAAGGTTTCTATTTAAAAACATATGTCTCCGTTTAAATATTGCGGTTTCTGTTTAAGAAACGCGGTCTCTGTTTAACAAGTGATATCTCTCTGTTTAAGAATTGAGGTTTCCGTTTAAAAAGCTATATTTCCGCTTAAATATTGCGGTTTCTGTTTAAATATTTCCGCTCAAACACATTAATGACGATTCACTTAACATGCAAAGGGAGAAAAGCTTCATTTAATGTGATTAAGTCCCAATGACATCATGATCATCTTGGTTAACTCAAACTCATTAATGACGATTCACTTTACATGCAAAGGGAGAAGAGCTTCATTTAATACCACTTTAAAACTTCACATTCTTCAAAGACCATCATCATTACATTAAGGTTTATGTTTAAAAACGTATGTCTCCGTTTAAGTATTGCGGTTTCTGTTTAAAAAATGCGGTCTCTGTTTAACAAGTGATATCTCTCTGTTTAAGAATTGAGGTTTCCGTTTAAAAAGTTATATTTCCGCTTAAATATTGCGGTTTCTGTTTAAATATTTCCGCTCAAACTCATTAATGACGATTCGCTTAACATGCAAAGGGAGAAGAGCTTCATTTAATGTGATTAAGTCCCAATGACATCATGATCATCTTGGTTAACTCAAACACATTAATGACGATTCACTTTACATGCAAAGGGAGAAGAGCTTCATTTAATACCACTTTAAAGCTTCACATTCTTCAAAGACCATCATCATTACATTAAGGTTTATGTTTAAAAACGTATGTCTCCGTTTAAGTATTGCGGTTTCTGTTTAAAAAATGCGGTCTCTGTTTAACAAGTGATATCTCTCTGTTTAAGAATTGAGGTTTCCGTTTAAAAAGTTATATTTCCGCTTAAATATTGCAGTTTCTGTTTAAATATTTCCTCTCAAACACATTAATGACGATTCACTTAACATGCAAAGGGAGAAAAGCTTCATTTAATGTGATTAAGTCCCAATGACATCATGATCATCTTGGTTAACTCAAACTCATTAATGACGATTCACTTTACATGCAAAGGGAGAAGAGATTCATTTAATGCCACTTTAAAGCTTCACATTCTTCAAAGACCCTCATCATTGAATTAAGGTTTCTATTTAAAAACGTATATCTCCGTTTAAATATTGCGGTTTCTGTTTAAAAAATGCGGTCTCTGTTTAACAAGTGATATCTCTCTGTTTAAGAATTGAGGTTTCTGTTTAAAAAGTTATATTTCCGCTTAAAACTTTGTGAATACTGCTGAATTTATTTTAGATATTTAGATAAATATCAAAATTTTAATTCTATTTTATTTAAAAAATTTTAAAATTTAATAAATGTTATTATATAATAAGATTTTGATCATTGATACATTACTATCAAATATTATAACATTCATGAACATAAATTTAACATCCATTTCAATTGATTGCATATATAGATAGATGGATCATGTGAAAGAATATTAATTCTCAAGAATGGATTTAGCTTGTTTTTTTGGGTATTAAGATGTTTAGGTTGTTCCATGGTTAACTAATGTGATCAAAATTTTAAACAGAAACATAATAATTTAAACAGAAAAGACTGTTTTAAATGAAAAATTAATTGAGTTAAATAGAAACAATAAAGCAAAAAAAATGCACACTCGTATGTATAAAAGGTCAGACATGATGTGATTGTGCGGTATTTTTCCCGCCATTTGCAAGAGCAAAAATGAAATTTCATAACATGGACCCACTTGAAGTGACTGATAGGGGGTGAAAAGGAATGTAAACTTTAAAGGAAGGGTTGTCCGGGTGTGCAAAAGTTGGATGGGGTTTTTAGGAAGTTTTGAAATTCCCGAGGGGTGAACAGTAACTTTCCCTTTAAAAAATCATAAATTTCCCATGGGGAGTGCAGTGGAGATCCTTGCAGGGCAGAGAATACTTTCCCTGCCCCTTCCTCGCCCCACTAGTTGGGGAGGGGTTTTCCCCAATCCCTATCTATGGAGCTATTTCGGAGAATCCCCATTCTCCATTCTCTCAGGTCAGAAATTTCTAGCTCCGTCAAAATAGATACATGAGAGAACGGAGATTTTCCACCTCACTTGCATCTTTGAGTCAAGTTTTCGTCATGGGTTCTATATTTTGCAATATCACTATAGTAAAAGAATGGAGAGAACGAGTTGTAAGTTTATATATATATATTCTTTTAATTATTTCTAAATTGATAAAGTGTACGAAAATTGTCCCGTTTGGCGTTTATGGTCAGTAGCATGTAAAATAGAGTTGCTTTTTAATACAGTAAGAGACATTGTTTCAATATTCTTATTGAAGATTAGCGTATGAAGGTGGTTTTTATATACCATAAAAACCCATAACAATTAACCAGAGAAGGTATTTATGAGCGACTTATACGGCTTTGTTGGTACCGCTTCCGAGATCTCCAATGCGTATATAATTCAATTTCGTTCACAGGGATAATAACAAGATAAGCTTTGAAATAACAAAGAATATTTTCATCATGATACTCTTTTATCATCGATGCGCTTTGCCAATTAAATTTAGTGTCAACAAATAATTTTTCTAATTTATTGCCAATTGTTTAATGTGTGTAAAACATAAATAAAAAAAAATACAGTAGTTGTTCATATTCTTTTATATACAACACACATTAAAATACAAAAAAAAATAAATTAAAAAAAAACAGCTTGCATAAAAACATTTGTTTATGATAGTATAGAATTAGGGAATCAAACCAGCCACCTTTCCAACACCTTACCCCCTGCCTCCGAATAATATTTTCGGAGGAACAAACAATGCTCTGCCACTCCAACACAAGCTATATAATAGTCAACGGTCTTTGGGTCAATTAGCATTTGGGTCCCCCGTGAGGACGCTTCGCAAGTGGCGAGAGTTCGAATCCTCGGAGTGATGGTGCATGTCTGAGAATTGTGAGCACGAACTGTGGGTGGTACCAGCGCCCATGTGTGCACGGCCCCACAGGCGGCAGTCGAGGCATGCGCACACCCCTGTCTTAGTTTAGCGGACCCATTAAGGGTTTCGTTCTTCTTGACAAAAAAAAAACACAAGCTATATAATAAAAAATAAGGTGTGTGTATATATATAATCTCAAAGATCTATGTGTTGCTGTAATTGCAAGTAGAAAACGAGATCAGGGATCTTAGTTGCGGCATTGTCTTTTATAAGTCATATTTAAATTTTATGATTTTATTTAAACATATAAAAAATGATTTAATTATAAATTAAGCAAAAAAAGGAATAAAGGAAATAATTGCAGGGTGAGATCACCTACAATATTCCAAAAAAAAACAAATATGACAAACATATAGACAGCTAACTTCAAGTACACTGTTTAGAATTGAAAATCTGTCACATTTTGTTATCCGTTAACTGTAAAATTACATTCATAATTGAAGACCCATTATTATTATTGTATCCAATGAGTTTTGAACATGAGTAATGAAATTTTTACACCAATTGCTTTTGCAGTGGAGCCAATGTTGATGGATCAAATGCCGATGGCAAATTCCAAAAAATTGAAAAGAAATCAAATTATTTCTTATAATAGCTCATTTAGGTTCTTATTGGTATCATTTTTTTAATAAAAGTTAAATTGACATAATCAAGCGTTATTAGTTATATTTAGTGATGTTTAACTAACATTAGAGTCAAACTAAATTTGTTAGACTTTCTCGAAGGCCATTTTAGTCATTTTATTAGATTAAAAGTAATTTACTAATTATGTCAATGGGAACCAAACGTACCTTCATCCACACCCAACTTTTTTTTTTTTTTTGAAAAATTTCCAACCTAAAGTCTTCATCGTTATGCCATCAAATTCTTTTTTTACGAAGCAAATATCTATCTAAAGCTTTTTTTTCATACACAATCAACAAATATAAAATAAAACAGTAGTCAAGCCCCTGGTACCTATTATCACTGTTTATCAAGAGTCACATTGTCAAAAGTCCGCATCAAAAAATATAGTAATACTATTTATTAATGATTTCAGGCACAAATACATTTACGATATGAGTCTCTTGTGAAAGATATTATAGCTCTCATTTTCAGAGTTGTATGATAGTCAAATTTTTTTGTTTTATTTGTTTTTGAAAATCTTTTTAGTCTCTATATAGCAAGACTTTCATCGTCCCATGTGACTTTCGATCGAATTAATAAATTTTTTAATGATCAATTAGTAATTATATATATATAATATTTTTCCGGCAAAGAGATGCCTTGATGAAGCAAAAGTTCAAATAGAGAGAGAGAGAGAGAAGGAAACATCACTTTTAATGGAACTACATGGAGGTGTAGTCCAAACCTAGGGAATTAAAAAACTAAGCATGATGTTCATTATCTTGCTTACAAATGTATTGAATTTCGTAGTTCGGCAAATAGATTCTCAACATGCTGTTTATATAATTAATAATAAATAAGATTAAGAGGTACATTGATTGTATAAAAATTAATGTAAAACGTTTCAATTTAGATCATGTTAGTGGTCACGTTGAGTATAAATAATTCAGCCGTTTGAGGTATCTTTGCCAATCCAATTAATCAATGCTATTTGTTTATGTGCCTATATGTTCACCTTTTTTTTTTTTGATTTATTTGCATTTTTTTCAAACTGATGTGTGTTCTCAAGTTTGGTATAGAAATTTTAATATAAACTTAATTAACTTTATACCTTAATAATATTAAGGAAAAATAGTTAATAAGTAATGATAAAAATGCTTGTGTTTCTAGGTTATATCTTGTCTTATTCATATTGTTGTTAACGATGAACAAAACAAAAATATTACTTCCATGATAAGAGAGTAACTATTTCATTTTTTCCCCCCAAATCAAAGTACTTGGATAGTTGATATTTAAAAAAATAATAATAAAACAAAATATTTATATGAATATAAACAATTAATCTCTTAGGAATTAATTAAATAAGAAAAAATAAAAGAACAAATTTTTTCCTTCAGAGAAATTTGCGCATATATATATGTATGTAGTTCCAAAGTATCTAATTACATACCTCCTATAAAATTCATATCTGTGTGTATATTCAAAAAATTAACCAAAACTTTTTAAAAAGATTATTTTTACCATATTATGATTATATTAAACTGTAGATCTTAATTAATTGGTTGTCAAGTACAACATTGTACATCTAAATATCAATGTTCTGCTGATTTATACATATAAACAAAACTTTTTATTAACACACACACACACACACACACACACACACATATATATATATATACATTTCCATAAAGGATAATTTGTCTTTCAGTGCCAAAACCATCTATAAATATCAACAAAAATGGAGGTCTTAAATGCAACTCCCAAATATCAAAATATTAGTACAAACAATCAACTACATCACACTGTTTCTCAAGAACAAAGAAAGAAGAAGAAGAAGATGGTGAGCATACAGGAGATGAAAACAGCCACTGTAAGTCTCTCATCAGCATTACCATCCACTCACCTGAAAGGGGTAAGCATACCAGAGGTTACTCTAAGCACTCCCGGAGCCCGGTTTATTCCCCTCGTTGGCATGGGCACCGCCGCCTACCCTTTCTCACCGGAGACTACAAAACCTGCCATTCTTCATGCTATTGAGCTCGGCTACCGCCATTTTGATACTGCTTCCCTTTATCGCTCCGAGGAGCCTCTCGGAGCTGCTATCGCCGAGGCTCTAAAACTCGGCTTCATTAAATCTAGAGCCGAGGTTTTTATTACATCCAAATTATGGTGCAATGACTCTCACCCTCATCTTGTTCTTCCCGCTCTCAAGAAAAGTCTACGGTAATAAATTTCATATGATATCAAACCAAGTATTACTTGCTAAATATTTTATCATGGTATCAGAGCACAGGTTCTACTTGTTAAATTGTTTACGAGTTATTGCATGGTATAGGACTCTTCAATTGGATTACTTGGATCTTTATCTCATCCACTTTCCAATAAGTTCGAAGCCGGAAGGAAGCCTTTATCCACTCCATGGTGAAGAGCTACTTCCATTGGACTTGAAACCACTTTGGGAAGCCATGGAGGAGTGCCAAAAGCTTGGCCTGGTGAAAGCCATTGGAGTCAGTAATTTCTCATGCAAACTCATTGAAGAACTCCTCTCTGTTGCTAATATTCCTCCTGCTGTCAACCAGGTATATATATATATATATATATATATATATACATAAAATAACTAATGATGATGATGATGATGAGATGAAGGAGAAATTAAATATGGTAGGTATATATATTTATTTATATTGTGTTTGATATATAGGTGGAGATGCATCCGGTTTGGCAACAAAAAGAGTTGAGAGAATACTGTGAAAAGAAAGGAATTCATGTGACAGCTTACTCTCCAATTGGTGGACAAGATGGTGAAGCAAGTAGAAATATGGTAATGGAGTGTGATGTGCTCAAACAAATAGCTAAGGCTCATGGCAAAACTGTGGCTCAGGTAATTAACTAATTGCTATTATATCATTAATTTAGCCTTGCTTTGAATATATATACATATCACTCTCTCTTGTCTCTGAATTATATCTAAATGTTTATCTGAAAAAAGTATATATGCTCTTTTATTGTGAATTATATGAAAGTGTTCATTTGAATTTTTTTTTTTTTAACTCGTATGATTAGTGGTATAATGGTTAATAGATTTTGATTTTTAATTTAATTGAGATATTGCAAAAAGATCAAAGTGAATAATATATCTCTGTGGTTAAACATTTTTAAATAGGTAGAGGCCAAACTTCCATTTGTTTTTTTTCCAATTTAGCCATCAAAATCAATATTTGGATATATGTATATTTATGATTGGCTGATTTAATTAATTTAATAAATCTGTTGGTGTTGTGTTTATGATTGTGTTAGGTTTCCTTAAGGTGGGTGCATGAACAAGGAGTGAGCTTGGTAGTTAAGAGCTTTAACAAGGAGAGGATCAAGGAGAACCTTCAGATATTTGATTGGGAATTAAGTGATAATGAACTATATCAAATCAGTTTGATTCCGCAATCCAAGAAGATTATTCCCAATTTAATGCTGCTTGGTGAACTACGTAAATCACTTGCTTGTGATTTTGCTTGAAAGGAGAATAAATAAATAAAAAATCACTGTCAAACTTGATGTTGTGAAACATAAAAATAAATAAATAAAATGTGATGTATTAAATTGGGGTGTTCAAATTTCTCTTACTGCTGCTTTCGTAATTCCAAATATATGCATCAGTTTTCTAGAAAAATGTATCTCAATAAAGATGTTGTACAGTTTCAGTTGTTTCTTGAAAGATTATTTATTTGTTGAAATTTTGAAATCATAAAAATGTTCTGTCAGTTCATCAGGCTCAATAGTCCCAATGACATTAAGTGTGCGTTTGGCTCGCAGAATAGGAATGGAGATAGGAATGGGGGTAATGGAGGGAGTAATGGGAATGGGGGTAATGAGGAGGGGAATGGTAATGAAAACTGTGTTTGGTTGGAAAGATTAGTCATTGGGAATGTAAAAAGTAAATAAGAGAGATAGATGTCAATTACCTTTTTACTCTTATAGCAAAAAAATTTATTTATATTTGTTTAATGTTTTCAATTAGTAATATTCACATTATGAATTACTTAAATTAATTAATATTTTTAAATTTGATTAATAATTCAATTAAATTATTTTTTTAATTTTTAAATGTCAATTTTGTTGCATAACTAATCGTTAAATACATTTACATAAATAATAAAATTTATAAACCGGTATTCACATTATGAATTACTCAAATTAGTTAATATTTTTAAATTTGATTAATAATTCAATTAAATTATATTTTATTTTTAAATGGCAATTTAATTGCATAACTAAGGATTAAATAACTTTACATAAATAATAAAATGTATAAAATGATATTCACATAATGAATTACTTAAATTAATTAATATTTTACATTTGATTAATAATTCAATTAAATTATTTTTTATTTTTAAATGTCAATTTCGTTGCATAAATAATGATTAAATAACTTTACATAAATAATAAAATATTGAGCAAGATATTCACATTATGAATTACTTAAATTAATTAATATTTCTAAATTTGATTAATAATTCAATTAAATTACTACAAAATACCTCCCAAATAGCATAAAACAAAAAATGAAAAAAAGTAATAGGTATTTGGTATAGTAGGTATTTGGTATATTGGTGAGGGTAAAAAAGTAATTACACATTGGGGAATTGGTCATTCCCCCCAATTTGGGGGGAATGAGTTATTACTCTGGTGGGGGTAATGATTCCACTCTGGTGGAATCATTACCCCCACAAAATACACCCCAAACAAAGTAATGGGATTGTGTAAGTAATGATTACCCCAGCTGGGGTAATCATTACCCCCATCCAAACACACACTAATAATAGGAATCTACTCCAACACAACTCGGAAAAAAGAAAATGGAAAATAGAAAAAGTCAAAATGAACAGGCTGATAATGCTCAAATAGGGGGGACTCTTGTTGCAGTTCATTCCATTCTATCTTCAATATTTACAATCTTTGAGGATTGAACTAAACAAAAGAGCCAAATCTCCGAGGTGGAAGGTGGAAGGTGAAAGGGATGAACGGAGGAAATACTTCGATGAATCACTTCTCGCTCGAAGTCCAGCCATATGTTCTAGTAAGACGGATCTAAACGAGAAAAAACAGAGCATCAAATTTCTTATGATTTAGAGAGAAAAAAACAGAAACAGAAATCACATACGCCAGCAAAAATTATACTTGACCTGAGCAAATGCATAGATCGCACGGAGAATTCGAGCATAATCTGTGCCAAGATTTTGTATCACTACATCTGCCAAGAACGTTCCCCACAATCTGCAATTCAAAAGAAATGCAGCAATTTGTACCAGAAAAAAAGTCATAAACTGCATATCACTTAAGAAGAGCTGATTGAACTATAATCCAAGAGGCATGGGCGATAACGTCGATCTCAAAGTCCCAAATTTAATTTTTAGTACAAGTTGTCTTCACAACAAAGTGCAACATACAAAATCAGAAAAATACTCCATCAGGCATCTGCTTTGAAACTTTCTGATTCGATGTCCCAAGATAAAAAAAAAATAGAAAGATGACTTAGAACTCAATTATGTTTTTCTAGCAAGAATAGGTAAAGAGAAAACCACCAGGGAGGAGTGCTGACATCATGTACAACAGAAGGGAAAACAATATACGAGACTAAGACAAACGAAATAGTATCTTTGCCGGATGTAATTTACATACTGAGCTGAATGTCTATACAGAAATTATAGCTACATTAGACCTCTTGGGATAGTCTTAAATCATGTAAGATGAAAAGAGGTACAATGTGAAAAGCAAAGTATATCTACACATATCCTAGATCAGCAAGTTCAAAAGGTAAAACTAACTTGTGTTTAATTACTGTAACCGATAAGCATGTAAATTGGATATGACTTGCCAGGGCCCTATAAAACATGTTCTGACAGATAACCAACTGATTAGGGAAAGAACATGAAGTGAGATCCACCAAACATGGTTGTGTTTGATGTTTATTATTTCATAATCAGGAGAAAGACAAGGATTGTTCTTGGGGTTCCAAATAAATTTTGGAAGTCCTGCATTTGGTCAATACTTCCCTTCATTTCAAGTATTTATATGGCCCAGATTTCTTTTATTTTCCTTTCCTTTATGCACATACAATTTCTATATCCATTAACCTAGCAAAATCAACATATATTCACATATTCAACATTTTGTTCAAATAACATGTAATTCCATATTTCTGTCCACCCATATCCAGAATGAAATCCTCATTCTCTATTGTAAGTGCCTAAAATTTAATTCAAGGATAGCTACTTGTAAGTATAGGTCAAACAGTAGTATGATTGTATTCTCCAGGAAGACACTAGGAAATTGCATGAAATTACAAGAAAAAAAGATTAGTTTCTGAAAAACCAGAAAATATACCATGAACTATAAATAACAAGACATCAGATGTGTGTCTATAGTAAGATTTTAAAAGGGATGTACTGGCTTATAAGTAGCAATGATGTGGTCAAAACTCCATGAAAAATTAAAGACGGAAAATTGCATGAAACTCTATGACAAAAGATAAGTTTGAGAGAAAATATTATGAAATATAACTAGTACCATTGGTTGGACTCTTATGAAAGTCAAAAGTCGATGCAGTTCATATACATGATGCTTCAGAATTAGCTTCCAAGGAGTTCATTAGATGGTGATGACAAGACAGATATGAAAACACAATGCTTTTCTTTAACATTACATGTTAACAGAAGAAAATATAATGCAATGATAGATCATACGAGCAAACTACCGGATTAAAAAAAAAACCACTTGAGAAACCATCTATTTGGTTGCATAGAAAATCATGAAAAGTTTGGCATACTGAACCGAGAATGTGATATTTGGAGTAAGCTCTAAATCTAATGCGATGGAATCATGCTCAAAAAAAAAAAAAAAAAAAAAAAAAAGAAACACTTACAATGGGCCAAATAGCATAATCATGCTCCTAAGACCAAGATATCGTGATGCTGCACGTGCTAAGCCCTGCACAGTGTGGCATAACAGAATGATGACAAACAAAATGATTCTTTCAATATGCAATAAAAAAATGTAAGTTTAACTATTTAATGGGAAGACTGGCCTCATATGTATGGATGATTGAAGACATTCAGAAAACAATCAAACCTGTCTTGCAGCAAGCAAAGCTGCTCTGGACTCCAGGTTAATAGCAGCTAACTGGCCACCCTGTGTCACAAAGACAGTAACGTGTTTAGATGACAACTATATTCCTGAAGTGTTGCATTTGTTTGATGCTTTTATTGTGTGATATATGGCAAATACAACCAAGATGTATGAACATAACATTAAGAGATCAACCAAGAAAAAGAAGCATAACCTTTTCATTGAGGTTGCACACTGTCAAAAACACTATCTCCTTGTACAAGAAAATGTAGGGTACATTGTAGCCAAAGAGCAAAATGGCATTTTTATTTCTCAAGCCAATCTCTAAAGAAGCATTTAGCAGAACTGTGAAAGTTTATAAATGTGAAAAAACAATGGTATCAAATATTTAAACTTAAAGTTAAGATATTATATCTTACACATAGAGTTGATTGGACTCCAAGAGTTATTGGAAGGACAAAAGCTGCTAAACACAACTAGAGGTGAAAGAAAGTGAATACACAATATTTAAAAAGATTTTGTTGGGATAGTTTGTATATTGGCATTTGGTTGTTCAAGAAATTGATAATTGTACGCCAAGAGAATGAGGTTGTATAGTGGCATTTTGTAGGGGAATCATAAGATTTTGAACTACCACCCCTACAAAAATCCACAACTCATGATTTAAGAAATACATTGTCTTCTCAACCTTATCCATATTCATCCATTAAAAAGATATAGAATTTATAAAGGGGAGTCTCACACACAACCCTGACAAAATAAGATCTTTAAGGTTAGGAAAGTGTATCCCTGCCCCATATGCAGAAATTATAGCAGCACTCAAAAAATTTGAATCCAAAGAAAAGAAATATACTACTCTGCTTTTAACATAAAATGTGAGGAAAAGCTTAGAGTAACAAATAGTCCCAAATCCATTAATTTAGTAAAATTGAATCTGAATAACATAGCATGGGTCATGTTATCAGCTTATGCTTCCGGGTTGAATAAAGACCAAATAATATATATGTAATTTGCTTTTAGTATAGTAATTTGATTAGTTTGTTCATGTTAGGGTTCTCATATATACTTGTATTATACGTATTGTTAGGGTTCTCGTATATACTTGTATTATACGTATATACGTATACTTTTCTTTCTTCCTCTATATATGTAATCCTCTTATCAATACAAATCATCCATTTTACTCCTCTTACAGTTCACAAGGTGACAATAACCCTGTTATGTATGCCTATTGGAGTAAATAATAGTCCCACAACAGTTAATTTAATGAAACCGGATTGAATATGTGAGTCTAGGTTTATCATCCTATCAGCTTACGTTTTTCAGTTGAATACTGGCAATGAATAGTTAATTACATAGAAATTAAAACTCAAGGCAACCAACATATGATAGCAAGTACTAGAAATTGATAAACTGAAAACACCCATTTAAAATAAGGCAACCAACATATGATAGCAAGTACTAGAAATTGATAGGAAACTGAAATCACCCATTCAAAATTTACTAAATATGGCAGTGAGTAAAAGCAAATGACATATAATAAGATTACCAAGTTAACTGAATGCTATAAGGAAAACAGAAGCTGACAATAATTTAATAATTTGACTACAATTACAAAATATTGAACCCCACAAGAAGGAAAAGGAACATTATGAGTAAAATTTTTGGTAGGCCACCAAACTTTGGTCAATTATCAAAAAAGGTGTCCCAACTTCAATTTGAATCAAAAAGGTTACCCATCTTTAATTTTCTTTCACCGGGAGGTTATCCGAGGGATTCCGGCAACTCAGTGGTGACGTGGAGGCCGGAATTTCTCCATCAGCACTGACATGGCAATCGCACCGCGTGACTCACCGATACACGTCATTTTAGACCGCCACGTCAGCAAAGCTTTTGAAGGGGATGTGAGGGGCTTTCGTGACACGTGTCGTTCCACGTGGAAAAGCTTTGCTGACGTGGCGGACTAACATGACGTGTATCGGTGAGTCACGCGGTGCGATTGCCATGTCAGTACTGATGGAGGAATTCCGGCCTCCACGTCACCACTGAGTTGCTGGAATCCCTCGAGTAGCCTCCCAGTAAAAGAAAATTAAAGATGGGTAATCTTTTTTATTCAAATTGAAGTTGGGACATTTTTTTGATAATTGACCAAAGTTTGGTGACCTACCAAAAATTTTACTCGGAACATTATAGTTTTTCCATACAATGATGGGCAAGCAGATAATAGAAGATTTAATCACCATTCCATAATTTTCAGGAACCTAGCAAGTAATCACAAGATTATATATTACTAGATTACATTAGTAGAAGCGCATACCCTTCTTATAATTTCGCGCTTGATCTCACAATTTGCAGCCTCCAAAATCATCTTTCCAGATAATTTGTTTGCTAACTATTAAAATGAAAATGAAGATTAAAAATGAGAAAAATGAAAGTGAGATAGAAGTGATAAATGCAGTAAAATGGTCCTAAAATGATCTCATACCAATTGACAAATCTTTGTGAAAGCCAACATGCCACCACCCTACCACCATATAAAACCCTTTATATTAAAATTAAAAGGACAACTGCAAAATAAATAAATAAAATAATATTTAAAAAGGATAAACTCTCTAAAAATATATGTGAATGTTCCTTTGAATAGGAGGGAGAAGTGAGTCAGGTCATGAAAGGTTGAAGATTTAGGACTCGATTATTTCAATAGAAATATAACCTTTAAAATAATTTGTTGGAGTTCCTTTGCCCCCACTCTGAGGGAAGCCAGGGCATACACCTTCCATCTGCTAAGTCCAGTTTCAAGACTTCCATCACTATCTGAATATCCAACATCCTCCCAAGAGAATGAAGGGGAGCCAGTTTCCTGGCTGATATAACAAATAAGCTCATTTAAAGGATGCACAAAAACTCGATTCACTACCAAAAAGAGGTAAAAGTAAAACAAGCATTTGCCAGAAGCTGTGTTATAATATTATCAGGAACTACAAATTAAAAAAAAAATTAGAAAGGATGACTTATGAAATCAAGAATTACCAAGATCCTTGATAAACATTAATATCAGACAATGTGAAGACAGCAATAACCAGTCTAAGTCAAAAGCAGTAAAGTAATTTTGTAATAATACAAATGCTAGAAGCAAGAAGAGAAGAGAGATGGTATGTAAGAAGGAGAAATTAGCTTTAAGGAGATTGAGGCATGTTGATGTTCGGAAACACCTAAACACATTAGCTGCAATTATAACAGTTAATTAAAAATTTGCCACATACCAGAATAAAGACTAATCAATACTATCATACGTCCATCATCACCAATCGGTATTATATACTATTCTATTCAACATAATTAATAGTATGTCATTGATTAGTAAACAAGCTTCAAATGGGGATTCCATGAATAAAACGTAATACCAATATTGATAGGTCATGATGGGAAGAAAACAAACCATACAATTATTATTGAGAACCATGAAAGTTTTATTCTACCAAGAAATGAACATAATTTCTATGAGAAGAAAACAAAGAAAGTGAAAAATAACCCATAAAATTTCCTCCTAAATTCTCTTCTGCACTTCTTCCTTGTTATTTAGGTTTTTACAATGAAATGGAATGCGAAAGAGCAAGACATCAGTAATAGAGGATGAAGTTCAGCATTATTTGGGAAGATGAGACTACCTTGAATATTCCTGCAAAAGCTGGAGAAAAATTTCAACCTCAAGGTCTTGAGTTGACAATTTACTTGAACAAGGAACCCCTAACTTTTTTCTCACACCAAGTAAAACATTTCTGTAGGAAGGTCTCCAACCTCTTGGAAAAAAAGCAATGAGTGACATAAGATACTATTCTAGCATGTTCAATAAATCTGACGATATCTACAAAATATCCATAAAAATGACTATTATATTTTAGTTGAATTTAACTTACCAGACTTAGAAGTCATGTGAATTAAGAAGTTAACCATTTATGTTCTATATTCATCCTAAATGAGAAAAGTGTGAGTCCCACATTAGACAAATTAGGAAAGTACAGTGTTGTATATATATTTGTGTGTGTGTGTGTGTGTGTTTGTGTGTGGGTTGTGGGTTGTGGAGGGAGGAAGAGAGAGAGAAGAGGCAGGGGATGTGATTGTGGGTTGTGGAGGGAGGAGGAGAGAGAGAAGAGATGGGTGGGTGTTGGGGGTTGCATGCAATCAGTTTTTGCAGAACACACAGAAAAAGGCTGGAAACCAATATCACAAATCTAGCATAAATTGGAGTGAATCTGTTATAAGAAAACCTAATCCTGGTATTTTTTAAATTATGACTAGTAACATATTCCACTATGTTTCCAGGAAATTGCTCTTTGATCTGCCGATTCTTCAAGACTTACAAAAAGGCCACAAGTCAATTCATTTAAAACATTATTATGACAATAGATGAAAATGAAAGAAAACATGGAACCCCAAAGAAACAAAAACTAATCCCAACCTCAATGTATGACGGGCATCAGCTGCAAGGAACAAGAACCGTGCCTCAAGCTGAGCTATAAAATCATATCTACTCTCAATTTCCTCTACACCCTTAATATAATCAACATCTGGTCTGTTTGTGATTGATTTTAGCAAAGGACTGAAGTAGCTGCGGAGAAAACAAAAGCAAAACACAATTGCACATGATCAGGATCATATATTCCAGAGGCAACTTTGTGAAATCCAAAGAAATAGGGATGTGTGTGATAAAAAAAAAATATATAATGCATATACAGCTGGTAAAATGTTTTATTGCTTCTTGCTTTTTCTAAAATACTGTGGTACTTTTTTTGTTAAGCCAGTCAAATTTACTTGCAAGCACCTTTAGGTACCATGATTTAGTTGTTTCAAGCAATATAAATTATTTTAGCAGTCAACACCCAAAATAAAATTCACAACATGAACAAGCAATTGATTAAATATAAATACGACAAAAAAGGCAATAAAAGAAGAAGAAAAAAATGAAAAAAAATGAAGATCAAGCAAAAGAGAATTGAGATAAGGTTACCAAAGCAAAGAAATAAGTTTTCACAATAACAAGCAAGTCTTCTGACTAGAGAGCAACATCAGCTAGAAAGCAAAACTCAATATTGAAAGACCAAAAAAAATGACTAATATGAATAACTACAAATACCATGATACTCCAATGAAACAGAAGGAATTTCTGCTCTAGAAACTTTAGACAAGATAGAGCTTGTGAAAATCTCATATCCAGATATCAGCACAGGAAACAAAAATAAAACTAAAAACTTCTTGCTAATATGAAAAGAGTGGCAATCTTCACTCTTTTGAGCAATCAGTAAGAACCACCACCCAAATATGGCTTACAGTGTCCACACCAAAATCTGCGCTGACAATATGATTGAGAATATTTTCAGAAGTCAAACATGACACACAAATGAAAGTATATTCTCTTCCAAATTCTTACAAATCATCTACATACGGTCGATGAACGAATATCTCTGACAATGCCTACATTTGAGTTTATAAGCACCAGCCCAAGTACTACTCATTGCCTAACCATTCAGAAATATAAAGAAAATATAATTTAAACCCCAAATAAATGAACATCAACTATTTCCTAATGCCATGCGACAAAAAGTTGACACCTTTCAAATTAGTTGATGAAGCAAAGAATAAAACAAAAAGAATCAAGCAACAATAGCATGCCTTGGTCCATAGAGTATGCTCTCCAGTTCAAACAACTCCTCATCGGTAGCGAGTTCGAGCACCGACCTCAACTCCGGGTCATAAATCTCTGCCATTCAAACACCAAACAATAATTTGTCATTCATATTAACCAATACTCCCCATACATCACAAAATTCTACTAAAAACACACGTAAAAACGCAAATAAACAAACACAAAACCTTCATTCGCTGCAGTGATGGCAACCTTAGGAGGACGAAATCCAATAACAGTCCAAGCACCACCACTCAAATCCCCAAAACTCGCCGTGCCAAAACCACGTCGATCAAGCTAGCGTTTTCAAGTGTTGTAGTGATCCATTACAACAAAAATATCAGGAAAAATCCCAGAAAAAGAGAAAAAAAAAAAAAGAGCTCACCCGAGAAGAAGAGAAGATCCCAAGGCATCTGAATCTGGGGACGGAGACATGCGCGGAAACAATGAAATTGGAGATGATCGCCGCCATTGATCACCGGCGGTAGCAGGAACCCAAAAGGGCGGCGCTCCCTTGGGTGTGCTCTCCGTCCTCGGGAGCTCCGAAATGAGCCACTCTTGCGGCTGTGACAGAAAAGGGTAATTTGCTCAATTTCTAATCATAATTACAGGCGAAGAGTTGGCTGATATTATTTTATTCTTGTTAAATCAGACATTTTAACAATTTCTAATCATAATTTATAGATGGTTGCCAAAAATGGGTCGACCTTGTATATTTATAAACTTTATTATGTTTTTTAATATATTTATAAACATTATTAATAGCATTTTTCATTTATTATTTCTAATTTTAAACCTGATTTTATTTATTTATTAATTTTAGAACAAGTGGACGACTAAAGAGTTAATATCTTAACTCAGCTATGCGATCACCCTATATTAAACTTTATTTATTATATTTTTCTCATTTATTGTTTCTAATTTTTAACCTATTTATTTATTTATTTATTTATTTATTTATTTATTTATTTATTTATTTTATAACAAGTGGAAGCGCACAAACAAATAGTTAATAACTTAACTTACCCACACCATCATCCTACCTGACCTAAAGCTCAAACTCATTTTTAGTAAAACACACAACACTCCGAGACTTTTAGTGCTTATATACCTTGTTTGGATTGGCTTAAAAAATGTGTTTTTTTCAGTTTGGTCGAAGAACTTTTAAAAAAAATGCTTCTCAGAGTAAGTTAAATGCTTCACTGTATTTTATATTTGAATCAGTTAATGCAGCAGTACTAAAATGGGCATTTATTGAGTTATTATATAATTTCAACTATTATGCATTCAAAACATGGTAATTGCTATTGATAATGATAATAACAACAACATTAATAATAATAATAATAATAATAATAATAATAATAATAATATTGTTGTTGTTTAATAAGAACAAAAGACATAAGACTAAATTTTAAACACCAAACATGAAAACAACAACAATAATATTTTCACATCACAACAACAAAAACAACATTATCATGACTATTACAACAATAATTAACAATAAGAAGAAGAAGAAGAAGAAGAAGAAGAAGAAAAAGAATAATAATAACATCACAGCATGAAAATTTCGAAGAGAGCTTGGAGGGGTAAAGGTAAGAGGTAGGAGAAGACTTGGAAAGAAGCTTGGAGGCAGAGAAAACTATTAACACTGTGAAAAGATTGGGGAAAAATATAAAAACACAGTCAATTTTTTATTTCATAAGGCTAATTTAGTAATTTCATAACCCCAAAAACAATTTCTGAAAAATGCTTAAGCATCACATAACCATTTTTTGAAAAAAAAACAGTATTTTAGCTTTTTTATCAGCTTCTGCTTATGCGGAAAAGTCAATACAAATAAGTTTTTCTTAACCTAAAAATGTTTAACTTATAAAAAAACACTTTTGGGCTTTCCAGAAGCTAATCCAAACAACCCCATAGACTAATAGATCATTGACTATGTAAATAAAGCCTAGTGGTTATGAACTAATATGTAATTTACAATATAATTTATTTATTTTGATTAATAAATTTTTTTAGGGAAAAAATGGACTTGATAAGGATAGAACACTAGAGAATTGAATTAAAATTATACAAAAATTATTCTTTCGTAGATGAGCCATCTATTACAAATAGGCAATATTCGCCATCTATTTAAAAGAAGTCAAGGATGTGCACATGCATGGAGCGCAATTGCAAGCTCAATAAATATCTATGCCCTCACTTTGCATATATTTTGAGATTCGATTTCAGGTACTTTCTGAAACAAATATCCTACACAAAGGACCCGATATCAATAGGCTAAGAAGTCAATGGTCATTTCTTCACTCTTTCTCTTAGTTTATTTTAATGTAGTCATGATTTATCTATTTTTAATAAAAAAAATATATATTAAATACAAATATGATGAACATAAACAAGGAATAAGGCCCTCAATACATAATCACATTGAGCATGAAATATAAGTATAAATCTATTTCATGTTAAATTTGTATTTTAAAAGCGTAATTTGGGTTTTATTCTTTTCAATAAAATAAAAATTACCATTTTATTTTTTTTTTGAAAATAGCTTAGATGTCCCTAGCAATTTTGCCAAAGACCACCCACTCCCTAGATCTTACCACTATCTTTAAAGTTTCTTTTTTTATAAAAAAAAAATTATACCTCAAGCATCCATATTCTTACATCAATATTTTTTTATTTTTTTTAATTATCCCTGCCCAAGCTCGTCAAGATCGGAAAAGTTCCTATAATAAGGTTGTTTTAGCACAATCTCAATAAGAGCTTTCTTAAATTATTAAGACGTCTCATTTTTAGTTTTGGCTTAAGTTTGCTGAGATGTTTTAGTCTTTATTTTACCATATGTGGCATTATCGATTGTAGTTAACTCATGTCAACTCACTAAAATATGCGATGGTGAAAGTTAGTTTAAAAATAAATTAGTAATACCAAATATATTTAACTAAATTCAAAATCGAATCAAATGGGTTTGATCTTGAAATCCAGTGATTAACCCGGAAGATGTTTATTAGGGATATTGAACTTTGAGGTGGTGTTTGGTTGTCAGTAATGAAATGTGAGTCATTTCTAACTCCTAGTACTCCCTTGTTTGGTTGTGCATCAATGGTATTGAAAGAGGATTGTGGGAGTATTGAGAGATTATTGCCACTCCTTCAAAAAAACCCCAGCATTACTAATTCCTGATGGATGAAAGGACTGTTTTGCCCTTATTCCATTTCCTCTTTCTTTTCAGATCTGAGATATTAGCCCATCCATAGCTATTCTCCAGCCCATTCCCAATCTTCACCAGTGCCGATCGCCGATGCCGTCGCTGACCTTTGAGCCATTCCTAGTGTCCACTGTTCAGCCTATTGTGGTGAAGCTCCACCGGTGCCGATTTCACAAACGCAAAACCCCACCGGTGACCACTCTCTTCCTCTCTCTCTCTCTCTCTCTCTCTCCCTCTCTCTCTCTCACTCACTCACTCTCTCTCTCTCTCTGACTTTGCGAAAAGATCCATTCTTGTGTTTCAGTGTCTTTTCTTATTGTTTTTTGCAGATGGATGTTAAGGTTATCATGTCCAATTGAACTTGATTAGAAAATTTCAAGGATTTCAAAAGAATTCAGGTGCACTTGAAGTGTAGTTGAAAGTTACAGGCGCATCAAGGTAGTTTAAGAAGTTTATAATCATTAATTACTTAAGAAGTGCCTGAACTTCAAAAGTTTCATCTGTCCTCACATTTGTTACCTATGATCCAATCCTCTCTGACAGAAGGCAAAAACGACATGTTTTCATGTATTTTTCATGTGTATATTTATGTATGTATTTAAGCATGTAGGTATGTGACTGTTTGTCTATATTATATAAAGTTCTTTATTATAGCAGGCATGCTTAGATATTGTTTTTGTCCTGTTCTTGTTCCTTGAATTTGAAACAACCAGAAGTTGCCAATTTCCCTATGCTACTGACACAATTACCACTGTTTCTGGTCATTTTGCAATACTGAACATTTGAAGATTGTCTCTTCTTATAAGCATGCTACTGACCTTATCAGTCTGTCATCACTTTGAAGAAAATCTTTCTCATGGTTCAATTGCAGGATTATGGGATTGACTTTGAGGATCATAAGCACCCAGTTAAGGCATTTCAGTGCCGCTGTTTAAGTAGATTCTGCCGGGATAAGAAAAAATCAAGTCAGTGTGTCTTACTTATTGTGTAAAGTATGATGTTTTATTTTGAATGATGTCAATATATATGCATGTTTACTCATGCTAAAGTCTGTAATTTTTTTTTCTCTGTTTCCCTGTTTGACCCATTTCAATGCATTGCTTTGTGTTAAAGAACTAAATTATTGCTTAGTGCTTCATAACTATTTACTTGCTCCTTTTTTCGCCTTCATAAATTGATTCAAGGGTCCTCACATCAGGATTTAGATGGCCGAATATTTGGAATGAGAATACAATTTGTTAAGTATGTTAGCATGTGCAGATTTCTTTACGATTTGCCTACGAATTCTCGCAAAAGTATATTTTCTCTAATTCATGAACAACATTAAATATGTTGATGTGTTTTCTTGTGCCTTAGCCGTGTTGAAATTCAACCTACTTTCTTTATGCCAGGAACCAGAAGAAATTCATTTGTTTGAAGTGAATCAGTCAATCATCAGCCTGCCAAAACATCATGTTGTTAGGTAAGTTATCCTTCCTGTCTTGTGTTTTGTCAGCAAGAGATAGTTAGTTTGACGATTTCTTTTGAAAATAATTAGAGACATGCTTACTGATTCTCATTCACACAAATATATAAATAAATAATCTAAATCTCATATCTATCTCATTTTAGGTATGGCGATGCACTAGTCAGTAATCACAAAGTATGGGAGTCTGTTAGGTTTTTTTTTTGTCAAATATCATGTATTTATTAGCCATGAAGTGCCTTAAATACAGCATGTGCATGTGACCTTCTCTTGGTTTTTTTAGGTTATTGTGTTGTTTTTGTTTTGAGTAAATACTAGGCACTTCTTATATGTAGTTTCTCAAAGTTGAAATAGCTCATCATCAAAATGTGGTAGTATTTTGGTTAAACACCAATATCAAAGAGTATTAATTAGTTGCTGACACACAATAGGGCTTTTAAATTAGCGTGGATTGAAATGGCATGAATCTTATGATAGATGAGACATCAATGCAACAAAATGAAATATGCTTTACTTTCTTTCATGCAAAGGTATTGTCTTTGAATTCCTGGTTTCTATTGTGCTTTTGCAGGACCTCAAAGTATGAAATATGCTTCTTTTTTTGCCACATTTTGGGGATTTAATGTAGAAAACAAGTTATCATAGACAATACTCTCCGTTGTGAGTTTTTATTTTTTCTCACTTATTGGCGCGCTTCTTGGTTGTCCACTACATTGATCTTCTCCTAAGGTAAGGCACAAGCTTTTCCAATTGAATTAATTTTGTACTAATTAACTTGCAATTATGTTTTCTAGCAATCAGTCATAATATCTTTAGTGAATTACCTTCTCAATAGTGTTATTCTTTTTATGAAGATTGAATTATTGAGCAAAAATCTTCTGTTAATTAACATCAAGTGCATTCAATGAGTAAATGACTGCGTGAATTTGTTTCCTTTATGTGGCAACCAATGTTGCATTTGACCATGAGATGATAGATGTAGCAAATTATCATATACTGTCAAATGCAGGACTTTGCTTAGTGATTGTCATTTGACTGTGAATGCAACTAATTATTCTTGTGCTGATAGAATAGTTTCTGTATATTTTGATTTGATGAAGCAAAACATTTTGAAGTCAAACTTTGTATCATCTAGTTTCATTTCAAATGCTTATATTGCACTACATTCTGACTTTTGTACAAGTAGAGACAAGTATGCTTAAAAAGCTTGGCAGACTTTCACATAAAAAGTTTTATGGTCATGAACATTTTGTTTCTTACGACGGTGAGAATTAATATATGCGTTATTGCTAACTTTTAGGTTTTCACACAATAACCAAGCTTAAACAACTTCGGCTTTATTGCGTAATGATCATATGCTACTTATACATAATGACAACCATGATCACTACATGTTTAACAAAACAACGTAAGGAGAGACAGAATGATTCAATACGAGATTTCATCGACATCTACTAGACGTCGCAAACAACACGAATTCCTCCACCGTATAGTAAAGTGATGTTAAATGCATTGACAAGATACGCATGGATCGAAGTTGTTTTCATAATTTATGCCAACTGTTAACAACAATCGGTAGGCTACGGGGCACAATAAATGTTACCGTCCATGAGATGACTGCAATGTTTTTAAATTTCTAGCCCACCATGTCAAGAATAGAGTAATAAAAATTGACTTCCTCCGATCGGGCGAGACAGTTAGTCGACATTTCCATACTGTATTGAAGTCAGTCATTCTCTGCCATTCTGTCTTTTTGAAGAAACCAGAACCTGTACCACAAAATTCAAATGACTTTAGATGGAAGTGGTTTAAGGTAATAAACTAGGCCCTCTACCATTCATTGATATTCTCGGTAACTAAGAATGTATTTTTGATTAATATAGAATTGTCTCGGGGCATTAGATGGGACGTATATATGTGTTAATGTACCCAAAGTTGATCGTCCATGATATAGATCAAGAAAAGGCGAAATAACTACTAATGTCCTTGTTGTTTGCGGTCAAAACATGCAGTTTATATATGTCTTGTCCGGGTGGGAAGGGTCAGCGCATGATGGCCTAGTCCTTATGGATGCTATAACTAAACCTAATGGGTTGAAAGTTCTAGATGATGAAAAAGAATTATTTTCTAATTGTTTTCCAAGTCCTACCAGTACATTTACCGTAAACCTTTTACTAACGATAAATGTTATCTATTGGATAGGTTTTTACTACTTAGTAGATGTCGGGTATGCAAATTGTCCCGGATTTCTTGCGCCCTTTCGAGGACAACGCTATCACTTAAGTTCTTGGTCTGATGGGCATCAACCGCTTACACTCGAAGAATTTTTCAACATGAAACATGCTAGTGCAAGAAACGTGATCAAAAAGGCATTTGGTCTACTAAAAAACCGTTGGAAAATTTTATCAAGTCCAAGCTTTTATAACATTGTCACCCAAAGGCGTATAATTAATGCTTGTTGTCTACTACATAACTTTATTAGAAGAGAGATGGCAAAAGACCCTGCAGAAGATGATGTTGGTAATCTAACTTTAGAAGAAAACACACAAGATGATGCAGAAACAATTAAGAGCATCGAACCAACGGATGAGTGGACATGATTTAGGCATGACATGGCCATGGACATGTTTAACACTTGGCGGTCAACTTGATTGTGTTTAAACAAAAGACATTGCAATTATTTGATGGTTTACCGATTTAATTATTATATGTGAACATCATTTTGTATTTGATTCACATGTCTTTCAGATGTTTATTGAAACTTATCCTTAATATTAATGTTGCTAACTTATTTGATGTTGCTAACTTATCTTTCAGATATTTGAGTGCTAAGGGTGTTTTCATTTCATTTTTTAACATGCAATTATGAAGATTGCATTTATTTTGTATGTAGTATGGAATCAGATTCACAACCAAGGGGTCAAAGGCAAAACAAACATTACTGGACCGTGGAAGAAGACAAAGCCCTTATCGATGCTTTAGTTGAGTTATCTACAAATCCAATATGGCGGACGGAGAATGGGTTTAGAAATGGTTACCTTGGTCAATTGGAAAGGATGGTGAAAGAAAAGATTCCAATGAGCACTTTAAAGGCTTTTCCGAATATCAAGTCTCGGGTGAAATTATTTAGAAGCAGGACTACTGTAATTGCCAATATTCTACAGATTAGTGGCTTTAATTGGAACCATGAGTGATCCACTATCGAATGTGAAAAAAGTGCATATGATGAGTATGTCATAGTATGTATAATTTTGTTTCTTAATTATAAAATGAATTGTACATAATATTGTATTATTAACTTTCTTCTATTTCAATGTAGAACCATAAGGAAGCAAGTGGTATGTACGGAAAAGCCTTTCCTTTCTTCAATGACTTGGTTGCAGTCTTTGTAAGAGATAGAGCTCAAGGAAGTGCAAGAGGGGATATCGGGGATGATGTAACCCAATATTCACATGAGAACATCACCTTGGATGACGACACAGACTTCTTTCATATGGCAAGTGATGATTTTCACATGTCTACGGACGAACCCATTCCGACCCCATCGCCTATAGGATCGGAGACAAGCACCTCAAGGGGACGTCGAAAAAGGAAAAATCCCGTGGATTCATCAGTGGAGAAAATATCGAAAAATTTTCAATATTTTGTGGAAATTATTGGTCCAGGATTGAAGACACTAGCTGAAGCCGCAGCTCGTGAAGTGGCACATGATGAAGCTCGTGATGTGGCACAGGAAGCTCGTGAGAAGGCACATGAGAGTGCTCTTGTTGAAATTGAACGAAGGAAACAATTACTGCCTCAAGTGATTTTTGAAATGGAAGGATTCTCTGATGATGAAGCGATGTTCATCCTACAGGTAGTTTTGTTGCTCTATTTAGTTTTTTTTCCATGCCTTGTCTTTTAAATGACTTATGACAATGTCGCAAATTATTTTGTAGGTTTTGCCCAAGGATGATGACCAATTGAAAATATTTTTGAACTTGCCCGATGACAAGAAGTTGCGTTTTTATCGTGTGTTGTTGTCAAGATTGTCATTTAGCCCACCTAATGTGTAATCTCGTTACTTTGTTTTAATTTGATTGGATGGTTCTCAATATTTAGAGTTTATATGCCACATGATATGGAATGTTATGCATTTCATGGCGAACACATTATGTTGATTGAATGTTTAGTTAATGTTTAATTTTGTTAGTTGTTATAGTCGAGGTAATTGCTTGATATTATGGTTGTTGTTTTGGTTGCAATACTTCTTCTTTAATGCATGTTGTTGATAATTATTTTCATACAAAATCTAGATGGGAACAAGCATATGTGTTATTGTATGTGGTGATAATTATCTACTATACACATATATATAAAAAAGTTCATTTAGCAGGTGATTAGTTGATGTTAACCATTGCCAAGTGATATACGTATATATCAAATTAGGAAATAATTTCACATTCTAATAATTTTCCCAAGAGTTATATATTAAATTGGGAAGTAATTTCACATTTTAATAATAGGTAATTAAGTATTTATATAAAGTAATTGACTGTTAAAAAAATATAATTATCACGCCTCATTATTATATGACTATTAATTTATTTTAATACTTACATATCTATAAAAATATAATTATCAGACATTATTATTATATATATATATAATATTTATTTTCATAAAAGACATAATAGTCATTTTATCATTTTTTTTTCATTTCTAATAAATTACTTATGCAATCCTTTCAACCAAACACAGTTTTGCTTCCATATTTTTTTCAATACTCTTCATTTTCATTGATTTTCCACTTCTCTCATTTCCATTCTTTGCAATCAAACCCCACCGGAGAAAAGGATTACGTAGTCCTTTAACATTTTTATATATTATTATTTATATATGTTTTAAATGTTAAACAGTAAAAATTTATAACTATATCCATCTCCTTTATCGGGTTATCGGATCCCATTACTACCGCTACGATCTTCAGCTCCGAATTTAGTCGTGTTGTCGGGTTCTCAGTACCATCTTCTAGCTATGGAGCCATCGGGCGAAGCCGCCGGAGAAGAAGACCAGAAGCCAAAACCCTTGTTCCCTTTTTTCCCCGTCTCCTCAAAACCCTCACCCTCCGAAGCCGTCCAATGGCTCTCAAACCCTAGCTTCACCCTTGATCCTTCCTCCTTCCCAACTGGCCCTGCCCCTGTCCCTCCCGACTCCGACGATGATGATTTCACTGCTGATGCCCCTGCAGCTCCGGCACCGACATCCTATGATCTTTTGGTTTCTTCCCCTTCCCCCTCCTCGTCAGAGGACGCGGAAGCGAGGAGATTGAAGGGCGATGACAATAGGCGGAGGAGAAAGAAGCGGAAGAGGGACCGGGAGAAGAAGGATGATGGCACTTCGAGGAAGTCTACGGTTCGTGCTTGGGCTGGGTCGGAGACCAAGCTGGCAAAGGATTACTACTTCGATTCTCATGGAGATCGTGATAATCTAGTCTACGGGTCACTTTACAAGTACTTTTCTTCCGCGAATGTTTGCATTTTAAGCCTTTGAATTCATGCAAGCATCTTGATTTGGTACTGGTTTTTATTTTTCATAGGATGGATGTCGCAAGATATAATCTTTACTACTATTCAGATTCTTCTACCACTAAGCATAGATTGTCCTATGGATGGAGACCTACATATTCGTCTATGGATGTTGACATAGACCTTGATGTGTTAGATAGCAAGTCCAGATCAGGCGGGCGGTACTGTTCAGTGAGATATGCAGCCATGGAGCGGCATAAGAGCTTGAAGCGTGTTAAGATTGTTAGGAAGAAGGCGCCTCTGGTTAGTCCTGGAGAGTTTATCCCTTTAGTTGAGCCACAAGATTTGCCTGACAATGTTTGTTCAGTTGCTCAAGGAGAGGTCCTGGAATCCTGGGAGGATGAAGTATTGAGAAGGACAAGAGAGTTCAACAAAATGTCAAGGGAGTTCCCACATGATGAAAAAGTTTGGTTGAATTTTGCAGAATTTCAGGTCTTAAAACTTTAGAAGCATTTTTTTCTTATTGTCATTTTTTCTTCTTGTTAATCTTGAAGTTCATCAAAAAAATTTTATATTGTATGTGCTTCATTCATAATATTATTATCACATCACACTATTTATTCGATTGAAATTTCTTTTTTTTGGAACCTTTGTTGAACAAATTCAATAGTGAAGATGCGATCCAAGATAGGATACCTGGTCCAGTGGTCCCCCTTGCTGATTATTTCTCATATACTATATTATACCCATGATATTATTCCTCCATTTGGAGATCTTTTTTATGATGATTTACTTGTTATGTTGTTCTCCAGGATAAAATTGCGAGCACGCAACCACAGAAAGCAGCACGTCTACAGATGCTTGAGAAGAAAATTAGTATACTAGAAAAGGCTGTTGAACTTAATCCAGATAACGAGGACTTGTTACTTAGTCTTCTGAAGTCTTATCAAGCAAGGGATAGCACTGATTCTCTTATGAATAGGTGGGAGAAAGCATTGATGCAGCATTATGATAGCTGCAGGTTATGGAAAGAGTTTTTACTTCTTCGCCAAGGGGAATTTTCCAGGTTTAAGGTTTCTGACATGAGGAGGACATATGCCAATTGTATTCAGGCTCTTTCCTCAGCTTGCACTAAGCTTTGTAGGCAGGTTTTATGGTTCTCAACTTTTAAGTATTTTTTTTTCTCTGATGACTTATATGGAAATTAAAGCTTGTGTTATAATTTATTTTCCTTGATTTTGTTTGTTCTTGGTTTTTCACCAGAACATTTAACTTTTCTGTGCGATTATGATTGTGTGTGCGTGCATGTGTTAAGAATGAGCAGAGTCCTTCATTGTCACTTGTTTTGTAATAATAATCTACATCAGCCCCTTCTTGAAATTTATTGATACTGTTATTTGTGATTGCTATTTTGGTGAATTTTTAATTTGATATAGTTTCATTTATTTTTGTTATATTGAATATTAGATATAACCTTTTAAAGTCATTTGAGATCCTTGTTGGAATGTAATGTTGCAATCTTTTTATAGCATACTTTTTTGTAATGATTATAAACTCTAGACTTGTATGGAAGTATTAAACATTTGATAATGTGAAAAAACTTATCATAGAGGACATGAGTTATCTGGAAGTATTTTAACTGGAAATAACTAGAAATGTACATACAGTGCAAACTAGTGCTTGAATGCTTCACATTCTTTTAAATTCACCTGCAGCTTGAAGAAAATATTTATTTGATGAAGGTAGTGATTTCTGACTAAATCTAATATGTATTCAATCCTGCATTGCTTCTTATCTTTTGTGAATGCTTTGCATATTTCTTGTATATTTAATTTCTTGGTAATTATATGTGGTTCTTCAAGAAAAATCAAATGTACTGTATGTTGCTTATTTAGGTTTCAGATTGTGCAGTGAGCTGCATTATCAGTCATAAGCTTGAAGTGAGATGAATTCTATTTTATTTCATTGTTTTATGTAATTGTTTTGTATTTTGTAATCAAGAGTGCTTGTAGTGAGATTAGATTCTAAGCAGATGACAGGTAATGGAAAATGCAACAGCAACTCATGCAACTTGTTTTATTTAATTGTTTTCAATTTTGTAATCAAGAGTCCTTGTAGTGAGATTAGATTCTAGGTAGATGACAGGTAATGGAAAATGCAACATGCAAGTCATGCCACTGGACCATTTATACTTTCTGCATGAAGATCTCTAGAATATTTCCGTCCTCTTTTCTTTTGTCTCTTATGCATGCATGCTCAACTTAATTTATGCATCAGTTTGTAATGAGAATTTTTTAACTTCCTCGTGGTATAATCATTTGACAGCATTTGATTTTGATTTGGAATATATGTCTTCTCATAATTCTTAGTATCCTGTTATCCTGCAGGGTGGCCTAAATCCCATATCACAACCACCAGATCCTGCCCTGATTCATGTAGAACTTGGTTTGGTTGATATATTTATCAGCCTATGCAGGTTTGAGTGGCAAACTGGCCATCATGAATTAGCTACTGGGCTTTTTCAAGCAGAAATGGAATTCAGTCTATTTTCTCCATCTTTATCTCTAAGTTCACATAGTAAATTAAGACTTTTTGAGCACTTCTGGAATAGCAATGGAGCTAGAATTGGCGAGGATGGAGCAGTTGGGTGGTCTACATGGCTTGAGAAAGAGGAGGAAAACAGGCAGAACACTGTTATGGTAGAGAGCACAGAAGAAGCTGATGTAGGTGGCTGGACTGGTTGGCATGAGCCTTCAAAGATTGAAGCTAGCAAAGAGCCTGAAAATTCAATAGAGCGTGGTGTGGGTGAAGAGGAGGCAGAAGACAACCATGACACTGAAAATATCCCAATGAAGGATGACATTGCTACATTATTGAAAAATCTGGGAATCAATGTGGATGCTGAGCCACGTAGTGAGGTCAGAGATGCAAAAACATGGAATAGATGGTCCATGGAGGAGTTATCAAGGGATTGTGAGCAATGGTTGCCTGTTCGTGAACATTCTGGTACTTGGGTTTATTTCTTTTCCTCATAGACAATTGAACTTGCTCACTTATGCTTTTGCTTTGGCCTTTAGTGATAATTTTGTGTGTCATTTACTGCCTATAATCTTTCTGCATGTATGCCTGAAGGTGAGGATGGAAAATCAAGGTGTCCCCATTCTGGTGATAATTTAGACCAAGAAACAGAAGAACAACTTTCAAGGGTTATTTTATTTGAAGATGTTAAGGAGTACCTCTTCTCTTTGACCTCGAAGGAGGCTCGTTTCTCTCTTGTGTCACAGTTCATAAATTTCTACGGTGGCAAGATTTCCCGTTGGTCAGTACCTTGCTTTATTCTATTCATTGCGTGATATACTTAACTATAATTGACTTTTAGTGCCCTGTTAACATTTAAAAATGAAAAATGCATAGCTTTTCATCTGAGAGCCATCTTTTTCATCAATTAGTCTGGATAAAGTATGATGATTGTATACTTGTACATTTTGAAGATATTTACTTTTGTCATTACCATTTTCCATCATAGACAACACATGTTCAGACTTGATCTGCTGTAAGTGCTTCAGGTTTGGACATAATAGAGTAGAATTATTATTGTTGAATAGAGTTTTTTTATATAAAATATTATTATACCAAACAGAGAAGAATGATATCTTACTGGATATGCTAATATTTTTCTACATCACATATGGGCTACTGGTTGGACATTTTTTGGCTTTGGTGGGCCCTGTTGTTTTTTTTTCCTGGGGTTCTGTACTCTACTCTCCTTTCAGTTGTCATTGAGTTTTGCTTTGTTAGGATGCTTATTTGTATGACTGCTGGTTCATTCACTGTGTTCAGGAGACTTTGATCACATTAGCAATATCAAGAGTGAGGTTATTAAGAGTTTGAGATCAGAACTAAGTTTTAGAAGTTTTTTCTTTCAATTTCCCATTGGCTCTAATGGAGTCAAGCTTGATCAGTTGTTATCTTACTTGGATATATCATTCCTCCTTGTTTGATTATCTTAGCATTTAATTATGTGAAATTTGATTTTTTTGCACAATTAACTGACTGGAATCATGTTTGCATGCTTTTCTGTCCAAAAATACCGTGGAAGTATTCACACCTTTCTGTTTTCATATTTCAAACCTGTCTCATGTAATTGCTTGTGGTGGACGTTTATGTCAAACATGTAGGTATTTTTTGACTTAATTTATTGGACACTGCTTTTCTTAGGACATGCACAAACAATCCAAGCTGGATAGAGAAGCTCCTTAGCCTAGAGACACTGCCTGATTCTGCTTTTGATGGTACTCAACTTTCTGAGATGTTAAATGGAGCAGGCTGTTCAAGCCACATTAACCTGGCTGTTCTTTTAGACGGAAAAAATGATGTGCCAAGGAAGTCCAGGCCGATGCTATTTCTCCGCAATGCTATTTTACTTTGTTTTAATATCTTTCCACGCAATTATATACTGGAAGAATCAGTCCTTGCGGCTGAAGAGATCTTTATGACAAAAATGGATTCTTCCACTACTTCTGTGAACCCGTCACGAGGTTTAGCTAAATCCCTTTTGAAAAATGACCGACAGGTAATCTTGCTAGCATCTACTTTTTGTATTAGTAGAATGTGGAAATTTTATTTCTGAGTATTGATCAGGCAAACGTTCCTCATCAACTTGATATGAGAAGTCACAAGTTTTTTATGTTTTTATTTATAGTTGCAACATGTTCTTCTAATTTGATTGGGCATTGTGAAGGCTGTTTTTGCAGCTCAATCAGTTATCTTACCTTCATTGGTTTAATATGATTTGCTTTGTTTAATGGAAGAAGAATTCCAGCTTTCTTTGTCTCATGTCATTTCAAGAATTATGTTGTTTAGAAACTTACTCTCTAAAAACATTAACAACCAGGACAGTTTGTTATCGTGTTTTGTGCAAATGCTGAAGTATCATTCATATTTTTTAGATTTGTCTGGTAACCGTAGAGTGACCTTTTCCCATTATTATTTTTTGGGTGTCACTCTTTCTCTTGGGGTAACCCAATTTCTTCAAGCATGACAAATGCATTTTATTCTCTTTAAGTGTTTTGAGTTATAAAGCAAGTTATTCTCCACAATTTGCCTATCAAGAAAGTGAGCTTTTCGCATTTTGTGGTTGACTAAATCCTCACAATTAACACTAAAGCTTTTTGCAAATTGTCATGAAAATTCCCTCGTACTCCTGTTTCTTGATCATGCTATGTCTATTGAAGATTGTTCTTATAATTTAAATATGATCCTGTTAGATGAATGGCCATAACATTGTTATTGAATTTTTTGCATCAGTAATCCAATTTATCTAGTATGATAACTTTGAATGCCTAATGGAAGGGAAAGGGCTCAAAGACTAGTTCGTGAAGCTTGAGAAAAAAATGTTCTCATGGTCCATCATCATGTATAAACTTGTAAATCTCAATGCTGGACTATGAGTCTTCAGCCAAGCTGCAATTCGTTTCAAGTGTATCATACGGTGTTTTCGGCGGGAGGACTTCACAGAATTTGGAAACTGCATAATAATAACTGTTTTATAGGCTATTAGTCACGTGGTGCACTGATTCCATTAATTAACATCAATGAGCTTAATATAGTTTTATGTCTTTTATTGTGACAAGATATTAAACCTTTGAAGATGGGTTCTTATAACATATCTCAATGACAATTATGAGGAAACTGCAAATTGTTCTTGAAAGTAGTAGATCGTTCATGAACATCTGCTCATGTTTTTAGTTCATACTTCATATCTTTTTTCTTTTTGTTGTAGGATTTGCTACTTTGTGGGATATATGCCCAAAGTGAGGCCTCATTTGGGAACATAGATCTTGCAAGGAAGATATTTGACATGGCATTATCTGCTGCTGAGGGACTACCATTGGTAAGAAATATTCTCGCTTTTTTCTCAGTTAATTTATGGCTTCTTTGTGTATGCACTATAGCAATGTCTAGTGAATATTTTGGATTGTTGAAATTTTCTTTGTTTACATGTTTCAAACTTCTACCAGTGCATATATGGGCCTAAATCAAAATTAAATTTTCATCAATGAAATATACAAGAGTATAATTTGCTTATGTTTAGGGTGTCTCTGCCCAAACTCTAAACAGAGTGTTGATTGCTGTGGAATTCATGGCTGGTGCATGAATGGGATAGTCCTTCAGAATCCCTTTCAAGTGGGGTCAAGATATGTACTTTATCAATAATGGTGCTTAGGTTCATGCAGCATTCCTGTAACTTCCACATTTCAGTGGATTGAGGAAGTCTAGACTGACATGTAGATCCATATATATGATAATTTATATTTTCCATACCCAAACTGTAGTCTATATGCAATAGAATTTATTGAAATAGTCATAGATCTTGATATCTACGTCTTTCTTCAGAGCACACTATTTGTTATATCTAAATCAGATTTTATGATTTTGACACACTATTATGATCCGAGTCCTGTGAACATTGTTGTGTATGTTCCTTTATATTGATTTGCCTTAAATCATTTGTTTTTTAAGTCATTGTTGTTGTGTGGAGAGCTGGCTTTAAAACATTCTTGCTAGTTTTTCAGCATTGTTTATATACTACCATCCTTGGGATTTTCTTTTTTCAAAAATCAAATTATCTCTTATGATTATATTATAAAGTGAATTGTCTAATGGGACATAGTAGGAACATTCCGAAAATTAAAAAACGGACAAGGGTAATTATGGGATTTCATGAATAATGTGACCATATGTGACCAGTAGGGACTAGAAGTAAGTCAACCAAAAAGAAGAGACTATTTGACAATTAGAAGTATAGGAACTAATCAGTTGGAACGAAAATATCCAATGGTATCAAGATATTTTAAGATATTTGTAAGGGAAAACTTGAATATAATCTAGATCTTGGTTTGTCCTTGGAACTTCATGAAATCCAACTTTTTATTTGAAATTAACATTTTCTCAACGGGAAAATTCAATAGTGTTGCATCCCATTTTTCTTTTTTTTTTTTCCTTTTTTTAAAATTTAGGTTAATTTAAAACCAAAATTATATGATATAGTATTGATATAATATATAAAAATATAGTTAATGTTTTACAAATTATTTTTTCTTTATTTAATCTGTGTGCACATTTCTAAACACATGCATTATATATGGATAGCTAATGCTACTTTAAATTAAAAAAGTTGCTTTTCTCATATGATAATTTTGTTTTTGAGGGCTCCTATAAACTGATAAAGAATTAATGGAATGAATCTTCAGTTGGTAGCACTTCATACTTTCTATACTTCACCTTAGAATATGATATGGAAAGCCTATAATTAGTGAGAAAATGGTTCTCCTGTAAATTTTATGTGATATATATATATATATATTGGGAAGTGGTGCTCATGATTATTTCTTCTAGTTTTATGCAAGATTGTCCATGAAATACTACTTATCTTTTTTGCATGTTCGCTTGATTATATGAGAATATTTGCTCCTATATTTTGAAAAAGCAAAAAAAATTGGTTGATGGTTAAAAGTGTACGGTTTATGTGAAAAGTTGGTATATTGCCATTGTGTCACATTATGACATCTGTATGATTAAATATTGTCTATTTAAAGCACATTTCTTGTGTTAGTTTAAATATAAACTTATCCTTTTGAACTTATGGGAGCAGGATTTTCAGGAAAATGTTCCAAATCTGTATTTCTGGTATGCCAAAATGGAGTTGGCAAAATCTACTTCTTATAGTAGTAGTTCAGATCCTTGCTCTCAACGAGCAATTCATATTTTATCTTGCTTAGGTGGTAATACAAAATATACTCCTTTCAAGTCGCAAACATCGGGTCTCCAAATCTTGAGAGCACGACAAGGATTTAAAGAACAAATAAAATGCTTGCGCTCTACATGGGCTCGTGGTGATGTAAAGGAACATTCTATTGCTCTGGTCTGTTCAGCTTGTCTGTTCGAGATCTTAACTAGTGGTTTTTCTGCCGGTGTTCAAGTTATAGAGGAGGCTTTCTCATTGTCACTTCCAGGTTATACATCATCTTGAATTCTTTTATTTCTGCATTAAGGGGCTTTCTTTGATATTGGTCCATATTATCAAATTCACTCAATTATTTGCGCTGTGAATTCATCTTGAATTGGCAATAGTTTTTTTTTTGGAACATGTATGTAAGATTTACTGTGGGCATTCAGATGCCATGTTTAAGCTTTCAAACAAATTAAGATAAAGTTGAGATTGGAATATTTAGGCAGCCGTACTGCTGTGAAACTAGCAAATATTGTTCTAAATGCGTAGCATTATGTGCATCTGATTTGGTTCAGAAGGATGTTAGAAGGATAAAGGTCCCTGCTTAGTAATTGATAGGCTTATGACCATGTAATGAAAGAAGCTCAAGATTGTTTCTTGTTACTTTATAGTAGAAACTTTTCTTATTAATGGTTACTACTGTGAATGATGGTTTCTAAATAAGATTGTGGGAAGGAGGAGCCTTCACAGTTGATTAATATGCGAATAGCAGGGATGGGCCCCTTGCCTGTTATTTTCACCTTAGATTTTTTTTTTATTGATTTTAGATTTTTTTTATTGATTGTTATGCAGTAGTATAACTCTTGAGTAATCAGAAGGCATACCATTCTCTGGTAATGGGCATGATTCTAAATTTTGTTGGACTTTTCATGTTCATTTTGGGAATTTTTGAAACTTTGATGAGAAATTTTCTGCACCACAAGGCCATTTATTAATAATTACCTGCACCTTAATTTCTTTATCTTCTTCTGGCTGATAAGTTATCCTGTGTACTTCTATGATGAATATTTTGATGTTTTTCTATGCATTCCCAAGCCTTTCACTTATCCTCTCTTTTTGTCCATCTGTTTGTGACATTGCTTGGTGGTAAGAATGCATCAAGTGTTCCTCCTCCTCGACTTTATGTTAATTACAACTGGCTTTTGTCTGTGGAGGAATCTTTACTGCACCTGATCACATAGGTTCTTCTTTCAGCCGCTAACTCTACATGATTTTTTCAGAGAGAAGAAGCCGGAGTTTGCAACTTGAATTCCTTTGGGTCTATTATATTGGCATTCTACAGAAGCATCTTAAACAATTGAAGTTTTCAAGAGTGTGGGAGAGCATTCAGCATGGGTTGCAACTTTATCCTTACAATCCAGAAATGTTGGACATAATGGTGGAAATAAGTTATTTTTCAACTGTGCCTAACAAAGTTAGGCTTGTATTTGATGAATATATTGAAAGGTACAACCATATTTTTGCCCATTTGATGGGCGATACTTCACATTGTCACCCATGTGCATTATAAATTTTTTGTCATGCTTTAATTCGTGGGTGTTCTATCTTGATCATATCTTCTTTTTATTCACATTTGTGATGTTTGAGATAGTTTAATGAGGAGTTTAATGTTCGTATGTTTCAGGAAACCATCTGTGATTTTGTGCCTCTTCGCTTTGTCTTATGAACTGGGCAGATCAGGCTCAAAGCATAGAATTCATGGAATCTTTGAGAGGGCATTAGCAAGTGACAAGTTGCAGAAATCAGTGTTGTTATGGCGTTGTTACCTTGCGTATGAGTCGGATATTGCATGTGATCCTGATACAGCCAAGCGGATATTTTTTCGAGCTATTCATTCTTGCCCATGGTATATTTCATATATTGTCCCCTTAAAACAAGTTGCGAAGTTAGCGTGACTATCGTGTATTCTCTTATATTTCAGGTCGAAAAGATTATGGCTAGATGGGTTTCAGAAATTGAGCACTATATTGACAGCCAAAGAACTATCAGATCTCCACGAAGTCATGCAGGACAAAGAGTTGAACTTGAGGACTGACATCTATGAAATTCTCCTTCAAGATGAGATAGAACTGTAGCATCTCCTTTCTCAACCACAACTGAATGTTTGCTGCCCGTCTTCTATGGTCTCTTGTAAAAGTCTGAATATACTTGTATTGCCTGGAGGGATCATTCATGGTTCCTTTCAGTAGGAGTTCTGCATCTCATTGAAGGAGAGTCGAGCCTATTTCTACTACATCACCTGCAGTTGTACAATGGGTTTGAGCCTGTAATTCAGCAAAACATTGTGAATAGATGTCCACACTGTCATTTGTGATCATTTATCATTGAACTCTAGGAGTAAAAATTTGCCCCATGTTTATCATTTCTGTGATCATGCCAGCTATATGGAGGATGAAGTAAGATGATATGGGCATCTCTAAATTCCAAGGTGGCTTCATTTCCTTTTCGCTGTAGCATATACCTCCTTTGAGGTTTCCAGAAAACATAACAAGTTACACGTGACATTATTTTATATTTTCTTAGTGCATAACCAAGTTCCTGATCAATAGTGTTTATTCTACAGGTATTAATATCTTTTTATATAGATACTCAAGTCAACTGGAAACTCTGATCCATTACTTTACAGATGGTCCAGGCAAGAAGTTTTGTGAAACAAATCGTTATACCAACCTCTGCAAAAGCTGCAAAACATGCAGAGCAGTTGGAAGATGGAACAGAGACTCCTGTTTGCAAATAAGCCAGTCCTCATAGATTCCCAGGTCAGTGTGTGTTTTTGCACTTTGCAGCAGTAAGTCTATTCACAAGCTTGTCAGTTTCTACTTGTCCATTGCTCATATAAAAACATATCATGTGGTAGGTGGGCACAATCAGATAGCATCATCTTGTTGAGTGTTTTTAACTACCAGGATAACAGATTGTTAATTATGATGTGGAAATGCCAAAAAATGGTATGATGATAATCAACTATTTGAAAGAACAGGAAGTTTTTTCCCCTTAAACTACTAGATGTGAATATTTGTTGGAATTCTGACTTGGTTGAGCTGGTGATTGGAATATATGATCCTTTTGTAGGTTTTTATTATTTATATACTGCAGCTGCGAAGCTATTTGGTAGATGACTTTATGGTTAAAATAACCTTAAATCCTCTTTATCAAGTTAGAGATTAATTTAGAAAGCACCATCTTAAAGTGAAATGAATATGGTGAGCATGTGATACAACAGTCACCTACCTATAAAGCATTAGATATGTCCCTGATAAAATTTAGTGTTGAAGCTCTCCAGCTTATCCGTGGACAAAGACAAAACCTAGATTTTTAGGGCATCTTTTCAAACCTTTAAAAAAAGATTGTTACCTCTTCCACCGCAGAACAACACTTTAAACAGTGGTAACCATGATGGTACTGTTTATGTTCCAAAGCCTACTGCAATCACTTGCCTTAAAACTGTTGGTACTCCGACATTACTAGATATGAGACGTCCAAAGAGAAAGATAGGCCATAGATTTGTGACCTCTGCTTTTTACAATCAGATCAGCTTTCACTGGAACTCAATTTACTTAGGAGTTTGGTTACATGTTTCTGAATCACTGAAATCATTCACTTGGAGGGTGTTTGGTGGGTTGTATGAATTTTTGAAGATGATTATAAAAACAGAATGTAGTATTTGTTTATTTTTCTTTCAGTGCAGTGAGGGATTTAAAAATGCTGAATATTCTTTGAAATTTTTATTTCAATTTATGTCTGAAGAAAATTTAAATATTGATTTTTTCTTTCATTGAAACTCCTGTATTTCTGAGTGAAGTATATATCTTAAATCATAATTATAAAATGAGGAAACCCAAAGACAAACATTTTTCCTTTTTTTTGTTTTGTTAGGAAAGAATGGAACTTTTTCCATTTCTTCACAATCACAAACAAATAATCCAAACAAGGAAACCAATACACACAACCGAGAAACCGACCAAAACCCTAATAATAATTAAGTTAATAATACCCTTTTTTCTTTTTTAAATTATCTTAATGTTTGCACCAGCGCGACTAACAATAAGGTAGTACAATGTTTCTAATCAATTGATGCATCTCTGTGTCCTTTGCTTTTGTGTTGATCTCCACTAAACACATGGTGGCCGCTTACTATTTGATTTGATATTTGTCACTAAGCTTTGATTGAGTAGCTTTGCTTTTTTAGCTTCAGTACATATTGCCTTTGTTTATTTGTAAGTCCCTGTTTGTCACTAGTTTCTTGTCTTCTAGGCCTTATTTTGGATGCTTGTCCTCATTATTATTTGTTACATAAAAAACACAAAACATTCCTATTTGAGTCCCTAAATGTGAATGTTCCCATTAATCAAAGTTGTAAAAAGTCTTTGCTTCTTTTTATTTATTTATAAAGGTGAAATTCTTCATTTTTTTTTGTAGTATGCCTTAAATATGAAGGCATTGGCATGGTTGACAAAAGGACAGTAACATTATTATGATATATGTGACTTAGGTCATGTGATGTTGTGAGATGTTTTTCAAATTTTGGCTGGTTTTTAATGTCTTTTATTGTGTTTAGAAAAACTTGTCAAATGTGTCCCCACTGAACCAAGCACATATCAAGCATAGAATATGACTGGTTTACACCTTTTTGCCTCTTTTCTCCCAAAGTGCCCACCATATTGCTCTTCAAATTATCTATTCAAAATTAGGTTTGCTTTTGTAAAGAATTGTTTTTACTATTATATTCTCTTATTTGGAGAATTCAAAGTATCATTATGTCATGATTTATTTGATTACTAATCCTAAATACTATATATATATACACACAGAGGTTCCCTTTTTTTATTAATGAGGGAGTGGTTAGGTTTAGCTAGTCAATGCTAAAGCTTAGGTTTAGTACTCGTATATAATACTTATTGCTTGGAAAAATAAATAAATGCCAAAAATTAGCATTCATAAGCAAAAAATTGGAATGGAGACAAGATTACTAGCACTGATAAATTCATATGTTGCCAAGCATGCCAAATGAGTTTGAATATTTATATAATCATAGCGGATATATCTGACCTTGTTTTTATTTTTTATTTTTTATTTTTCTTATTATTTCACCATTTCTTTCATGACATTTTTTTTTATATTAAAGCAAGGAGAGTGAAAACTCTCCGCCTCTTTACATGCTCCTCCACTTTGGACAATGTCATTATATATATATATGCTTTGAATGACAAACTCCACACACCCTCATCATGCATGCAATTTAATTTGAACTTTTGAAAGTTTCAAGTATATATATATATATATATATATAGAATTTATCATATGCACATTCAAACTTCTAAACTATGATCTTTTAGTGGCCCATTCACTCATTAGTTAATCAACTATCATGAGCCATGAGCACTAGGTAAAAGTTTCAATTAGCTAATAATGTTCACAAACAAACATGATTAACCAATAAGTATCTAATGTGCCCCATATATAACCATATTGTCTATAAAAAAAAAGCATATATAAATAAATAAATTGCTTGCATTGATAGAAGATCTTGATTTTATATACACAGATAGAAAGAATACAAAAAAAAAAGACAATAAAAATGGTAGAGTGGTGGAAGGGTGACAAGATGGTCAGGTTGGCACGATGCACGGGACCACGCACGAAATGGATCAAAAACTTTATTAGCGTGGCCTTCTGCATGCAACCCAACCGCACCGCATGCAACTCATCATCGTACCCACACCCCACGCCCACTCAACCCAATCAATCATCTTCCATATCCCATCAGATAGCCCCATATTATTACCCAACCTTCTTCATTTATTTATTTATTTATTTATTTATTCCCATTCTATTTTCGGTTCATTTGGGTCTACCCATAAAAAAGAAAAGGAAAATTTCCATATTTTCTGTTATTTTAAACTGTTTTTAGTTTACTTATTTTTATAAATACGCTCAGTTGTAATCGTTGATAATATAAGTATTGATTTCAAATGTGTCTGTGATTAATTTGGCGCAAGGTAATTAGATGAGTTGATAGGTATCTTATCTTATGGTTTTATTGCTGGGTTTTATTCTTCTAGTTTTATATATTTGTTATGTATTGCTAGGATAGTTTTACTCTGGTGATTGCCTTCTAGTTTCTCTTTTTGCTTTGTTCTCTATTTTTTTTTTTTTAGTTTTTAATATGTGTTGTATTTGTATTTCTTTTTTAATAAATTAATGATTTATCTATTTTATCTAAAATATTTTTTATTTATCTGAGTTAGATCTTGAATCATGTGGATGCTGTTCATGTTCATTAATTAAGTACTTAAGTGTATGTTTACTAACAGTGACCAGATCGAAGGGGGTGATGTTTTATATGATCTTTTGTGGTGATGCTAATTATAACTGATATAAATAAACAAAACTAATATGTTAGTAATATTTTTTTTTAATTACTTTTATTAAATGTGAAATTCTAACCGAAGAAAAATGAATTAATTTTATATGTTCATCCACAGACGCAAATCTCAAGTGCTCATGATGGGAAGAAGAAGAAGAAGAAGGATATGAATAACAAGACCATGACCGACAATATCTTTATATATTCATTCACATTGTTTTATTTATCAAAACAAAATCTTAATTAAATTATAAGGTACAAGAGTCATGTCACAAATTGTCACAATTGTGAGTGTGAATGTGAGAGTCTGAATAACATGCAAATAAATCCCACAGTCATGTGCATATATATATATATATATATATATATGTGACTCTGAACAGCATGCAAAGAAGTGCTTGCTGTGCTACCGCTGCTGCTTCTTTGCTATAGTGTAGCAGTGGACCAGAACCACAGTTTTCACAGGCATTCAGAGGAAGCACTGGGGCTTGTTTATTGAAAACTCACTCACACCCAAATTAATGAACATTGGAAGAAGAACATTATATTGCTGTCTGATTTTTGCTGACAAACAACTAATTAATGCTTATCATAAAATAAAATTAAAAAAGAAAGCAAGCATTTTGGTGGACCCATTGGCCTTGTTGTTACTGTGCTAGGTGCCCATTTTATTAATCAGGCTATGTGGAGCCAACTTTGATCTTCAATTTATGGAAATCGATCAAATCATTGTCAAACTATGACAATATGTCTTTCTTCTTCCACATGACTTTGCTCATCAATTCAATTCAAACTTGTTCATTATCATCATTGCCCCTCCTCTTCTTTTGATTTTCTCCATCTACACTTGTTTTTATTTTTGAATATATATATATATATATATATAAAATCAAGTCAAAGGAGTTGGCTGATTTTATCCGACACAATCTTGATTTCTTTGAATATTGTTCCACAATGGTACTTTAAATGGTTTATAAAAAAGGCAACTTGATATATTTCTTGCCGGATATAATGGAAGAACTCAATAATCTTTTTAACATAATTACTTTCTGAAGTTTTGTTTTATTGTGAGCTGGTTATCTTTGTTTTTGTTCCTTCTATTTCAGACGGTTTCAAGATAACAATGGTTGATTTTTACCTTCTTTTGTAAATGCATTATGGTTTATTTTGACATAATTAAAATCCAAAGACCAAAAATCCATTTATATCTTTAGTTTACATTGTTACTTTTTTATATTAAACTTTATTTTCTTGATTAAATCACCGCTAAATATCAACACTGTTAATTATACTAGTTTAATCCTTGCTTTTTCCTCCTATATTTTGACTGTAATAAAACAAAAGAAACAACTGTGCCACTTCATCCCATTCTCTGAATTATTAATAATAACTTAAACCATCTACTTAGTAGACATTACATAAAACTACATAGAAAGAGGAGTTCATTCATCATCTATACATGCATTAAAACGCTTATTAAACCACTAAAAAAAGAAAAAAAAAAAGAGAGGAGAATAAAAGAAAGAAAAACTCATCAACCTCTTGTTCTTATAATGGTGATAGTTCCTCTCCCTTGAGTATGAATCTTTGTGAGACCAACCACAGCCTTGCCGGAGAGCCCGGGGCCGTCACCGGAGACACAAGGCAAGCAAGCAAACTCTCCGACCGGGTGGCGCACCGGCCGGCTCGGCCTCATCAACAACCTCTCATTGATGTCCTCCAATGTCACCTCCTCTTCCAACCCACCTGGCTTCACTACTGCAAAGGGATACACTACTCCCATTGCCTGCTGCTGCTTCTTCTTTGATGCTTTCATTGTACTACTACTCTCAATATTTCTCTCTAATACATATAAAAATTAATAAAAATTAATAACAATTATTATTATTAATTAATTAATTATGTATGCATGCATGCATGCACTTGTATTAATAAAGATGGAAAAACATGAGGAAAAAGATAAAGCAGTAGCAGTACATGCTTGTACCTTTGAGAGCAAATTGTTTCAGTGTAGTGAATTGATGGGATGGTTTGGGTTGCTCTTTTTCTTCATGTTGGTTTTTGGTGGGATGATGAGCCACAACAGCATCATCTTTTTCCTCTTCTTCTTCTTCTTTGAGAGGGTCCAGTCCTACTGTCCACACACACAGACAGAGAGAGAGAGAGAGAGAGAGAGAGAGAGAGAAAGAGTTCCAATTAATACAATATGATCAAGAACTCCATTTTAATTAATTGCCATATTATTATCATTGTAGGGCCCATAAAAAGAGAAAAGAAAAAAAAATGGTCAGGAAAGAAAGAGAGCAGACCTTTGTTATTGTAGCTGTTATTATCTTGGAGTAGAAAATTCAAGGGATCATCTTCTTCATCCCATGTTGAAGAATTCCAAAACCCCTGCAAATTAGAACAGTCAGCAAATTAAGTTAAACAAATGATATTAATCAAGAAGAAAAAGAATTGGAGTGCCTGAAAATACAGACTTGAAGGAGATCACCAAAGTCATGGGACGGCAAGTCAAACTCAAAGTCCTGAGTGGTTGAAGAAGTAGTGGGAGTAGTTCTTCTCCTCTTACACCTATCACTCCACTCAGTCACTGCATCTTGAAGGTATCCTGTTGAAGCCTCAGAAGACAGTGATGACAAAGGAGACTCCATGACTACCATATACCATGCCATGCCATCCAAATAAAAACAAACAACTTTGAGTTCATCCTCAAATCAAATCAAATCAAATCAAAAGGCAACGTTAATCAGTCACAGATGTTATTGTATATATATATATATATATATATACCCAAAGGCATGTGAACATGAAGATCTTCAAGTTCAAAGTTGTGTAGATCCCAATCAATGCAGGGTTGGTGGCTGAATAGAAAATGGTTCTTCTCCTCCATAGCCATCATTCTCTCTTTCACTCACTAACTCATTCACTTCCATATGCTTCCCTGCTGGTCTAAGTCCATAGAGAAGTGTGCTTAAATAGAAGAGCTTTTGGATGATTAGAAGCACTTCAGTCAATGCCAGAGAGAAAAGAAGAAAAAAAAATATATATATATATATATGCATTCAAAGGGACTATGGAAAGGAAAAGGTGGTTGGTTTGGTTCTTTCTCGTGATTCGCTACGTGGTTTGTTTATATGTCTCTCTTTATTTATTTATTTATTTATTTATTTCCCTTATGTAAATATGTGAGCTTCTTTTGGGATCTTGTATAATCTTTTCTTTTTTACTTAGTTTTGAGTGAGTACTAGACACTACGACTGTCATATTATGACTCCTTGTAACATTGTTTCCTTTTTTTGGGTGGGGAACTAAATTATTACTTGCTATGATGTTTATTGCGGGCACGTAAACCCAAATGGTTTGCTGCATTTTGATTCATTTTTTCTTTTTCTTTTTTCATGCAAAAATAGCTTGATTAATACTTGAACATGTTTGGAAGTGTTTTAGTTCAATAATATTATATATCTTGATGTTTTATACCATCATTGATATAAGGCTTCACTGCTTAGTTATGAAAACATCTTTTTGGATATTTCATCATAAGAATTTCATTAAGTGCTATAATCAAATCCTAAACCATATATATATACATACATAAAGATGTCAATCTTGATTGTTTGTAAAGGAAATTTGAAATATTTAAAGATGATTAAACGTGATTAAGGTCAAGATTAAGAAGTGATCATAAATGATTAATTCTTGTTTGTTGTCAAATCCTTGTCCTTTCATTGCTGACAATTATTTCAAATTTAAAGTGAATAATGCTGGCCTAGCCTAAATAGTCAGCTAAATTAGGTTTCTTAAATGATGACTGGTCCATGCTCTTTGGATAGTGGTTGTTGTAATGTTGACAATGAATTAACAAACTAAAACTCATACTAATTATTAATTATTGTTAATATCGCCATTGAGATAAAACTAAAGTGGGAATGTATAATTGCCTATATCACACATTATTTGCTGATCATAGTATGTTTGAACTATAACTATCGGATTATCAAGTTATCAGTTCAAAGTTGTTTGAAATATAACGTGAATGATCTTATAATATAATCTTAGTTTCTCACACTGACAACTGAGGGAGGCGAAGATATTCGAATCGTCAATTTTATCCTATTCTTTACAAAGGTATTTAAGGGCTACCCATTAATTCTTGCAAAACCTGCCTATTATCTTCTAGATTTGGATAATCCCTTGACAGCTCTCGCTAGGATCCTTAACTGTTTTACTCTATCTTACCACTGACTTATATTAGAGTTCTTATCTCTGGAAGGTGCCCCCACCATCAGGATTGGGGTGAAATTCATCCATTGGTTAGATCTTAATTTTTCACTTGGAAATTTGAACTCCTTTCCCTCAGGGGATGTCTTGCTCTATTCAATTCTATTCTCACCTCCATCCCTTCATATTGGATGTCCATTTTTAAACTACTAGTTGGGTAGAAGGGATTTTTTTGTGGCACAAACTAGACATTAATAAACTCCGCTGTGACCTAGTGAGCTGTAAATGTATCTATAAATTCAAGAAGCAAAAAGTTGGGAAATTTTAAATCTTGTTAACTTTCAACAACCCTTTCCTTGGGAAATAGTTGTAGAAAATCACCTAAAGCTTGAACTAATGGGGATCCAAATCATGCAGTTTAACTATTTTAACTCTAGCCTCACCTGGAACTTGCATCATCGCCAATTTTCCATAAGGTTTTTCTTCTAGAATAGAATCCTTAGTTGTCTCCCTCCTTTCAATGCTTACAACTCCTCATTTATCAGGGATTGAGAATCTTTTTGTTTTGGTTATAAATCGCTGGTATAATGTATGTGCTCCAAAGTGCTTCTACTGATTCCTAAATGATGGTGGTCACCACTGTCCAGTTACCTCACACATTTGGAATAGCCCTTTCCCGAAACATAAACAAGTTTACGATTGACACCATTTAAGCCATCGCCATCCTTACCGCCTCACCTCCATGTTGCCGTGTCGCCGTACTTATTAGTTATATGTAAAACTATTTTTAATATTTTTTATATTATCAAATAGGCTTTTATTCCATATATATATATATATTAAATATTTAATATTTCGGGGCCGGGGAAGGCCGGGGCGGGACGGGGAGGATATTCTCTAGCCCCGACTTTGGCCCCGGCCCTGGCCACGACAAACGAAAATATTCCGAACCCTGGCCTCGATGGGGCTGGGAATGGGGTTCCTTATCGGGGTCGGAGTTCATTGACATTCCTATCTACCTTCTTTATGTAGTTTATAATGATATGTTATTCTTTATGAAATTAATTAGGTAGAATACCCTAATTGGTCCTTTTATTTGTCACAATCTGTCCTTTTAGTCCCTTTACTTTAATTTGGCCCCGATTAGTCCCTCTACTGTCAATTTGAGGCAAATCAAGTCCAACAACTGACCGATGTTAGGTTGTCCGTTTGAGTTTGCTGATGTGGCTTTATAATGGATTGGTAGAATACCCTAATTGATCCCTTTATGTGTCACAATCTACCTTAATTGGTCCCTTTATTTGTCACAATATGCCTTTTTATTCCCTTTACTTTAATTTGGCCCCGATTAGTCCCTCCATTATAAAAAAAAATTAGCAAACTCAGACGGACAAACTAACGTCGGTCAGTTGTTGGACTTGATTTGCCTCAAATTGACAGTAGAAGGACTAATCGGGGTCAAATTAAAGTAAAAGGACTAAAAGGGCAGATTGTGACAAATAAAGGGACCAATTAGGGTATTCTACCAAATTAATTATATAGCTAGTAGCATCCAAACCAACAGATGTTGGAATTAGATTGAATTTGCTCAAAATTTTAAATACAAAAGTATTTTAAAAAATGAGAAATAAATAATTTTTGATATTATAATTTAATTAATTATTTGTCTAAATACTTTAAATTAAATTTTTTAAAATTTTATATATATGGGTATTTGGGTAAATTTGATATATTACTGAGGTGATTACCATGACTAACCAAATATGGCAATAAAAGATTACGAGTAATCTAAGTTTTCAATAAAACATAGTAATCCCATATTATCACAACATCTCTGGCATATAATATTTCCGAGCTCATTACTACAGTAATCTCATTACTGTAGTAATATATCATTACTATGAACCAAATGGCCCATAAATATATTATGCCAATTTTAGTTATAACCGAAGAGGAGCATTAACTTTCTAGGGTCCCCGGGAGATGCCATGAGTGATTCAAGAGAGTGCCTGACTAGTTTAGGTGATGGCTAGATGTGTTTCTCTTTTGATGTTCGGCTCTCCTCAGTCATTGTTTTCATATATTTTGTGTTTTGTTTCTTTTTGGTATTATATCTCCACTATTTAGTACATGATTTGGTGTTTTCTTTGTTATTGTTGTGGTGAGTCCCCTATATTAAATATCTTATTTTTAATATATGAGGTTTATCCAAAAAAAATAAAATATTCATTGTTCCGAAAACCATTATAATGCTATCAAAATTATATTATATTAACAATAACTATTATCATTTTATCACCTATTTTTTGAAATATATGAAAAACTTTACGGATACAAGATTCTAGCTCAAGGTTAAAATATAAAATTAAATATAGAATATTACATTAACATAGTAGAAAGATTTTTCATGGAGGAACTCAATCATTTGTTTAATTTAATTCTATTGACCATGTATGCACTCAATATCTAGCTGTTGTATGTATAAACTTTTTTAATTTATATTGTTTGTTTAATTCTATTTACCATTAACTATAAAAAAAATTTCATAGTTAAAAACTCTATCAAACAATATATTCTATTTAATTCTATTGAACAATGTATCATTAATTACCAAAACACTCTTATTTCAAAATACTTTTGTTAACTCTATTTTTGTGGATCATATGAATATATGTTCATTGCATAGGGTGTATTTTACCATAAATGTTTAAATGCTAAATAAGAAGGATGTAAACATTTTATCAAGAATTATTATGCAAATATATTATACAAGCACATAATTTATAAATGTGTTATATATTATGCCTTTTTCAGCATAAAAAACTATTATCATTATTATTCTATAAATTATTAACACAAATTATTACCTCAGTGTGACATAAGGCAAATGTCAAAAAGAAAAATGAAAAATGTTCAGTTTTAGGTACTAAAATAACTACATAAGGCCAAAATGAAGAGAACCGGCGAGTGTACATATACAAACGTACATGCTATAATGTTGCTAGCTTCTCCATGAAGTATGGCAAAGGTTGCCTCGTGATTCGTGTTTCAAGCTTTATCAGGGACTCGAATGGGCCCCACTCTTGGCTCCTTTATTCTGTGCCTGTACCCCTTCCCTTTTGTCCTCCTTCCCTCCCTTAATTAAAAATTTAAAATGCCTTCTAATATTATTATTATTATTATTATTATTATTATTATTATTATTATTATTGTTATTATTATTATTCACTGTTGTGCATATTTGATAAACCAATCATTTAAAGGTTATGTTGATTTCCCATTAATAAGAAAATCATTAACATACATAAAACTAAGTATACTTATTTCATAATTTATTCAATGAATTTATATATATATAGAGGGATGACAAAAATTTGAAATGATGGGAAGAAAATCTAAGAGCATTGGCCTTTAGTATGTTCTCATGGACCAAGGAATAAAGAGAGATAGAGAAATGTTGTTGGGATAATGAAACTTTGTAAAAAGAAAATAAAATAAATATATCATGACTTGGCATGGTATTGGAGATACACTTTTGTAGATTCTATAAAATTCTTGGATTTATCTAAAAGATTTCTAATTGAGAAAAGGAAAAGAAAAAAAAAATCAAAAGAGAGATTCTCAGATTTCATGATTTTTGAAAAAAAGAAAGATAGCCCAAGAAAAGATTATGTGCATTTTATTTTTTAAAATAACAATATAAAGTTCCTTTCATTGGTAAAAATTAAATTTTTAAAAAATTCTTTGAAAAAAATATTGATCATAGCACTCATGTTCTAATCATGTTAAATAGTCACCAAATTAATAATATATAACAATCAATAGTTACTAGTATTACTATATAAAAGTAGTAATATTTAAATTATTTTTTAATAATTAGAACAAAAATCAATGATTTTTTGTTTATTAAGCTTGTTGTACGTTTGTTTGTGCATGATTTAGTATGTACTTGTCACATCCGTCAATAATAATAATAATAATAATAAAATGAAGTAATTTAAATGTTTTTAAAGACAATCACATCGGTTTGACTTTTACTTTGCAACAAAACAAAGGCTAAAAAAAAAAATTTAAATTGATTGAAAAAACAGAGAGAATATTGTAGGTGTGCCCTTGTGGGGGGCCAAGGTCTGTCCCTCCTTTGTTCCTCTGTTTTTCAAATGAAGATACAGAAGAAGAAGAAAAAAAAAAAAAAAGGGTAGAAATTTCACAAGAATGGGAATAGAAACAAAGAAAAGCAAAAGAGATGTGTCCTTGTATTTCTTGCTCACAATACTCCTTCTCAACCAATAAATTTAAAAGAGAGACAAAGAGAAAGAGAAGACACAATCATATGTAATGATAGGAGAGAAAGATCTAAGCTTGACCTCACTGAAAGCCATTTCCTTTGGTATGTGTCTTAAATGGTCCTGTACAAAGACTAAAGAGGAGCAAGTGTAGAGAAGAAGGGTTGTTAGGATATAAGATCCTTTTGGCTGAGAAAGTTATGACATTAGGGACCCCCCATGAGAACCTTTCACATTATCATTCACATGGCTCACCAAACCAAAAGCTTCATTTTGTTTTGGCTGTAGGATTTTGAGTCTTCTCAAATCATTTCATGAGAACCTTTCACATTATCATTCACATCTTGTTTTCTTTGCAATACATTAATTGAGCACAGATAATATCTTTGTAACAAAGATTTACATTTAAGCCTTGTAGAGCATTCCAATTTCAATACTTTGTTGCAGGGGAATGCCGATGTTCGGTAGAGCAGACCGACAGTTTCTGTGCAAGAATTCGTAGAATCCAAGTATGATTCTGTCGAACCAACCGGTTTCTTCGCCGGTTTGAAACCTCGTCGTGCCCTTGACATACACAGCACCGGTTGATTCAGCCTCCTCCAACTGTAATATCTCCTCATCAACCAATGTCGGCAGCAAACCGTTTGAATTATTGCTAATAAAAGTCTTCAGACTAGTAGTTATCTGGTTCACCAATTCATCTGCAGATGGACTATGGAAATCAGCATATCCATATTGAATTATGCATCCGTAAATCCCGGTTAGACCGAATTTCCTGATAATGATCCTCTCATTTGGAGCAACTTTGGCCACCAAGGAGTACCTAAATGTGGTAAAAATTGTCACTTTGTGAAGCGAGCGCAAGTTCTTGATGTAATGTCCTAATACCGGTGTGAAACCATCTTGTATATTGGTGTAGAAGAAGCAGAGTCCAGGAACTCTTTCGACTTCTGGTCTTGATATGAGCCCACTAAGTAATTCCACTGTTATTCTGTTCGTCATTTCATAATCTAATTTTCTGTGTCTTCCATAATACCACCCAAACATTATTGACGCAAGGATGATCGATATGACGAAGGGAAACCATCCACCTTCAGCAATTTTCGTACAAACTGCGCTAACATATACTCCTTCCATTACAAAGAAAGGAATGAAGTACAATCCAGCGACTAAAATTGGAAGTCTCCAAACAATGATCATAACCAGAGTCAATAAAACCGTCGTAATGAACATGACTAGAATAACCACAACACCTGAAATACGAAATTTCTGTGTTCGTTAACCAAGATTTGAATAATGAATTTTGAGCATGATATGATTAACAACAAAGGCAACGGCGGCTCCATACCGAAAGCATTGCCCATGGCTTGTCCATCACCGAAGCCGAGTATAGCCACAACGCAAAGAATCATGAGAATGTAGTTAGTTTCCGGTGAGTACACTTCACCTTCCTTAGTTGCAGATGTGTGGACAATCTTAACACGAGGAAAATAATCAAGAGCTACTGATTGCTTGATAACGGAAAATGTAGCAGATATTAAAGATTGACTTGCTACTACTGCTGCCGATGTTGCAATTACAAACATAGGCCAATAGACTGGACCTGGTACAAACTTGTAAAACCCATCTCTATGGTCATTAAGGTTCTTTGTTAGGTATGCTGTCTGCCCAGCATAAGTAAGAACCAATGAAGGATATATAGTGAATATGAATGCCATCTGGAATAAAAAACCATTGGTCAAGTTAGAAAATCTCTAATCCAACCAGAAATAACCCATGAACACTATCACTCGACAGGTTTATTGGCTGAGTCAACAGTCAAGATCCTGGTTTTGTCTTTTTAATTATACTTTTTATATAAAACAAAGTGATGACTGGTTAGAAGCTGATTAATACAGACATGAAGCATTTTACCTGAATGGATTTCTTATTGAAATGACCAAGATCTGCAAACATTGCTTCCGCACCTACAATGAGAAAGATCAGAATGTAAACCAGAAGAAAACAAACTCATTTTGCCCATGATGAGTCAGTAAAAGAATTTGATCCAAAAACTACCTGTTATGCATAAGACAGTGCCACCAAGCAACTGCCATCCAGTCTCTCCTTTTCTCAAAAAGAAATTCACTATATAATGTGGTGATATGGCTTTAAATATGCTCGGGTAGTATCGCAAAAAACTGTATACACCTATAATAGGAGTGGTAAAAGTCCAAGCAGCCATGATCGGCGAAAACAGAAAGCTAACTTTAGAAGTGCCATATTTTTGCAACAAGAACAGCGCAATAAGAACTCCAGCAGATGAACCTTCCACAACAGCTTGAAGATAAAAAAAAAAAAAAAAAAATACATAAAAACTCAAGTTGAAAATGACTTGAATGAAGGACATTTTCATTTTTCTCAACTACTTACATTTACCAATAGAAGGAAAAGGTCCTCTTAGCCCATCCATTGCAGATAAGACTTGAAGACAAAATAATATGAATTTCAGAAAGTTAACCATCAGAATTGAAATGCTTGAGCTGGAAATAAATTATCTGCCACTGCAAACCTGAGATAGCAGGTGTAAGTATGCCATCACCAATAAGCATGCACATCCCCAGTATTGCAACAAGGAGTAATATCCTTCTCGCAGTCATACTTTGCTCTATGAACTTTTGAAGTCTACTTTGTTCAATGGAAGAAGATTGTTCTGAATTTAAATTTAAATTGTTCGTCTTTGAATCTGCGTTTTGAGATGGAAGAATACCAACATTGGCATGCCTACAGAGTAAGGAGTATAGAGCAAAAGTTCCTCCTGCAGTATACAATTCAAACAGCTCATCAGAATTCATACAAATTCACCATGGAGATACTGTTGTAACAAAAGATTTCACTGGATGTGAAAACATGGCTGCAGTTAATAATAGCACCATCAGTGATTCTAAAAAAAATTAACAATTTAATCCCAAGGACAAATTGAAACTTATGCCCAATTTTACATTACTAAGAAGCACAAGTGGCCTGATTAAACAATCCTAACAATGCAGACAGGTTAATAAAAAGTCTTAAATCTGTTGTCAAAAATATATGTTTGAGCAACAACACTCTGCTTATCAAGTTCACTTTCAGGTGTATACCCAACTAATATCTGAATAGATAAAAAAAAAAAAGAAGAAAGGAACCCTCCAAGATTTATTATTCAATAGATATCATTATAAATTTGAGATGTATCCCATATTTCAGAAAGTTTAGCAGAGCATGATGTTAACAGGATACATCAAAGGCTAATTCCAATAGGAGATGTATCCATCAAATTCTATATGTTGCGATAACACATGCCGTCATAAAAGACATTTTGGTAAAATATATTCTACTGGGATAACTTCTCTTATTTTCCTAGAGGAAAGCACATTCTTACATATTATGCCTGCAGTCTCCAAGTATTTTTGCTGACTCTGAACAATCTTTTGGTGCCGATAAGCAAATAATAATTGCACCATGTGAAGGCCAACTAGTTTCTTCAGTGGTTTAACTTTTCTTTTAAGCTAGAACTTCGAATAACCGTTGTTAAACGGCTATAAAAGAATATTACAGACAAAGCAAATACAACTAGAACAAAAAGCATAAAAATTTCTTATCCTCAAACTCCCAAAAATTTTCCCAAGGGGAGTATAATCCAACAAGTTCCCTCCTCTAGAAGAACACCCAACATGCTTGAGGAGAACAAAACACATGGGCTGCTATGTTTTCTCTCATCCCTCATAATGAAAACAGCATAAACATGTGACAAACCAATAACTCACACATGCAAAAACAAGAAATAATCAGTACAAAACTAAACAGTGAAATCACACACCTTCACCATGGTCATCAGCGTTAAGGGCAATGCAGACATATTTCACAACCCCAATTAGTGTTAAAGTCCAGAAAATGATACTGTAAATGCCCAAGTAGTCTTCTTCAGTGGGAGACTTCAAGTTCATTGAGGGATAAACATAAAGAGGAGAGGTCACAAGACCACCAAAAACAACACCAAGAGTCTTGTACGCAAGAACTACATCATTCCACCTCCTATTCTTCTGCTCATACACAAAAAAGCTCACAAATTTACATTCACAAACTGTAAACTATCATTTAAAAAAAAAAAAAAATTTCACTGGTATATCAAACTAGACCCAAATCAAAAACCTCAAACTTACTTCAAAAACTCAATAAATAGAAAAAAAAAAAAGGGACTTCAATAAATCAATGGAAAACCACACATAACTACCGTGGAGGCCATTCCGAGCTCCAAATCCATAATTAATCCCAAAAAGAGTATAGAAAAAGGATCAAGTGAACTATGAGCTCCGCAGCGAAGTCTAGCTCTATTTATAAGCACTCGGCCCTTGGAGGGCGGCTCCGAAGCGAGGAAGGTGCGGAGCCTGTGGAACATGGAGTCTCTCGTTTCCCTGTCAGCACCAAACACGGTTCTCCTCAGAAAGAGGATGTTTCTGAAAAAGCCCCTACCTTATCACTTATCTACAATTCACCCCCCAAAAAATATTGAGAACGTCACATGTATTGAGAAAGATTAAAAACATTTAAAAACAAATGAGTAAGTATTCTTCGAATTCGTTAATGACGGAGGCACAAAATGATAATTTTGAGAATGAGGATATTTCAGAAATTTTACAGCACTTTGAAAATCTTTCTTCGTATTTTTATAGGGAAAATTAGTAACCGGTCCTTGATATGGTTCGAAATAACTTTCAAGTCCCTAGAACTATTTTAACACCTAAAAACTTTTCCTTCTGATTTATATATCCAATATTGTTGATTGCACCAAGTTATTATTTTACTTTTATGATAAAAAGAAAATTACTATTACATCAGAACTATACAAGTTTTCTTATAGAATTTGAGATTAAATCTCAAAAATCATACAAAGTAAAAATATAGGTACTTATTAAAAAAAAAAATTTCATGTGAGCATAAAAGCTCACCACCTCAGTTGTAGTGAGCTCTTATTAAGAGAGGAACTTTGTGGTGAAAACTAGAGAGTGAAGAAGATAAGTAATAACATGGATAAAATAGTAATTTTGTATAAATTAAATTAAATTAAAAATAATTAAATTAAGTGTGAGCGTTTTGAAATCAAGGAACTTCTGAGGTATTAAAAAAATCTGAGAGCTCCTGGAATTTTGAGGAAGACCCTTTGGTCCTTTCTTCTTTTTAACATGTATTACTTATTAATAAAATATGTACACTCAAATATATAAATATATATATATATTGAAGGAATTATTATATGTAAGGAAATGGGTTTCGGTTGGGCAAAAGTCATAGTCACACACATGTGCTTGGGTGTAGACATGGCCACGGTTCAGGAACCGCCGGTTCCGGTTCCTGAACCGCCGGTTTCGGTTCAAAAAAATCTTGAACCGGAACCGAACCGCCTGGGCAAGGTTCTTGACGGTTCCGGTTCCAGTTCCGGTTCTCGTTCTAGCGGTTCGGTTCAACGGTTTCGGTTTGGCGGTTCAAACTGTTCAGTTTTTTTTCAAACTAAATAATTCAATATTTCAAATTAAATAAACACAAAAATACAACAATTAATTTAATATAATATTTTATTAAAAAAATAAAAGTATTAATAATTCTTGATATAAAAGTATTAATACAAAGTTTGGCAATACTATTTCAAAGACACAGAGTTCGGTTTCTTATAAATGCTCTGAATTGTACTATTTCAAAGACAATACAAACAAGCAATTCAATAATATTTTAATTAGTATTAAAAATTGAGATTAATCTCTATTAAAGCAATTAGTTATAACTACTCCTTATTAATTAAATTATTTTAATAAATCCATATTTAATTTGTTACAAATAATTTCTGGCATAATCAATTAGTTATAACTTATCTCATTGCATGAGTAACAAAGTTTGGCATGACACAATGCATGTAAGTCGGACTAATGTTACGAATCAAACTTAGTGATCATAATCGGGTAATCAAGTTCAAGTGTTCAGAATCATACCTAATCAATTTAGTTAATATCTTTAAACATGAAATTAAATTAATAAATTATTAATGATATTAACAAAATAAAGACATAATATATATATATATATATATATATATATATATATATAAAGCTGGAACCGCCGGTTTGAGCACCGGTTCGAACCGCCGGTTGAACCGCCAGTTCCACGGTTTTCAAATTCTGAAACCGGAACCGAACCTTATATGAAGGTTCCGGTTCCGGTTTTTTGACAGTTACGGTTTTGCCGGTTCCGGTTCGGTTTTTGACGGTTCGGTTCCACGGTTTCGGTTCAAAATGGCCACGTCTACTTGGGTGGGAACAGACAAAAGCAATTGGTGTGCCAAATACTAAGCAGAGAGAATCGCTTGCACAGCTTTGCATGGGAATTTGTTAACATGCCCTCATAAAATTTATATATTTACATAGAAGGTATTTTATTTATTTATTTTTATTGAAAAAAATTGAAATGCAAATTAAAGCATAAATTAATTTTCATTTTAATAAAAATGAAAAACAAATAAGTAATGGTTGAGTTCTTTAAATAAAACTAGAATAATTTACCTCACAATCGATCAAAGTTTAAATATTCTGATTTCTTAATTTTTGCTTCAATGATAATCGGTAAAATGTAAAATTTTAGTTTTAATATATATTTTAATGAAAGTCAATAAAATATTCACTTTATTTCATCTCTCTAGTTAATTGGTGTGATTATTCAGTTGTTTTCTTTTTATGATTCTCTTTCTTCTCAGAGAAATAATAATCATTTATCTATTTTGTTTTTTAAAAAATTGTAAAATATCATTGGAAGTGGAACTCAGATTCTCTATTACAACAGAAGATATTATTCTTCATCCACATCAACAGGGGGGATGTCTGCAATTAAACCCACTTTAACTGTTAAGTATTTCTAATGGAAAATAAATTAGATGGAATAACTTTTACATTGTTAATTCTTTTTTTTTTTTTTTTAATACCTTCCTCGCGTATGTATAAGACCGAACATTACTAATCCTTAACTTTTTGAGGAATCTTTTATCAATGGTAGTGAATGACTGATTTTTTCAATCTTTTCGATATTGGTTTCGTAGGAGAAAATCACAAAGATTGAAAAAATAAAACCATCTGATTTGATTCGTTCTCAATAGACATGAGATGATCATCTTAGAGTGATCATTTATACATCTTTAGATTAATTATAACATTTCATAGCAACATGAATTTTTTTTTTAATAAATTCTTTATCAAATAAATGTTGCAAATTTGAGAGTACAAAAATATTAAGATAACGAATAAGTGCTAATTTTTTTCTACATAATAGTCCTATGATTTAGCACAATAGGCCATAATTAACTACCAGGAATCAATTGTGTTGAGTCTATAACTTTTAGAAAAATAACAGGTAAAAGATTAAAAAAATAATTAATTAATGAGAATATAAAGGCATGCAAAATCCTTCTCAAAGTAATATATATATCCCATAAAATACTTTGGGGCTATTTGGTTACATAATATTATATTATTGTCAAATAATGATTTCCTAGTTATGTTGACGAAAATGTGTATTTTTGTTTGATTGAAGTAATTAGAATATAACATTATTCAATCATTTTTATCTTTATCTAAACATTAAATAAATATATTTTTATATAAAAAAGTCATGTTTACCAATGAGTTGCTAAAATATTATAGAAGTAATTAAATATATGAATTTAAAATATATAATAAAAAAATTATATTCCATCTAAAATATTATATTATCATCTATTGAGTTGATAATCGCATTCCCGATAATATTAATTAAGTTATCACATTTCTGGAATATCTAATATTTTCATTCTAAATAAACAAACGAGATAATATAAAATTACCTAATCCATATTCTCAAAATAATATGATATTACCCTAAACAAACATACATGTTAATAGATTTTTCTCATTAAAATGAACTTAAAATTTCGTAAAAGAAAGAAGGCATTTCACCCTTATTTTTGCCTTTCCTTATTTTTTACCACACGGAGAAAGAGAAGATAGGGAAGTAAATATAATTTTAATAGAATATAATAATAATTATCTACTTTTGTAGGGGTTGAGATGAAAAGGAAGCTATTCATAACACAGTGGAGAACCAGGGAATCTTGAGTTAATGAGGAATTTGGGACATGACACTGACTAGCAATAGTATTGTTAATGTTTGTCACTATTTGCAAGGCATTTTCGCATAACCTTCTTTTATATATATATACATATATATATATATATACATATATATATATATATATATGAAGGATTTGACACATGATGATTACATGAGAGAATTTTTTTAAAAAAACATTCACAAGTCATGTGCAACATGTGTGTATAAATACGAAATTAATATTTTAACATATTTATATTATAATATAAATTATTAATTAATACCTGTAATTAGGTTTAACATGTTTAAAGTAAGTTTTATTCCAAAAAACCTACCGGCTAAATCTATTTCTATCTGTATAAACTCTTCTACTCTGATCTTAATATCCGATATAAAACTATTTTTATCCACTCACATGTTTCAACATGAAGTTCTAACTCTTCTACGATATCCATTTTAAATTGGTTTATGAAATTTTTTTTTTTTAAATCAAATCTTTGATGCGTGTTAGCATTTGAGTAGATATTTTTATAATCTTAGCTTAGTCCTTGTCCTTTCAAAACAAATCATCAATACGTGTTAGAGTTAGTGTGAATATTTTGAAAATTTGAGCTTAGTCCTTGCATGAATTGTTCTTGTTCTTATTTTAGAATTTTCTTTTGCTACATTTGCACTCCTTTCGCATGACCATTTGTTTTAGTCTTAATTTATATTTTTCTTTTGATGTGTTTGTACTGCTTTTGCATGACTACTGTTTTTGACTAAAGTTTGGTTTATTAAGTCTTTTCATGATTATTATTATTATTATTATTATTATTATTATGTTTTTGAAGAAAATAAATGGAGCATTGATTTAAAAATTAGTATCATTATGTATGTATAAGGGGATTTAGTTAACATTAATAAAAATAAATTTTTTTTTCAAATAATAAAAACTTTATTAATATTTTTAAAAATTAATTTAATTGTATTTATTTAAATAACTAATTTCTTATAAAAAAAACTCTCTTGTATTTAATCATAACTTGCTTATTTACTTCTACATTATCTTTTTTGTTTGCTATTGACATCTTGCGACTAGACAATTGCTGTGGTCTTTGGTTCTTACCAGTCAAATACCATTTTACATCATTATTTTTTCAAAAAAAAAAAAAAACATGTTTTAAATGTCAAAAAACTAATGATGAGTCTCCATTTTCCTTTGAATGCATTTCATGATTTATCATTTTTTAAAAAAATAAAAAAATATATATATGATTGACAGATGGTCTGATGTAACAGCGTGATGCATCCAAGAAGGCCAACATTGAATATTTTAATCTTTCTTTTTTTATAAATCAGTGGTGGAGAAATTTAGGTAGAGTCTTTACAAATATTTTTTTTTAATAAAAAACAAGTATAATGATGTCTTTAAAATTTAGTTTTTTTAAATCTCTTTTTCATTATTTATTTATTTCAGCACGCAATTTTTCATAAATTTTTCTAATCAATGGACTAAAAAAAGATGCTGGCATTGAATCCTTATTAGTTGTTCTTCAAAATTGATTACCCAATTTGAAAGAGAAAACTTAATTTAACATCCGCAAATAAGAAAAAGTGTGAGAAAGAGTTCGAGAGATGGACGAGACACAGAGAAAATGGATTATTAAACGGACATAAGATTATCATATTATTTTTTTTTCAGAAAAAAAAGAGCGGTTTAATGCTGATTCAACAATCCTCAAGGACTTGTGTAGATTTAAAATCCACATACATCCCGGGCTCAATTAAGATCAGTGATATAATCAACGCATAAAGATTTAATAACTACCTAAAATTAAGCATTAGGATGGGTATGGGATGAGCTCCTTCTCATATGTGAAAATATGAGAAGTTTATTACTATTGGGACTCATGGATGAAAAAGCCAAGTCTCTAATGAGTACACCATCCAAGAGTTTAATATATGTAATAATTCATCAATCCATTAAACTTTTTTATTTTTAATTATTTTATAATAGTTGTATTATTTTTGAAATACATTAAATAAATATTTTTGGAAAAGTATATGAAATTCTTACAATAGCACTGTAACGTTTAAAAATTCTTGGTTGCTACTTTGATAAATTAAATTATATTAGCTTAACATTACATATCAATTAAATTGCATTAATAATAAATAGTAGATAATTTTAAATTTTAGATAATTGGGATAAAAAAAAAATTACATTTATAAATCCAACATTCTTTATTGTGGGGAAAAATCAATAATAACAACAACATTTGAAAAAGAAAAGTATGAGACCCATGAATTAATTCAAGAGTGTCTTGGTGGCCATCAAATCCGGAATGGTCATCTGCTTAGTGAGTCATTAAAGTTTTTTTTTTCTTTTTTTTTTTTTTTAAGCAGACAAAATAGACAAATGTCATGCTATGCTATGACACATGCACCATCAAAAATTAATCATTCGGTTCATGCAACTAATCCGATGGATGTGAAGATTGGACTCGCATTCTTTTCACATAGTTAGACAAGACAAATTCTCATAATACGTCAGTTGATTAAAATCACTAGATTAAAGATCTTTTAGCAAGTATTAAAGTAGCTTTGGCAGCTAATCAACATGGGTAAAATAGTAATATTATATAAATTTTATTAACTCAAAAAATAATTAAATTAAGTGGGAATGTTTATGAAACGAAGGAACTTATGAATTAAAAATAGTAATATTATATAAATTTTATTAACTCAAAAAATAATTAAATTAAGTGGGAATGCTTCTGAAACAAAGGAACTTATGAATTAAAAAAAATAAAATAAAGGAAAATCTAAGAGCTTTTGTGGTATGCTGAGTTTGAAGACACACTCTATGAACAAAAGTAACAAGTCACGCGCATGTGGATTAGAGGGGAACAGACAAAACATTGTGCGCCAAATAGTAAAAAGAGAGAATTGCTTGAATGCCATGGTGTGGATGACTGTTGACATATCTTCATAAATTTTATATTTATTTATATAATTTTACAAATAAAAATTAATATAAAATTTTTTATAAAATATAAATTATTTTTTACTTTTATTTTTCAGAATAAATGAAAGAAAAGATGACAATTTTTTTTTGTCAAGAAGAACGAAACCCCTAATGGGCCCGCTAAACTAAAACAGGGGCGTACGCATGCCTTTGTACGTTCGTGCTCACAATTCTCAGACATGCACCCTCACCCCGAGGATTCGAACTCTCGCCACTTGCGAAGCGTCCTCACGGGGGACCCAAATGCCAATTGACCCAAAGGCCGTTGACAAGAAAAGATGACAATTGGTCATCGGTCTTCTTGCATAAGGTCTAAGGTCCCTTGCATTTATTCACGTTTTTTAGTGGATTATTTATTTTATTTAAAAATAATTAATAAATGATTAATGTTGAGCTTTGTATTATAAAATTTTCAATGTAGATACAAGCACATGTGAGTGTTTCATAAAAATATATAATACATATAGTTTTAAAGAATATTTTTAAGTAAATTCTCTTTTTTTATTACATGCTATATTGGACTCTAAAAATGGATCAAAATCACGTTTTATTCCCTCCCACTAGATGATGTGAGTGTGAGTCGAATTTCACTCATTTTTTATTCCACTAAGCTTGGAAAAATTCTATATAAATTCTTTTGGTCAAATGATATATTAATGTAAATTAAGAAAATATAATGATTCTCTTTCTTTTCAGTGAAATCACTGTTTTTTTTTTAAATAAAAAAAATAATGAAATATAATTGGGAATGGAACTCTATTCTCTATTACAACATAAGAAATTGGGGAAGATATTATTCTTCATCCACCTCAAAATAGGGATACGTGCAAACCCCGTTCAGTGCTGTTAATATGGATAAAAAAATAGATGGGATAAGTTGTGCATCCTTTTAATGTATGTACATCTTTAGATTAGTTATAACATTTCATATATAGCGACATGGATCTTTTTATTTTAAAGAAATTATTTATCAAATAAATGTAAATTTGAGAGAATAACAATATCGAGAATATTACTAATAAGTGTATATAATAATCTAATGAATTACCATAATACTTCTTAATTAAGTATATCACAAACCATTGCGTGGTTAGTTTAAATACTAGAAATTTGGGTGAATTAAATAACTAATTTCAAATTCGAATCATTGTAAATGTGCAAAAAACATGTCTTAAGATTGACCCACCGTTCCACAAGATTCTCAATGCTTCACTTTGTAAGGATGGCTTGAAGCTTGTGGCTTTTAGAACCCCGATGCGTCAAATGTTTAAAAATAAAATAAAATAATGAACTTCTATTATATATATATATATATATATATATATATATATATATATATAACTTCTAAAACAATTATAAATAGAAGTTTAATATTTATTAGAGTTTACATTCTATGGTTGGCATCATTTGACATGAAAGATAATGACATACTAACTATGATATGGCAATAGATGATATGGAGATATGAAGACATGGAGACATTTTTGGAAGAGGTATATTTCGAGCTAGCCAATCAATTTGAAAGATTTCTTTTGGAGTGCAAGCAATGATCATGTAGAGAAAATTTAAGAGAAGATACGATCTATTTTTGGCAAGTGCATCAACCTATGAAGATTAACTATTTGGAGGCCAAGATTATTTGAACCCTTGTTTGGTGTGAAGCTAAATGAAGACATAAACTAAAAAAAAAATTAGGAACAAACAAGGAAGATCTCATGACTATATGAAAACAAAGTCAAATGAAGAGATGAACTATATTTAATATAACCATTTAAATCTTAGATTTTGAAAAAAAGATTGAGGTTATTTATGGGCGGATTTAATTGAAGACATTATCATATATGGAGAAGATTGAACTAAACTTGAAAGATTGTGAAGATTGTGAAGAACTAAGCTTGAATGAATAAAAATCAAATTTAGTAACAAAAAGATTGAAAAATCAAATTTGGATGAATGGAGACCAAGTTTGGAAAGGAGATTTGAAGACTAGCTTTAAATGTAAGATGAAGATGCACTATGTGCTATGCTATCTAGACATAGCCGTGGTTCTTGAATCACCGGTTCCGGCTCAAAAAAATCTTGAACAAGAACCTAACCGCTTAGGTAACGTTCTTGGTGGTTTGGTTCCGTTTCGGTTTCGGTTCCGGTTTGAAGGTTCATATGGTTCGGTTCTTTTTTTTTTTTTTTTAAATTTTAATTTTTTGTTAAACCAAATAATCTAATATTTCAAATTAAAATGAACACAAATCATACAATAATTAGGGAAAAAAGTATAATATTTTTTATAAAAATATGATAATTAATTTAATACAATATTTTATGAAAAAACAAAAGCATTAATTTAAAACAATAATTTGCATTAAAAAAATACAATAGGAGAAAAGATAAAAAAATGGCTTGAACTTAATTATATTAAGTTGCCTACGTATCATCTTGGGATATAGATGAATCAAAGCCCACGTAGTTCTTTTTTTTATTATACATATTTCCCACATTTCTGAAATGGCTAATTGCCTGCTTCATCGTTGGAGGAGTTAGAGCTGAAAGCCGTTGTTGTTATACTAGAGACATCATTTACCTACTCGTCTGATGATGATGAATGTATAAGATCATCTTGATTTCAATTACATGTGTATATCTTGAAATAAATGGATCAATTCGCTGACATTGCTACTCTGTACATTATAACGTACATAATTCTTTTTATTGGTTTTTTAAACCATTGAACCGCTAAGATCAATTTCAATGAATAATAATCGAATCCAACAAAGTTTAGCAGCAACAAGTGCAATGCTTCTGTATTCAGCTTCAGTACTAGATCAAGCAACTGTGGGTTGTTTTTTCGCACTCCAAGATATGATATTTGGACCCAAAAAAATGCAGTAACCAGAGGTAGAGCGTCGATCATCAGGACAACCAGCCCAATCAGCATCGGAGTAGGCATTTATGGTAAGAGAGTTGAGTAAGGTGGCTTTAGTGAGGTGGATTCCGTGAGAGGGTGTAGAATGCAAGTAACGTAAAATCCGTTTGACCGCGTCCCAGTGAATGTCAGTAGGGCAATGAAGAAATTGAGATACTTTATTAACAACAAATTGGATGTCAGAACGAGTGAGGCAGTGGTATTGAAGACCACCAACTGTACTACAGTACTCAGATGGGTCAGATAAAGGGGTCCCATGAATTTTTAATAAAAGTAATATAGGGGTGATGGGTGTAGAAACTGGTTTAGAGTTGTGAAGTTGAGCTCGATGCAGAATATTTTTAGTATATTTGGTTTGAGTGGGGAGAAGGCCAATTGATGTGAATTGGGCCTCAATGCCAAGAAAATAATGAATATGACCAAGACCTTTAATGATAAAGGTGGTGTGAAGGTCTTGTATAAGAGAAGTGAGAAAGGTTGGGGAGGAACCCGTCACCAGGATATCATCCACATAAACCAAAACAAAAGTAGTATGAGCTGGTGTAGAGTGAATAAAGAGAGATGTATCGGTTTTAGAGGAGATAAAGTTAAGGTCAATAAGTTTTTGGCTAAGGCGATGAAACCAAGCACAAGGTGCTTGTTTGATTTTACATTATGTGTTTTCTTTATCTTGATTTTACATTATGGGTTTTCTTTATCTTGATGAAACCAAGTAATTATGGGTTTTCTTTATCTTGATTTTACATTATGTGTGTGTTTGCATGAAATTTTGAGTGAATTATTATTAACCCAAACATTCCGCTAGAACTAACAATATTTATTTATAAATATCATTAAAACACTTTTATTTGTTTATAGATTTTTATTATTTAAAATAAACTTAAAATTTCCATGGATGAGAACGCATTTGCACCTGCTGTCCTCTTACCGTTTCAAATATAGAGAAGATAGGGAAGTAAGGCTGTGTTTGATTGGCAACATGGAAAATGGGTGGGGAAAAAAAATTTTTCATAGAATATCCGTGGAAAATAAAAAATAGTTGTTTGATTGACATTATTTTTTAGCTAGAAAATTAAAAATTTCTCTTGTAAAATGAAAAGTTTTCCTTTGTTTTGATGGAAAATAGGGTCATGTGACAATATAAGAGGAAAAATTTTCTATAAAAAATCGGGGCAAACAAACAGTCTAAATGTAATTTTTTATAGAACAAAATAATAATTATCCACTTGTATGGGGTCGAAGTGCGAAAAAACCAATTTTTAACGTGGATAGAGAACCAAGGAACCTTGAATTAGGACCAGACAATGACCAGCAATAACGTAATGTTTGTCACTATTAGCATGCCATTTGTTCACATGACCGCGTTGCTTCTCTCATAATGCTCATTATATATATATATATATATATGTTAGTGAAGGATTTGACACATGATGAATGCATGAGAGAATACTTGTCCTTTTAATTCAAATTTTAATGGATTTTAGAATTAGTATGGATATTTACAGAGTTTGAACCAAAGGATGTTTCGTTTAGTGATATTGTTATGAAATGTTTTATAAGAATTTTTATTGCTTATGATTTAAAATATTTTGAATGTGATATTATTAAAAAGGATTCCGGTTGTGAGAATAAACATACAACACAATTCCAGCATTATTCGAGTGAGGGAGCGGATAATCAATTATTAATTGTGAGTATTTTTTATCCATGATTTATCCATTTTATACAAAAAGAAAAAATTGAGCTTAGTCCTTGGTTGTTCTTATTTTTTTATTTTATATTTTTATATTAATATTTGTCTTGTTTTACAATTTTTTTTTGATGTATTTGCTCTCGTTTTGCATGACCATTGGTTTGGTCATATTTTATAATTTTCTTTTAATGTGTATGTACTGCGTTTGCATGACCATTGTTTTTGACTAAGTTTGGTTTCTCAAGTCTTTTGGTAAATTTATTTATTAATTTGAATAAAATAAAGGGGTCATTGACTTAAAGAGTAGTGTCATTATTTATGTATAAGCGGATGTTAATAAAACTTTGGAATGAAGAAAACTTTTTATTTAAGCTAACCAAAATTTGATCCAATTTTATTTTTTAAATATAAAATTGTATTTTGTTAGTAATTCTTAAAAATTAATTATTAATTTCATTTATTTCAATAATTCAATTATTGAATAAAGTAGACTGATTGTATTAAATCACAACTCCCCTTAGATATTGACATCTTGTGACTAGACCGTTGCAGTCATTTTGTTTTTTACCGGTCAAATACCATCTACATCATTATTGTTTTTTTTAAGGAAAAAACATATTTGAAACGTCAAAAAAACTAATGATGTGTCCCACTTTTTAGGATGGTTTGGTGCAAATCAGTAATGCATTTAAGAAGGCCAACATTGAATATTTTAATCTTTTTTTTTGTAAACCAGTGGTGGAGAAATTCAGGTGGACACTTTAAAAATTTTTTTTCAATAAAAAACAAGTCCAGTGATGCGTTTAAATTTTAGTTATTTAATATCTCCTTTTCATTTTATATTTATTTATTTATTTCAGCACTCAATCAATCATTCATTGATTTTTCCAATCAGTGGACTTGAAAAGATGCCGGGTCTTAAACCCTGATTAGTTGTTCCCAAAGTTGATTACCTAATTAGGATTAGGACCATAATCAACACAAAGATTTGTTAACTACCTAAAATATATATATTCATTGGGTAACACTAAATTCGAAGATAATGATAAAAATTTGTTATCAATGTGCTTTGTGGCATACGTAACGAGGGAGGTGGTGGTGGACATACATTGATGGGGTTCTTGAAATGACATGACTAACAATAACCAAATTGGGCTTGGATTTGTATGTGACAGATAGTGAATGATGATTAGATTGTGAAATTATGTCAAATATATGGTGAAAGATGATTAGGTTGTGAAATTATGTCAAATATTAATTTAAAGGAGCAAAATCATAGTGCTGTTTTAATTATTATATATATATATATATATATATATATATATAACTTGAGAAATCTACTTGTGGATTGTTTAAACTTTTGCCAATAACAGTAAACAAGGGCCATTTCTTAGGTTATAAAATGGTGCATGGTGCAATACGGTCAGAACAAGATATGTTTTATGTAAGTATATGGTGTATTTTTATACATTATATTATGTTATATGAGTCCGCTTAGCTAAGAGGTTAGAACATCACATTACTATTATAATCGGGTTTTTTGTGTAAAGGGTTCATCTACCCATCGAAAATGATGGTTCAAATTTTAGTTCATGTAAAATGAAGACATAGATATGTTGAGATATTAATTTAACGTCTATGCATGCTTTTCATATAAACTTATCCACATTCATTTTAAAAAACAAGTGATCAAACTTCTCTCCAATGAATGTATTCATAGAGCATTTGGTTTTTGGATTGGACTGGGAATGATTTTTTCATGCATCGATTAATTTGTTTAGTTGTCAAAGAGTTGGAGTGAGCGAGGAGTAAGGAGTGAATGAAGAGTGAGATGGGATATCCCAATCCTCTCAAAACTGGGAGAAATCTTCACTCCCCTATTCTGAAATGTCTACTTTGCTCTTAATATTTAATCCAAAAAATGCTATCTCATCCTAAATTCTTTGATCTCTAGTAGTTAGGAATAGGCCATCTGGTTATGCCGACGATGAAGAACAACACCGGCGAGAAACGGTAGGCCCGATAGACTCTGTTCTCATTGGGTGATGTACATCATGAAGTATATGGTCGAAACTTTCAACGGACTTAATGAAAATAAATTCTTTTGATCATTGATCCCATACAGAGATTTGTTCACATGAAAATTGAGAAAAGATAATTAGAGAGGCAACAAGTAGTTTATGCTAGAATAACTTTCATGCAGAAACTTTCAACCATTCAATTCAATAAATTTCAACATGCAGGATATTTAATTTTCAATGAGCAATTTATCATATGAGTGTATGCGAGTGAATATACATTTACACGCAAGAAAACACATAAAATTTTAAAATCTTGAGTAGTTTATAATTAGACTAGGCAGAACTTGAATTTAAAATAGCCTGAATTTGAGCACAAGTTGAAATGACAAAGTTATATGAAAATTGTAGAATTTGTTACATTTGGCAGCCAAATATTGATGAAGAAATTAATCTCAAGCTTAGGTCAAGTACTGTTTTAGAACACAGTACTTTAACTAACAAAATTTAATTGAACTAGATAGACTAAACAAGCCAAGTATAACTCATTGGATTCCATTTTGCAAGTACTGAATTCAAGTTTCAGTGCATCATGTATTAATGATCAGTTAAATTCAACATGTCAACTGCCAAAATATCTTTTTGTTTTAAATTTAGTATTTCAAATTTCACTCATTGAGGTTGATGGCCTTTTTGATGATGAAGCAATGTTGCACCTTGCAAGTTTTGGGTAGCGATAACAATCAACTGAAAAATTTTTTAGGCTTACCGGAGAACAAAAGACTGGGCTTTTGGCAGGTACTTTTAAGGAGATTATGACCTGCCATGCTTACTTTGTCATCTTATGAGCACAACAAGGTAATATTATTTTAAATTCTAAGTATGTTTTCTATTTGGGAGGCTGTCTTTTGTGAGTTTTATTAAGTGCAATAGTTTGCTGAAATTTTTACTCATGAACAATAATTGATTCTTTTTTTATACTTTGCAGCTGCAACATAACTATCAATGATAAAAGCTTCGATGATGGAGTATCGGTTTAATTTCTAATATTGTGTATTTTTTTTATCATCATTTGGCTGATGGATTTCAATTGTATGTTTTGTTTGGATGATAAAAGGCTTTTGTTTTGTGGATACTTTACTTTGGTGATTTATGTGATGTGTGAATATTTTTTTATTGCGTTTGAAAGTTTAATGAAGTTTGATGTGAATGTGCATGTGTATGTATATGTTTGGATGCTCCTTATTTGGTGGTTTGGATGTTTCGGATTATGTTGATTTATTTAATGATTATGAATATTTTAATGTTTAACACTTATAAATAATAGTTAAAAGGAAAGAATAATTAATAATAAATTTTTCATGCATAGCACTAGAGTTTTCTTCGATTATAGTTAAAATTAACCTCTTGCTCATTACTTGGATTAATGCAGCTCCGGACACATTTAAGGGGTGTTTGTTTGTAAGGAGTGGAATGGGAGTCGTTACTCTTTCATTCCACTCCTTTGTTTGGATGGTCATCAATGGGAGTGAAAGAGGATTGGGTGAGGGATGTTGAGGGTGGAATTACAAATTTGCCCCCTTATTTAATAAGAAAAGCTATAATTAATTAACATAATAATTAAATTTATAGTTTTAATATTAAATAATAATTAAATTGATAATAATAACTAACAATTAAAATAACAATTTTATTCAAATAACAATAATTAACAATTAAAATAATAATATAACTCAAATAATAATTAAATAGATAATTTTAATAATAAATAATAATTAAAGTAAAATAATAATAACTAACAATTAAAATAATAATTTTATTCAAATAATAATAATTAATAATTAAAATAATAATATAAATCAAATAATAATTAAATAGATAATTTTAATAATAAATAATAATTAAAAGTGAAAATATTTAATTCAAATATTTAATTATAAAATTAAAAATAATGATATTTAAAATATTTTATAATTAAAAATAGTCGTTATTTAACTTAACATTTTATTTTATATAAAATATTATCTACTTGTTTCAAGGGTATAAGAGTCAAGTTACTTCATTTTTTTTTACTTTTCCCATTCCCAAGGAACTACCCTCTCATACCTTACCAACCAAACATATCTTTTATTCTCAATCCTCCTCCACTCCTCTTTATTTTTATTACTCCCTCACTCCTTTCCATTCCCAATCCGGGACTCAAACGGCCTCTTAAAGCAACACGAGAGGAGTCAATACCGACTATTAAGAGAAGTACCAACTTTGTTGATTCATTAGCGACTGCTCCTGGGGATAGTGCTATCCCCCAAAGTGCACTGTTGGACTCCCTTTTTTCACTTTTTAGTCCTTTAAGAGCTATATGTCCGTGGTATATTGTCTTTCTTCATTTTCTTTTGAGTCTTTTTTTAGTTGTTGGTTATATTTTCTTTTTTTTTATTGGCTCTTGTTCCTTATCTTTTCTCTTAATCTACTTGTCTGGTTTATCCACTTTTATAAAATAAATAAATAAATAATAATAATAACAATATAATTCAACTAATAATTAAAGAGATAACTTTAATAATAAATAATGATTAAAGTGAAATAGTTAATTCAAATATTTAATCATGATAATGGAAATAACAATATTTAAAATATCTTTTATTAAAAAACATTAACATTATATTGTATATGTAATAATAAATGATGATGAAAGTGAAATATTTAATTCAAATGTTTAATTATGTTAACAGAAATAATAATACTTGAAATTTTATAATAAAAAAGTATTAACATTCTATTTTATATGTAATATTATTAAATTTAATAATAAATAATAATTAAAGTGAAATATTTAATTATGATAATAGATATTTTTATAATTAAAATAATTATTATTTTCTAATCAAACATTCTGTATTATATAAAGGAAATAAAAATCATTTTATCATATATTTTTTTTCACTTGTCCATTCTTATTCAACTCTTCGCCAGCCATTCCCAATTGTGGGCAAAACGGGCTCTCAACATTATCAAGTTCTAAATGAAATTCAACTGAAGGCATGTTGGACATCAGGAAATTAATACTTCACTGTTGGCATTTACCTTTAGATCTTGTTGTATGTTACTGTAAAAGCAAGACATAACGATGATGATATACCCTTTGAATATCTAATCTTGATGATATAAATGTGCACAGGCATCTCTTATTTTTATTGTCTATGTTTTTCAAACATGGACCATTTGGCAGCTACTAGAGGATTGATATGTCAGAAGTTGGCTTGGCACATCTTGGTTTTCACTAATTATGACGTACCATCAAAATGATGCAATGCATGCTATGCACCTACAGTGGACAAATAGAATGCCAACATGCATGTATATATATATATATATATAGTAGTGCTGCTGACCATCATAATCAAATATATTGATTGAAAAAATCAATGGGATCAAGAGTTAAGAACACGCAAAAGTTTACTTGAAAAGTCTAAAACATAATTTGCATTAGTCACAGCAGGATGGGAGAATGACATATATATATATATATATGAGTGTGTGATTATCAACAATGTTGTTAATCTTAGAATTTGGTTTGAAGTTACATTGCATCCATGTTGTTGAAGCTTGAAGACTACAAATTAATGATAAAAATATATAAAATTATTAGTTTAGTTGTTTCCTTTGAAAAATTAAAATTAAAATTAAAATTAAAAATTTTATGGAGTTCACTATATTTTTTCCATGTATAGAATTAATTATGTAGTCTTGGACATGTTGTCATGTTGACTTCAGAGCGAGGGTATCAATATGGACTCATGTTCAAATGTCAAGTTTATCCGTTTCGATAAATAAAGGGGTCAAATATCCAAACTTGACTTGGCCCATTTAGTATATAGGTTTGACTCTCCTGAATTTAGTAACTTGTCCATAAACTATATTATCAAGCCTATATTAACATGATTAACTCAATCAATAAAATAATTTATTTGAGAAATATATAAGATTAATTATATACATCTCCATAAAAATATGAAATTACATATACCTTAATAATGTTTCTTCTCTCATGTAGAAGTAGGGGAACTTTCAACAACCACCTAGTGAACATTAGAGCACAACCCAATGAACAACTTGAGTAAGAATTGAAGGAGTTGAGAAAAAAACATTAGTGTAAATAAAAAAGCAATAAAAAAAACTAAGTGAACTTTCAAAATAATTTGATATGCAAAATAAGATGAACTTCTTTTACAAATGAGGAAAAAATAATAGGTTTATTTAAATGGAATTAAGCAAATGTTCTTTACAAAATAATTTTTTCAAAACTATGTCAAGGGGAAGCTTTCTAAAATAATAAAATAGTGTAACGATAATATTGACTAAGACTATAACCTAAACAAAAGGGTAAAAAATTTACCATTCTAAAAAACAACATAAACAATCAACGGAACAAATTAAATAGCTGTAAATAAAAACTAAACATTTGGATGTACACTGTAAGTAACTATGGCTAACTAGATATGCATATATGCAAAGAGAATATGGGGGTGTTTGGATGGGCTTTTTTTAAGCCAAGAAGTGTTTTTTTATAAGTTAAGCACTTCTGGGTTTTAAAAAACATGTTTGTTTAGGCTTTTGGGCAGAAGCAGAAGCTGTGAAAAAAGCTAAAATTCAGTTTTTTTCATAAGCTGCCTCATAGGTGTTTCTTAGAAAAGCACTTCTGAGAAGCTGTTTCAGAGAAAAACACTTAACTTATTTTGAAAGAACTTTTTAAAAAAAGTGCTTCCCCAAAACTTAAAAAAAGCATTTTTTTAAAAAGCCCATCCAAACAAGCCCTATATTGTTACATATAATAGGTAAGTTGCTTACTTAAACATATGCGTGAAATATGTAAATATGAATTTGTTCTCTTTAAGTAAATAAGCATCTATAATAAGGAGAATATATTGTTACAAGTAATTCTCTTAGTTAAACACATAGTATCAAAACATTTAAGTATGCAGCCACTCTTTATAAGTATGTAGCCATCCATACTAAGTGCACCTTTTGCTATAAGTAATATTAAAATTTCTAAGTCACACACATAATGTGCAATTAATATGTAAGTAACATGTCACTCTCAAAGATAATAATTATTAATACGAAGAGGCCGTTTGGTTTGCTGTAATGATATATTACCATGTTAATGAAATTAACGTGGTAATGAGGTTGAGAATGCTAGATGACCAGGAATGTTACAGTAATTTGTGATAACTATATTTGGTTGACCATAGTAATTAACATAATAATGTTTTAAAATTTTCTAAATACCCTTGTATTTACAATTTTGAACAAATTTAAATTTAAAGTATATTACAATTTGGGATCAAAATAATTAAATTATAATACTAAAAATTAATTTTTCTTTCACATTTTATCAAAATACCTTTCTACCTAAAGTTTGAGCAAATTTAAAAATGAAATAAAATAAAGCATTTACACTAAAAATAATTAATTATAATATAAAATATTAATTTTTTGAAGTTGAATTGATTTTGTAGGAAAAAAACCCTAGCAAAAGAGGAGAAAGAAAAAAAAAACATAAGGGTGTGTTTGATTGGCAACATGGAAAATGGGTGGAAAAGAAAATTTTTCCATGGAAAAATTTTCCACGGAAAAATTTTCCATGGAAAACGAACAAATACACGTTTGATTGGCATTATTTTCTAGGCAGAAAATCAAAAATTTTCCATTAAAAATTTTGATTTTGTTGTTTGATTGCTTGTATTTTCCATGGAAAATATAACATTTTCCATGGAAAAAGCCACATTTGTTGTTTGATTGCATCAATTTTCCATGGAAAATGTCATATTTTCCATGGAAAATTTTCTCCAATGAAAATATTTTTACCTACCTAAAATGCTATTTAATCCCAATAAATCATTGTTTAAGATTTTGTAATAGATATTTTTTGTGTACACAAGAATTCAATCTCAAAATTGATTCAAATTTTTTTCGAGTGTTTTACTATGATTAATTTATTACTGCATTTCATTTTTTTTAAATTATTAAATTGTTAAAAAAATATTTAAAAACCAATGATAATTATTTTTATACCATTTCTTAAACCATTTTTAATTTTTTCTTGAAAATATAAACAAATTTAAGATGCAATATATATATAAATTTGACCGATATTTTCATACTAAAAAAAATATTTTTATTTTCTTATTTATGTTCCAAATGAAGTTTTGAACCATTGTTACAACTCTACACTTGCATATTTGTTTTCACAAAGATATTGTATATTAAATAAAAACTCAAATTTAAAAATAAAAAGACTAAGCCTTGTACTTTTGGCTACCTAAAATGCTATTTAATATAAAATCAATAATTTTTATTAAGTGATTAATCAAAAAAAGTATTCCTATTTTGAAAAGCCAATCATATTAGACCATTCAAGCAACTTAATATATACCTAAAAACGTTGATTTAGTAAACAAGAAATTTTTCAAAAAACCCCCTCTATTTTCCATGGAAAAGTTTTCCTAGGGTTGAGGTAGGAAAAATTTTCCCTTGTTTTGAGGGAAAATATGGTCACGTGACCACCTCCATGGAAAAATTTTCCATGGAAAATTTAGGCAATCAAACAGCCTTTTTTTTGTGGAAAATGGCCCATGGAAAAATTTTTCATGGAAAATTTAGGCAATCAAACGCACCCTAAAAGAATTTGTATTTAAAAAGAGCATATTTGTGCAGAAAAATTTTGTGATTACCATCCATTTGGTAATCCAACATAGCAACCCATTTTTGTAGTAATGAGATTACCACATTTCTTGATAATATTTCAAGGTTGATAATAATAAGATCACCAAGTCTTTTGGTAATATTCCAAGGTTGGTAATCGTAGATTACTATCTATATTACTACTTCTACTAATCCAAACATAGTAATCTTTTCATATTACCATATAACACGCGGTAATATTTTCACATCACCAATAATCAAACAATCGCTAAGGGTAATATATTGTTACAAGTAATGCGAAAAATCCTTTAATTAAACATACAGTGTGAAACATCTTAGTAGCAAGCCACTCTTGCTTTGTGGAAAAGTATTAAAACAAAACGAAAACATTGTTACCAATGTCTTGAAGGTCTATTAATTAAACATAGAAGCATAGGTAATCTAAGTAATAAGGCAGGAGACATTGATAGTTTTCCATACAAAAAGAATTGCATTTTTACAAATATCTAAGAACTTCGTTCAACCAATATAAAAAATGAGTGATCTAGGGAAATAAATAACTCCCACTATACAGGTAATTCTCTCTCCCAAGTGGGTAACTTTTCCTAAGTAAATAATTCCATTGGTTAATTGAATGATTTTGTATGCTAAGCTGATAAGTATAAGATAAGTGAAATAGTAAACAAATCAATAAGAGCAATTGATATTTTTCATTTTACTAATCAACTATTAAAAGCATTCCATGATTTCTCTTGTAGCCAAATACATTACATCTGTTACATTGAAGAGCTGAGATAGCATAACCCTATAATTTAATTTTCTTTGTTTTTGAAGTTAGTTGGGTCTTTTCTTTCTCATGATTAGTTAAGCTGGAGCTTTTGATCATCATTTGTTGTTTTGTCATCTTTATAAATTACCTCCCAGCCAAAGGGAGCTGAGAGAAGGAAAGTGGATGATAAGGTTATGAAGGGAAATTATAGGAATGTTGATTTCTTTGCTGGGCTTTTCTATCATAAAAACAATAGTAGGGCAATAAAAATATTATAAGAGGCAAAAGAGAGTGATAATATGCTTGTATAAATTATAGAAGTATAAGCCAAAAATAGGGCTGGACATGGGCTAGGTTGGGCCAGGCCACATTCGGACCAAATTATTTTAGCCCAAGTCCATCCCATCTGAATTTCATTAAGCCCAGACCGAGCTTATCTAGCCCAAAAATAAACAAAAGTTTATTTTTTATAAAATAATACAAATAAATAAATAAAACCAAAACTACAACCCTTAATATTTATATATATATATTCACGTCGGGCCAAACCCAGCCCGAAGTTTAATCGGAACTAACTTTTGAGCCAAGCCTAATACTTTGGGCCATTTTTCTAAGCCCAGGTCTAGTATTTTTGGGTTGGGATTCGGCCAGCCCATGGGTTGCTTGGCCCATGTCCAGCACTAGCCGAAAAGTAAGAATTACAACATTGCAAACATCATATGGGGATTAAATTTTTGGTAGGTTACTGAGGTTTGGACTTGTTTCATTAAGGTTACCAAGTTTCAATTTGTATCAAAACGGTTACTACAATTTGATTTTGTTTCTCCGGCAGGTGACTCGTGAGTAACCACATCCATTCTGCTGACGTGTCGACCGGAAAAAACACAGTCAGCCTGATGAGGCCACGTCACTAGGATGCCACATCGACATTTGTCCACGTAATCTAATTTTTGCCACCTAGTGACTTGGAAAAATGCTGATGTGGCATCCTGGTGATGTGGCCTCATGAGTCTGACTGTGTTTTTTTCAGTCAACACGTCATCAGGATGGATGTGGTTACTCGCGGGTCACTTGCCAGAGAAACAAAATCAAATTACAGTAACCGTTTTGATACAAATTGAAACTTGGTAACCTTAATGAAACAAGTCCAAACTTTAGTAACCTTAATGAAACAAGTCCAAACCTTAATAACCTACCAAAAATTTAATCCCATCACACAGACCGATCCAAATATCAAGGGGCATGGAAGTGATTTTCTCTTTCATATATAATACTAAAATAGTTGAGTTTTATATAAAAGTATATAGCTTTAAGTTCAATTAATTACTTAATATCATTTATAATCCATAGAATATAAAATAAATGTTTTTTATATCTTCTATATATATATATATGTAAATTTCTATATTTCATATTTGATATAAAATATTATAAAGGCTTTTATGTAAATATCATATATGTACTGTTATTTACTGAAATGCCCACTTTAGTGTTCCCCAGGTTCTTTTTTAAATCACCTTATTTTTCAAACATGGAGTTCAAGTGGGGTCAATATATACATATAATGTTGGTTCAATTCAATGGCAAGTTGCCATTTTCATTCACCCTCCCATAGGGGTGTATTTGAGCCAAGCCGTTCGTGAGCAGCTCGGTGTTCGGCTCGATGAGGGCTCGTTCATGTTCGGCTCATATTGTAAACGAGCCAAGCTTGAACTTCATTTCTAAGCTCGATTAATAAACGAGCCAAGCTTGAGCAGCTAAAAGCTCGGCTCGTTTTGGCTCATGAACACGGCTCACGAACAAGCTCGTGTGTGTGTATATATATATATATATAATATATATCACATATGTTGTTGTTATTATTATTATTATTATTATTATTAATTTATTATATATTTATATACATGTATATTAAGGTGTATATGTGACTATGTCGTTATTGTCGTCGTCATCATCATCATCATCATGATTATTATTATTATTATTATTATTATTATTATTATTATTATTATTATCATCATCAATATTATTACTTAACTCACATACTTGTAAATTGTAATATTTAATTAATAAGATATCGGTTTATATCATACAACTGAATAACAACTTAAAATAATAAGTACGTACAGTATATGATGTAATACTTTAAACGGAAATGCCAAATAATAAATAGTGTTAGAGGAGGCCCATATACATTAGGCCCATATTTGTTTCAAAACATTCATACTAAAGTTTAGTACCACATTGCTTATTCACAAGAACTTCATCCACTTTATATATAGTATTATTCTATATCCTTTAACCTTGCCTTAGTAGTTATGCTCTCTTACGCGCAGGCGCAGGGGGTGCAAATTTCAGGGTTTGGATCAGAATTTAGCTTGAAAATTCTGAACTCACGTAGGCGCATTATGCGGAAAATTTGTTGGTGCACTTTGGTTTAAAATTTTGTTTATTTTTCACAAAAAAAAATACTAAGGGGAATGTGGAACTTTACTAAATTATTTTTCCACCAACAAACCCTAGCACCCTTTTCACGCCTCCAGCCATCCCCTATGCATCTTAGCGCCCCCCCGCGCCGCCCCCGCTTCTTCGCCGGCCTCCAGTCATCCCCAAGGCATCTTCGCGCCTGAGCCGCTGCCGGCCTCCCCCAGTCCCCAAGGTCTTCTTCTTTCACGCCGCAGCCAGGATTCACCCAAGGCTTGTTCGCCGGCCTCCGGTCATCCCCGAGGCATCTTCGCGCCTGAGCCGCCGCAGGCCTCCCCCAGTCCCCAAGCTCTTCTTCTTTCACGCCGCAGCCAGCCTTCAGCAGGACCAAGGATTCACCCGAGGCTTCTTTGCCGGCCTCCGGTCATCCCCGAGGCATCTTTGCGCCTGAGCCGCCGACGGCCTCCCCCAGTCTCCAAGCTCTTCTTCTTTCACGCCGCAGCACATCTTCGCGCCTGAGCCGCCGTCGGCCTCCCCCAGTCCCCAAGCTCTTCTTCTTTCACGCCGCAGCCAGCCTTCAGCAGGACCAAGGATTCACCCGAGGCTTCTTCGCGCCTACAAGCACTACTTCTTTCACGCCGCCGCCAGCCTTCAGCAGGAGCAAGAATTCACCCTAGAAAGCACTTTTCCTTGCTTTTCCTTTCACGCCTAAGCCGCCGCCGACCAGCTTCTCATTCGGGAAAAGAAGGTAACTGCCTTCTTCTTTCATCTCTCCTTCCCATCTCTGATTTTACTGTCCCATTTTTTTCAGAATGTCTGCTCCTACTCCTGTATCAATTGATGAATCATCTGCTAATGTTAGTCCTGTTGGAAGTGTGGGAAATTTTGATAATGTTGTTAATGACCCTAACAATGTTGAAGTTAATGAATCTCACATCAATGTTGAAGATGATGAAGTCGAAGAGAATCCATTTGCAGCCAAGAAGAGAAAGAAGACGTCCAAAGTTTGGGATGAATTCAAAGAAGTTACTCTCACAGATGGAACAAAAAAGGCAGAGTGTATTCATTGTAGGCATCAACTTGGCTTGTTGAAATCGGGAGCAACAACTCAGTTTATTCGCCATTTGAAGGTGTGTGAGACGACAATTAGCATTGAAGGGACAAAGGCAGCTGACTTTCTCAACAAATTTGGCAAAATCTGAAAGTGTGAATGCAATTCAAACTTGGAAATATGACCAAGCAAAGGTGCGGGAAGTTTATGCTCATATGGTTTTAGTGCATGATTTAACATTTTCATTTGTTGAAAATGAAGTTTTTAATCATTTTATGAGAACTGTTAGCCCTAATTGGGAAAGAATAAGTAGAGGACTTTCAAAGAAAGACTGTATATCTGCTTATGACATTGAGAAAAAAAAAGTATCTTCATTGTTGAAAGAAGTTGATCGAGTTAGTATCACTACTGATTTGTGGACATCTACGGTGCAAGATGTAGAGTATATGGTTGTTACTTGTCATTTTGTGGATTATGATTGGAAATTGCAAAAACGTATATTATGCTTTCGTTCTATTATCCCTCCACAGACTGGTGTTGCCGTTTGTGATGAGTTAGCAAGATGCATAGCTGATTGGGGTCTTGGAAAAAAGTTGATGAGCATATCAGTTGATAATGCTAGTTATAATGATCTTCCTGTGAATTTGTTGAAAGCTAATCTGAATTTGAACAATCAGAACGCACTTGTGCTTGATGGGAAATTATTTCATGTGAGGTGTTGTGCACATATTTTAAATCTCTTGGTTCCAGATGGGCTTGGTGAAATTAGTGACATAGTTTGCAATGTGCGTGACAGTGTGAAGCATATCAGTAAAAGTGTGTCTCGTCTTACTATGTTTAGTGACATTACTAAGCAATTAAATATGTCAAATAAAAAGCTTGTTCTTGATGTTTGTACAAGATGGAATGCTACATATTATATGCTTCAAGCCGCTCTAGATTTGAAGGATGTCTTTCCTAGATATCAACTAAGAGATTCAAACTACCGTTACTTGCCATCCGAAGAAGATTGGAGTAAAGTCCAAACTGTTTGCACATTTCTTGAAGATTTTCATTATGTTACAAATGTTATTTTAGGTTGTGAGTATCCTACTTCAAATTTGTTTCTCCTTGAACTCACCACTGTGAAGAAAGCTTTGTCTAGACATGTGGAAGGTGATAATGATTTTATGAGACAAATGGCAGCAAGGATGATTAGAAAGTTTGATAAATATTGGGGGGACAATAATTTGTTGATATCAATTGCAGCTATTTTAGATCCAAGGAATAAGATGACTTTGGTTGAGTGGGCTTTCCCTTTTTTCTATTCTATGGATGATGTTCCAAACAAAATGAGTTTTGTTCGATCATCACTTTACAAGCTTTATAATGAGTATGTGGAAGCTTTCAAGGCCAAGAGTGACGTGGATACTCAAAGTCAACTTTCTGCTCCTACAACTTCTTCTTCATCCATTGCTAGTGTTGGTAGATCAAGAGGAAGGGCTGAATTTGATAATTTCATTAGAAATGTGGGTTCTTTTCAATTGATAAGGTCAGAATTAGATGTGTACTTGGAAGAAGGTGTTCACATACACAATGAGAGCATTGATCCTCCATTTGATGTCTTGGAGTGGTGGAAAGCTAATTATTTGAAGTTTCGGGTTTTGTCAAAGATGGCTTGTGATGTTCTATCCATACCAATAACCACAGTATCTTCTGAGTCGGCTTTTAGTACGGCCAAAAGAGTTATTGAGTCGCATCGTGCTTCATTAGCACCGGCTACAGTTGAAGCATTGATGTGTGGTGGAGATTGGTTGAGAGCTTATTATGGGATTCAAAGAAAAGAAAAAGTAAGTAAGAGTAATATATGTTTCTTATTTTTTTTAAGTTAATTATATGTAAGATTATTTTTAATATTTTTTACATTTTGTAGGAGAAGAAGGAAGTCCTTGAATTTCCTTTAAAATGAAGGCATCTTTGACAATAAGACAATTAGTAATCAATATCGGTATGAGTACTACATTTTGTTTTGAATTTTACATTTTCTATTTGTGATTAACACTATTTTATCTTTTTTTTTTAGGTAATTATGCTTTTGTCAAGATGCTTAGACTTGTGAGTTTGTTTGGAGTGTGATGAGTTTGCTTAGAAGGAAGGCTCAAGTGTTCTTATGGTTTGTTATTTAAGTGATTATTGAACAAATGCTTGTTATTTCAATATGGATGAATTACTTGTATTGGATTCTATGTTGTTGTTTATGTCAAGATTATGTTTGAATTTGTCATTTCATATTTTCAGTTTATCTATTGCAATTGATGATTTATTTTAATGTAAAAAATGCATAAGTATATTATTTGTGAATATATAGGTTCTATTCTTCATAAACGAGCTTTGTAAACAAGCTTTCTAAATGAGCTCCATAAACGAGCTTTGTAAACGAGCTTTGTAAATGAGCTCCATGAACGAGCTTTGTAAATTTGATAACACGAGCTCAAATCAGCTTCTAAACGAGTATTTAAATGAACTCGAGCTTGAACGAACTAATAAACAAGCTTTCTTGAGTCGAGCTTGAGCCGAGCTCGAGTTCAATAATTCCTCAAAGAAGTCCTTGAGGTCCCTTATTTCCCCTGCTTCCTCTGTTTCTCCTCCCTCTTACTACACAGAACTGCTTCTCCTCCCTTCCTCCCCTTGCTATGGCAAGTGGGGGGCAGCCTCCTCCTTCCAATCCTCCTTTAGCACAGCCTCCTCCGTCTCAAACCCGGTCTTGGGCTCAAGTGGCGTCCAACCTTGCCCGAATTACTGACAACTCTCCTCTTCACAATCCTCAACTTCTGGCAAAGATAAAGAATTCAACTTCTCAGTTCGTTACTTTGGATGATGAAACTTTGTCCCGTGCTCATTTACGATTCCAATATTCGCTATATGGTAAGTTTTTTGGAAAACCTCCCCCTTTTGATCAAGTGAAGGCTTCCCTAATCTCCAAATGGTTTGGAATTGGAGAAGTTTCCATTTCTGATCTCCCGAACGGATTCCTACTGATCCGCTGTTCCTCTCAATCGGTGATGCAAACCCTTTTGTTGGATGGTCCGTGGTCTCTCAACGGTCTGATTCTCCAACTATCCCCTTGGCGTCCATTCTTTGAACCAACGTTCACACAACTTAATACGGCAGCCATCTGGGTCCAGCTACATAATCTCCCGGTGGAGCTTTGGGACGGAGATACTCTTGAAACGATTACCACCCATATGGGTCGTTTGTTAAAAGTTGACGATCTTACAGTATCCCTCACACGGACGAAATTCGCCCGGGTTTGTATAGAAATAGATGTCTCGAAGCCTCTCAGTAAGGGATTTTGGATCGGGGATTCTCAGCATCGTTTATTTGTTGTGGTTCTTTATGAAAAATTGCCTACATTCTGTTATTCATGTGGTTTGATCGGGCATGGAACAAGTTCCTGTACTCGTCCTAGCGTTCCTACATCTGATCACATCCCTCTACCCTCCCGGACTTCCCGAGAGATGGCGGTCGGTTCTGATCAGTTGATGGAAACTACGGATGCGGTGCCAGAAAATGGCGGTCCAGGCCCGGATTCCATGATAAACGAAAAAGTCTTGACGGATTCTTCTGAAAATGAATATGGCTCATTCATGCTTGTTGCCCGTCGGCGAGGCCGTGGTGGAGGACGCGGAGTCGGCCCTCGTGCCGGTCACGTGTCGGCTGCCGTGGCAGCCACGGAAACTAGCTGGCGCATAGGGGAAGGGGCTAGCACACGAGGAGGCTTCGGAATCCGTGGTCGTGGTGGGATTCGCACTTCTCGTTCTTTACGAGCCGAACAAATTAAATTTGATATGACTCATCCCTGTCACACAGATAACCCACATCCAACCGTTGCATGTCCTCCAGATTCATTTTCTCCCTCGTTGATGACATCTAACGGTCAGAAAGGATCCGTTCTTTCTACGCAACCCTTACACACCCCTTCCCAAGAAATTTCTGGTCGTCCTTCAGGTAAAGGCAAATCCCTAACTGTTGCTCGCTCGAACTCTCCGCCTCCTATTCTTCGAACCTCCTCTGATAATACCGCCGTTGAGATCAATGAAGGAGAGGATCTTATTTCACATAAAATGGCCGTTGATAAAGTTCTAGAAGTTTTGCATCCAAGTACCTCTGTTGGTCTTGAAGATTCTGATGTCGAAATCTCAGATGAAGGTGAGGATGATGAATCACAGGAAGAGGAGACTGACGGTTCCTTTCCTAGTAATGAGATTGATGATATGATGACGCTAGATGAGTTTCAAGAAGAACATCGGAGGGAAAATTTGATCCGCAAGGGTATCTCCTCCCAGCATCCGTCAACCTCCCACAAGAAGGGAAGAGTTGAAGTTAAATCGTGATTCCTTCGATGGTTCATCTTCTGCAGCTCAGTCTTTATTTACTTATCAGGAAATACCTCTCCTTGTACCCTTATTAATCTTATTTATTTTTCATGATTGAGGCTAATATTCTTTGTTGGAATTGCAGAGGCATCTCGTCGCGGGATACCTCAAATCGCATTAAAAGTCTTATAAGGAAGTGTAAACTAGACATCCTCTGCTTAGTGGAAACTAGAGCTAATGGCGATAGAATTGATCGTTTTAGTGTTAAACTTCCTCGACACTGGCACTGGGCGGCAATTTTATCTGAGGGTTTTTCTGGAGGTATTCTCATTCTTTGGCACGCTCGGATTGGACAGGTCACCCCTCTCGCTGTCTCTCGTAGAGCTCTGCATTTAACTATTACTTCCAAGTGTTTGCATACTTTTCTTATTTCGATAGTCTACAACTCCTGTCGGATTTCGTCGCAACGAGTTTTATGGAACGAGCTTTCTAAACTTTCCTCTATTAATCTCCCTTGGCTTATTGCTGGAGATTTTAATTCAATTGTTAATCCGGACGAGTTTAAAGGTGGTTCTTATCGGCATTATTCTCAAAAAGCCTCTCTTTTTCGTAATTTCATTGATGAAAACAACCTCCTTGATTTACATTTCTCGGGTCCTTGCTTTACTTGGTGTAGCAATCAAGCTGGTCTCACCCGTAGATGGGCTCGACTTGATCGGTTTCTTGTTAATCTCCATTGGAATTAGTTTTTTAATTTTTATTCTTTGAAGCATCTTCCTCGTATTTTCTCTGATCATGCTCCTCTGTTTTTAAAAACTCGGTCTCATCCTAATTCCAAAAAATCTATTTTCCGTTTTGAAAATTAATGGATTGATTATTTAGATTGCCACACTGCTGTTCGCAAAGCTTGGGAGTTCAGTCCTCATGGCAATCCCCTTCATATAGTTTCGCATCTTCTTTCCCGTGCTCGATTTTATATTAAACGTTGGAACTCTTTGGGGAAAAATTATTTGGAAACCTCTCTCAATTCTACTGAATTGGATATTGCTTCTTTCGAGTTCTCAGAGACTTCTTTTAATGATTTCCCTGTTTCTTCATCTCATTTTTCGACTTTGTATGCAAAATTTTCGGCTCTCCAAAGACAGAATGCCAGTAAGTGGGCACAGCGGGCTCACTTACAATGGATTTCTCAAGGGGATCAAAGCTCCAACTTCTTTTTCAATCAAACTCGCATTAGAAAGCATGTTAACCATATCTCTCAAATTTCTGATTTAAATGGTAATTTGTTTTCTGACCCTGCTGAGATTGAAAAGGCCTTTGTGGAGTATTTTAAGAATCTTTGGTCCAGCCGTAATCTTCGTGAGTTTGATTTTGTGTTGAAAGCACTCCCAAGTGATCTTCCCCAGATTAATGACTCTGATCGTCTCCTTTTAACTCGTGAAATTACTCGTGATGAAGTGTATTTCACCATCCTGGACCTTCCCCATGGCAAGAGTCCAGGCCCTGATGGTTTTAATGTGGAGTTCTTTCGCTTTTTCTGGCCTATTATTGGTGATAGAATTTATGAAGCGATTCAGTATTTCTTTCAAAATTCTGTTCTTCCTAGTGAGTGGGGTAAAACTTTTATTGTTCTCATCCCTAAAATCAATAATCCTAAACTAGTTTCTGATTTTCGTCCTATCTCTCTTTGCAATGTCTGTTTCAAAATCATTTCTAAGATTTTAGCTAATCGGCTTAAGACAGTCCTTCCTCATCTTATTGGTTTTGAATAAGTTGGTTTTGTTTCGGATCAATGTTCTTTTGATAACATTATTACTGTCCAGGAAGTAGCTCATTCCATGGAGAATGATAAAACTAGCCCCCCTAGGATGCTGCTTAAGATTGATATTGAAAAAGCTTATGATTCTTTGGACTGGAATGCAATTCTTGCCATCCTCACTCGAATGAGTTTCCCTACTGTCTGGATCTGTTGGATTAAGACCTGTATTTCTGCTAGCTCCTTTTCTATTCTCCTTAATGGTAGTCCATCCCCTTGGTTTAGATCTTCTAGAGGAGTTAGACAAGGTGATCCTATCTCTTCCTACTTATTTATCTTGGTTGCCCAACTTCTCACTGCTTTGCTTAATTTTGGCATGAGACATGATATGATCCCTGGATTTGATTGTCGTTTGCATCAGAATTTTAATCATCTGATGTATGCGGATGATCTAATTCTAGTCACGCATGCTTCCCGTCATGTTGCTAGAAATATTAAGCTTTGTCTCAACATTTATGATAACTTAACTGGGCAAAAGCCTAATAATTTTAAATCTGCAATCTTTTTCCCTTCCTGGTTCAACAAGCATGTGGCTAATAGAATTTCTTCTATTCTTAGCTTCAAGATTGCTTCTTTTCCTTGTATTTATTTAGGAGTTATGATTTCTCCTAGGAAGCTTGCTGTGGCCACTTTCAAGTCTATGGTTGATAAAATTCAGAGCATGTGTGCAGTTTGGAAAAAATCCAAGTTGTCTCCTGCTGCCAAAATTTTGCTTATCAATTCCTCAATCCTTTCCCAGACTACTTATTACCTTTCAGTTTACCCTATGCCTGATCAGATACTACATGAGATCACTAAGACTGTCAGGGATTTCTTTTGGTATAAAGGTGGCAATGGAAAGGGCATCCGGTCGGTAGCCTGGGATTCAGTCACCATTCCAAAGTCTGAGGGGGGCTTAAATATTAAAAATTTGATTACTTCCAAACACTCGCTGATGGCTAAACATATGTTCAAATACATCAATCGCGAGTCTGCAATTTGGGTGAATATTCTTCATCTAAAGTATGGATCTCTTAATTTCTGGAGTGATAGCATTCCAATTAATTCCTCTAGCTTTTTTAGAGGCTTATGTATCTCTGCCTTCAGACTTAAACATTTTTTTCGGATTCATTCGGTTAATGTTAACACTACATCTTTTCTATTTGATGCTTGGTGTTCTGATGTTCCTTTGGCTTATTGGCCCACTTTTATTAACACCGATTTGGATATTGAGAATTTGAGTGTTTCCGATTTTTGTTTTGATGGCAACTGGAACATTGCAAACTGTTTAACCTCTTTGGAGTGCATCTTAATTCTATTGCTGATGGTATTAGCAACATTAATAATAACTGTCATAGTCGCTGGATTTGGATTCCTAAGTCCAATGCTGCTAAAATTTCTTCTTCTGCCTATCATATGTTGAATCAAAATAACTGTTGCAGTGATCATTGGATCGGTTGGAAAAAATTATGGTCTTTGCGCATCGCCCCTCGTATTAAAAACTTTATTTGGCTTATGTTACATGGTCGTATCTCAACCAGTGATTATCTTTATAATATCAAATTGGGGCCTCGCAGTAGCTGCAATTTTTGCAGTTTAGATGTTGAAACTGCGAATCATATCTTCTCCACTTGCTCGAAAGTAAACCAGGTTTGGAATATTATTGGTGCTTCTCTTAACAAAAACATTTACTTCCAGCATGGTATCTCTTCAGGGAGTTGGCTTTTAGATAAAAATTACACTGCATATGACCTGGTTGTTATTGCAGCAACAATTTGGTATATTTGGAAGAGTCGTTGTGATGTCATATTTAGAAGTACTTCTCCAAACTGGTGCAGAATTGCTTATACTGCTCTTGCTCAGGCTTCAGATTATGCTCTCACGCATGTTGAGCAACCTGGCAAGAAACTTTTATTGAATAACTTACAACCTGGTTCTAATTGCATGTTTGTAGCAAGGAGGATGAACATGACATCAGAGGTAAGTGGAGGAGGTTTCTTTTGTTCAAATTCTAATTCTCTCATTCATTTTGCAGGAAGCTTCCCTTTGCAAGATGACAATACACTTGTTGCTGATGCTTTAGCTATATACTTAGCTCTACAAGCCGCCAGGAATAAACACACTCATATCAAGTACCTCTTCCTTGACAATGTTGATATTCATCGGGCCATCACTACCTCACAAATTCAGTGGAACTGGCGTCTTGATCCGTGGAATGCAAGCCTCAAGCTGCTGCTGTAAGACATCGGTGATCCACATCTCGGTATTATCCCTAAGGATTGGAATCATGCTGCATCTTGTTTAGCATTATATGGCTCAAATTTACATTGTATTAGCTTATTCCATGATGGTAGGTGTCACAGCCCTAACCGATCAGCTTTGGTCGTGCGGCACCTGACATGCACCATAGCGACAGGTCAGCCTTTCCTTGCAAGAACAGTACGTTAATCCTGTTTGCATTACAAAGTATAGCGGAAATAAGAAGAAGCGAGCAAATCCGGAATACACGTCGGAACGAGAAACACGACACAAAGAAACCCATTTTGAGAGAGAAAAACATAAAACTCTCTTAGATTGAGAAATGTTTACAACCATGGCCAAAACCAACACCAAGTGGCCTTGTCTTCTCCCAAAGACACATTTGACCCTATTACAAGAGCTACCCCAAATCCAAGGTTGATTGAGCCCCATGCCCAATACCGGCCTGGCGTGAATACCCTGACTTCACTTAGCTTGCGGTGTCCTCGACTCGACTGTAGCTTTAACCAGCCACCCTTGGTCACGGCGCGTAGCAAGACCGGTCACGCGCGGTAATACCGCGTGCCATCCTCGCCCCTGGCTCGGCAACGCTCCCGGCCACTTGCCTACTTGCATACGCCTGTGCAAGGCCTTGTCAGATCCGGAATCAGCTCTCGGTCAACCGGCCTGATCAAGTGTCCCGCCCCGCCTAGACTTGCTAGAGATCCAACACTCTACATGATGAAGTCCTGCGACACTTGACTCTTGGTAAAGGGCGCGCGCCCCCACTCGCTCACCGGCCACGCGCACGCCCACGGTCCGGCGCGCGCGCCTCACGGCCTCGGTCCATGATCATGCGGGGTATTTCACCCGCCCTTGGTCCGGACACAACATAAGCGCCGCGCCACCTGCGCGCGCTACCAAATCCACGCAGCTGTGCGCCCTCGTGGCTTGGTCTATGTGATACTGTATGCCCGCTGACCAAGTATAAGGTCATCAACCCTTACAGTAGGGACCTACCATTTTGGATAATGAAGCATTTCAAACAACTAGGTTTTTCTTTCATGTAATGTCTTGGTTATTTGTTGTTTCTTCTTGTTAGTTAGCTTGTTTTTGTTTGTTTCCCTTCAATAAAATTTAGCCTTTGGGCTCTTTTCTTCAAAAAAAAAAAAAAAAAAAAAAAAAAATTCCTCAAACGAGCCGAGCTCAAACAATATTTAAAGCTCGATTCGAGCCACGAGCCGAGCTCGAGCTCATCTTTTTAGTCACGAGCCGAGCTTGAACACATAAAAGCTCGGCTCGGCTCGGCTCGAATACACCCCTACCCTCCCACACAACAATGGCTTCTTAACAGTTTAACAGGCACAACTTTAATGAACCAAGAAACCATCATATATAAACAAATGTTATGGTCCAATTTTAATTGTTACCTTATATTTTCTTTAAAAATTTACTCTTTTAAAATGGATTTTCTCTAATTTCACAATTTTCATCATTAATAATGGTAAAAACATCACTTGTTTTTTTTATACAATGTTCTATCTATGTAAGTGACATTAATGCTGAACTATCCAGGTAAATCTTGTTTCTATATAAAAAATAATATCTTTCTAGAAAAACTAAAGCAAATCATCAAAGAAAATATAGAACTAAGAGACGGTTAAAGAGTGCCACATGTCAAATACTTATTTGCAATTTCTTCATGTTACAGTAATATTTGCTATTAGTCATTCGAATTCCGTAATGACAGAAATGCTTGAAAAATGTTTAACTGCCATAAAAATTTTATGATATTCAAGTTATTAAATTATATGTGAAATTTGGTGTTGCAACATCCACCAATGATTTTTCTCAACAATAAATTAACAAAGATAATAGCATTCTGCACAATTTGGGATGAGAGATGACTTCATCCTCATGATCTCTTAATGAACTTGAAATGATTTTGATGCAATGGAGGGTATGGGATGATTTACCACACAATTTTGGTGAAATATATCCCAACAACTATCGAACTCACTGACATATCATGAAATTAAAATACAACTACAAGCATAGTCAAATTACAGACATCCAGATATTAGAACGCTTGTCATTCATGAATAACAAATTTAATAAATATGAGAGCTTGATTGGGGATGACAATAATGGCTATAGCTATATGGGGCAAAGCAAGCATTGACATATAAAAAGGCATAGATTGCTAAGAAGAAAGTAGTTGAAGGGATATTCAACAAATGAGAGGAGTCATATACTAAGCTATTAAAATGGCTGTCAATGCTACAACTGTATGTCCTTAGGACCATAATGATTTGAATACTCAGTAGGCATATGTCAGAAATCACTTGGTATTTGATATTCATGTCTTCCATAGATTTTTTTTAGTGATTTCTGTTGCAATATTTGGTTTAGTCTCACATCACTTAATTAATGGAGTGTCCATGTGCATATATGTGAAAGTAACTCTAACCTATCAGACCGGCCTTTTGGGTTGTGGGTCCCTGCTATATGCACCATTTGATGCTTTCATTGAGATAGATGGTGTGGGACTGTGTAAGGGGCTGACTAGCAGAGGGTTCTGACCGGAGAAAAGCTCCGAGTGAAGTGCTGTTGAGTGAAGCGTGTCTGACCCGACGAGGACGTCGGGTCTAATCGAGGGAGCAATGTTGCAACTTTTGGTTTAGTCTCACATCGTCCAATTGATGGAGTGTCAATGTGCATATATGTGGGGGTAGCTCTAACCTATCAAACTGGTCTTTTGGATTGTGGGTCCCTGCTGTGTGCATCAATTTCTTTCATGTGTGGAAGCTTTCAAATATTATAAACTGATAATACAGATAAATAGTTTATATATGAAAAACATAAAGAGGATTTGTTAATGACAACCATACAAGATTGTAATAATTAAGAATATCCTTCATATTACATTTATTATTGTAAAAAGAGAGATATTTTATGTCTGGCATGTGTTTTTAGAGCATTTACGTATGAACATGACACCACACAAAGGAATAAAAAGTGCTCCTTTAATTCTTGTAAATCTAAAAATTGCTTCATTTATTCAAAAAAAAAAAATTGCTTCATTAATTCTCTCATTTATGAATAAAAATTACTATAATTGATATAATTGTATATATTATATAGGTTATATTTATCATCATGTAGCATATAGAGTTTTGTAATCTAATTTTATTTGATTTATCATCTTTTTAAACTGAAACAATTTAAACTCAACCCAACCAATCTACGTAAGCACTTCCCCATGAGAATTAATCTAGAACTATACATATATAGGTTTTTTAAAGACAAAAATTATGAAAAATAACAATGATTAAATGATAATGATTGTTATAATTGTTGTGATCATAAACATTTTAGTTAATAAAGTAGGTTGGGACTTATAACATTCATTAGTGCAGTCAAAATAATTTATTAAAAAATAAGGACAAAAAAATGATTTCCTTTTTATTTTATTTTATTTTATTTTATTTTGGCTCCTCCTCTAACATAGTGTGTAAACCTTTTCTGCAGACACTGACCCTTCTGCAGACAAACATATTGTCTGCATGGATAAGTATAAGATGGTATAATTTGTTTATGCATACATAGGGTACGACCAAAAGTTTTCAAACTACCACCATTATATTTCATTAAAAAGAGAAACAAATCCTAGAAATGTCATTAATCACTGAGAAAATTGATTTATATATATATGACTTGCATCCATGATCATTGAGAGCTCCAATGCTACTTGTTCATCTAATTTCAAACACAAAAGAAAACTGCAAGCAAACCAAACTAAAGTAATAATCCTCTAAGGGAGCCAACAATCCATGAGTCATTAGATGCTTAAGGCATTCCTCAAGTCTTGTAGAGCATGCCAATTTCCATCCTCTGGTTAACCGGAAACCATGGAGCCGGCAGCGCAGACTGACAATTTGTATGCAGGAACTCATACAATCCCAGCATCAGTTTGTCGAACCAGCCGTTATCATCACTCACATGAAACCTTGCCTTCCCTTGAACATGCACTGTACCTACAGACTTAGCCTCTTCCAATTGTAAAATCTCTTCTTCAATTGATGCAATTGGCAACTGATCAGAGTTCTCCTCAATGCATGTGTTCAAGATCTTGGTAACTGCAGTAACAAAATCATCTCCTTCAAGCATGTCAAGTGAATCAGCATATCCATACTTAACTAAACACCCATAAACACCAGGAATTCCCAGCTTTTTCACACTAAACCTCTCATTTGAATCCACATGAGCTATCAACAAACACTTCAATGTTGCAATTACTGCCACATTGTGCAGTGAGTGACCATTCTTGATGTAGTGTCCAAGCAGAGGAGTTAGACCATCTTCTATGTTACTGTAAAAGAAACACATCCCCGGAACTCTTTGCACATCTGAGTTTGATAAGAGAACACCGAGGTGGTCTACTGTTATTTTGTTAGTTCTTTCATAGTCTACCTTTCTTTGTCTTCCATAGTACCATCCGAACATTATGATTGCTAGGACCATTGAAATAGCGAAAGGAAGCCATCCACCTTCAGTGAATTTTATGAGCACTGAACTTATGTAGACTCCCTCTAGAATTGAGAATGATATGAAGTATAATAAGGCAAAAATTATCGGTGTTCTCCAAATGATGATCATTACCAGAGTTAGCAGTATTGTTGTGATGAACATGACAAAGATCACCACTAGACCTGCAACAAAGATGCATTGGTCATAAGCTTTATACACAAATGTAAGACATCAAAATAAATGTGCACTCTTGCATACCAAAAGCATTCCCGATTTCTTTTCCACTACCGAAGCCTATAATGACAGAAACACAAAGAACCATTAGGACATAATTCGTCTCCGGGGAGTACACTGCACCTTCATTATGTTTCGAAGTGTGAACTATTTTAACTCGAGGGAAGTAATCCAGAGCTACTGATTGTTTGATGACAGAAAATGCAGCGGAAATCAACGATTGACTTGCAACGATCGCTGTAAGTGTTGCAATTATAAACATCGGCCAATAGACCGGAGTTGGTATAAACTTGTAAAATCCATCAGTGTAGTCATTGAGGTGTTTCATCAGATAAGCTGTTTGTCCTGCATATGTTAGGACCAGTGAAGGATATACACCACAAAGGAAACCTATCTGCAATGCATCATCAATTGGTTGGTTAGAAATTACAATACTCGTGCATATTTCAGATAAAATTCGATTTCTTTAATGAAGTATTAATCTACCTGAATTGCTCTCTTATTAAAATGGCCAAGATCTGCAAACATTGCCTCTGCACCTGAGATGAGAAAATCAAAGAAAACATTAAAATTTCAAGAAATGAAAAGGTTGGCAGCTAGTGGTATATTTACCTGTAATTACAAGGACAGTGCCACCAAGCAAATGCCACCCTGCTTTTCCATTTCTTATAAAGAAATCGACAATATAATGCGGTGACATTGCTTTGAACACGCTTGGATTGTATTGGCAGAAGCTGTAAATACCGATCATTGGCGTGGAGATAGTCCATGCCGCCATGATCGGTGAAAAAAGGAAGCTCACTTTAGAAGTGCCATATTTTTGCAACATAAACAACGCAACTAAAATTCCGGCAGACAAAGCTTCCACAGCAGCTACAACATGTAAATTTAAGCATCATCTTACAACATGATTTATCAAAGAAAAAACACTTCAAATCGACTTACATTTACTAACTGAAGGAAAAGGTCCTCTCAGTCCATCAACTGCTGATAACACTGAAAACAATTGAGAGAGTAAAATGTAAGATAAAGAACTTCAACATGAGTTCAAAGTCATAAAACAAAGGACCATGCCTAAAATACCTGAAATTGCAGGTGTAAGGATGCCATCACCAATGAGCATACACATTCCTAAGATTGCAATAAAAAGCAATACTCGTCGAAAAATCAGATTTCCCTCAATAAATGTTTGCAGCCAACTCTTCGTCTCGATGTTCATAGAGTTGTCTGGCTGTGTCTTCGAATCTGTGTTTTTCGGTTTAAGAATACTAATATTTGCATTTTTGCAAAGCAATGAGTACAGAGCAAATGTTCCCCCTGAAATTGAATGTTTTACCATCCAGACCATAACAAGTAAAACAGTACAAAAAAAAAAAAAAAGAAGCCGAAATCAAACAAGAGAAGCAAACCTTCCCCATTGTCATCAGCATTAAGAGCAATACAGACATACTTGACAAACCCAATCATAGTTAGTGTCCAAAACATAATACTGAAGATTCCCAGGAAGTCATCCTCAGTGGGATTTTTGAAGTTCAAGGCATTGAATACATACAATGGAGATGTGGCCAGACCACCAAACACAACACCCAGTGTTCTGTATGCAAGAATGATGTTCCTCCACCCAACAACAACATTATTCTGTTTTCATACAAAAAGATCAACCTCCAAACATTAATCATAGAAAATATTCATATCATAGACATCAAGAAATTATTTTATTGAAGAAGAAGAGGATGACTAACATGTTTGTTGTCCTCCATGTTGTCTCCCAATTCAACATCCGTATCCATTTTTGAAGTCTTGAGGAGAAGATGGTGAGGAGGAGGGTTTTATAAGGTGGAAAAACATGGAAACAATGTACATTGACCCATAATTAGAAAATCTTAATTTTAGTGCTATTAGTAATAACATTAATGAAAAAAAAAAAGATGAATGCAGACAAGCTGCTTTATTTTTTTTTTCATTGGCATTTGTTACCCATTGCTTTCATTTCTTACCAGAATTTAATATCATGCATTGAACTCTTTCTAGTTTCCAATGTAAAGGGTTTCCTTGAGGGTGAAGGCTTCCTTTTTTTTTTTAAAAAAAAAAATAGTAATAATAAATTTTCATTAATAAAATCTTAATGTATCTTGATTAATATTTTGATTCAGATCACCTTACCTGTGACAATAAAACGGAAATAAATATTTGAAATTTACAAGGAAAGTTTTGATTGCATTGAATGCTATGAATTGAGAATATCACATGTTTGTTACTCCTTCAATTGTACATTTTCTTTAATTTTCAAATATAGAAAAAGATGACTTGGTTCAAAGATGATTTGGTTATGACGTTGTTTTCTTGCTTCCTAGAACTAGCAACAACAACATTCTGAAGCTGCAACTGATTGAGCAAAACTGTACATGCATTCTATGTTTTCACACTTCCAAAGATAAATGACATCATTCCTTAAATTAATAGAAAAACTCACATCAAATATAAATTTATTATAAGAAAAATTGTGCATCATGGATTTAATTCTGAATGATTCTATTGAGTTTATTTTTTTTATTTTTGTTTTTGAATCATATGTATGCAGGGAAGCCACAAGTTTGTTTCGAACCCTCTACTTTTAAAGTTGAGTGGGAATTGAAATAACCAAAATCTCAAAATTGAGGATTCCAATTTTGTGTTTGATTTGATCATATTTCTTAATAAAGAAAAATGCTGCAATTGAATTTAATTCAAATAATTGTGTCAGAAAAAAGAAAAATTTTCAAACTTGTAAAATTAATAAATGTCGCGCAAGATACCAATTATGTAATTATTGACTTATATTTAATTCAAGAACAAATGGATCAGTGAGGGTATGCCTCCCCCAAGTTGGCACACGAGAGTGTACCAAGCTATGTCACAATATTTTATATGATATATATCATCCAACCTCATTAAAATATTTTGTTACTATCACGTGGTTGGATTAACTTAGGATTCAAATGTTGATGGTTTTTGTGCCATAGATTATGTTTGTAAATTTATGTTGTTTTAATGTTCATTTATTTTGTCTTCTCTCTAATAATTTTTTCTTGATCTACTGATGTCATTATTTTAATTGTATGTTAATTATGTTTTCTTTTGCTATTGATATAATAATGGTTAATTAATATTTAAGAGAAAATTGATAAATTTTTTTGTTTATTTGTCATTGAAAATAGTAGTGATTTTCTTGTTTTGATAAAATAGTTGTGTGGTTTGTTGGGACTTGCTGTTTTATCTTAAAAGCACCTATTCCAGTGATTCCAAAGAATCTCAGAATTAAACCAATGGATTATATTATAAATAAAATTAATACATAATTATATAATATCAATATATTTTAATAATGTTGCATCTGGCTGAAAGCACTTATCATGCTATGTGTTAGAGTTTAGGTTTTATAGTTGGCATCATTTGATACATTTGGTGATGACATGACAATTTTGATGAGGTGGCATGCTGACATGACACATGGAGACACAAAGGCATGAAGACAACATCTGGAGAAGTTATTTTTAACAAACCAATCAATTTGGAAGATCTTTTTTGGAGTACAAACAATGACTATATAGAGAAAATCTAAATGAAGATACAATATTTAGCGGAATCAATCATATAAGATCAACTACTTGGAGTCCAAGATTATTTAAAATTTAGTTTGGTGTGAAGCTAAACGAAGACACAAATTAAAAAAAAAAGAAAAAACAAGCAACAAGATCTTCAAGACTATATTTAGCAAGGCAATTTGAAGTTTATGTCTAGAGAAAAAGATTGGAGCTATTTATAGATGGATCTATTTGAACACACAATTATATATGGAGAAGATTAAAGCCTATGGTTGGATGAAAGAAGATATAGTTTGGAAGATTGTGAAGAACTAAACTTAGATAAATGAAGATCAAGTTTGGTAACAATAAGACTGAAGAATCAAACTTAAACGAAAGAACATCAAGTTTAATAACAAGAAGATTGAAAAACCAAATTCAGATGAATGAAGATCAAGTTTGGAAAAAAGATATAAATATATTTGAAAACTATCTTTGATGAAATAGAGATGTGTCATATGGGGCACTACTTTTGAAGAAAGTACTATTGATATGACATGAGGAGGCAAGTTCATTTTTGGCAAATTGAGATCAGGAGAATTCAACTGCCTTGACCTGGATTGACACAATTGGAAGGGTTGGGCGCATCGCAAGATCACATTGTAGCAGAAAGCTAGAACTCAGTCAGGATCAATATAGTCAGATCGCGTTGCAAGCTCAATAACAACTAGAGGTTCAATGCTCAAGTTTGGAAAGTGTCTAAGTTAGGAAAACCATGCAGATTCTCAAAGATAATTACGCTATATATGGGACATTAAGGTTTTTATATAAGAGACTATTCTTTGGGATTTATTATGAGCCACCAGAGTGAGAAATCCTAATGTGTGGGTGAGAGAGTGGGCATCGGACAATCTAAAGAGGTTCTCATCTATATTTGTGAGGATGATTAATAGCTTTACACTCATGTTTATTCCCCTCTTTTAGTGGATTTTTATTTTTAGTTTGGCTCTCCAAGCTGTAGGCAAGTGGTGTGCCGAACTGGATCACTAATTTTGTGTATGTCTTTTCTCCTAATTGTTTAACTTGTTATATGTGTGTGCGCGTGCATTAAAATATAGCTAATAATTCTATGGTTGCAGTATAAAAACCTTCGATAAATAAATAAATAAATAACTATTAACGATTAAGATAAATAGAATAATTTTTTATTGAAAATCTGGTAAACCAATGCTTTTTTACAAATGGACAACTAAAATATAATTGCAGAGATTAGAAAGAGAGACGAAGAAGTTGGTTGGGATTGCACTTAACAATGGAAGCTCTAGATGAAGAGGAGAAAGGAATCAAATTAAGAAAAGACAAAATTCCTTGATCACTAGGAAAAATTAAGTTGCCAAAAAAGATGATAGATGAAAATAGCGGACAAGGCTCCCAAGAAACAACACCTAATGGTACTTATTCATCTAGAGTGGTGCTTTCCACTAAAGTTGTGTTTGGTGTTTTACTATGATAATGTTGTGATGAAATTTAATTGATGAAAAAGTGATTGCTAGAAAAGTAGTTCATGAGAAAATAGTATTTCTTTGTTTGGTATGTGTTGGAAATTTTAATTAAATTGATGGAAAAGTAATAATTTTGTGTGTGGTATTAGAATATATTCTTGAGAATCTTTTGATAAAATGACAGAAATGCCATTGTGTTAGTATACTTTATCAACAACTTGTCAATCATTTTTAACATGAAAGAAATAATAATAAAATATTTTTAAATGTATAAAATATTTTAAAAAAATCAATTAAATAAAAAATATTTTTAAATTTAATAAATAATTTATTAACTTAATAAATTATTTTAGTTGGTGAAATGACGGTGATGGAGATGTCAGGAAAAACAATGGAGACGTGTTGTTGGGTTTCCTAGAGAAGTGATGAAAGCTTGGGCAATAAAGACATTTGTCTTTGAGAAAACCCTAGAGAGTGGAAAAGTAATTTTAGAAAAAAATTAAGGATATTTTGGTCCAAAAAAATAAACTTATTTTACTATCTTATGGGAATTCAACTTTCCCACTTTGTAATGAGTGAATCATTTTCTCTCATTTTGGTGGAATTGCTCTCCCATGACAATGTTAGTTTTCAAAAAAAAAAAACTCTACTAAACATGATAAAGAGATTCCTTATGTTATTTTCTAAGAAAAATTGAGTACTTTCCTATGTATCAAATGCAACCTAACAGTACCAGAGTGGAAGGGAATCAGTTTCATCTTCACATGTGACTCTGCTAGCAGCTACTTGATTTATGATCTGAAATAAATATTTATTTTAAAAAATTCTTTTCCTATGAATCTTCAAGAGAAAAGAGGCAACGTATTTTTACCCATATTTAAAAATTCTTTAATTTAGTTAAAACTTTTGGAAAATAAATTTATTTAAAAAGAAATCAACCATTACCCTTCAAATTTGCTTATGATTTTGAAAATGATGAAGAAAACTAACTAGTTCTTACATTTGCTCTTTATGGCTATTAACTTATATATCATTAAGATGATTTATCAATGTTTTTTTTTATTTTAACGAAATACGACAAGTGCGTGTCTGAGACGTGCTGGAATATAACCGCAAACTCAATAACTCATATATATCACTTTATGAAAGTTTTGAAATTCGATCTATGATCCTCTTCAAAACAAATATCCTCACAAGAAACTTGGTACTAATAAACTAAAAGACATTTAGTGATCGATTCATTAAAATTTTCAATAAACTATTTTTATTAAAGAAAATAAAAGTGCTATTTATAATGCACCTTAAACTAAACGATCTCTATCTTAATTTTTCAACAAAAAGTAGAAAGTTATGTCAGACGAACAAAAAAAAAATCATATATAATATAATCATACAAAGACGAAAAATTAAACAAGACAAAATACAGGGACACCACCAAGTGACGAGGAGGCTATAATGTTGGAATATGCCTATGGTATCTCTTTTAATCTGATCCTACCCAAGGTTGGTTTCAGCTTATGAAATAAATAATATTTTTTCCCTTCTCAATCATACATGACCATTTTAATATTGTAGATTCTTCACACCCTTCCCAAAACAAAACAAACACTACAGACTTATATATATGATCTCTTCCATGCATGCAGGGTTGCAGTGCAAGTAGTGTTAGTGCAGGCCAAAAACATGTTGAAAAAAAGACTGAATTTACTGCTAGAAAAGGACTCTCGATCAGCTGTAGTGCCCACCATTAATATGTTTGGACATTGCAGAGCATTCATTGTGGTTTGAATTTTACATGCGCTATGCATGACATAATTTTTGTGCCTGCTTTGTTTTGCTTGGCCAGTAACAAGAAGAAGGACAATTATTCAGTCAATGAACATTTTTATATATATATATATATATATCCTCTACATTTTTGGGACCATCCCTACAAGTATTGTTTGTCTCTTGACTAGCTTTCTCCACTACTACTCTTTATATTTAATTGAATTGGATATCATTGGAGAGACGTCTTCTCAATGTTACAAATGAGTTTAAGGTAATAAATACCAATTACGTACTGCATGATTAGAGATAATTAATGAGATTTACAAAAATAAGTAGATTTTATCTCGTATGGCTAGTGAAGAAATTAGCACATATAAGAATGATCCGTTAGATATAATAGTTTAATACACATCATTTGACAATCTCTTGAGACTTCCGTTAGATATATTTATAGGTATAATTTGAATATGAACATAGATATTATGTATAATTAATAAGATAAAATCAAGTTAATAAAATCTTAAATAGCCGTAACCAGTTATAAGAAAGTCGAAATTAATTTTTTTCACTGCCCCGTTAGAGATCGATGGTAGTCCTACCATAGGTTTCAAGTCTGGCTTTCCATTCATTAATCCATTAATATATATATAAGATTCCCTTTCCATGGGACACAGGTGTATGAGTCCACTACAAAAAAAGAAGGCTTACAGCGGTGGAAAAATTTGCCGCTATAGATGTCATTTTAGCCTCAATACGTCTATAGCGGCGGATAGTCAATTAGCCACTAAATCCTTGGTCGCTATATGTTTTTTGCAACACATGTACACTTTTGCCGCTATCACATCTGTTAGAATTAAAGCTGCACAATAATCTACAGCGGCAAAAACTTTTGCCGCTTTAGCGGTGGAACATTTCTATGGCTATAGATTATTTTGGTATCCTATAGCGCAGAAAAAGCTACCGCTATAAGTCTCGCAACCCACCTAATATATTAAATACAAAGAATTGAGTAAATGCTTTAATAGCTACTCAAATATGTTTCTAATATATATATGAGACAACATCAGAAACTACATTAATATTTTAATTTATTAATCTCACACCATGAAGTTACAAAAATGATAAACTGAGGAACAACTCTTTTTTTATTATTAGTATGCATATTATAAGATAACACACAGAAACAAACATACCCGCGCACACACATACAAGTGAATCCAGCTTTACGTTTGTTGGCTGACGCATACTATATATGTCTCGAGTCACTTCCAAGTGATGGTGTGATGTTGGTCGGCTTTACTTTTGTTAAATCCAGCTTCTTCAATGAGCTATCACAGGACAGCGCAACTTTTTTCCCCGAACTAGATGTCTCAATAAAACTACCATTTGATTCAGAAGATCTTTTGCCAGCAATTGAAATGGTATCCGGGAGCCTATGGGCAGAACCATGCTGACTGTGGGTTCTCATGACAACCCCTTTTGCTTCCTGATCATTCACATATGAGTCCAACTTAAGAAAAACCTTGGGGCTGGGAATAGTTTCAGAGCTCACAACATTCGCTTCCAAAGATGGAACTTCTTATTTTTCCTATATCACCTGAGTTTTATCCACTTCATCATTTTTAGTATCCTCCTTAAGCTTGCATTCTTCACATAATCAGTCACCTTCAAGAATTTTCTCCATCATAATCTGCATGGAGTAACTGTTTGGCATCATAAAGGAAATGTGATTTCCTCAAAGAAAATCCAAATAAAAACATATATCAATCATAATAAAGCAGTGGATAAAAAGTAATAGGAACTTACGTGTTTTCATCACCATCGCTGCATTTACTGCATATTGCCAGACCCTTTTCTCGACCAGCATCACTACATATATCACAAACTTTTCACCTGTAAAGTGGTAGCATTTGAAAAATAACAATCACATAGATGACAATGGTATGTCACACACACATGTGGATATGCTACTGACAATGTTAAGATGGAAGCACAGTTACCATTTGCTTAACTTGTTTCATTGTTAAAATTTCATACAAACCAAGGGTAGATTGGGAAATCTCATAAGCATTGGCACTGGAAAATTAAGTCATATGTCATATTCAAAGATAAAATTTGGCTTAAATTGTAAAATCCGAGGTGAGTTTAATCTAATGAAAAGCAATATGTCCCCACTTTTATTTAGGTATCAATTATTCAATATGAACATCATAATGACATAATTAACATGTTTCTCTATATTCATACTAACTAGATTCACCAATGCACAACTTTCATGAGGTCGACTTTAAAATCAGTTCAACCCATGCTAGCTAAATTACTGGCGGGAATTCCAATTTAAGTTACATATACTGAATGTAAAGAGCATATTTTTTTGACATTAGACTGCTTAATTAAACAAGATATATCCTTCTCTTAACAGAGGAAAGACAAAAAAAAGAAGGTAGATAATATATCAAATCAAAATCAACATGATTTTCTAGTTCAAATCACCACCCTTGATCAACTTAAGAATCTAGTCCAAGAAGCAAATAAAGAAGCAACCTACCTCAATCAATCAATGGCAAAGCTGGCTAAAACTTTCATAACCTTAGGATCTAAGAATAAGGGGAAAAATGCCAAGTTAAAATTAAACAACAGATCGTAACAAAGAACAAATAATGTATTGAAAAAATTATAAGTGATTACTATTCCATAGACTCACTTCAGATGAAAAGAAGGCATGGAAGATCAAATAATTACAATTACAATTAGAATGCGCAATACACTGTAAAAATTCACCTAACCACCGAACATTCTGTATATATAAAATTGAGGCACAAAAATGGTAAAATATGATGAAGAAATTTTTTGAAAAGTTTGCAAGTTAAATAATTAAGATAATAGCTCACATCATCCTTGATATCTGGCTCAGTATGCATGTCGGTTGAGATTGCTTTTCCCGTGCCTGATATTTTAGAATCTCCTAACAGAGTGCTTGACACTTTGGATAACTCTATTGTGCTACACTCAACGGCTTCAAAGAGAAAAGGTATGTAATGTTATGTTCAACCACAGAGAGAAGGTTTCTAAGTTCTAAAATTTAATATTTAAATCACTGAACATCCAAGAGTCACTGTCAAAAAGAATAAGCAGCAATTGACTATGTGTGAATATAATCCACTAACAGAGATTGTTCAAAATGTGATCATAAAGCAAAACCACATGAATTTCAGTAATTTCTGCACAACAACTAAATCTGAAATTAATCTGCAATGATGAATTCCAATAAATAAAGTTTAAATTACAAGATATTGTCCTTCTAACAAACACTAGTAGATGCATTTATTGATAGAAAATCAACCTTAAATCCACTTGTAGCATCGGATACTTTGATTTGCGATTTGACATCACAAACACATTGTCCTACAAATTGAGAGACCAATGTGAAGCATGAAAATGTCGAAGTTACTCAAAAGAGAAATCTTGCAAGTAGCGACATCAATCAAATGCAAATTCTAATCTGAATTAATAAGAACTATTCATCTAACCATTCTATCAATCAAGGTTGTCATGTCATCAGTACTCTCATTTTTTAGACCGAAAACATCTTTAATTTGAAATGATTCAGTTGAACTGCAAGATATTCAAAGTTGGTGGACTAAAACTAAAGAGCCTTACAAGCATCAAGTGCAGCATCCAACTCGGATATTTCATACTTTGTTTCCGTAGAATCTTTCTTCTTTGGCTTGTCATAAGAAATTATAGCTAGTCTCCAAAACAACATGCAAGGCATTATGAACATCAATTTGATTACATAGCATCCTTTTCACAAGCAAGGATTTGGAGCCACAATCTATTACATCTGCAAAACAATAGCAAAAAGCAAGTAGTTCCCCAAGTTAGACTTTAAACGTTCCAAGAATACTTGAAGCAAAGGTAACACAACCCCAGGCAGGTATCTTTTCTTTCCAGCCACACACCAAATACAAAGACACCTTAAACGCTATATCCAAAAGAAGAAAATCAAACCCTTACCTTTGGGCGCCTCGTTCTCAGAAAATTACTTCTCTAGCACTTAATCAAACATATCAGCAATGGTCCATCGCCAGAGTTCTGAGGCGTCGATTCCATCACTAGAGCACCGTGGAACTTCTCCCTCGTCGCCTTGTCATGTCTTGCATCTGCGGATTCCCAATAGTTCATGACAGTGCACACAATCGAAAGGCCAACCAATAGCCAAGCTTTCAGATCGATCACCATTGCCGCCAATCGAGAACTCCAGACACCCTAAAGAGATCCAGATCGAGATTGATAGAAAGAAATGAGGGGATTTGGGAAAGGGTGAGGGTTTCATATAGTTTGAGGCGGCTTAGCTCGATAGGTACATCAACGGATGAGGTTTGCATAAGGATAATAGTTTGGATTACCGTGGGGCTAGCGCATGAAAGGGCACTATTAAAATGCCCTGGCCCGTGAAGCTCTTTGTGGCAATTGCCCTTTCATTCTCTCTCTCTCTCTCTCTCTATATATATATATATAGGAAAAAGAAAAAGAATTTGCAGGTTCTTTAAAAATTTCAAAAATATATAGGTCAAGCAATTTTTTTTATTATATTAATCTTTTTAAAAACAATTGTCAAATTTATGTTTTCAATAAATAATGTGACTTTTTTACATTTTGTAATATAATGTATTACTATCTTTTTCAAACATAATAATTAGTAGCCGAAACTAAATTCTTTCTCTCATAAGTTTTTAAATAATATATTGTCACAAAAATTTTTTAGTAATGATTTTTATTTAAATAAATAATAAGAAGTAGTGGAAATCATTTTCTGTCCTTAAATATAATATTTAAAATTTTATATATATATATATATATATATAGCGGCTAATACAAAAATTGGCAGCTATAAAAATTATCGTTAAAAAAATAATAAATAAAGTTGTGTCTATAATAGCTAATTCAAAAATTTACTACTAAAAACATATCTATAGCGGCGGATATATAAATCAGTCGCTATAAATATGATATATTATTAATCTATAGTGGTGGATTTTAAAATCCGCCACTATAGAGATGTAGAGCGGCTAATTTATAAATCCGTCGCTAAATTTAGTCGCTATAACATAATTTTCTTGTAGTGGTCATTAAGCTCATACAAATGTGCAGTATTATATATATATATATGATTGGGTATATGGGGCTTGATGTATACTCTAATGATATATAATCGTGTCGTTTGAAGGAGTATAAGGGTGCGATCGCCTTGGTGGGGTTTTCTAGGAGCAGAGCTACTGGAAGAAAATTTTTTTAGGTCCATGGGTCATATGAGAATTTCGATTAGTTTTTATTTTTTTTTTTATAAATATTTCTGTTATTGTAAAATCCTAATTTTTGGTGAGTGAAAATGATTGATATTAGTGTGGCTTTGGACGTAGGTTTTTAAAACCGAACCACGTAAAAAATTTTATATCTTTTTATGTGTGTGCTTTTTTTTTGTTATTGCTGATAAGTTTATCCGATTCTCAATATATATAGTAAAACTATTAAGGTTTTATCTCTTGTAATTAAGTTGGGAAAAACAAAGATTCTTCAGTTCAAATGTTCAATTAAAAGATATTGTTATAAAATAGAAGACTCTTTAGAGACTTTTTTTTTTTTAAGGAAGTTGAGTGGCTATTAGTGTGTTGAGTGTTTGGTGGCCGTGGCAGGATCCACCGAAGATATCATGGAGCATTGAAAGAACTTGAATTATTTCGTTACAGTAAACTACTGTTTGGCTTGATTCCTGTTTGCAAGTGGGGTTTAGTCACTAAAGATTCAACATCTCAAGCCAAATGTTATTATGTTTGTGTTTTGTCCAACCAAATTTTCCTCTCATATTGCTTAGGGGATATTAGTTGTTGATGCTTATTGATTAGTTCTACATGTTCATACTCAATTAATCTTTCTATAAAAAAATTGGACAAAGGGACAATACAATATAATAGATACCAAAATACAAAGAGAAATAAAAATATAATTGTTTGTGGATGTCAATCATTTTTCTATGGCAATATCATCCGATGTAAAAGGCACTTAATTTAAGGGCATTTCGTGATTTATCATTGGAATATTGTGTTGAATTTAATTGATGAGAAAATGTTAAATGCTCTTACATTTGAGGCCCCAACAACTAAATAAAAGTGGGTCATCCCACTTCATTAAAAAAAAAATTGAGCCCCCAAATGAAGCTGAGGGGGAGAATTGTTGGGTTTCAGGCCCCATTTGGTGGGTTAGAATATTAGGCTTCATGCCCATGAAACTATGTTAACGTATGAAGGGCAAAAGTGGAATATCTCATGCAAGGCAAAAATAAAGGTGCAAGATGGGCCGGCCCGGCCAGGCCCAGCTTTCATGGGGGGTCAGCCCAGCCCGAAGCACGGCCCAAGCCATCTGGGCTGGGCCGGGCCGGGCCGGCCGGCCCATCTTTTTTAAAAATATTATAAAATTTATTAAAAATACTTTAAAAATACTAAAAATTAAGAAAATATTTTTTTAAAAAAATATAAATATAGTAAATTTACATGAATACAATTATACAATGAAAGATAATTTTTTCAAATTTAACATAATATTATAAAATTACATAGAAAAAATAAAGATAAACTAAAATAAATTACAAATAGATATAGAAAAAATTTTGACATTTATTTAAAAACTATGACAACAATTTAGAAAATTACAAGCTTCGAACTTCATTTGATTAATCTATTTCTTCATCAACACGGGTTGAAGTTGAACGCTCAGATGGTGTAAGGCCCTCTCAAGTATCACTACCTTCTTCATGCATTTGGTATTCTTGTAACCTATCTTCTGCTTCTAGCCAATCCTTCAGACATATGCACATTTGGTATTCTTGGATTTAATTTTTCTAATTCCCAAAATACCCTTGTAAACTAGCCGTTTATTGTTGTTGAAAAGCGTAAAACGATAGTTATATTTTAAAGTCTAAAATACCCTTGTAAACTAGCCGTTTATTGTTGTTGAAAAGGGTAAAAAGATAATTATATTTTAAAGTCTAAAATACCCTTAAAAACTAGCCGTTTTATAGTTGTTAAAGGGGATAAAAATGTCATTTTCTAATGTTTAAATTAATTTGGTAAAAAAATAAAAACAAATCCTGCCGGTCCGTGCCGGGCCGGCCCGCAACGGCTAGTTGTTGCGGGGCGTGCCGGGCTGGCCCGCGTGCTCGGGCCAGCACAGCCCATGGCGGGCCGCGGGCCCTGCCGGCCAGCAGGCCGCCATGGCTTAGCCTGGCACGGCCCAAGGATGTGGGCCGTGCCAGCCTGGCCCGTCACTGTAGCTTGCCGGGCTAGGGCCGGCACGGCCCAACTTGCACCTCTAGGAAAAAATGTAAACTTGCTCAAGTGAAGATAAGAGCAACCAATTCACCTGTAGAGAATAGAGGGAAAAATGTGAAAGTAAAATAGGAAGAAAGAAGATTAAAAGAGGAATTAAAGCAGTAGATGTGTAGGGATACTTGCAAGGATTCACCGCCCTTGAACTTGCTAAGATACGTTTTGCTGGAGCGACTTGCGCAAAGTAAAGATTAGGATCAGAGTTTGGGGGAAGAGGTCAAAGGCTAATTATAAAGAAAGAGAGATTTTATTGATAATAGGGAAGCTAGTGGGCCAGGATGCCAAGGGGGTCTCCTTTTATAAAGAAAAGAGCCCATAGACTTCAGATAAAACCATTGTACAAAGAAACTATACAGTGGTGAAAACCAGGGGTGAAGCCCCGATTTTTCTACAGTAACCTACAGTACATTGCTACAGTACAGTCACTTATTTTTATATAAAAAAAAAAAACAAACTTCAAAGTAGTTCAAAAACAGCTTAGTCTTCTATCATGTTGTCAAAATTAGTTTCTTGTGTAAGAGACCAAGTGTCTTCTCCTGGAGTATAATCCAAAGGTACAATGCTGTCTAGTTAATCTCTTTTTTGTAATAAGAGGGTTCTTGCATTAACGTCTTTAAAATACTGTGTAGCCACTGGATCATTATGAAGGATACTCCCGAATGGTACATGAATTGCTGAATATTCCTGCTGGATATAGACCTTTATGCTTCTTTCTTCTATTATTATTTGGTTTGTGGGCTTTGGAGGAGTGATCAAGAAAGAGAAAGCTCTCCATAAGCGCATATGCTCTTCTATAGGCCCATTGACTGTATTGTCTTGAAAGTCATATGAGTCAATTCTATCTATTATTAGAAATGTTTGTCTGGCTACTTCGATTTGGATCAAGTGTTTGGCATCATCAAGATAGCCTATTTCATAACTCGACGTAATGGAGTTTATTATCATAATGATCGTTACCAGCGTCTTGACTTTTTAGAATAATTTGTTCAAGACGTATATCAACCTCTAATGATTTCGAAAGAAGTTTACTTGTGCTGGCTTCGTAAGTACTACTTTTGATAGAAAACCATACCTGAATAAGTTTTTTAGGGTAAGTTTTTTACCATGGATTTCCTAGTCTTCTTATATTGAGAGGTATAATACTACTTTGAAGCCTGTAAAACCTTTATAGCATCAGCATGACTAATTTTTATGTACTGGCTCTTGATAAGATTCTAATGTTAGACCAAAGCCGCTTATTATGTGATCTCTTGGGATAATTCTTTGAGCACCTCCTGTGTTTTCAGAAAATCTTCATATTCAGTCTTTAGTACTTTCTTTAAGACAACATGTTTCATGTGATGTAGTTGGCTGGGAAAATATTCAAGCTTTTCTTCTCGCTTGTTCTCTTTTTGTATTAAATATCCTTTCAAGCCTTCAACTCTAGCTTTTGCTTTTTGGAGTTCTTGTTTAAGAGTGTCTTGCTCTTTAGTTCTCCATTCTATTTCAGCCTGCAGTCGCTTGATGGTATGATCTTGAGGGATGAAGTGCTCAACAACAAGTGGATAAATACGGTTGTTTTTTGTTTTTGTGGGGTATAGGTGATAAGATCATGCTAATTTTGGGTTTCTTCAAAGACGTAAGTACTTAGGGTTCTCATAACATGTAGAAAATTAGAAGGTCTATTTTTTGTGGCCCAGAGATTATCAAGTAGAACATGTTGTTGTTTGGTGAGTATGTGGGGTGTTTGGAACTTGGGGTTAGAGGGAGGCTAAAAGATGGGTAATTTTAGAGTAGGCTCTAGTTGGGGGTTACTTTTATCCATTTCCCTGCATAAAATTATATGCATTAGTAATTTTATTGATCAATGCTTCTTTATTTGGAAGTGGATACCTATCATCTTCAGTGTTATTATTTAGTTTTTTATAAATAAACACCATTCTACTTTTTCCTCTTATTATATCTCACTATGTTTACAATAAAAACTCTAGTCCTATGAGGACTCTGGGAGTCAGTTATTATTTTTAAATCTAACAACTCCTTAATATGTTTTCGAAATTCTTTAATGTTCATACTAAGTGGACTTTATTACAGGACATGTTATTCTTATATTTGGGTTTATGATTTCTAATTTATATTTTTCTTTTGTTCTATTAATGTTTTTAATGGGATTTTTTCCTATGGTGCCATCTGCTCTAATTTCTTCATTCTTACACTTTCGGTGTTCACCCTGTTCAAAACCTCATCTTAAGCAACCATTTCGAGTATAAGACTAGATAATCGAACTAAGCTAGTACTTGTGAGCTCCTTATGGATACGATAACCCAACCATTGGATTGTTTATTACTTTGACACCTATGCATTTGCGGATTCTGTATACACATAGGGGCATGTCACACGGCCTAAACACGCCTATACTAAAATTGTGCTCTACTTTGGAATTGCTTTTTTGCACTAGTTTCGCTCAAATTTGCATCAATTTTCATTCCTTTTTGTCCTAGAGCTTGTTTACCTATCCATTCAACACAAAATACCATGCATAATACTAAAATCAAGCAAATGATGCAAAAAGACAAACAATTGTGTTTGTCTTTTATCTTTTTAATGCATTATGGTTTATCCACTTTATATATATAAAAAAAAAGACAGACAATGTGCCATGGATTTACAATGTATAAATCAAGCATATCATGCACCCATCAGTGATAGAATTTTCTATCATGATATCATTCTCTATGAATCCGTACACCTTTCCCACCTAATATTGATTTTGTTATATCTAATCTATCTCATATCTTTTTTCTTGGGAGACTCCTTCATCGATCCAATCAACATCTGTGGAATTCATTCCTGCTTCAAGTTCTACCTCAATACTAGAAACCCTTTTTGCTTCGTTCTCAAAAACCTTATGTTCCTTCTGCAGCTTTGTGTGATTATATTTGCAATCAAGTGATAATATCTCCATAATCATTGTCTTCTTTGTCACATTTTTCACATAAAGATACATGTAACCCTCTTTGCAATTTTATCTCTTATAATCTTTACTCACCATAGAATCACTCTTTTATAGCTATTGTTTCTAATGATATTGAGCTTCAATGTTATGATGAAGTTGATTCTCAACTTCGTTGGTAAGAGCCAACACAATCTAAGTTGGTTGCTTTAGAGGCCAATAACACTGGGGTCTCTCACATCTTGTTTTTGTTAGATATACTATACTATACCTATACATATTCTTACCTTGTATTCATATACTTCTACAGTACCGTATAAAGTACTACATTTCCCTATATGTACATCTTCATTATTGAGAGTATAATCATAGAGGAATCATTCCTAACATGGTATCAGAGCTCTCGATTCCTCCGGCAATCAACGCCGATCATCTCTCTCTCCGGTCATCTCTCTCTCTCTCAACTAGTTAAGCTTCAACTCCAGAACTATCCAGTCTTCTCCTCCCCCTGGCATTCAGACTCCGGCTCGAAGCTCCGGCCAACTCTTTCCTTCCCCGCCACCAACTTCTTTGCCCACAGCATCCTTGCCCAGCCACCGTCATCCCTTTCCCGCCGCTCACCCAGCCGTCTTCACAGCCACCTTCACAGTCTCCGTCTTCACAGCCACCTTCACAGCCACCGTCTTCACACCCAGCTCCGGCCAACTTTCACCGCCACCTTCACAGCCACCCAGCCGTCGCCTTTCACAGCCACCCAGCCAGCCACTCCTCTCCCGGCCCTCCCCCCTCACCGCCCCTCCCCCTCACCGGCACTCCCTCTCCCTCTTCTCCCGGCCCTCCCCCCTCACCGCCGCGCTCCCCCGGCCCTCCCTCTTCCCCCGGCCACACCCAGCACCGTGGCCGCACCCCCTCCCCCTCTCCCGGCGGCTTCTCTCCTTCCCCTTCGGCACCCCTCCGGCCCCCCCTCTACACCGACTTCCTCTCTCCCGGCGGCTTCTCTCCTTCCCCGTCTCTCCGCCCCGCACCTCTCTTTCCGGCGGCCTCTCTCCGGCGAACCTTGGACTGCGTGCTCATGCCCAAGTTCCAATGTTTTGGAATGTTTTTTCGGCTTTTGACCATATTTGTATGTTGTCTGGAATCTTAACTTGATTCCAGACAAGCTTATCCCCATATATATATATATATATATATATATATATATATATACAAACACATTAAAAAAAAAAAAAAAAAAGGAAAATGGGTCTCTTTCAACATAATTATGGGAACAAGCAAGTATGGACTTCAAAGCACGTTACTTCCCCGACTTCTACCACAACTTCAACTCTTCTTAAGCATTCATCTTCTCTGGCATCTCCTACTTCATTATCTCCCGAGGATCAATATTTGATAGCAATGTTCCGTCGGTCCAACAGTCCTATTTGATGAGACCCATCTATCGGCCATGCGATTTCGGCTCAGGTCTCTTCATCTACTTCAGGTAGCTCCTGTCCTCTTTGGCTTCTTGACTCTGGTGCTTCTCTCCACATGACCCATGATGATACTTATCTTCATCATTCTAATTCATCACCTCTTGTCTCTCATGTTCGCATAGCTGATGGTACACTTCTTCCTATTTCCTCTACCGGACATCTATCATCCGTGCTTTCTCTGTTCCTTCTGTTTCTTATGTTCCTTCATTATCTATGAATCTTATGTCTGTTAGCCAACTTACTGATTATGATTGTCAAGTTATTTTTGACCGAACCTCTTGTCGTGTGCAGGATCGTAGTGGAAATGTGATCGGAACGGGTCATCGTCATAATGGAGTTTATGTGCTGGATTCTCTTCGTCTTCCATCTCTAGGTACACATCTTCCTCACTGTAATACGGCTGTTCTGTCTCATCATTTATGGCATCATCGTCTTGGTCACTTGTCTTCCTCCCGTATGTCCTCTCTGGTTCATCATGGTGTCTTAGGGTCTGTCTCATCTCCTTCTGATAATGTCTGTCTTGGTTGTAAATTTGGCAAGCAACTACAACGTCCTTATCCTTCTAGTGTTTCTCAGACTACTGCTCCATTTGAACTCATACACTCTGATGTATGGGGTCCCGCTCCCTTTGTTTCTAAAGGAGGTAATCGTTATTATGTTATCTTTATTGATGACTACACCCGCTTCACTTGGATTTACTTCATGCATCATCGTAGTCAGTTATTATCTATTTATCGCTCCTTTTCTACTATGATACACACACAATTTTCATCACCTATCAAAACTTTTCGGTCTGACTCTGGTGGCGAGTATACTTCTCAAGCCTTTCGTGCCTTCTTATCCTCTGAAGGCACCTTACCTCAATTATCCTGCCCTGGAGCTCATTCTCAGAATGGAGTTGCTGAGCGTAAACATCGTCACATATTAGAGACAGCTCGTGCTCTTCTTCTAGGTGCCTTCCTTCCCCCTCACTTCTGGGCTGATGCAGTAAGCACAGCTGTTTATCTTATTAACCTACAACCCTCCTCTCATCTTCATGGTCGTAGCCCAGGTGAATGTCTCCATGGGACCCCTCCTCGCTATGACCATCTCCATGCCTTTGGATGTCAATGTTTCGTTCTACTCTTACCCCGGGAACGAACCAAACTCACTGCCCAGTCAATTTCTTGTGTTTTTCTTGGATATAGTCTTGAGCATAAAGGTTACCGTTGCTATGATCCCATTACTCAACGTATTCGTATTTCTCGCGATGTCACATTTGATGAGTCCACTCCATTCTATGCCTCTCCATCCTCCACTTCCCCTACCTCTCCTTCTGTTCCTCTGTCCTTTCTTTTTCCTACACCCTCCAGTCCGAGTCTTTCTCCCATATCTCCACCTCCCCCCTCTGACCCTTCTCCTGAAATTTTCTCTCATTCATCTCCTCCTTTATCTATTGAGTCTCCTATAGTATCCTCCCCTTCCTCCTCTCTTCCTCTTACTCATCCTCCTATACGTTTTACGTATCATCGTCGGGAACCCATAGCACCTCTATCTCAACCGATCTCCTCTGACACATCTCCCACTACTGATCCACCACTTGAGGTATCCTCTCATTCTTACTCTCTTCGTGATCGCTCTACTTTACATCCTCCTAATCGTTATGCTTCTGCTAGCACCAGTGTTTCAGATGTTTTTGAGCCAGGTACCTACAATGAAGCAGTTCAGTTGCCTGAGTGGCAGAATACCATGACCGAGGAACTTGATGCATTATCTCAGACTCATACATGGGATCTAGTTCCTCTTCCTTCCCATGCTGTTCCCATCACCTGCTGTTGGATTTACCGGGTCAAAACTCGCTCTGATGGGTCTCTTAAACGCTAAAAAGCGCGTCTAGTCGCTCGAGGTTTTCAGCAGGAGCATGGTCGTGATTATGAGGAGACTTTTGCCCCGGTTGTCCACATGCATACTGTTCGTACCCTAGTTGCTGTTGCTGCTGTTCGAGGATGGGTTCTTCATCAGCTTGATGTGAAAAACGCGTTTCTTCATGGCGACTTGAAAGAGGAAGTTTACATGACTCCTCCTCCTGGTCTTCGTGTTCCTACTGGCATGGTTTGTCGCCTTCGTCGTGCACTTTATGGTCTCAAACAGGCTCCACGGGCCTGGTTTGAGCGTTTCAGCACCGTAGTTGAGGCTGCTGGTTTCACTGCCAGCATACATGATCCTGCTGTCTTTGTTCATTCTTCAGCTCGGGGTCGAACTATTCTCCTTCTCTATGTGGATGATATCATTCTTACTGGTGATGACTCTGCTCACATTGCTTTTGTGAAACAGAAATTATGTGAGACTTTTCTGATGACTGATTTGGGACCCCTTCGGTACTTTCTTGGCATCGATATCACCTCTCATTCAGATGGCTACCGGCTCTCTCAGCAGCGTTACACTCTTGATCTTCTTGCTCGTTCAGGTTTGACTGATACCCGTACTGCTGCCACGCCGATGGAACTCCATTTGCAGCTTCGTGCTACTGATGGGATCCCCTTATTAGATCCTTCTCGCTATCGACATCTTGTGGGCAGTTTGGTCTACTTGTCTGTCACTCGACCTGATATTTCTCATGCTGTTCATATTCTCAGTCAATTTGTAGCAGCTCCGACTTCTGTTCACTATGCTCACCTTCTACGGGTGTTGCGTTATCTTCGTGGCACTGCTTCTCGTGGTTTGTTCTATTCTCACCACTCCACTCTACAGCTACAGGCTTATTCTGATGCTAAATGGGCTAGTTCTCCTGATGATAGGGTTTCTGTCACTGGTTACTGTATTTTTCTTGGGTCATCTCTCATTGTTTGGAAGACCAAGAAACAGCATACTGTTGCCAAGTCTAGTACTGAGGCTGAAGTCTCCGTGCTCTGGCTTCCACTGTTCAGGAAGTACTCTGGCTTCGGTCGGTTCTACGAGACTTTGGGGTATCTACTTCTTCTTCAACTCCTATTCATTGTGACAGTACTGGGGCTCTTCAGATTGCTACAGATCCGGTTAAGCACGAGTTAACCAAACATATAGGTGTTGATGCCCACTTCACTCGATGTCATGTACGTGCACAGGCAGTGTCTCTACACTATCTCCCCACTGAGATCCAGGTGGCAGATTTTTTTACCAAGGCACAGACACGTGATCATCATCGTTTCATGCTCTCCAAACTCAAGACATATGATCCGCCTTGAGTTTGAGGGGGGGTGTTAGATATACTATACTATACCTATACATATTCTTACCTTGTATTCATATACTTCTACAGTACCATATAAAGTATTATATTTCCCTATATGTACATCTTCATTATTGAGAGTATAATCATAGAGGAATCATTCCTAACAGTTTCTCCTAAAAAGCAAGATATTGTTTGTTGTTGGGTATACAAAAGGCAAATTATATGGCTCACTTGAACAATATAAAATACATGTTTAGCTTCTAAAGATTACACACAACTTTTAGATAATTATTATCATGGTGTATATTTACCTAGTTGTAAAATGGGCATGGCATGTTGCTTATTGATTCTGGCTACTATTTCAAATTGGTCCCTTCATTAACTTGATATCCATAATGCATGTATTCATAGTGATCTCCCTAAAGAAATCTATATGTGTATGCCTCCCTGTTTTCACCACCAAGGGGAGAATCTAGTGTGTCGCCTCAATAAGTTCTTATATATATGGTTTGAAAGAAGCCTCTAGTCAGTGATTTGCTAAGTTCTCTATAATTCTTCAAGATGTTAGATTCATTTCAACCACCATATCTAGTCTTAAATGGTTCATGCAAAATCATTTCACGTTAAAGATTTGGGTGATTAAAAATATTTTTTGTGTATTGAGATCTCTCCATCAAAGAATGGTATTTTCATTTCACAAAGGAAATGTACTTTCGAAATTTTTAAAGATAGCAAATATTTAGGAGTTAAACTGGTGTATTTTCCCATAGAGCAAAATATAAAACCGTCATATGAAGGTGAATTGTTAAAGATCCATCTCAGTATATGCATAATTTATTTAACTACTATCTGTCCGGATATCACCTATTCAATACACATATTAACCAGACTCATGTATACATCACATAAACCGATATAAGAATTTTCATAAGTGTGTATTGCAATATTTAAAGAATAATCCAGTTAAGATACTCTTTCCATCACAAAATGATTTATCTTTGAGTGCTTTTTGCTATTAAGATTTTGGAGATTGCTAGATTTAGTACAAGTCAACTATAGGTTATTATTGTATTTTCTTATATAGGATTTTCCCCACATTTTTTGGAGATTGAAGAAAACAAAAGATAGTTCCTCTATTCTCAACAAAAGCTGAATATAGAGCTTCAATTAATACATGTTATGAGTTATATTGGTTACAAGAGATCGCTGTGACAAGATTTGTAGCTATTATATCCAAAGCTAGCATTACTCTATTGAGACAACAAAGTAATTTGTTATACTTCAACTAACCCAATATTTTATGGAAGAACAAAACATATAGATATGGATTGTCATTTTCCTTGTGGCAAGATTAAAAATGCATGGTTTTGTTATAACTGAATGTGTTCCTTCAACTGAACAATTTACTCATGTCAAGTGTGTGAAATATGCCTTATATTTTACATTTGTTGTTGAAAAAAAATTATCATGCCTAAACTTTAGGTTAGCCCTTGATTTTTGACAAGTTGTTTTTAGCATGCTTGAAGCCTCCATTTTTGACATCCATGTATAAATACATGGTCTTTTGGTTCCTCCATTTGCCTATAAATACATGGCCGTTGGCCATGGTAAGAATATCCCAAAAAATTGCCTAGAGTGTTTTTTTTTTTTTTTTTTGATGAATAGGTGGCTTAGAGTTTTAGTTGAGAGGCATTGAGTGTATTCGCCACTTATAAAATTATTTTCATTCTAGTAGAAAATTTCTTCTTCTCTTGTGGACCTAGGCATCGAAAAGCCAAATTACATAAATTTTGCTGTCTTCGTTTCTTATTTTTCCACTATCTTTAAAATCTTGTGTTGCTACTCCTATTGAGCATAACAATTTATGGGTTTAATAAACCATTAAGAAAGAACTATTTCTGCAATAAAAGCAAGTTTCAACTTCTTGATATATACTCTGCAACTTGAGGGGAATGTTAAGTAGGAAAGCCAATTGTATCCCAAGATTTATGGAGTAAACACTACAACTATCAATATTAGAATAGTTGAATTGAAGGAATAGAGCAGCTTATTTTTTCTTATATATATATATATATATATTCTTGTTTTAATAGAAAAAAGTGAGATTTTATTTTTATTTTTCCTTTCCGCCCGTCCGACTTCACAATTAGTGGATTATGAAACATATATATTTATGTACTCTATTAATTTAATATATGTTATTTTTGTTACAACCGCTTTGCTTTTCAAAATAATAATAATAATAATAATAATAATAATAATAATAATAATTAACAAAAAGAAAAAAAATCGGGTGACCCACACAGAAATTTAAGTAATAAAGACTCAGTCACTCCCTTAAGAACATTAATTAAGTCCTCAATTCCGATCACTCAAACTATTTATAAAAAAAAAGTATGCAAAAAAGTTTCTTATTAATTAATAATCAGATAAACACCCTGATATCTAACCCCACACATGATACATCTCAAAATAAAACAAAACCAACATTTACATCCGAAAATTCATACATACAAAACATAAACAAGTAGTAGTCATTAATCTCAATCACTCCTTTAGTTCTACATAAGTAGAGTGGCTCAACCCTTTCTTAATTTTAAAGTGGACACTGATAACTGATAAGAAAACACTCTTCATTACACTCTTCAAGATCTTCCCACGTAGTGGCACACAACGAGACCCAACACATGCTCCATCATCTCTCAGTTGAGCTCCAGCCATAGACTTTTGATTCAACTGCTCATATTCTTCATTATGTTCCATGTATAAATAGAGACTGATAGAGAAGTTTCTTTGAGTTTTCTTTGAGGTTTCTCATGATCTTTTCAAGTTGAAATTGAACAATATATATATATATATATTGTAAGAATGTTTTGTGAAGAAGATGTTAATGTTGTATGTTCATTAGGTTTGTTTGCTGTGGAATAATATTTAGTGTTAAGGTGGCAAAGAAAGGATGGTGACTATGGAAATTGCATGACAAGATTGGGCGCGCGGAGTTTCTGAGTTGTAAGTATAACTAATCATAATAAATAATATTAGTGGGGTAATGATCTTTTTCTGCATGTGAATTTGAAGTTTTGGGTTTGTCATGTGTTTTTAGTGGACTAATCTAGAATACAATATTCTGCTTGAAGTCTAAGCTAAGTGCACTTTCCTTGTAATATCGTTTCTTAATTTAGTGGATATGGAGAATGAAAAGTTTATGCAGGTGAGCAGAGCAGCTAGTGGTGCCCTTTTATTTTGCTTCATTTTAGCATGCATTTTTACATTTAATTATTAGTGGATGATGTTTGAGTTAGAAAAAAGATTAAATAAAAGAATTTAATCTCAGCAGGCAGAGCCACCTGAGGATGGAGTATTATCAAGGTATCAAGAATAATATCATTCAATTTGGTTGCTCGAATTTCGGAATATATTCACTTTTTCTTTTCTCATTTTAATACAGTTTTTTTAGAACATCAAGATACCATGTCTTTTTAATGAAAACCATTTATTGCCATGGGTTTTCCTAGCTACTTCATTTATGCCACAATGTCTTTTGTCAATTCAAGTGCCATCCACTTCAAATTAAACCACAAAACATAATGGATGCAAAATACAGATAAAATGAACAATCATGCATGCTCCATATTAAGTTATTTGTTCCCCAAAATTCCACTAATAGAATATATACTCAGAGAAACGAAGAAATAGGTGGAAAACAATTATAGAACAGGCAAAGATATTCTCTGTATCAATTGTTTACTTTCCTATATATATCCCTCTAGAATCATTAGCATTTCCAGCCTGCATTGTCCCAATTGTACTCTTAATTTTGATATATATATATATATATATATATATATATATATAGGGAGACATCCATTAATTTCGGAGACAGAGAAGAAGAAGTAGGTCATGGAAAACAGAGAAAATAGAGAGAGCAGAGCAGCAAAGATAAAAGATGTCAGTCTTAGAGAGTAAAGAACCATAAATTAGTACAGATATCTATAACATACAGACATATATAGATAGTGTGGACTTCATCCAGTAATGTATAAGAAGAGGACCGAAGTCTTTAATGGATCCACTAAACGAATACAGTGACGTACGCACACTTCGACTATAATTGGCGTTGAAACCACTCACGATTCGTACAAACATCTCTCAGACATACACTCTTACCTGTAATTTCTAACTCTTATTATTTATGAGATATCCTTGCGGAGGTTCTGAGTGTCAATTGATCCGAACACCGTTGGCTGCCGCTGTGGTTGTAATTGTTGATGTATTTCTTGCTGCTGCTGTTGTGGTTGTAGTGGTTATTGTAGTTCTTGCTGCTGCCGCCGCCATTGTGGTTGGTGTTGCTGCTGCTGTTGTAGTTGTGATTGTTGTTGATGATGATGGGAGAGTCATTGATGTCTCGGAGAAGGCCCATAGAACCTAAGACGACGGCGCGGAGGACTCGCCAAAGAACCCGACCGCGCTTGGGGATGTAACGTGGCTGCGTGGGTTGCCGGTCAAGAGCCATGGTTTGATGAACCATGCTGGCTAGAGGATGGGCAACAACCATCACCGGCGGAACTTTCTTGGCTTGAGGGACAGCAGCCATCACTTGCCTAACTATCCGACGACTAAGTCTTTTGCCTTGGTTTGCTTACTGCTTGCAGCCTGAATTGGCCGGTTTATATAGATTTTATTTTGAAAAAATTTCAAAATAAATGTATATTTTAACAATTAGTTTGAGTTTGAATGGGGTTTGCATAAAGCATGTCTATTTTTTTTTGGGTGGAAGGTTCCTTCTCGTTCCTTCTTTTTTTTTAATTATTTTCAACCTATTTTATTCCTAACATTTCATTTTTACAATTGAGAGAATCCACTAAATACACTCATTTTTATTTACATTTCAACTATATATTAAGAGAGAGAGTTAAACACTCAAATTTTTTTTTTTTATTGAGGTGGAAATAAAAAAAAGGAGTAGATAGGAAGATGCATTAGTTACCATCAATATTTTCAACATTTTCTTTTGGAGAGATTTGGAACAAACTTTATATATATATATATATAGCCTAATAGTTTTAAGACCCTTTGAATGGTGTATATGCTATTTCATCTTTCTCATTTTTTTTATAAAATGATTTCATAATTGATATTCATTTTATTTTTTAATGAGAAAACGAGTATTTTCATTATTTGATTATTACGAATCCAATTAAGATATGCTCACTTAAGAGAAAGTGATTGGACAAAGTTATTTTAATGATTTTGTTTTTCGGAGTGAAACTTATACTAGACAAAGTTCCAAATTTTATTTTCAAAAACAAAAAAAATATCTAGTTTCAATTTTTATAAAAACCAAAATATTTATTTTGTCATGCAGTACAAAAAAATCCACTTCAAAGTCTACCATATAATAAGCAATTTAATTTTATAAAAATCTAAATATAATAGAACTATCTTTCTCTGTGGATAATAGCCCATACTTGTCTATTTTGATTTATTTTTACTCCAAAATCAATTTATTACAAAATTTGCTAAGCGACTCCATGAGAAATATATAACTTCTAAAATTGAAATCGCACAATCATGAATACTTCTTTCATTAAAAGTGGCATTCTATGTGAATTTCAAGACAAAAACATTTTTAACATTGTTTCCTTTATTTTAAAAAATAATAATAAAATATAGTTTGTTTATAAGGCATTGAATTTGGATGCCATATTAGCTAAATTGGATATTCCACTCATTGGTAGTGAAACGATGTTAATCATGGGCCATAAACTCAAAACAAACAATGATTATAATTAATAAATACAAAATTACCCCCAAGGTTAGAGAAAAAGAGTGACTTTAATTTTAAACTCTTTTTATGGAGTGAAATTCTATAATTTGGTTTTGTTGTTCCAACATGGTTAAACATTATTTATTAAGCAGTTTTTTTTTTTTGTAATAAAAACAACCTAAAAATATACCTACATTGTTATAAATCATAAGAATCACAATGTGTATGTATTCTTTTAATAAAGACAAGTTGAGTAATTATCAATGTACCCATAGAAGAAATAACTTAAAAATAAATTAATTTTATTTTTTTTTAATATCATCTCAATTAACTAAATCAGTGACACTTCAAATTAGGGGAAATTAAAAATCATGTATGAGTATCTTTGAATTTTTAGACCATTCAAAAAATGGTTAGACCTAATATAAGCATATAGAAAAAGAAAAAGCATAGGCACAGACACATGGACATATATGCCCTGGCTTCTTATGCACCAAGTAATCCTTTCTGAAGACTTGGACTCATTACTTGATTTATTAAACCCCTACTGTTAATACTCGTTAAACACAAGGGAGTACTAGATTCCCTCTTTTCATGTTTCCCTCTTTATATATAAACCACCAACTATATATATATACATATATTATGACTTAATTAGGAGTATTAATATGAAGCATTCCTTTTAAGACCACAATCATTGAACATCAAACTAGATGACTTAAGTGTGTATGTTTGATCAAATAGATATGTTTAATTTGCCATTCTAGCCCTTGCCAATTAAAGTAAATTAAATGACTAATATTCTTTGTTGGAGTAGCGAATAAAGGAAGAACATCAAGACTGTTTTTTAATGAATATGGTTTTTTTTTTTTTAAAAAAAAGAAAAAGAAAAAGAAAAAGAGAACATCAAGCATAGGAAGACTTGGTCACTCTCTCTCATTGAATGGAGTCTTAAGCTTCTTTCATAAAAGTGATTCACTCAACCTGAAAGCGTCATTCTATTTGAGATGTGATTTAAGTGATACAATGAACCAAGAATTTTAAGAAATACAAGATTTGTTTCTTATTTTCACAATATAATCTTCTACTATTTTGACTACTCGAATCTTTCTTTTTTTAAGTACCCAATAAGAGAATAGTAATCTTTAACAAAAACATTAATCAGCCAAATGTTTAATTTGTTTATCTAAGCAACTGCTTCATATCCACTTAGTTGCTTGTTATTTATTATACTCTTGTAGATGTATACATCCTAAAAAGTACTTATGCTTAAGTCCTTCAACCTTGAAGAAATAATTTGATAAACATAGATATCTTTCAAGTTGAAACCTTTCTTTTTCATTAGCAAAGTTTTCTTTATTCATGAATTCAATTTGCGATAGAATTTTACTTTAGAGGTGTCACTCAAGAAATAATATCCATTAAATTATCAATAAAAAAATATTATTAGCAATTTCTAACTACACCTCTTAATAGGGCATATAGCGTAAAAAAGAGCATGTCTCTATATCTCTTACTCCGGATTAAATTTCTTTATTTCTCAAGCAAACAAAAAAAATCAAACCCTAAAAAAAAGATGTTCGACAAAATTTTCAAATTTAACTTAATCCACCACTTAGTCCACCATCAAAAGAACCCTTATTTAATTAACACTATTCTAATTATAGAAACAAAACGATTATTCATGCCAATAAAACTTGTTCAAGTATAATAAACACACTCCTATAGAGGTTTCTTTGAGGTTGGTTTGATGCTTCTCACTATCTTCTGTAGAACTTTACCAATATGTTAGAAGAGTAATGCTATACAGGACAAAGTGGTCGCACGAACCAGCCACACGACTGATGTGGCTGGTGACGTGGCGACCACACTCTCTCTCCTCTTTATTTTTTTTTAATAAAAAAAAATTAAAAAACCCTCTCAAACCGGTTCCTCCCTTCTCTCTCAAACCCAAGATCTCGGGCGCCTCCCTCCTCCTTGTGACTTCTCCACCGGCCTCCCTCCTCCTCTGTCCTGCACCGGATCCCGGCCGCCGAGAGCTTCTCCTGTGCCCCCTATCTTGACGCCATCTCCCTCTCTCTCCTGTGCCCTAGTTTCTCGGTTCGCAGCTCATGTCGCCGCTCCCGGCCCGTCACGGCGGCCGGGATCCGGTGCAGAACAGAGGAGGAGGGAGGCCGGTGGAGAAGTCACAAGGAGGAGGGAGGCGCCCGAGATCTTGGGTTTGAGAGAGAAGGGAGGAACCGGTTTGAGAGGGTTTTTTAATTTTTTTTTATTAAAAAAAAATAAAGAGGAGAGAGAGTGTGGTCGCCACGTCACCAGCCACATCAGTCGTGTGGCTCGTTCGTGCGACCACTTCGCCCTATATAGCATTACTCATGTTAGAATCTTCTTTAAAAAATGCTTATATATATATATATATATCATTAGGTGGGTTTGTATGGAAAAATATTATTAAGGACAATATCAATAAAAGGAGTGATGATGACTATGGAAAATGCATTTAAAAAGGGAGTTGAATTTTGAGTTTTGTATGATATGTTTTTAATAGTCTAGTATTGACTAAAAATCTAAATATAAAGTCAGCTCGCTTACTTTTTTTTTTTAAAAAAAACAAAAAGAAAATAGTCAGCTTGAAATCTAAGCTCATTGTAGTTTCCTAGATATATCCTTCTTGATAAAGACAAAGAGCTAAGTTCCTTTCAAAGTTCAAAATGGTATTTCCTTCAATTCATTGCGTCCTAAATTGACCAAATGGTCATTTAATTAGTTTTTAATGTGATAATATTTTTAATTTTTTAAATCATTATTTATGTTTAGATTGATGTTAAATAAATCAAATCGGAAGAGTGGTGGAGCACATAAATAATTTATGGTAATAGTTTTGCCATTTCTTGGTTTTAATTAATAAAAATTCAATTTTTCCACTTTTAAATTAGTAATAATTTTCTTTAGTGTAAACTTCTTTTGGTTTTAAAGTAATAATAATTACATGGAAGAAGACAGCATAGATGATTTGAAGGTTTTCTTAGTTCCTTTCAAATTATAAATAAAGCGCATGAATGATGTCACTGAATATCCAATTGATACTAGAAATCATGTCAGAGTTATTTCTGGTCTTGTGGCATGCTTACACCGACCTTTCATTCTTCATTAATTGAAAGTCCCTACCTTCTTCTCCTCATCCCACAAGGACCATATATAGTATCTTTTGGAAATTTCCTAGAATTTTTAATAACCAATTCTATTATAACCTAAGCATTGTCTAATCATGATTATCATGTACACACCCTATTTCAAAAGTGAAAAAATGGTTTCTAGAAGTTAGGCAAACACCCTATTTATTAGGATGGATGCTGCTGCTAGTTCTAATACAAAAACATAATAATGAAAGAATTTGAAAAAGTAAACTCAATTTTTTTATTTTATTTTTAAATTAAGTAAAGTAGAAACATATGAACCATGTAAAAAAATAAAATAAAATAAAATAAATAAAACTCTTGATAAAATTACTTGTGAATCCAGCATCAAAATTCGATGCGCGAAATAGACATAACATAACATTCATTCATTAAAAAAAAAAAATTCTTACTAATAAGATGCAAGATGCTCACCGGAAAGAACCAAATAGAACAAATCACAAAAAAAAAAAAAAAAAAAAATCTATAATTTGTGAATCTCAACTATGATTCTTTTAATTATAAATAAATATCTTGAGAGAACTCAAGCCACAGTGACACAAATAATATATTTAATAAAATAATACAATTGTTTCTTAGGGGAAAAAAAAAATAAACCTTCCTTCATTATAATAATAAAAATTCAGCATACAAAATACTTCAACAATAAAATCAAACAACAACACTGTACGCCTCTTTTAATGAACCCCTATTTTTGATATCATCACTAAATCCATATCCCTTTCCAAGATTTTGATTGATGATGATGAGCATATTTGGTTTGGATTTTGTTTTTCTTTTTTACCGCTTAGTTATTACCCCAGCCGCCATTCAAAGTTGTTTATACGTGAGCCCTGTTAACAATAAATAAATAAATAAATAAATAAATGTAATCCATATAAAAGTAATTCTAGTAATAATAATCATATAATTCTAACCATAATTGCCGCCAGGATTCATCTCCGCCGTCGAAACCAGAACACCGCCCACAGTGGCGGCCGATCTCGCCGGAGACTGACCGGCAAAGGATAGCAACTGGAAAAGCTCTCTGAGAACGCGCTTCAGAACTGATCCCCGTTTCGGCGGGTAACGAGGGTGAGTTCCGGGCATGGGTTCGCGGGACAATTTCTCCATCCTCACAGTTGACGGCGACGGTAACGGTGACGGCAACAGTGACGGCAGTATCTGGTGCTTTGTCTGATGAATAAAAGATAAGGTACTCCTTTTTTATAGAAGAACTTGGACTTTGGAGAAGCATAACAGTTAAAAGAAAATAGGATTTTAATTTTCATTATAATTTTAATTGCGTTGTTTCAAGGAAGGGTCTCGCTTCTATAGTGTGAAAGCAAACTACAGGTGGTGGCCTCGTTTTCTCTTGGGGCTTGGAATGCAAAGGTTATTGTTTTTCTTTTATGGAATTATAGGAAGGGGTTAATTGAAAAAAACCACGGTGATCTTTAATGGCTTAATTATTTGAATGGATGCTTCATTAATTATTGGATTTATAAGTTGAATGATAAGGAGCATATAGATTGTTTAAATTCCTTTCTGCTTTTTGCTTTTTTATCATTTAATAAACTACATATTATTATTATTATTATTATTATTATTATTATTATTATTATTATTATTATTGTCTAATTAAAAAATAGTTTATAAATACCCCGCTTTTAAACAAGAACAGTTTGAATGTGATTTTTCAGTATTTTGACTTAAAAATTACGTTGAACAAAGATGAAAACAAATAATCAACATCAATGAAAACTTCACTGTAGATTTTATATATATATATATATATATATATATATATATATATATATATATATATATATATAATTTTAAGAACAATGTTCCAACGAATACCTGAAACATTGCTTTTGTGGTCCCAGACATTGGAACGCCACGAACACCATGGATCTTATATTGAATTTAATAGACCTTGAAAATGATCTCTTGCAACTCATGTATCAATAGCTAGTGCAAAAGAAGTGATTTTATTTTATTTACTTTATTAGTTTCTCTATCCTTTTCATCTTGTTTTTATTTTGTCTTATTTATTTATTTATTTATTTATCTATACTATAAATGTGACAAACACATTTAGATTAGTTTGGACGTGCACATAACAGAAAATTATATATTTCGTTGTATGCCTTCATCCGGATGACATGAAGTGTGAGTTATAAACTCACACACTACAACCAGGAATCAATTACTAAATACAACAGGTTTTGAATTTCTGTGATAAATATTCCACACTAACATTTTTTATAATGCAGCAAATGTTACTAAAACAAAAGCAAGTGTGTTGTTTTGTACAGAGTGGGATTGTATAGGTTGTATGATATATTTAAAATAGATTTATCCACTATATTTTATAATAAAATAAAATAAAATAAATACAATAATGGACCCTACACTACCCTCAGACATCAACCATGTCATTTTCACATAACATGAATGCATAATCGATGAACAGGCAAAAAAAACCAAACCAGGATAAACTTTTTGCATGTATATATATATTATTCAGCTTCTTGAATGGGATAATATGGTAAAAGATCTTAAAAATTCATTAAAATTTTCTCAAACTCTATCAAATGCTTGAATCCCATTTATCTATTGGTCTCTAATTTAAAATGAGGTCATTGTTTACTTATTCTTGCTTTTACAGTAAAACAGTGTCAAATTTATTTTCGTCTACAAACATATTTGTTCTATTTTAAACATTCTAAATTAATGCGAAATTTCGAAGAATAAAAAAAATAAATAAATTTATGCAATTTTAAAATTAAAATAAATATCATTTTGTTCACTAGATAAAACTGATTGACATAAGAACCAGTTGTATCTTATTAAAATATGGTGAATGAATAACTCGAAATTTTTTGGTCTCGGTAATATACAATACCGTGCAAACACCTGATAATACTATAGAAATACTATATAATACTATTTATTCATTGTGTACTAACTCTTTGTGAGAGAAATTAATTGTATGACTAAGAAAATTTACAATTGTGGATTATAATTCATGATGTATTATTTTAGACGCATATAAAAAACTGTTATTACCTCACAAAGTAAATTACAAAGTGATTGTTAAGGAATTGTAACCGATGCATCTCCATTCCTATTTGTCTTTTTGAAAACGTTTGTCTCCTGTGTGACAGAAAAAAATAATCTAAATAAATAATGCTCCTTGAAGTCAAACACTCATGTGAAATCAAATAAATTCGTCTTATTTACTGGTTAAAATAAATAGGATTTCAGTTGACGGATCCAACCGAATAATAACCCCCTTTCAAGTGAGGATTCATGTTAATTTGCCGAATTTTAAAAACATTATGAAAAAAAAATGCATGAATGATTGAACCATGCATAACATCATCAACTTATTCACGGAACCTTCTATTGCTACTTACTCATTAGGTAAGAATCAATAATTGTACTTTGTTTATCAAATCAGATGTAAACCAGCAGGAGATGCTCTTCTCAACCAGCGACCAAAGCCTCACCAGTGAGAGAAGGAGTTTCGTACGCAGAAGTTGTTCGCACCTCACCTTCAACCGAATCCATTCCTCCTTCTCTTGCAGGTCCCTTGAAGCGGCGTCGTTCACCGGAGTCCGGCGAACTCTGTAAAAAATGCTTGAGGCCTGGTCATAAAGTTGATGATTGTAGACACCAACTTACTTGCAGGAGATGCTCCGGCGTGGGGCATATTGCTATTCGATGTCCTTTGCGCACTTCTCCTATCCGTTCTGATAATAAAAAGATTAGAACTAGATCCAAGCTTATCTCTCCGGGAAGCTCTTCGGAGCTTAAACCCCTGCTCCAAATCCCAGTTCGTCACTCTTCCTCTTCCTTTCGTGTTTCTCTGCCTATCACTGAAGCTATTTTAAAATCCAAAGAAGATCTTAAGAAGATGGTGATAATCAAAGTCCTTTCAGGCAACGCAAGTGTTAGATCTCTCCATGCTTCTCTACCTCATTGTATGAACTCTGAATCCTGTGAGCATATAACACCTTTTAACAATGACTTTGTTCTCACAATGGCTTCAGCAAGAGATGCATCCTTGCTAATTAAGAGAAGCCCGCTATCTCTGATTTCTAATCTCGGGCCTTGTAGCATCAGCCTCTCCCTTTGGACTGCTGAGTTTGGCTCTCATTCGATCGCCGCCGGCAACTACAATTGGTTAAGAATCTCCAATCTTCCACTCCATTGTTGGAATTGGGATTCCATCGTTGAAATCCTTAGACCGATTGGTGATCTAATTTATGTCCAAAAGAAAGAGCATGTAACTCTTGAAAATCTTAGAACTCTGGTGAGACTTAAAGCTCCGACCAGCTTCCCGTTGGAGATCACGGTGGACGTCGGAGTTAGAAGCTTCTTGGTCAAACTGGAAGATGACGGAATTCACGTCCTTCGTTCCAAGGTAGTGCAGGGCCCGGCACCTCCCTTGCAGCATCAGTCTTCTCAAAACCCGGCCCCTCGTAGCACTCTTTATATCCCTAAGTCCGTCAAAGGCAAAGAGCCTCTCTTCTCCCCTCCTGTAGAAACTATCTCCGGCGAGACCGTCGAGCTTAGCTCCAGTCTCGGCCAATCAACGGGGATAGAGGTTAACTTACCTCTGGGTGGCATTCCTTCTTCCTCTGACGTTCGGCCGTTGGCCGGAGCCACCGAGATGCCATCGGATTCTCGTGAGAAACCCGAGAAAGGTGACAAACTGTTTCCATGCAGTGGTGTTGTACTATCTGCCTCTCCAGCCGTTGCCTTGCCTCGGGATAAAGCTTCTGAGTTTACTTTTGGCTCCATGCATTCGTCTCTCTTGCCTCGTGATTGCCACTCCCGGGATTCCTGCATTCCCTCAAATGTTAAAACTTCACGTGATTCTTCAGCCAAGCCTCGAGATGATTTCTCTTGTCAAGATCAGATCTCTGATATCCCTTCCCTTAAGAAATCAGATGATCTGTCTCGAGATCCACAACCTCCACTCATTTCTACTCCCTTTGAAAGTCTACCTCGGGATAAACACTTACCTGCCATTTCTTCAGATCTTGATTTGTTGCCTCAAGATCAGCAGCATCCAACCTTAAAAGAAGCTGATTCTTTGCCTTGTGATCAGCACTCCTTAGACTTACTCTCCACTTCTCCAATGAAGGCTTCTTCGCCTCGGGATAGGCATTTTAATTCTCCAACTAAGGAAGGGTCCTCTAACACAGTCCTTCCTATTCACCTGAAATCTCTCCCCCCGACTATCTCAATTCCTGATGGTTATAAGTGGATCTTTGTTCATGAGGGTTGGACTTTGATTCCAAAAATTAATTCTGAAAAGTTTTTCTCCCAAGATATCCCACTTCAGGACACACAGTTAGATGATCCCTCTGATGAAGAACTTCTTGATTGGGGCGAAGACGAGGACATTCTGGAGAATGAATTGGCAGATGAGGATCTTCTTCTTGAAGAAGATAATGCCAATCAAATTGAACTCGCTCATCCTTCATCTGATCTAGAAGATGCTAAGATGACAGATTTAATTCCAGTTTCTACAACTTTGGCTACTGAATATTCTGATTCAAGACTTTTGGGAACCTCTCCAAAACAGCATTTCCCCGCTCCAAAACAAATTAGAAGAAGTGAGAGGCCCAAGAAACCCTCCGGACGTTGGAACGAAGAAGCAGGGTTTGTACCACTTCCTCCTCGGTCCTCCAAGAAGAAGATTCCTGAAGATCCGAGAGAAGGTATGCCTAACCTTTCTAGTTCTGTTTTTTCAAATTGGACTGATGCTCAAATTCTTAGTTACAGTAACTCTTGTGGCATTAAATTTTTAGGATCCCCTACGCATAAATTTAAATGCCTACAAAACATCCGTACTCTTGAAAAGGAAAGAACCTCTAAAGATCCCAACTCTCAAGGATCTCCTTCGAGATCTAATTTCTAGACTTCTTGATTTTCTTATGAAAATCTTAAGCTGGAATGTTAGAGGTCTAGGCAGGCCCTCAAAATGCCACTTAGTCAAAGATGTCTTTTTAAACTCTCAAGCTGATATTGTCTGCATCCAAGAATCCAAACTTCAAGACCTTCATAGCTCTTATTGGAGACTGATAGGAGGAAAACGGCTTGACACTTTTGATTACTTACCAGCGCAAGGTACTGCTGGAGGTATTATCATTGCCTGGGACAGCTCCCAAGTTACTGGAACTTTAATTCACAAAGGATCCTTCTCTGTTTCCGTTGGATTTGTTAATCGTTTAAACAATTTCAACTGGGCTTGTACTAGTGTTTATGGCCCAAACTCTTCTTCCATCAGATCTGTTTTCTGGGATGAACTTCGTTTGCTCCGAAATCTCATTACTATTCCTTGGGTAATTTGTGGAGATTTCAATACTGTTTTCACCATAGAGGATAAAAACAATGGTATTATAAATCCACGCGAAATTTCCACCTCTCAAAATACCTTAAGTGAACTGGATCTTATTGATCCTCCTATCAGTGGGAGAAAATTCACCTGGACTAATGGCCAATCTGATCCTATCTGGATTCGCCTAGACCGATTTCTTCTTTCCCATAATTGGTTCTCCTTTTTCCCTAGAACTTCCCAATTTGTGCTCCCTAGATTTGGATCTGATCACTCTCCTATTTGCCTGGATTTTGGTAATCATCTTCAGCAAAAGCGAATTTTCAGATTCGAGAAATTCTGGTACTCCAGTTCACAATTAGAAAATCTAATTCAAGACTGGTGGACGGAATCTAATCCCAGTGGCTGCGGAGCTTTTATAATTTCCAAAAAATTAGCTCATTTGAAAGCCAACCTTCGATCTTGGTCCAAAGATACCTTTGGTGCTTCTAAACTTCTTAAGATTAGCCTGCTCTCCGATTTAAATTCTCTGGATATCATATCTGAAAGTAGATCTCTTTCTGAGGAAGAATCCATTCGACTTTCCCAAATTCGCTATGAACTCTATTCTATTTTAAATCAGGAAGAAATTTACTGGAAACAACGATCCAGAATCACTTGGCTAAGAGAAGGAGACTTAAATACAAGATACTTTCACCAAGTAGCAAATGGAAGGAGGAACAAAAATTTCATTCCTCACATACTTCAGAATGATCAATGGATTGAAGGAAATAAACAAATTGGCAAGATCTTTAATGATCACTTTCACTCCCTCTTTGGTACTTCAATTACAAATAGATTCCTCTTTGACTGGCAGCTTCTCTTTAACTTTAAGGAAAGAATAGATCTCACCCATCTTGAATCTCCCTTTACTATTGAAGAAATAAAACAAGCAGTCTTCTCTTTAAACGCAGATAAAGCGCCAGGTCCAGATGGTTTCCCAATTTTCTTCTATCAAAAACACTGGACCTTTATCCACAGCTCTTTGGTTAAACTCTGCGAAGACTTTTATGAGGGCACGATTAACTTTGAACGACTAAATTGGATTAACATTGTTCTTATTGCAAAAAGTAGTGCTCCAGAACATGTGTCGGATTACCGCCCAATAAGTCTTATTAATTCCACTTGTAAAATTATCTCAAAGATCCTAGCCACTCAGCTTAGCACCGTGATTAATACCCTAGTGGATGACTCTCAATCTGGATTTATTAAAGGAAGGTGTATCGCGGACAACATCGTCGGTGCCCAAGAAGTAATTTTTAATTTGCAAAAACGGAAACTTCTTGGACATGTCTTCAAAGTGGACTTTGCCAAAGCTTTTGACTCTCTAGATTGGAACTTCCTCCTTGAGGTTCTAGCAGCAAGAGGATTTGGACCTAAATGGATTTCTTGGGTTCATACAATCCTTAGCTCAGCCAAAGCTCAATTCATCATTAATGGTTCTACCCAGGGTTACATCAGATGTAAAAGAGGATTGAGACAAGGAGATCCACTTTCTCCTTTACTCTTCGCCATAGCAGCAGACGTTCTGAGTGCTATGTTTACGCACGCACTTAGATCTAAAGTGCTAGTGGGTGTTCCTCTGGACCAATCATTTAGCATCTGTCACTTTCAATATGCAGATGATTTATTAATCTTTACAGCGGGAGGGCAAGAAGACCTCCAAATTATTAAACTAATTCTTTATCTCTTTGAGGGATCCTCTGGCCTATCCATTAATTTTTCGAAAAGTTGCCTGTATTCTACACATTATGGCTTTCAACCTCATCATTCTTCTTCTGAAATCTTAAATTGCACCAGGAATTGCCTTCCAATTACTTACTTAGGGATTCCTCTCTCTGGACGAAGACCAAGGCGTCTAGACTGGACAAAGTTGATTAGTACGGTTCGCTCAAGACTCACTTCCTGGAAAGCAAAGTATTTATCTTTAGGAGGTCGTTTAACCCTTGTTAACTCAGTGCTCTCAACAATCCCAGTCTACTGGATGTCGGTTTTCAAACTTCCCGCTTGGGTGATCAAAGAAATTGATCAAATTAGAAGAGACTTCCTATGGAAAGGCCCTGAATTGGGACCCAAAGGAATCAGATTGGTCGCGTGGAATAGGATCACCAGACCCCGAGACATGGGAGGTTGGGGAATTCTCAACCTTCATGATTTTAATAAAGCTTTACTTGGAAAGTGGTGGTGGAAATTATCCTGCAACCCCAATAGCAGTTGGGCTAAAATTATCCAAGCAAATTACTCAATTAGAAATCCAAGAGAAATTTTATTTCTTTCCCCACCGCGAAATAAGTCCTTCTTTTGGGCAGGAGTGAATTCCGCTCTAACTCCCTTTCGTTCCTGCATAAACAAAACTATAAGAAATGGTTCCAATACCCTCCTTTGGTTTGACCGCTGGCATAATAAACAACAATTAAAAGACATTTGGCCAGCTCTCTTTAGTGATTGCTTCTTTCCTTGGATAAATTTAAGACTTTTCCAACTTCACATGAACAATCCAGAGACTCTCTTTCATTCAGCCTCTTTAGATTTGATTTCACCCATCCTAGAAATTATCCCTGATTGCTCCAGTCACCTTGAAGATCTTCACACCTGGGCTCTAGATAAAAGTGGAAATTTCACAGTCAAATCCTTCTACAATTTCCTCATTGATGGTGGAATCCGCAGTTCACTTTACTCTTCCTTTTGGAAAATCCGTTGTCCTAGCAAAATAACTCTCTTTTGCTGGCTCGCTGGTGAGGACAAAATACTTACCCTTTCAAATCTCTTCAAGAAAGGATGCAACTCTCATATCTCAACATACACATGTGTCCTCTGCCATAACGCCTCTGAAACCCTGAACCATCTTTTTCTTGATTGTGTTTTCTCAAATCGAATCTGGTCTTTTTTTTCCCAAGTCCTAGAATCTCACTCCTTACCAGAATCAATCCCTTCTATCTGGACTTCCTGGTTACCCTCTCTTCCTCATAATCTTCGTTATCTTTGGGATCTCACCTCAAGAGCGATCCTGTGGAATATCTGGCTCGAAAGAAATTTCCGCATTTTTCAATCAAAAGCTCTATCTTTTTTTAGAATCATTTTTAAAGCTGCTAACATGCTTTGCACTTGGTTTTTAACAGCCTCTGACAGTCAACAGCAGCACCTTATTGAAGCTTCTCGGAAAATAAAGCGCTCTCTTAATTTCTTCAGCGCACGGGCTGCAGATCAAATCGGCGATTCTGATCTCGACATCGTTCAGGAGTAGATCCCACCAGCTCTTTAGGCAGACCTGAGATGCCATGCGGTGTCTTCCGTCTGCCTAGTATCTTTATCTTTTTTTAATGTTTTTCCTTTTCCTGTTCTTCTTTCTTCTCACTACTGGTGAAAAGACTTCTCTGTTTTTCTCTGTTGTTCTTCTTCAATAAATTTGTGGTTTATCCACTTTTTTTAAAAAAAAAAAAAAAAAATCAGATGTAAACCTTGTCACTCATGACCCAAACTTAATAATACGACTAAAATCAAAGATCAAACAGAGATTATTACCCATTCCAATAACTCATAATAATTCCTAATCAAACATCCAGACTATCAAAGTTTCACTAATCATGATTATTCAGACTAATAACCTCCAAAAGAAAAACTTCATTATTTCATCATCCCCAAACATGATCATAATCAGAACCATTAATCTCGTCAAAAACCAATCCTAGCCGTCCAAACCAAAACCCCCTACTCGCGGCCCGCCTCCCCCCGGGCGGCGACCCTAGCTATGATGCTGCTTCGAGCTCCCCGGAGTCTCGCCGGAGCAGAAGAACAGCCGGAAAAGCTCTCTGAAAACTCGCGTTAGAACTGCTCCGCGCCTCGGCACGTAACGAGGATGAGTCCGGCTCTTCAACTTGGACTTGAGAGACGGCATGCTAGCCGTTGCCGCCGGCGATGGCGAGAGTGAAGGCCGCTGTGGCAGTGGCTAAAGCTATTTTAGTACTTATAGAAGGAATGAAAATGAAATTAAGCGTAAGAAAATTAATTATTTATTTATTTCATTTGAATTCCAAGTGTCTTACTAATTTTCTTCTTCTTGAATTACGAGGGTGCTTCTCTTCTCTTTCTTGGAAAGCATCTCGAATGTGACGGCTGATGATGTTCTCTCTCCTCTCTCTCTCTCAGCATGAACGATGAACATCACCAATTGCAAAATGCACCTTGAGAAGTATTGTTAATGTCTTTTGAGGTTTGTTGAATGTTTAAAGATCAGTGCTATTTATTTATTTATTTTTTTGGGCTTGAGTTTGCTTTTTTGTTTTATGTTTTATTGTTCATTGAAGGTATAATACGGTCTTATTGTTGCCGCGTTGTATGGAGATGGACGAGATGTTGAGAGCCGAAAGAGGCCGGGTTGATTTTATTATTTTTTTTCCTTATTAGTTTTATTTTTTGTATGAGGACTTGAGTGAAATGTTTTATATTTTATCTCATTTTTATTATTTAAATAAAACAATGTCAATCCATAGCCTACGATGGGTTTTGCTTGGTATTTTTCAAATATAAAAATATTACAAAAAAAAAGAAAAAAAAGAAAGACTTTCAAAGCAGAGGCTTTTGTTTTAGAGTAAGCTTGGAATTTAAAGATTTTAATCTTTAAGTACAGTTTATATTATTCTGTATCAAATTTTTGATTTTTTTTATTTGCTCCCAAGTGTTTAGAATTTGTACCTTCGAATTCTTGGATGAAGCTTGAGTTGGTGCTTTCTTAGGAGAGGTGGGGTGACATAGCAGTCTTGTGGAAAAGCTTGAATTGAAAAGAAATACTTCCATTCCGTCATTTTTGGAATAGAGCCTTGAGGCCCTTTCTGAGATCAACTTAGCTAGATGTTAAGGGAGGAGTTCAGTACCCACTATTTGAGTTCAAATCATAAACCTATACTCCTATCATCGGAGGAATCTAGTGATGACTATTATATAGGATGGTGTTGAGTACTCTAAATTTTGAAGGAACAATGGACCAAAATAATAAAGTTGTTTTATCACTGAATATTGAATAATGAAATTGTTCTTTGTTCTCTTAAATAAATTTTGGTTCTATATACGCATGAGAATGAGCTCGCAATTGGGAATAACTTCAGCTCTTAGGGAGAATGGACTGATTGGATCTAGGTTTGACATTTTGATCCAAATTTAAATAAGCCTTGCCACCCCCTTTTTATTTAAAGAATGCCACTTCAACAAAATCGGACTAAAAACCAATCCTTATTAATCTATGGATTGATACAACCAAATTAACATGATAAAGGTAGGTAAAATGCATGAATTATGTTAAATGTTTTGGTCTATTCTAATATTGGTGGAAATTGATTCATCACGTCTGATGGTGATCAGAGAGCATTTGAAGTGGATGATCCATATAACTAATACTGTGGGTCCCTTTAATTTAATTCTTTTTTCCATATTGGGTTGTAGATATTTAAGAAAAAAGAATGTGATTAATTTTAATTATAATTAAGAAAGGTGAATCAGTAGAGGTGCAAGTTGGGCCGTGCCGGCCCGAGCCCGGCTAGCTACAGTGCTGGGCCAGGCTGGCACGTCCCACATCCTTGGGCCGTGCCAGGCCAAGCCATGGCGGCCCGCGGGTTGTGCTGGCCCGAGCACGCGGGCCAGACCGGCACGGCCCTCAACACTAGCCGTTGCGGGACGGCCCGGCAGGATTTTTTTTTTTTTTTTACACAATTAATTTAAACATTAGAAAATGACATTTTTAGCCCTTTAACAACTATAAAACGGCTAGTTTTTAAGGGTATTTTAGACTTTAAAATATAATTACCTTTTTACCCTTTTCAACAACATTAAACGAGTAGTTTACAAGGGTATTTTAGATTTTAAAATATAATTACCTTTTTACCAAATGCATGAAGAAGGTAGTGATACTGGAGAGGGCCTTACACCATCTGAGCGTTCAACTTCAACACGTGTTGATGAAGAAATAGATTAATCAAATGAAGTTCGAAGCTTATAATTTTTTAAATTGTTGTCATAGTTTTTAAATAAATGTCAAAATTTTTTCTATATCTATTTGTAATTTATTTTTAGTTTATCTTTATTTTTTCTATGTAATTTTATAATATTATGTTAAATTTGAAAAAATTATCTTTCTTTGTATAATTGTATTCATGTAAATTTGCTATATTTAGATTTTTTTAAAAAAATATTTTCTTAATTTTTAGTATTTTTAAAGTATTTTTAATAAATTTTATAATATTTTTAAAAAATATGGGCCGGCCGGCCCAGCCCAGATGACCGGGGCCGTGCTTCGGGCTGGGCCGACCCCCCATGAAAGGTGGGCCGTGCCGGCCCGGCACGGTTGCAAGCCAGGCCGGGCCGGCCCGAGCACGAGCAGTGCTCGGGCCACACCGTGCCCGGGCCGACCCATCTTGCACCTTTAGGTGGGAGTACACAAAAATTAAAAATTTAATTATCCTGCTTCGACCACATGTTTCAAAAGATTTCTTGTTCAGGAGCTTCCAAATCTCATGAAGGTTTTGTTACCAAGTTTACTTTTTCAAAAAGACTATGGGGGTGTTTGGATGACTTTTAAAAAAAGTGTTTTTTTTTTTAAGTTTTGGGGAAACACATTTGAAAAGTGCTTTTCAGAGTAAGTTACGTGTTTTTCTGTATTTTATGTTTGGATAGGTTAATGCAGAAGTGCTTTTATACGTGTGAATTTGTTTGAATGTGGATGTATAAAAACACATTTGGAGGTGGCAAATTACTAAAATGGGCATTCATTGACTTTACATTTAATTACTATTATATATTTATTTTAATAATAATAATGACTAATGTTATAATAATAATAATGATTATAATTACAATTATAAATATAATGATATATTTATTATATAATAATAATTTTATTATCATTGTCGTTAACTTATTAATATTTACAAATATAATTACAAATATAATTATAATTATAATATTAATATTAATTATTAAGTAATAATAATTATAATAACTATAATAGCAACCACATAATAATTATTATCATTGTTGTCATTAAGTTATTGATATTTAAAAATATAATTATAATTACAACCACGTAATAATTATTATCATTGTTATCAATTAAGTTATTAATATTTAGACATATAATTACAACTATAATCATAATTACAATATTAATATTAATTACATAGTAATAGTAATTATTATTGTCACAATTATAATAGTAATTACGTAATAATTATTATTATCGTTGTCATTAACTTATTAATGTTTACGAATTTAATTACAATTATATTTATAATCATAGTATTAATATTAATTATAAAGTAATAATAATTATTATAATTATAATAGTAATCACGTATTACTTATTGTTATCGTTGTCATTAAGTTATTAATGTTTAGAATTACAATTACAATTATAATTATAATCTTAATATTAATATTAATTATAAAGTAATAATAATTATTATAATTATAGTAGTAATCACGTAATAATTATTATTATCGTCGTCATTAAGTTATTAATGTTTAGAATTACAATTACAATTACAATTATAATTATAATCTTAATATTAATATTAATTATAAAGTAATAATAATAATTATAATTACAATAGTAATCACGTAATAATTATTGTTATCGTCGTCATTAAGTTATTAATGTTTAGAATTACAATTACAGTTATAATTATAATCTTAATATTAATATTAATTATAAAGTAATAATAATTATTATAATTATAATAGTAATCACGTAATAATTATTGTTGTTGCCGTCATTAAGTTATTAATCTTTAGAATTACAATTACAATTTTAATTATAATACTAACATTAATTATATGTAATAATAATAATAATAGTAATTACGTAATAATTGTTATTATTATTGTCATAAAGTTATTAATGTTTACAAATATAATTACAATTATAATTATAATATTAATCTTAATCTGATAATTATATAATGATAATAATTATTATAATAAAAACTATACTAGCAATTATAATAGGTTTATGAAGTCGATTGTGAATTAACTAAATCAGAGCATTAGGTCTACAAAGTCGATTGTGAAAAAAATACAATATTAAGTTATAATACTACAACATCGTCATGCTTACAATATCAAATTACAACAACCATTGTTTGTTTTTTTCCATACACCACAACAACCATAACTATAACTTATAAATACTTCAATATTACGTGGAGTAGCGACTGGATAGTTCATCCCGTATATTGTTCCTAATTGTGATCATTTGTTAAGTGTCCTCATTGCTAGGTTGTTGCCAAAAAGATAAATTTCCACTATCATCACCTTCAAAGCCACATTCTCCTTCTTGAATTTGGTTGATATTTTCGAGGCTCTCAAGAACATCCAAATCATTACCACCCCTTCTACGAATAAAATTATGGAGCACAAAACATGACCATATAATTTGGAATTGAACCTTCAATGTATATTTGGTCATATTTTGTAGTATCCTCCATCTTGCTTTGCAAACTCCAAATGTTCTTTCTATAACACTTCTTAAATTCAAGTGATGATAGTTGAATATTTCATTTAGAGACCTAAATGCGCGAGACATCCTAAATTGTGGAATGTGATACCTCGCACTCTTGTATGGTCCCAAAAATCCTTTCATTGTCGGATACCCAGAATCCACAAGGTAGTATTTCCCTGCAAAAGTAAAACACCATAAGTAATGAAAATGCGAACAGTTATGTATTAAAATTAATTTCATCCAAGTTCTAACCTTCTGGTGATTGAGGAAATTTCAAGTCTGAATTTCTCAAAGCCTCCATTAATATACGAGTGTCATGTGTGGATCCCTCCAAGCCAATAAGCGCAAATGTGAAACATATATTGAAGTCACATGCGGCTAGAATATTTGTTGATGTGTACCCTTTCCTATTCATGAATGGAACTTGGCTATCAGTAGGGACTATAACGGCCACATGTGTTCCATCTATTGCGCCGATGCAATATTTGAAGTGAGGCTAATATCGAGCATCACCATGTATATAATCATCCACATGTCTGAAACTTCAATCTACCGGTCTGATAATATCATTTCCAAGCTTGCAAACAGCTTTTAACACTTGATGAAACTACCTGTGCATTGTTTCTCCAGAATGTTGAAATCTTTCTTCCACATTCCTATAAGTTGCTCCTTGTCCGAGTATATATAGAAACATTACCACTGATTCTTCTACAATAACATTTTGCGTATGTTGTAAACCATGCTTTTGAGTAAGTTCAACCAACAATCTTCTAAAGACAGTCTTGTTCATTCAGACTTGCTCAAAGAAACGAGTATCTAATCCGTTCATTATTTCATGAACCCACCTGTGACCTGTTAACGCAGATGTCATGTTTTCTACTTTCAACATTGACTTCATATACTGTGCAACAGCAACACATGCATACATCTTTCCAATGTACTCATCTGTATGCATCTCATCATTGCTAGCTTCTTCTTCTAAATCAGACATTGGTTCTTTTGATTCTGTATTTGAATCAGACGATAAATTCATTTCCACTTTACACCCTACATAGACCATAACAAATGTTTATTGCTCCATTACAATATGCCAAAAAAATTATTAACATAAGTCGTGCATGAATAAACAAGACAATGTATCATTCATAAGTTTATCATAAACCAAATGTATTTCATGTTTCTGATATTCAAAATCAAAGTTGATAAAACTCAAAACATTAGTCTCGTAAACTGATTGGTATTTAAAGTTCAGATCCTTAATCCCATAATGGTCAGAAAAAACAATATCATCACACTGTCATTTCCTGCATACACCTAAAAGCAAGCATTATCTGCCTCAATTTCCTCAAAGGGCTGAATAATCAGTAACCGAATCACTCATAATTGCATTCCATGTAACCAGCAGGTAGAATCCGATATACTCAAACCTTAAACATTGTTAACCAGACAACAGATCATAAGCTTCTCAGACTCAAAAATTTACTTTTTCTAAAACTACTTGACAATAAACAAAATGATTGAATGCCTTTCTCCAAAAGACAGTAGACAAAAAACCATAGATAACCATTCCACAAAGATCATCATTACTAGTGGCCATTAATTATCTTATATCAAAATTAATTCCCAATGTTCACACTAACTCTATGGCATGAATATGCATACCTTCTAAATTGAATAATTACAAACATCAATGAGTTCGTAAAAGAAGCTCAGAAACATTTTCGAGTGTCTCAATTTACCCAACCCATCATATAGTGTTCAATAACTTCAGTTGTCAAAATATAGCAAAATGAAAAGGATAAATTATCTAACATACGAACAAGAAGCAAGAAAATTTCTTGTGTGAGACAAACTTGAAGAACTTATAATTTTCCAAATGTGCAGATGCTTGAAGAGCAGACTTTTGGTATTGCTTCAGATTGACTTCTAATTCCCTAATCTAAAAAGATAGCTGCTTTAGCAAATATGAAGAGGAAAAACAATGATATATATTGTACTGGACACAGGGACGATAGAAGCACTTAAGAAAACACTTGAATTGCAATTCTGGTTCAAATACATGAAACAATTCCTTTTCAAAGGGCTGACATATGCATTTGAAAATCAAAACAATTTATATAGTTGCAGAACAAATTTGTAATATTGGTAAAAAAAAGACCCCAATATAGATCTCTTTCCAAGTTCATAAGGATCAAGGAATTCCATAAATTACATAATCCATGAACATCAAGGATTATGACGTATCCAGTAGGATATGACATTGAAGAGATTTGAAGGGGCATGCCACCTTCTTTTCCTAACCAAACTAGGAAACCAAGACAGAAACCAAAACCTGGATCATCATAAAAGAAGATGCTTGAAACTATAGAGAAATCAAGATAGAAACCAACATACTGATCATTGATCAAGAGATAGAGCAAAGAGAAGCAATCGAACCTGCCAAGACCGAAGAGGCTCGTCGCCGATCTGGTGCGAGGGTTCTCAGAGGTGGAGCTCAAAGGGAGGAGAGACCCGTCTCCTCCTTCACGCGTGATCTCTCTCTCTCTCTTGGCCGGCTCTATCTTCATTATGGAAATCAGGATTTGTGGGCTGAATTTGATGGAAATAATTTATTTGTGAGGGGTATTTAGGTAATTTGCCGACCCCAAAAACAGCTTCTCGAAGTGCTTTTCGAGAAGTACCCCTAGGGAAGCTTTTGAAAAAATCTGCTTTTCAACTTTTTCACACGCCTAAAAGCCTGCAGACAAACATATTTTTTAAAACTCGGTAGTGCTTAACTTATAAAAAACATACGGGCTTTAAAAAAGCCCATCCAAACACCCCTTATATTTTACCAAGAAAGCTAAAATATATATATTGGGATAAGTCAATAATATGATTGAAATAATTCTACATTCTTGAGGCGAAGGGGCAATTACGGAAGAGGTACAGCTTGACTTCATTGCATGGACGAGTACACATTGGAATGTTGGCATTGTATTATAGCCTCATTTTGCTAGATTGATTAAGATCAGGATTATATCACAATCGACAAGGTAGGTGAAGATGTTTATCTTGTATGGGTAGGGTCCCTTCTAAATAGTTTGACCTATAGGACACTTGAGACAACAATTGTTAAGAAAGCAATAGAACAACATCATGGTGAATATTACGTTGCTTTCCCAACACTAGATTTTAAAATTGGGTTTGGTGAGTTCTCGCAATGTTATGTATATAGAAATAAAAGAAAGATTAAGCCTGCCTTGGTGTTAGTTTGAGTCTATTCATGTGGTAAAGCACAATGTCTTAGCTTGTAAGAAGATAGCTTTCCAATTCCCCCTTACATTCTCTACTTTCCTTCTTAATTAATATGAGAAAACATAATCCAACTAAACCATGTCATCTCTCAATAGACTAGCCTATAGAGTATTGTAGTCAAGTCCATGACTCGTTGTAACCAATGCAACCATCATATCAATGTATCAAACATAATATATAACAATAATGTTGGCATATATGCATATAAGTATAATTTCAAAATCACAACAACATCGATACACATGTGATATACATGCCATTATTGTCAATAAATATCAAGTCACAAGAACATATTCATAGGCCAAGACATTTATCAAACCATTTCTTACCATAGAGGCCCTCTAAATAGTAAAAATATTGTAAAATTAGAACCCCTAATGGAACTAAATTTTAAAAACTATCGATATTATTTATAATTCTTTGAAAGCTAGTTATCAAGATTTATATACAACTACTTGTCTACGAGTCTTTTGCCCTTACCCAAGGTCTCTCTTCCTATATAATTTCAATTTATCAGAAAATTTGATTCAAGAAACATGAAAATATAAATAAAAATACATTTCTAATATTATATGCAATACATGGAAGTTTAGGGCAACTATTAAAATTGCTTGGGATTCAACTAGATGAAACATGACGGGCAGTTTTAGCTTTATCCAAACCTCCTTGTCAAATTCCCCATTTGGGTTGATTTCTTCGTGAATTTCCTCAACTAATTCCCAATCACAATACTTCTTTGCTTCCTTTTCCACACATTACTTCAATTCTGCTTAAAGGTTATGTTCGTACTCCCGGTCTTCCATTTTCCAATTGATCATGTTAATCACACAAATTAAAATGGGCATAACTTGAGCGGTGTTCAGGGTCTCAGAAGTGACCAAAGATGTCTCCATATTCCATTTACTCTAAAAGGGTAAGACTAGGCCTCGGATTTCCATTTGAATTTATGCATCACCTCTTCCAAGTCTAATTCTCTGATTTCATTGGTTTCTCAAAAACTGACTTCATTAAGATGAGTGAAATATGACAAAAGGTATTTTAAAACTAGCTGCCAATGATGTGGCATTGCGTACCGGTTACAACCTTCTTCACAAAAAAGAAATGAAGTTATTTTTCAAGAAAAAAATAATTAACAAAACAAATTGCGAACGAGAAATAAAATAAAAATGGCTAAATTAACATAATTAATCCTGAATTTTTTGAAATACCAATTTCCGGCAACAACACCAAAAACTTGGTATGCCTTTTCCTATGCATATTATGCCATAAGTGTATAGTTAGTGCAAGTAGTAAAGTGTGCTATAAAGTAAGGTAGTTGATTCCATGAGGAACAATGCTCTTAGTATTAATCTTTTCTCTATTATCTAGCAGACAAATTGAATGATGGTTGCTAATTCCCTAAACTAACAAAACAATGAAACAAACTAATTGAGATGATGATTCTTAGGTGAAATCGAGATGAGAACATAGAATTTTGGATACAAATTCCCATAAAACTACCTTGCAATCAATTTCTTAAATTGGTTAAGTTTTGTTTGAACTGTGGAGACTCCTAAATTAAAATGACATTTTCCCCAAGGTGATTAAACCCTAATCCCATAAGACGACACTCATCATTTTATTGTTGCATTAGAAGATTCTATGAATCCTATTATTAGGTTTGACTCTAATCCGGAGAGTTTGACACCATACACCTTATCTTTAGGTTTGTACTCAACCTCTATTCTCTAAGTTGTGATTTATAGATAATTGATTTCTCAGTCCTAATCATGTAAATCAAATATGTATATGGGGCTTTTTCATAAGAAAAAACATGAGGCAAACATTGAAGATTCACAAGAATAACTCAAATAGTCAATATAATACACAAGGAAATTAATTACAAGTTCATCTCTAGTTTCAATGATATAAGGCAATAATAGAGGTTATGCCTATCATGATACAAGAATCCATAACAAAATCAAAAAAGTCAAAACATGATTGAGTACCATAGAAGAACCTTCCTCAAAGCTTCTCTTGTAGTGGATGATGAAATCTCCCAGACCAAATATCGATTTTACCATCAGTCTGGTAACCAATGGGCTAAAATAATAATGTCGAATCTTCCTAGATTGGCTTTCTTTGACCTCCGCTCAGGATCCTAGCTTCTGACGAAGCTTTTGCTAAAAAGTGCCCGATAAGACCTAACTATCGAGCTTTATACAACATATGAAAATATAATTCACGCCCATGTTTGAGGTATGCTTGACCAGTGCCTTTTATTGGAGGCACTAAGGAGTAAAATTTTCCTAATTTTGGACTTACAACAATCAGCACGATTGAAGACCACACCATTGCTTTTTAAGTACGGTCGTGTTATGAGCATAATCATGTGTGCTCTGCAATTTCTCCTCACTAGTGATTTGCATGCCATAAGCAGAACCGTGCTATGGTAGTGCTTTTCTTTGGAATTTTCATCTTTTTATTCCAATTACCTAAATTGCTACTCATTCAACACCAAAATACCTAACATAGTGCTAATATAAAAGAAATAATGCTAAAAGACAAGCTAAGTGCACAAATTTATAGTATACAAAATACATATTTCATGCACTATTAATGAGGAGTATTTGCAAAGAAGACAGGAGAGGAGTACAAAGATACTTGGTAAGGGATGCCATTGTTCAGGAGGCCCATGTGTCATTAGGCTCACAGGAAAATGACTAATAATTATCTAATTGAGATTTAAGGTCAGATTGTGCAGATAGGGTCAAGTGTCTATTCCCCGACTAAAACATATTACTAAGTCCATTGATCCAACAAAGCCACCTTCAGGAGCTAATTTTAGCGCTAAGAGATGTGAAAGGCAAAAAAAAAAAAAAACAAAAAAAACAAAAGAAAATCTTTTGAGTAGACCAAGGAAGAAGGATACTTTGCCGCTCCGCCATGTTCAATGAGGAAGAAGGGCACTAGCTGAGGCAAATTGAAAGACTCAGTTGTGGCAGCAAGACATAGCTTGGAGTTCTTAGGATACCACATTGAATGAGGTAATATGAGGACAACCTTAGTAGGAAGCTAACACTACAGGCCTATTCTTGGCTATTTTCCCTCTTGGTGCCCCACTATTTTGTTTATGTTGTATTATGTCTTTGTAGTTGTATTTGTTTCATTGTATCTTTTTTTTTTTTGTTCACAATTTGTTAATTCTAATGGATTGTCTTGTTGTGTATGTTCTTCTTTTTAGTGGACTATTCTGTATTTTTTATCTTTTTAAATGAATGTGGTTTATCTATTTTTTCAAAATTTAAAAATCTTTGTAATTTTTACGATATCAATAAAGTAATTAATACCTACTCATTTTACCCATAATTTTGTAGATAAATGAGAGAATCATCTCTTTCTAAAACTTTTTCATGTATAACTACCATTTTTAAGTGAAAAATAATGTGATAAATGAAATGGTTTTCTCTTTCATAAACAAAATATGCTTGATTCAACCATCAAACCTTTTGATTTGTCTTAAAATAAAATGAAATAGTTTGGGAACTTAAAATCACAGAAGTTATTTATTCAAAATTCTATAATTCTTTCTTATATTTTAATCATTTTTAAATTATTTCTTTAATTAATCATGTACAATGTTCAACGTTACACATCAATCAAAATATTCATTTATATCTAAACTTTACTTTTTAAAAATTAAAAATAAATAGAAGGCCAATACGGCCCAGCAAGCTACTACATGGGCCGGTAGTGAACTTAGTGCATTCTCATAAATCATATAAAAAGAACCAAATATTACAGTACGGTAAAGCCCAACACTTCTATGTCTGAAAATCCGGCCTTTCTTGGTAATTTGCAGCTTAACCCCTAAATTCTATTTTATTTTATATTTTTATCTCCAAATTACAATCTCATGGCTTTAAGAACACATCATTTGATAATATTGAAAATATATTTGAGTACTAAGTGAAAGTTGAACCAGGCGAAGGCTGTTCGTATATTGTCATATGTTTCTTGCATTTTGGTCTCTCTTTGTTTATGCCTGCTTTTTTTGCTAGCTTTGCATTTTTTTTCTTCTTACTTGTTAGAGTTATAATAATACTTGTTCATGTACTTTATATTTATACATATATACATACTCTTGTGTACACCATTCTTGTATTCAGATGGGCTAGTTTGCTCTAATGAAGATAATTTCATTCTCTTATCTCATCTATCATGGTATCAGATGTTTGAGGTTCTCTCCGACCAACCACCATCTCTGCTGTCACGGCCTCAACCGATCACCTTCGGCCGTGCGGCACCTGACATGCACCATAGCGACAGGTAAGCCTTTCCTTGCAAAAACAGTTAGTGAATCATGTTTGCATTACAAAGCACAGCGAAAGTAAGAAGAAGCGAGCAAATCCGGAAAACCCCTCGGTACGAGAAACACGACACAATGAAACCCATTTTGAGAGAGAAAAACATAAAACTCTCTTAGATTGAGAAATGTTTACAACCATGGCCAAAACCAACACCAAGTGGCCTTGTCTTCTCCCAAAGACACATTTGACCCTATTACAAGAGCTACCCCAAATCCAAGGTTGATTGAGCCCCATGCCCAATACCGGTCTGGCGTGAATTCCCTGACTTCACTTAGCTTGCAGTGTCCTCGACTCGACCGTAGCTTTAACCGGCCACCCTTGGTCACGGCGCGCGCAGACGATGCCGGTCACGCGCGGTAATACCGCGTGCCATCCTCGCCCCGGCTCGGCAACGCTCCCGGCCACGTGCCTACTTGCATACGCCTGTGTAAAGCCTTGTCGGATCCTGGAATCGGCTCTCGGTCAACCGGCTCGATCAAGTGTCACGCTCCGCCTAGACTCGCTAGAGATCCAACACTCTACATGATGAAGTCCTGTGACACTTGACTCTTGGTAAGGGCGCGCGCGCCCATGCGCTCATCGGCCACGCGCACGCCCACGGTCCGGCGCGCGCGTGCCTCACGGTCTCAGCCCATGATCATGCGGGGTATTTCACCCGCCCTTGGTCCCGACACAACACAAGCGCCGCGCCACCTGCGCGCGCTACCAAATCCACGCAGCTGTGCGCCCTCGTGGCTTGGTCTATGTGATACTGTATGGCCGCTGACCAAGTGTAAGGTCATCAACCCTTACATCTAGCATGGTGGACTTCCCTCTCTGAATAGTTGAAAGATGAAGAAGTATGGCAAGGTCGCTCTCAGTGTCCACCTCTCCGTCTCCGTTGTTTCCATCACCGGTATGTACATCACATCGGTAACAACGTCGACGTCGAAGTCTTCATCCAACCAATCGGCCTCTCTTCTTCTTCTTCTCCTTCAAGCGGAGGAGCTCTTATCGTCACCATCTCTTGTATCAAGCTGCTCCTAACCCCTTCCGTCTCTGCTCCGGCCTTCGTGTCATTAGCTACCTCATGACCCTCATGGTCGCCGCCATTGTAGCTACCTCATTAGCTACCTGCTTGAACTCCGGTAAACTTCAGTAAGTGTGCCCAGCTTTGGCACAAGTTCCTACCCTTTAATCTTGCCAGCCTGAATAGTTGTCATGTTTTGAATTGGCTTTCAGCATGATGGAATCCTTTGTCTTTTTTTATTTGGATTTCAACTGATGGAATCCATTGTCTTCTTTTGAATTGGATTTCAGCTGATGGAATCTTATGTTAATTAAATTATTATTTTATTAAATAAATAAAAAAATTAGAAAGTACAAAAAAAAAGTTTGACTTTTTCCTTTTGTCTTGATACTTTCCCTTTATTCCTTAGAAAAATACATCAATTATTATTTAAATATATGAAAAAATGGCATCATTTTCCTCTGCTCCTCATATCCTAGATCCAGTCGATATCAAATTAAACGGTTCCCATTACATAGAATGATTTACTACCGTTCGCATTGTTTTACTCAGTATGGATCTGCTAGGCCATGTCGATGGTATCTTTCCCCAACCATCCACCCCCGACACATCATAGACACTTGATGATCATCGTACCATGACCTTTATCTGTCAGTCTTGTGAGATTGATGTTTGTATGAAAATTGGACATCTTCCCACTGCTCAGGCAATGTGGGAACACTTAGGTCATATGTTTGAGCATTTCAGCTTTGCTCGACAGTATGCCATTTTGCAGGACTTTACTCACGTCCAGCAATGTGAGCATTCCGTCAGGGAGTATGTCAGTGACCTGCTGTCCCTGTGGGGTTAGATTGATTTATTAGAGGAGTCCACTTGCTTGACATGCAGATGTTGCAAAACTCGTATTCAGTCTCGCCAAACACAGCGCACCTTTGAATTTCTGATGCGTTTCCGTTATGATTTTGAGGCTATTCGCAACCAACTGCTCAATCGGTTCCCTCTTCCATCATTTGACGATGACATTATCTCCATAACTTATCCCTACAGACACAGTTCTCATCGTGACCTCTCCACGCTCCTTTCGAGTATCCTCCGGTCTTCTGGTGCCACCAGCTCTCGCTTCATTGACCTCTTCTAGGTTTTCTATCATCTGTCATTCTTTGCAAGTGTCTTGGTCATATGAAGTGTCAGTGCCTTAAGCTTCTGCAACGACAGCATCAATAGCAGTCATCACAGTCTCGCCCTCTGCCTCACTCTACTCCTTCATCTCCTCATGCTGTTTCTATCTCAACTTCAGCTTCTCCTTCCTCTACTGGCATTCTCTCTCAGGTTGCTCATCTTACTGAACAGATTCATGCTATGCATGGCGCTCTACCCTCAAGGGTTTCATTTGTTATATATGTTGTCTCTGGTATGTCTTCTTTATGGATTTTAAATTATGGTGCCACTCATCATATAACTGCAAATACCTCTAGCCTTGTCTCTATTTCTCCTCATACCTATTCGAGCGTTTGCACTGCTGATGGGAGCCTTCATCCTATCTCACAAGATGGTCGTCTTCAGTCCACTTCATTTGACATTCCTGATGTCCATCATGTCCCTGACTTAGCTCTCGATCTTCTTTCGATTAGTCAGCTCACTGATAATGGTCTCACAATTACCTTTTCTTCTTATACTTGTACTATACAGGACCATCTTACAGGCTAGAGGATTGGGATCAGGCGTAAAGTTGGTGGCCTCTATCACTTAGACTCTTTTCATCTTCCCAGTCTTCCATCTTCTGCTATTGCTGCTTCTGTATGTTCCCTTAATCGTCGGCGCAGTCACCTCAGTCACTTGTCTAGTCCTCGCCTGAAACTCTTAACAAGTTAAGGTAGTCTTGATTCTGTTTCTTCCCTTTCTTCACATTTATGTATGGGTTGTAAACTTGCTAAACCAACTGCTCTTCCTTTCTCCTCACGAGAATCTATTTCTAAATCTACTTTTGATCTTGTTCATTCTTATGTTTCAAGTCCTGTACCCCTCTTATCTCTAGGTGGTTTCTTCTATTACATATCTTTCACTGATGATTTCTCGGGTTATACTTGGTTTTATTTAATGCTTTACTGATTTGAGGTTTTTGCTATTTACTCTGAATTTGCGCAAAAGATATATACTCAGTTTGGTACACGCATTAAGATCTTTTCGCTCTGATGGGGCTAGCGAGTATCTCTTTGCATCCTTCCTAATATTACTCTCCACTCATGACACTATTCCTCAGCAATCCTTTTCTTACACACCTGCTCAGAATGGTGTCGCTAAGCGTAAACATCGCCATATCCTCAACACTGCACTTGCACTTCTTTTTGCCTCTTTTGTCCCTCCATCCTTCTAGGCTGAAGCAATTCTTACATCCGTCTTACCAATCACACTTCTACCTCCACTCTCTCTGGCATCACACCTTATAAGTGTCTTTACTCCTTTCCTCCCTCTTATGGTCATCTTCGCATGTTTGGTTGCACCTGTTTTGTTCTTTTGCCCACCGTTGAGCGACACAAACTTTCTCCCCGTTCTTCCATATGCATTTTTCTTGGCTATATCTCTGAACACAAGGGTTCTCACCGTATTCGTATTTCCCGTCACGTCATCTTTCTTGAAGATACCCCTTACTTCTCTTCTTCCTCCCCAAATCTTTCCTTTCCTCAATCCTCCGATTGTGAATCCTCTTTTCTCCCCTCCATAGTTCTTTCGAGCTCCACTACCACTGCCAATTCGGTGTCTTCTCTCGATGTCTCCATAAACACTTCCTCTGTTTCTCCTTCCCCTTCCTCCAGGTACATTGATGGATTTGGTGATTCGCCTCCTCTCTTCACCGACCCACTCTCTCCTGAAGATACTCCTATTGTTCCTCGTCATTACCCAGACCGTCCTCGCCGTCCTCCTGCTCAGTATGCCCTTTCTCTCTCCTCTACCTACTCTCCCGATTTCTAAGCTTTTCTTGCTACTATTCACTCTTATTTCGAGCCGCAGTCTTATCGTGAGGTCATTAAACATCCCCAGTGGCAACGAGTCCCCAGTGGCAACAAGGCTATGAGTAAGGAACTTGATACTCTTCAGTGTATGCATACATGGGATCTTGTTCCACTTCCATCTGGTGTTACTCCTATCAGCTATCGATGGGTCTATCTAGTCAAGAACTGAGTTGACAATACTATTAAGCGCCATAAAGCGCGTCTTGTTGTTCGTGGCATTACTCAGCAGTATGGCATTGATTATGAGGAGACATTTACTCCTGTGGCGAAGTTGACTACTGTTCGTCTTCTTTTCGCTATTGCTGCTCCTCATTACTAGCCACTTCATCAATTAGATGTGACTAATGCCTTCTTACATTGGGATCTTTCTGAAGATATTTATAGGACTCCTCCTCCTGGTTTCTCTCATCCTTCTCAACATGCTTATCATCTTCGTCGAGCTATATACGGACTCAAACAAGCTCCTCATGCCTGGTTTGAGCGTTTTCACAGTGTGGTTCTTGCTCTTGGTTTCACTGAGAGCTCTCATGATTATGCTCTATTCACTTGGCAGACTTCTCGAGGCCATACAATTCTCCTTTTTTATGTTAACGACATGGTTATTACTGGTGACGATTTTGATGCTATTCTTTTTTTTAAACAGCACACACCGAGTTTCAAATGAAATATCTTGGCCTTCTTCGTTACTTTCTTGGTCTTGAAGTTGCTTATTCTCATTGAGGTTACTTGGTGTCTCAACAGAAGTACATTTCTGCTATTTTTCGATGAGCTAATATAATTTATTTACGTACTGCCTTTACTCCTATTAAGTTATATCATCGACTCTCCTCTTCTGATGGTGAGCCTCTACCTTGTTGGTGCTCTTGTCTACCTCATCATCACTAGGCCTGATATTGCATATGTTGTTTGTGTTTAGTCAGTTTGTGAGTGCACCTCACTCTACTCATTATGCTTCCATTTTACGAGTTCTTCGTTATCTTCGTGGCACTATATCTCAATCTCTACTTTTCTCTGCCACGTCTTCTGTTGAATTACGCGCCTATTGTGACGCTGATTGGGCAAGTGATGCTTCTGATCGATGATCTACTACTGGTTTTTGCATTTTCCTTGGAGATTCTCTTATCTCTTGGAAAAGCAATAAATAATCTATTGTTGCTCTTTCCACTGTTGAGGCTGAGTAGGTGCTATGTCATTTATTGCTAAGAAGGTTCTCTAATTGGTTATGCCAGATTTTGATGGACTTTGGTGTCTCTATCTCTACCCCACTTCTATATACTGTGATAGCCAGAGTACCATCAAAATCACTATCAATCCTGTGTTCCATGAGCGTACGAAGCATTTTGAGGTTGCGCTTCACTTTGTTCGTCATCATTATCTTGCTGGTAGTATTCTCATTCTTTATGTAGCCTCTACACAGCATATTGCTAATCTTCTCCTAAGGCTCACATTGTCTCCTGGTTTCCGTTTCTGGTTGGCGAACTCTCGTTTCATAATCCACCATGAGTTTGAGAGGGCGTGTTAGAGTTATAATAATACTTGTACATGTATTTTTGTGTTTATACATATATACATACTCTATTGTACACCATTCTTGTATTTATATGGGCTAGTAATGAAGATAATTTCATTCTCTTATCTCATCCATCATTACTCCAAATAAAAATAAATAAAAAAACAAATAATGCTATATGTATTGTTATCCATATATTTGGCATTGCTGTTTACTTTGATTTTTTAATTTTAAATTATTAAGACTAATGCTTGTTTTTTTAATTTTTTTTATTCATTTACTTTTTATACACTCAAGGCCAAACGATTCGAAACATAGTGTTACTTTACAATTAAGTACAATTGTGGTTGTGTGCATTTCTTTTTTTTTTTTGAATAAAAGTGGATAAACCACTAATTTATTAGAAAAAGAAAGACGACAAAAGAAAAGGAAAACACTCACCAGAGGTGAGGTAAAATGAGAACAAAAGCAAGATAACGAAAAGAAAGACAAGCTACGAGAAAAACAAGCTGAGAAGGCGGAAGGGGCCGTCTGGAACCTCAGGCCAACTCAGGTCAAAAAGGAAAACGCCTACTCTTGAGTCAGGTAAGAATCTGGATCACCAGGATGATCTGCAACTCTTGCACCTAGAAAATTGAGAGAGCGCTTGATCTTCTGGGAAGCTTCGAGGAGGTGCTGCTGGTGACTGGCAGAAGCTGTTGAAAACCAAGACAGAAGCATGTTAGCAGCTTTAGAAATTATTCTATAATGAGGTTGAGCATTCAATTGGAAAATGCGAGAGTTTCTTTCAATCCAGATATTTTACAAAATTGCTCTGGAGATTAGATCCCAGAGGGTTCGGTATTGTGGAAGAAGGGAGGGTAGCCAAGAGGTCCAGATGGAAGAGACTGTGTCTGGCAAGGTGTTGAATTCTAAGACTTGAGAGAAAAACGTCCTGATTCGTTTCGAGAATTCACAATCAAGAAAGAGATGATTCAGCTTCTCAGAAGCGTGATGACAGAGAGTACAGGTATCAGTGGATTGTTGAAAATTGCACCCTTTCTTAAAGAGATTTGAGAGAGTGAGAATTTTATCCTCGCCCGCTAGCCAGCAAAAAAGGGTTATTTTACTGGGGCTGCGTGTTTTCCAAAAGGAAGAGTAAATCGGGCTACGCAATCCGCCATCAATGAAAAAGTTATAGAAAGATTTAACTGTGAATAATCCACTTTTTTCCAGAACCCAGTTAAAGGAATCTTCCAGGTTACTGGTACAATCAGGGATAATTTCTAAAAGAGGAGATAGCATGTCATGGGTTGCCGAGTGAAACAAGGTCTCTGGATTGTTTAGGTGTGAATAAAAGGTCTGATGTTTATCCAGGGAAATAAGCAATCAGAGTAAAGATTTGGCCAAATATCTTTGAGAGGTTGACTATTATGCCAACGATCATGCCACATAGAAGTGTTGGAGCCATTTCTGATAGATTTGGCAAGGCAGGAGCGAAAAGGAATTAAGGTGGAGTTTACTCCTGCCCAGAAAAAGGATTTATTACGCGGTGGATGATGGAATAAAATTTCATTCGAAGATCCGATTGAATAATTTTCTTGGATGATTTTGGCCCAAATGCTGTTGGGATTGCAAGCTAATTTCCACCACCACTGTTGTGTGCATTTCTTAATGATCATTTTGTTTGTATATATAAATTTTTTAATGTTCAAGATATGTTTGTACTTGGGTTTTTTATTTTGAAAATTTTGGATTTTTTTAACATTTAAAAAATAATTAATCAGATATTAACATAAAAAATTAATAAGTTTGGTAACATCCGGTCCCTTTCTCTCCAAATTTCACATCGTTTGGAAAAATAGATAAAATAGTAATATACTTTGATTTGTATGTTTAGCCGCCATTATGTTCAACATTTAAATAGTATAAAGACCAGACTAAAAGCAAAAGGTACAATACTATCTTATATAAATATGAAAAGTAATAAAACAAAATGAACATTAACAAAAAGTACATACACCAAAAACGTGCTTAAGCAACTATTATATTTTCAATCCGAATAAGAATTCAAGTCCTAGTCTACGAAATTTATCAAATTTTGTATTGTTTTAAAGGCAAATAAAAAACCAAGAAAATGGATAAATCACGAACACTCTGAATATTTTAAAAATGCAAAAATAAAAATAAATATCCAGGCAAAGCACATAATAATTCTTAAAATGCATCAAAACTTTTATTAAAAAAATATTAAAAAGGGCGTACAACATCCAAACGTGCATGCTGGCAATGTCATATCTAATGAGATATGAAATAGTAATATTACATCACGTACGTATAAGCAAATATCCATGTTTTTTTAATTGGAGTTACCAATCAAAGAACGCTAATTAAGTTCTTTGTTTACGTCTTACACTGAAGCACTAAACCATTGAACGCTAATAATATCAGCTGCTCAATTAGCATATATTCGGAGTTCTTTATTATCTAGCCATCCATTAATTAAGACCAACTTGAGAAGAATTCAATGCTAATGACTTAAATATTATTTAAAGCATGAGTTTAGGACACCAATAAAATGACAAACATATCAACTGTCAGCAAACTTACAACTTACCCAACTGCAACCCCAACAATAAGTCTTGGTGGTGATGTTGTTTAACTGGAAAACTGGTAGATAAGAAGTATATTTATTATTATTTGTCAACAGAAAAGCATGTTTTTTTGATATGTTCTCTCTTTTTTGCCTTTATATATATATAAATACTGCATGTCAAGATGGTCATAAGAACCAGAATTAAATCATCGCAATAAAAACAAGATTAATTCATAAAAGGTATAATGGACTTGTTTGTTGATTGATCAGTCGAAGGTTATCAACAAAATGGAGGCTTGTGAATCACAAAAAAAAAAAACAAATTATGAAAACAGCACAAGATTATCATGATGGGGAAAAATGGGAAAATCTTTGAAAGCATGCGCCACTTAATCAGAATTCTGCGCACTTGAGGCGGCTTGTGATTTACAATTATAGAGATAATTGGTGGAGGTTGTTAGAGGTCTTTTCATGAACCATTGCTTTGCTATTATTGCTAATTATTCGGGAAATTAGCTTTGAAGAAGAATTCCTCGTCGGAATCCTTAATATATAATTCACTCTTCAGAAGACATGGATTGCACTCATGGTATATGAAAATTAATGAGGTACAGGACATCAATGTTAGTCACTTTTTTTCTAACTCTTCTTTAGTTTTCGTGTGGTACTAAATTCAAGTCGAAACCCATCTACTATATTTGACCTAAACTCAAAATATCGATTTTTGTTTAACTACTCTTTATTTAGGATGTTTACCACATTGCTATTCAAATGATTCGATCAATTATAATGAGTTAGAATATAATTTTACCCTGTGATATTCATGACATGCCTAATTAATTACAAACCTTATATACAAGTGAAAGTTAATCCTCAAACCTTAAAATATTTATGGTAGCAAGTCTATTTCAAAGGAGATCTAAAGTCCCTTGAAGCTAATGTTGTGGATCAACCAAAAATAACTTTTTTTTGGAGAAAGAAAGATCAGATAACTGCATTAAGAATTGCACGCAAGCAAGCAAGTAAGCGCAAGCAATTGGCAGAGATATCAGCATCATTAGTTCCAAGGAATCACATCGATCGGTTCCATTTTCTGATAACATAATTAAAAAGAGTTGTATAAACAAGTACACTTTGCCATGAACTATCTACAATGTTGTTGATCCTCAACACTAAAGAGAACCCTTCCTCAATGCAGCAAAGTAGTTATATAAATAAGCTAATTAAGCAACTTATGTGACATCTACTCCTGCGAGCATTTCACAATGTTAGGGTGTATGTGGACTTGATCTATATATATATATATATATATATATATATATATATATATATATAATTTCCCTTTTTGAGGGAACTTCATGAAGAACTTCCAACCTCCAAGAAGTCTATGAATTGTACACTACCTTCACTATGCTGCTCCTTGTCCTCCTCCTCTTTGTCCACGCTTCTCCGGCCATCTTTCATGTTTTCAGAGTCAGTGTTTACTTGAAGAAAATCATAGAATTCGACTGAGTTTTCTCTATCTGCAAACATTATTCATAAATACATATATATCTTGACATGGCCTTGATCTCAAAGAAAATGCGATAATGATCAAGAACACATCATACCTTCAGTCATATTAGAACTACTGCCATGAATTCCTGAAAAAATATCACTAGGATTGTGATGACACTTATTTACAGAAGAGTACTCTTGAGATCTTCTGCAATACTTGGTTACTGTTTGTTCTATATTCAGTGCTTCAAGCTTTCTCTTTTTATTGTCCTCAGGCTTCTCTGAGGTGCAACAACCTGTACTACTTCTCTTTGCTTGAACTCTGGACGTTTCTCTGCATCTTCTTGCCATAACCACATGCCAGTGATTCTTCACAGCGTTATCGGTTCTGCCGGGGAATAATCGAGCTATAGCTGCCCACCGATTGCCATGCACACGATGCAAAGATAGGAGTCTCTCTTCCTCCTCCTCACTGAAGGGGTTCCTATTGATTCTTGGATCTAATTGGTTATACCATCTCAGCCTGCAACTCTTTCCTGCTTTAATTGATATATTTCAGTGACAACACATAGAAATATGTCTTTATATTAAGAGTACTTGATAAACATCCACGGTTCAATTTGATGTTGCACCTGATCTGCCTTGAAGCTTTTCTGCAATCGAATTCCAGTTTTGAGGGCCGTATCGAGCAACCAACTCTTTCAGCTTCTCGTCTTCCTCCGGCCTCCAATGGCCTCTGGTGCACATCTGATCACCAAAAGAAGAAGAAAAAGAGAGAAACACTACAAGAAGAGAAGAAGCCCTTCAATTCTATCATAAAGGCTTCTCTTTCTCCTACTTATAGTTGTTTTACAAGCTCAAGAAAACAAGTAGAAGCTCTTAAAGGATTCATCAAGATGATAATATATGATGATGATCTAGAAATAGAGGAGGTGGAGATGAAAAAGTAAAAAAGATGTAACAAGATTTGAGAAGTGGAACGAGCTAACTTTTCTCGTTAGGGAAAGAGTTAGGAGATGATTGTTACTCTAAGCTTTGATGGTACATGTAGTCTAACAAATGGTATTTTAAGGGAAGTGGAGATATATATATATATATATATATATATATATATATATCCAAGAGAGAGAGAGAGAGAGAGAGAAAAAGAGAAATTAAGAGAAGTTCGAGGTTGCTTGGTGGGGTGAATTCCGTTCTCCTTTCAACATCCAACCACGTTTCTAACCTACAACGTCTACTTATAACCAACCCATCCTTCTCTCTATTTTTTTGCCGTAATACATACATGAATACTTGGAGAAATCTGTATTAATAAGAAGTATAAGCTTTACTCTTTTAGCTTCATTCTTGACCATATGATTACGGTTGGCATTCACCACCTAGAAGGTCAAGGTTGATGAACTTTCATGTTTAGATTGCTTAAACTAGTGTTAAGTTGGATGTACTTGCTACAGTATATGCATATATATATTGATATTTGTGTTTTTAGGGTTTCAGGATTTGTTGGGCTTCTGACCTAACCAAACCAACAACTGCCTTAGAACGTGTGCTTGCACGTGGAGTTTTGAGCGGTTATATGTATATATATAAATAAGTCAAATTTAGGCCATGAGATAATGCTGGCGCGTAGTTTTAATTGCATGCTTACTGTATGTTCAAAGTAGAGTCTTAGGTTGCAGAGAGTTATCATGGAAGCTCATATATATATAACAAAGTTCAAATTGTGTGTGTGTGTGTGTGTGTGTTTCTTTTTGTCATTTTCTTTCACTTTTTAATCTTTTATTTTAGTCCATTTTTCCTAAATATATTTGTTAGTTATGTGTAAACTAGCTATTCTAGTTGTTCGCGTTTTCAAAATGATCAAATGAAGGGAATCATAGAAAGAGAGAGAGAGATCAGGGATGGTTTGAAGGTTATATGATGGTTTTACACATCGATCCCACAGAACTTCAACTGGTGACCTAACTTCATGCATAGCAGCTAATAATTAGACAATGTTCATAAACAAATAATAAGGAGACATGATCGAGATCAGTGATGAATATTGATGGAGAAGTTTGAATGAAGTTTCTTATCAAAATTGAATGAAATTGTAAATGAAAAACCTTTATTTTTTGAGATGTTTAATTTGAAGGATAATTTTGTGACTTAAAATTAATAAAACATGATCTCCTTCACATTTGGAATTTTGATAAATTAATTAGTAGAATCACTCGTATGATGCATCTTGTTATTTTTTTATTTATTTATTTTTGAGTGTGTTTTAATTTAAGAATATGTGACAGGTATGCATGTTTGAAAGAGTTTTGAGTGGACCATGCGATGGTTTTAGAAGTATTCAAGCTTTGACTAGTTCAAAGATATCGTCGCTTCATCTTATTATTATTATACGTTATTATTATTTTTTGTTTCTTTGGGTGATATATTTTTTATGGTGATTCTTCTCTATCATCTTTTTTTCAAATAACCACCTATTGATGGTTATTTATATTAGTAGCTTATCAAAATTTCCGAAAAAAAATAAGTTATATATTAAATATATAGATCATTTAAAAAAAGTTGATCTAAAAATAATAGGCTTTCTTTAAAACAAGTTGGATTTATGAGAACAAATAAATAGGAACTTGATAGCCACATCTAACGCAAGCCAAATCCTCTAACATAGCCAATAACGAAACATTAAATTCAAGAATAAAGAAGATGAAAAGTGACATAAGCTTAAAATAATATTATTTATAAAAAAAGATGAAAAATCATAATCAACACAACCTTCCATTATAATTTTCAAAATCAATTCATCTCTTAATTACATTTGTTGTGCACATAAGAATTTTGCATGGGCCAAAAATATTGCTTCGTGTGAAAGCTTTAAAATGAGATGAGCTAAAAATGATAAAGAAAAGAAAAAAATAATAATAATGATAATAATTAATAAAGAAAATTTTATGTAGTTCACCTAATATAGACTACGTCCATAGGGCAACTATAAGATCTTCACTATATTAAAATGACGAAAATCATCACAAGTGTTTACACGAGCACATTTTGTATCCTAAACCAGAGTACAGACAAAATAATAATAATTTTTCAACCCTCACAAAAAAAAGAGCTTCAAGGTTTCTCCTCACAAAAATCACTGCAATCTTCTTCCATTTTGAAATACGTACACCAAGCTTAAAGCTGTTACATGTATATATATACATGTATATTTATACATGTATATAATATACTTGTATGTATTTGTATACAGTGTCTATTCTATGTCTATTTATGTATCCTCTTACTATCAATAGAAATCAGACATTCTTCCTCCTCTCCATCAATCTAACATGGTATCGAGCTGGTTTTTCCGGCCTGTTTTCCGGTGATCGGCGTTCAACGGTCATCTCCCTCTCTTGTGTGCCGGCAGCCCTTCCTTTCCCTCTCTTGTTCTCTCTCTTGTTGCTGCCGTGGTGTTGCTGCCGTCGAGCACTCCTCTCTCCGGCCAAGCCTTCCACCATCCTCCTCTCTCCTCTCAACTCAACGACAACCCGCCCGATCCCAGCCACCACCGCCGCCGCCTGCCTCCAACCACAGCCCGCCGCCGCTTTGCCCCGACCACGGCCCACTCCCGGCCACGGCCCGCCGACGCCTCGCACCCGCCCCACGGCCCGCCGACGCTTGCACCCGGCCACAGCCCACTCCCGGCCGCAGCTCCTGCTCCCAGTCCTGACCACCGCCCCCACACTGCTTCCGGCCCGGCCGCCGTCTCCCGGCCCCCCATTGTCTCGCGGCCCCGGCCATCGCCTACTCCCAGCCACAATCCGGCCACCCTCTTCGTTGAAGCTCCGGCCAACCTCAAACCGCGTGCGCCGACGGCACAAATCACGACTCTTTCACGTCTTTTAAAGCTACTTTTGACTCTCATCACATGCTTTGTCTGGAATCTTGAATTGATTCCGCATCAAAGACATTATACCCTATATCTATATTATATTATTTATTTATTTAAAAAAAAAAAAAAAAAAAAAAAAAAAAAAAAAATGGATAATCTTGGTCTAAGTGGAGTGCTCCCCGAGATTCGTCACAGGCATATTCACCAATCTGATGTGGTGCTTGACGGCACCAATTACATTCCCTGGCGACTTACTATTAAAGGGATTCTTGACGGTATTCGTGTGCTTAAACATGTTGACGGCACTGCCACTGCTCCTGTTCTCTCTACACCTTCTGATCCTACCAGTTCCTCCTTGGAGACCTCTGCATTTGAACAAAAGTTTGAGAAGTGGGCCGCTGATGACTCCACAGCCAAAATGATTATTTGTCAGACTGTCACTCTTGAAATTCGTACCCAGATAGCTGATCTTCCCACTGCTCGAGACATGTGGGAGTATCTGGAACGGCGATATTGTGGCTCCAGTCAGGCACAGTTGTATACTTTGTACCAAACTCTCGGAAGCCTGCAACAAGGGGAAGACACTGTCGACCGATTCTACAACAGGTACTGTGGCATTTGGCGTCAAATTGACGCTCTTACACCTTCTTATTGTACCACTCATGCTGCTCAGATTCTAACCTGTTCCGAGTCCTGTGCTCGTCGTCGTCGTCACGACGAGACCCGTCGTATGTATGAATTTATCATGCGACTCCGACCTGAGTTCGAGTCGACTCGTGCCCGGCTTCTTCACGCTCCATCTCGCATACTCTTTAGAAGAGGCCTTCGTTTTTGTTCGTGCCGAGGAGCTCCGTCTTCGACTTCCTTCACGGGGGGGGCAGTGCTCTTGTTGTCTCTCGCCTTCCTTCGCATCTCGGGTGTCTTCGCCCTCCGGTCCATCGGCGCCACCACTCGTTTCCTATCGACCACCGCCACGGTCGAAAAGGATTATGACTTGTCACTACTTGTGGTCTTATAGGCCACCTCGAGCGCGATTGTCGGAAGAAGCACCGAGGACTTCCGCGTGTCTCATCTATTGGTTCTTCACGGCGTCCACCTCTTCTTCCCACACCTCGGGTGCATTACGTACAAGCCTTTCCGGATCCTATATCTCCCACGGATCGGCAGGGTCTTAGCGATGTTTCGACAGTTCCAGCAGTCTCATCCGACGGAGTCCTCTATCGGTCATGCTCGCTCCACTCGGGGTGCTCCATCTACTCCCGGGTAGTTCCTGTCCACTTTGGCTTCTTGACTCGGTGCTTCTTTTCACATGACTCATGATACCACTCATCTTCATAATTCCCATTCACCCTCTATTGTCACCCGTGTGCGTATTGCCGATGGCACACTACTTCCCTGTCTCTTCTCTCGGTCATTTTTCTTCTAAAACTTTCTCCGTACCTTCTGTCTCACATGTTCCTCACCTCTCCATGAATCTTATGTCCGTTAGCCAAATTACCGATTATGATTGTCGGGTTATTTTTGATCGTACCTCTTGTCGTGTACGGGATCACGGTGGAGCGGTGATTGGAGCCGGCCGCCGCCATAGTGGAGTATATGCGTTGGACTCCCTTCATCTTCCCGTTTCGAGGTACCTCACTGTCATGCTTGCAGTTATTCCCCATCATATGTGGCATTCTCGTCTTGGTCATTTGTGTTCGTCTCGTTTGTCCTCTCTTGTTCGTCATGGTGTTTTAGGAACTGTTTCTCCTCCTTCGATGTGGTTTGTATTGGCTGTAAACTTGGTAAAAAAGCCTACAACGTCCTTATCCAATAAGTATGTCTCAAACTCTTGCTCCTTTTGAACTTATACATTCGATGTTTGGGGTCCCGCCCCATTTATATCAAAAGGAGGCAATCGTTATTATGTTATTTTCATTGATGACTACACTCGTTTTACCCGGCTTTATTTTATGCATCATCGTAGTCAATTATTATCCATTTATCGCTCTTTCACTACCATGATACATACCCGGTTCTCGCCTCTATTAAGACCTTTCGGTCGACTGCAGTGGTGAATACATTTCTCAAGCTTTTCGTACATTCTTATCTTCCGAGGGCACCTTGCCTCGGTTATCTTGTCCTGGGGCTCACCCTCGGAATGGGGTCGCCGAGCGCAAGCACCGCCACATCCTAGAGACTGCTCGTACTTTTATCGCTTGATGCTTTTCTCCCTCCTCATTTCGGGCCGATGCGGTTAATACTGCCGTCTATCTTATTAACTTACAACCCTCTTCTCATCTTAAGGACCGTAGCCCGGGTGAATGCCCGTATGGCACACCTCCTCGTTATGATCATCTTCGTGTTTTTGGTTGTCGTTGTTTTGTTTTGCTCTCACCTAGGGAACGCACCAAACTTACTTCGCTCAGTCGGTCCCTTGTGTTTTTCTAGGATATAGTCTTGAACATAAAGGATATCGCTGTTATGATCCTGTCACTCGTCGTATTCGTATCTCTCGTGATGTCACTTTTGATGAATTCACACCTTTCTATCCTTCATCTTCTTCAACTGAGTCTTCCTCTCCTAATGTGACCCTGTCTTTTCTTTTTCCTATTTCTTCTTCTACAGATGATCCTTCCTTAGGATCCTCTTCTTCTCGTATCTCTCATTCTCCAGATCTTATCTCGCATTCTTCTTTTGTTCCCTCTCCTTCTTTATCTCTTGATACTTCCTCCCTCCCTCCTATTCATCCACCTGTCCGAATTACTTATCAACGTAGGGAACACGCAGCGTCTCCACCTCGGCCGGCCCTCTCTAACGCCCCTCCTACTTCTGATCCCGTATCCGAGGTACCATCTCATACTTATTCTTTACGTGATCGCTCATCTTTACTTCCTCCTCACCGATATGCTTCTGCTAGCACCAGTGTTTCAAATGTCATTGAACCAGGAACTTACAGGGAGGCGGTTAAGTCACCTGAGTGGCAGAATGCCATGACAGAGGAACTTGATGCCTTATCTCGCACTCATACATGGGATCTAGTTCCTCTCCCTTCTCATGCCGTTCCCATCACATGCCGCTGGATCTACAGGGTGAAAACCCGTTCTGATGGGTCTCTTGAGCGCTATAAAGCGCGTTTGGTTGCTCGTGGTTTTCAGCAGGAGCATGGTCGTGATTATGAGGAGACCTTCGCTCCAGTGGCACATATGCATACTGTCCGTACTTTGATTGCTGTAGCGGCTGTTCGAGGGTGGACTCTTCATCAGCTTGATGTGAAGAATGCTTTTCTTCACGGCGACTTAAAGGAGGAGGTCTACATGACTCCTCCTCCGGGACTTCAGGTACCTCCGGGGACAGTTTGTCGTCTACGCCGCGCTCTTTATGGTCTCAAACAAGCTCCACGAGCCTGGTTTGAGAAATTCAGCACAGTTATTGAGGCTGCTGGTTTCACTGCTAGTATTTATGACCCAGCAGTATTTATTCACACATCATCTCGAGGTCGTACTATTCTTCTTCTGTACGTGGATGACATGATTCTTACTGGGGATGACTCTGCTCACATTACCTTTGTGAAGCAGAAACTCTGTGACACCTTCTTGATGACTGATCTAGGACCACTTCGTTACTTCTTGGGTATAGATATCACTTCTCATTCGATGGTTATCGACTTTCTCCAGCGGCGCTACACTCTTGATCTTCTTGCTAGATCTGGTTTGACCGATACCCGTGCTTTGCTACACCGATGGAGCTACATCTTCGCCTACGAGCTTCGATGGTATTCCTCTATCCGATCCATCGCGCTACCGGCACTTGGTTGGCAGTTTGGTCTATTTGACTGTCACTCGCCCCGATATTTCTCATGCTTGTTCACATCCTCGGCCGGTTTGTTGCAGCCCCTACTACTGTTCATTATGCTCATCTTCTTCGGTGCACTGCGATATCTTCGTGGGACTACATCACGTGGTCTATTCTATCCTCGCCTATCTACGTTTTCATTGCAGGCATATTCTCGATGCGACTTGGGCCAGTTCTCCGGATGATCGGTCTTCGCCATTGGATTCGTGTTTTTCTTGGGTCTTCTCTTGTTGTTTGGAAGACCAAGAAACAAAGTTCTTGTTGCCAAGTCCAAAGGTCTTGAAGCCGAGGTTCGTGCCTTGGCTTCTACTGTCCGGGAGATACTCGGCTTCGCTCTATTCTTCGAGATTTTGGTGTCATGCTCCGGGACTCCCACTCCCATTCATTGTGATCTTGGTGCACTTCAGATTGCTACCGATCCGGTCAAGCATGAGCCGACCAAACATATTGGGGTAGATGCTCACTTCACCCGATGTCATGTTCGTGCTCGGCCCGTATCTCTTCACTATCCGCCCACGGAGGTTCAAGTTGCTGATTTCTTCACTAAGGCACAGACGCGTGCTCAGCATATATTCATGTTATCCAAACTCAAGACTTATGATAATCCGTCTTGAGTTTGAGGGGGGGTGTTACATGTATATATATACATGTATATTTATACATGTATATAATATACTTGTATGTATTTGTATACAGTGTCTATTCTATGTCTATTTATGTATCCTCTTACTATCAATAGAAATCAGACATTCTTCCTCCTCTCCATCAATCTAACAAAAGCATCATATATACCATATATGTTAATCATTCACTTTTCTTGATGCTACCTCGATACATTTGGTAATCTTCTCGATTTCCTCTATTATTCATGATAAAGTTTTCTACCTTGATTTCTTGATCATACAAGGTAATATAATCACATTGTTTGATTTCGGTATATCATGTCATATTTGGTAATATTAATTATTACTTTTTTATTACCTCTCTTGATTTCCACTGACAAAATATTTACTTTTAATCTATTAAACAAAAACATGAGAATTAACTTCTATCCAACCATCATGACATGAATGGTAAAAAAATAATAAAATAACTTGTTAACCAACAGCAGAGGCCATTTAATTGAAACTAATTAAGATCATATGGGCATCTCTCCCTTGTTAGAAAAACAAGGGCCCTTGTGGGACATAAATATGTATATCTTATCAGAACCATAATAAAGTTCATATCATTAATTCTCGTTGTAATCCTTCTTGAATAGGGTGTAAACTTTGCTTTGGGACATTTATTTATTAAATAATTAAGTTTTAATTCTTTTGCCTTTTATAGGTCATAGTTAGTAGTTGTTTTAAGTTTAGTAACAGATAAACAAACACATTGAGATCTAAGTAAAGATTAATGAAAAAAAGAGTTATATTTCTTAAGCTCTTTGCAACAGCACACCTACCACACCTAACAACTTACAAGCGTTCAAACAAGTTTCCTCCTCACATCTTTATTATAAATGCTATTCATATCCTTAATTAGTGCATATGCTTTCCAAAGCAAGAACATTAGCTCTATGAGGATTAAATAATGCACCCTACAAACTTAGGGGACAAAGTGGGTTTATCACCGCAATGCTCACTTTATGCCAACATCAAAGCCACCTTTGGGTGTTTTGCAGCTAACACACTGCATTATATAGAAATTATGAAGTAGTCCTTCACATAGTTATAGATTATGGTTGTTGGTGCAACAAGATCTAGGGTTACATATAAAAGGATATAGGGGGAAAGTTGAAGCTGAGATCATTCTTAGCTTTGTCTCATGTAGGTTTCCTTTGTTTTTTATAAGGTTTTTTTTTTTTAACTTAGTGCAGTTAACCAAAATAAAAACACCATTAACTTATGAGCTTTATTGTTAATACAAAAAATTATGGTATTTAAAATTATATAAGGAAGAGTGAGACGTAAAGTTGAATGGTGATAGCTATATATATATATATATATATATATATATATATATATATATATAATGTTAATAATAGAATAATAGAACTTAGATGTCACTTAGTATTGATATCAATATTGTATTTTTTTTAACTGGTGCGAACACAATAAAGAATTTTTGTACAAAAATAAAAAATTTGACAGGCATCACCCCACGAGGAGGCTGTCAGAAGATAGGCAAATGCGATGGCTTGATTAACTCCCCAAAAATTTATTAACTCAGTTAGACATCATATGAAACGATTAGAATCCTACAATGTATAAGGCCAGATGATTATTATGAACTAAACAGAGCTAATAAATGCTCCTGCTATACAACCCTAGAGGGGACGGGAACGACATTCTCTCTTAGGGGACTTAATTAGTGAACAATAAATAAACATATTCCAATGGTATTTACACAATACTATAGTAACCCAGGAATTCAACCCTAAATTTACCGATTCACCATTCAAATTAAAATTCATTGTAAGCAGTGGTAACTTAAAAAGAGGTTGTGATATAAAGAATTAAGAATTATTCAATAAATACACGCATAATTATTTTTTCCGTTGTTTACAATTTTTTTTACTTGATTATTTAATTACAAACAATGGTTATATTTCATCTTTTTCTAATTAATAAGAAGGTTAATGTAAATCTAAAAGAGAATTTAAAGAAATTTGTGGGTCATGAGAGAGGCCCGGCTGGATTGTTAAGAAATATAAAAAGAGGATGGTTATATGCAAAACAAACCTTATAAGTTCTAATTTTGAGCTGTCTGCTGATCCGGTGGTCAACCAATCTGGACGGAATGAGATTCATTAGATGGAAGAAAACCAACAAAATGACATCTGATTTGATGTATAAAATTAGAGCTATAATGTTGTTGTGATATCTTGAGAGTGTGGGAACTTTATGAAAACTAATTTAATGGTGAAGGGTTCTGGCATCCTTTAATTAGAGTATGTCTGACAACTGATTTTTAGTAGTAGGTACATGAAAAGGAGAGAGTATCTTTGCTGAAAAGGATACATGCTTGGATATACAAATTATACTAACCTGATGGAATCCAACACCTCTTTCTATCATATGTTTAGTAGGCTAACATGGTGTGGCCTACCTTTCCAACTTTGTTTATCCTTGTCATTTTCAGTTCACACTAACATTTTTCTTTTCCTAGCCGCCTTATTCTGTCCTTAATTAAGCATGAAACTTGAGTTTTTTTTTTTTATAATTTTCTCTGTTTAACATATTGTGGTCATGTTACTTAACCTCCAATCACTTAACACATGATGGTTTAATTAATTAGCTGTTCAGTATTATCTGAAGTTGAAGTACCATTACATTGATGTATACATGAAGGAAAATGTCACCCTGATTGGATTAGGTGTTGGCTTTCCATCAATAGCACTAGTCCTTGTCTTCTATTCCAAGTGTTTGCAAACATTATCATCTGTCAAGAAATTAAGGTGCACAACTAATTCTTTTTCTCCAACAAAGAAAGTGGTGCACAAGTTGTTTATTATCGTAAGAATTAAAAGAATGTAGCTTTCATGAAGTAGATGGACATGGAAATTCAGAGACAAACAAAAAAAGACATCCTTGAGAAGACTAATCAATCAAGGGTAGTACGACAACTTAATAGTGGGATGAAACACAATAATAATGTAATCCAGAGAATCAAAAGTGTTCTATTTATGATTTAGCTAGAGTACTTTAATTCATTTAGCAACTTTAAGTAATGTTTTGATAAAGTAATTGCTTTACAATTTATGTAAGATATTATCTTTTCCATGGTATCTCTTGATATCGTATATATGTGTCTTGTACTAAGATATTATATAAAGTCATGATAGTTGATGTTTGATTTCATATTGATGATCAGTGATGTATTTCCGTTCAACATGTTACAGAAGGAGAATATCAATGACATGATATATATATATATATATAGGAAAAGCTCCATTTCTTTAAGAATTTTTTTCTTTGACAAAGTTATGTTTGTTTTAAACCTCACCGGTCCTCTTTAGACAAAGCATGGTCCATCTTCAAGTCTAATTACCATCATGTTCTTTCTCTTCAACTCATCTAACTTCCATTTATTAATTGCAGCAATAGTTCATCCACTTAATCTCTGTGTTGGGTGGCTATACATACTTCAAATTAGCATGGACTTTTGCTTGGATCATATTTCATTAATTCTCTTCAGATTAATATTATAATTAAGCGATATCATCATAATAAGGTTGCATTCATGTTTAATTGGATACTTAATTTTAGGTTCATATATATATATGTGCCATGTTAGAAAACCTACCAAACCTAACAACATAACTTCCAACCAAGTTTCCTCTTCACAAGTTTATTTTAGCATTCCATCTAAATCAAATAGCTAAAATAGGTTGAACATCATGTCATAAGTGATTTAGGTAAAGAGTAGTTCCTCACACTTCATATATGGCTGATTCACCATTCAATATCCTCTTTCTTTAATCATATCTCTTAATTATTACCCTATTATCTATCCTAGTCTTCTGTTGTCAAGCCTTGACAACATGTCCCACATTAATTTCTTTGATTTTGGTTTAGGTGCATGAATCACAAGTTTAAAAGGGTAAATTATGCCTTGTGATTATATATATATATATATATATATATATATATATATATTATGCCTTGTGATTATATATATATATATATATATATATATATATATATATGTGCAATATAAGTTTGATGTAATCCAACACCTTTTATATAATATCATATAGAATCAATTTTTCATTATGACAAGTACAATGAATAACTACCATCAATTAAGATGTATCAGTGATGCGGGTGATCTGATTATATGTTTATAAAAAGTTTCAGAGCTTCATATGAAAGACTTATTTGTATGACTCAATTGAAGTCAAGAAGCCAAAGTGCAAAGCCAATTTGTTAAGCTTGATGTAGATGGACAGTGACTTTATAAATCAGACCAATAACTGACTTCAAAAGAGGAATTCTTGAGAATTAATCAAAGCCACATCTGCATCAAAAGGTTAGTGAGCATTTGTCTCCTCTCTCACCATGTCAGTTCCGAAAAAAATAAAGAACCACAATCATGGAATTTCATATATTACATGAGTGCAACCAAAGTAATTTCTTTCGGCAAGTCTTTTCGTCAAATTGCCATGATACCTTTAAACAAGTGTAGTAGGTGTAAATCTAACTCTATAGATATTACTCATTATATAAGTCTTCTTTCAGGTGCGCGACCTAGTAATTAAAAGCAAGGCGGTGCTTGTACTTATCCTTAAAATCAAATTGTTTTCAGGCAACATGAAATTTAATATGCATATTTATTCACTTTTAACTGTTTAACAAACTCCTTTAGTCTTCACTCCCATCAAAGGAATGTTCTTGTTTATTGGCACCAATTCTTTCTTCATAGTCACACTTGATGGAATTTGAAAGATGCCATCTTCATCGCCAACATTTTCACTAGGCTTCAGCTCAAGTGTGAGCCAAATTGTCGAAGCCGGTGCCTCAGTCATAGAGTCGAGCTCATTCAAAGAGATTTCGACATGTGAGAGAAATTTTTCAACCAGTGGGCGAGAAAAATCCTCTCGTACAACAACACGGAGAACCGTTACATGGTCGGCATCAGCCGGCATTGTGTATGCCGGAACAATCCAACCATATTGCCTTAAAAGCTTGCTTAGCTTGAAAGCCAAATGCATGTCCTTCTTATTCTTGAATGAGAATGCAACCAATGGTACTCCATATTCTTTGGAAACTATATCGAAACGGCCCATTCCTTTAATTCCTTCACTTAGCATCATGGCATTTTCCATGCAGTTCTTAATCACATTCTTGTATCCCTACACATACGCGGTTTAATCTTAATCATAAGTACAGATCCCATAAGAAAACTGCAAACTCTTGGATATTAATCACCATACCTCAAAACCAAGACGTAGGAACTGATAATATTGTCCAATAATTTGGCTAGATCCTACAAAAGAGAAAGAAAAACAAACCTCAAACACTTATCAAAGATATAAACTTCTAATGTATATATATTACCAACCTTTAGAGAAGTTGAGCGTGAAAGTAGGTTGATCAGCTCCAAGGTAGTTAATATGGAAAACCAACTCTTCAGGCAAATATTTCCTACTCCTCCAAATCACCCATCCAACACCAGGATAAACTAAACCATACTTATGCCCACTCACATTAATACTTTTCACCAATGGCAACCTGAAATCCCATTCAAGTTCAGGATACAAGAATGGCGCAACAAATCCCCCACTTGCAGCATCTACATGAATTGGAGTTTCCCACCTGATCACAATTACACATTATATATATATATATATATATATATATATATGAATAATATTAGGATCTATTTACATACATACATACATATATATATATACACACACACACACACATATAATTACCCGGTCTTTGTATTTTTGTCAGTAAGAAGATCATTGAGAAGTTTAACATCTTCAAACTCTCCATTGAGTGTTGAACCTAAGATAGCTGCAACACAGATAGTGTTCTCATCAACCATCTCCATAGCTTTCACAGGATCCATAACATAGTACCCTTCCCTTAGTTTCACTTCCTTGAGTTCCACCTCAAAGTACCTTGCAAATTTCTCCCAGCAAACCTATATAATATTTCATGCATGAAAGTTATTATTAAATAGCAAATTAAAATTCTTGAATTTTGGAATTAATATATGCAAATTAATTAATTAATTAATTCATTCATTCATTAACCTGCACATTAGCTCCAGTGACAATGTTAGGCTTGTCACAAGGCTTGCCTTGTGCTTTCCTTTTGTTTTGCCACCTTCTCTTGAAAGCAAGCCCTGCTAACATTATAGCTTCTGAAGATCCCACTGTGCTAACTCCTACTGCTGCTTCTTTCTCACCAACAGGCGCATTGAATAGATGTGCTATGATATTCACACAACGATTCTATATAACATTGGTATTAATTTATCTCTATCTTTATATATATCTATATATGTACTTAATATATATATATATATATATATAGGCTTGCCTGAAGTTCTGTGGTGACTGGGTACTCATCCATGTCCACATAGTTCTTGTTCATGGCCTCTAACATCAGTTTATCACACTCTGGTTCCATCCAAGTGGTGACAAAGGAGGCTAAGTTGAGCCTTGGGTTGGTGTCTAGTAGCAATTCGTCATGAATTATTTGGTACGCCACCTCTTTGGAATTTGGTTTCTCTTGCAATGTATATCTATACGTATTCAAAATAATAAATTTCTTTTAGTGATAGTTTAAATGATTATGAATAATTATAATTATTTAAGTTATATCTACTAAGCCGGTTGATCATGATTGTATGTATAACAATTTCCACATATACTCTTCGTTGTTTTCGTTTGTCTTCTCTCCTCTGTACTTCAATTAGTTTAATTGTACCTCATTTTTATTTTAATGATTGTAATTTATTCATTTTTTAAAAAAAAAACAATTTTCATGTATGAAAGCATACAAAGAAAACAAGAAATAAAAGGAATGTGATTAATTGTTAACTAGTTTGTTAATGTCAATTTGGTCAAATTCAACGCAATTTTGCAGGTAATACCTAGTAATCAAGTTCATGATAATTAATGACACACATAAATAGATTTTATGTATGAAAACATATAAGTTTGCTTCAAATTGCATATCAATTTGGTCAAATTTAATTGAAATTCTCACATACGTACTACCTCCGTCCTATATATATAGGACCCTTTTCACTCCTTCACAAGAATTAAAAAACTTACTTCATCTAGTTAGAAGCATTTATTTGTCAATAATGGGTGTGTTTTTTTTCCATTTTTTTTAAGACAATGCAAAGTATTGGGACCCATGATTTTAATCTCTTTCCAACTAATTAATTACTCCATTTAAATATAATGACAATTAACACGAGTCTTGAAGGCTTACAGAAACCAAAGAGATTTGCATGTTCCGTTTAGTACTCCATTTTCCGTTTAAGAGCGAGTAATTATTGTGCATTGAATTCTTATTAACCAGAAAAAAATATTGAGTAATTAAGAGTATTTTGATAAAAAATTAATTAATTAATTAATTAATACACTAGACAATCTAGAGAGGGTGGCATAAAAAGGGCCAAGGCCCACTCTTCAAAAAAGTTCCTATATATAGGGCCGGAGGTAGTGATATCAGTTAATTGATCATAATATATATAATGGCATATGTAATAAATTTCATGTAGGAAAACATAAAAATGACTTAATTACATGCTTATTTATTAATTTGTTCAAATTACATATTAATTTAGTGAAATTCAATGCAATCTTTCAAATAATATCTAGTTATAAGAGTTGATGGCATAATGACATTACATAACAAATTTCATGTGTGAAAAAAGAAATTAAAAGAACAATATAATTATTGATTAATTTGGTCAAATTCAATGCAAAATTTCTAAGCAATATCTAGTAATCATATTAAGGAACATTCAAAACATTGCAAATTAAGAAAAAAGAAACATGACAATTAACTAATGGTTCAAATGAAATGCCATATCAATTTCGTCAAATTCAATGTAATTTTTTCTGCCAAAAAAATGAACACATATTGAATTGGTGAAATGGGAATTACAAACCTTGGAATTGGTTCTTGAATGTATCTGGACCCAAATATGGGACAAATTGAGGTGGATGAGGAGTCCTCATATTGATGAACCTGAGCCAACACCATATCTTCTAATGTTATGAAATGTTTAGGCTTGATATTTTATATAGAGAAGATGTAGGACTTGAGATTCTTTTGTGCTTTGCTTGTCTTTCTTGAATGATATTGTGAAGGGGAGGATTATATATATATATATACAGAGAGAGAGAGAGAGAGAGTGTGTGTGACAGAGCTTTAAGAACGCTATTTTTTCCCCCTTTTATGAAGTTCTTTGCTTTAAAGTAGGTTTTGTTGGCTCTTTCACTCAATCTCCTTGGAATTTCTTGCAAGTCTCGTTGCTTAGTGGGTTGGTTCCTCACAAAATTAATAGGGTGAACTTCATTGGTGGCCAAAAATTAAGAAGAACAAAATTTTAAAAAGAAAACACATCCCACAACTTCTCAAAACATAAATAAAAAATAAAAGAGGTTATAGGGCACATGATATAGGTGTCTATGTACAAAGGAAGGTTTTGGAACCCAGACCGGACCGGCCGGTCAGACCGGTAGAACCGAGAACCGGCCAACTGTCCGGTCCGATTCTATGCATATTATTAACCGGGTGTTGACCCGGTCAAACCCGCCGAACCGGCATGTTTGACCGAAACCAGGTTGACCTCGGTTCTAATTATTTTTTAGCTTTTAATTTTTTAAATAATTAATAACTTAATATGGACTCCCGACTTAAAGCCGTCGTCTCTTTTCTCCATCACCCTCCTCCCCCTCTCTTGTTTCCTTCTCCACCTCCTTAACCACAGATCACTAGAGACAGATATTACTATATCTCTTTCTCTATCTCTGTGAAACATAGAAGTATTTTGTGTGTATTTATCTGTATTACTTTTAATCTCTTTTCTTTCCTCTCTCTAAAATAACTGTGTATGTGTGTGAGTGATCATAATATCTCTCTTTAATTGAAGTCTCTTCTTGCACGTGTCTGTGGAGTGATTGAGAGGGAGCATAGGGCACATGATATCATTGCATTTTCTTGAAGATTGCTAATTATTTGTTACTCGTGTAGTCTAAATAAATTTAATAACAACCAGAAACATTTATTAGAAGTTGTATTAATCATGTTATGATTTTGTTATTTATTTATGTTGTTCTGAAATAGAAAAACAAAAAATCAAATAACAATATTTTTAGTGTGTGTATATATATATATATTTATGACATCATCCGGTCCAACCAGAATGGGTCATCCGGTTGGACCAACTGACCCACGACCGGAATATTAGACCGGTTCTCCTCTGTCCGGTTTTAAAAACATTGGGCTTAATCAATTTGGATTAAAAGGAAAATAATATATTTTTTTTATTATAGGAGTGGTTTTATATTCAAACACTAGTTTTTTCTTTTTTTGGTAAGAGTTAATTTTACTTTTGATTACGAATGTATTTTTATTGATTAATCTTTTTATTATATTGATATAAATGTTATATTATTATTAAAATTATTTTTTATTCAAAATAAAACTGAGGATTGATATTTTTACTTTTTAAACTTAATTATTTATCTTATCTAGTCCTATTATTGATTCTATTTTAACTTAATGAATTAAAATTGCATTTTCATTGCATTCTTTTTATTCTTCTCTCAAAAACATGCAACTTATTCTCATGCTATTATAAAATTAAACAAAAGAACTAATTCTTATTACTTTTCTTATGATTTTTTTGTTAAAAGAAAAAATATCAATTTATTGAAAGAAAAAGTAATTATAAAAGAAAACGTAGCAAAGATACAAGTTACAAAAAGAGTGAATTTCAACAAGCTAAAAGAAACAAAACAAGCAACACCCTAGAAACAATTGGGAGTGGGATCATTGAAGTTAAAGACAACTTAGTTGGAACCAAGAATGGTCATTGTACTATACGCACCCCATGATCGTTGGTGTGGAACCCATGAACTTGAAGTTTTTTTTAAATAATGGTGTTCAATCTAGTCTTTGAACTTGATATTTTTTACATCAGGGATTGCAAAAATTAAGAGTAGAAACATGTAATTAATTTTGATAATGATCATTAATGGTTGGAGCAATTTAGAATTAATAATATGATCTTACTCTGTTCCAGCCAAATGTTCCAGACAATGGTTCAAATCAAAAAATCCCATGTGCTCTTGAGCAAAGTCTCAAAATTGGACCTCCAAGAGCCCCATGATTCATCCAAGGAATTAGGATAATTGATGAGTTTGACTTTCTAATTAAAGTAGTTCTATATTCGAGAGGTATAATGATAGGGGAGAAAAAGATGATTGATGGGGGTGTATACAAGTGGACGTGCCATACAAATAGCAAGTATGCGATAAATGCAAAATTGTCGATCACACAGATAACTAAGAAATATTAGTAGTAACAGTCACCCTCTTATCTGCCCTACAATGCAAATAGTCTAAGTGAAAGAGAAGGTAAAATAAGAGAAATCAACTGACAATGTTGACTGGGAATACAACTACTAATGAGATGAAGGTATACGGGCATAGATTTCCCTGAAGGGTTAAAGATGAAGCTCTAGACAAAGTTGCACAAATTTATTACAAACTAATTAAACTGAGAGAGTTTGTAAAACATGTTGCCCCCTTTTTCAAGACGGAAACAACTAGTCCTATGCAGCACTGATATAGGCTACCCTATGACTGCAGTGCACGCATTGAACTCTATATAGAGAAAAACATATGTTCAAGGAAATAGACAATCCTTCTCTCAAAGCGATTGTCCCTTATCTCATCCAAAACAAGATCAAAATCTCTTCCTAAAGCCATTGATGAGCAACACCAAGGTTCAAGATCTTCAAGGAAGCCATCAATGAGCAATCTCAGCGATGTTTTTTCAAATTCCATGATGGTTCGTCATTTATCCTAGGAGAAAAACATTGAGGGAGTGCTTAATGTTTTTGCGATGTTTTTCTTATTTTCTAGATTATAGGATAGTTCACCATTGATAAAGAACTAAATTTTTTTGAGTACTTGGTCATAGATAAAACCTACGGTTTGTAACTTTTGAAACTTGGTTGTAAACACTTAATCTGTCAACTTTCATATTGCAATTTCATTTGTTAGATTCAATTGTGCATTTCCTTTATCTTGATTTCTATCATTGCGAGGGTTGAGAAATTCATGTTCGATGTCCAATGTGTGTAGATCTACCACAATTGAAGGGGTTCTCAAGTCCTCCTAGAAATAGGGTATTTCAAGATTGATTGACAATCCCCACGACCCTTTGAGTGAAATTAGCATCTAGGGTTCTTGAATCATCTTTCATAAGGGATTAGGGTCAATTGCTTTGAAAGGAGGATCGGCTATCTCTTGAGCTTGTGGTAATCTTTAGGTAAAGTTCTCTGAGGATCATAATGTGGTCATAGGGATGTTTGTATTAGCTCTGTATGGGACTGCTTTCTATTCAGTACTAGTTTTTTCAGTCTCTTATAAAATTGACAACCATGTTTTCATGCACATTATACAACTTGATCGGCAAGTGCACTTGCATGTAATAGTGACATTAGTCCCCATCACTAAGATCTCTGGTTGGTTACCTTTTTCTTTCACTTTTTTATACTTTTAACTCATTTAACTAATGCTCTTTCTTTTTTACAACATAAAAAGCAAGGATTGAGAAAATATTAGAAGAAATAATCTGGCATTTAACTCATAATTAATTAAAAATAATTTGATTCACTTAACACAAATTTCTCTCATAAAACAATTTGAGCATTGACTCATTTCATTCATTTCTATATTTATTAAGATTTATCACACTTTTGTGCTTTGATCATGCGCAACCCAAGACAAAAAAAGATTGAAGTTTAAGGAGTCTGTGACTATTATCAAGAGCAGTCTAAACTTAATGCATACTTCTCCCAAGTTAAAGGACCCTCCCTGCCCCTAAAGAATTAAAGAGGCCGGTGACAAATGACCACTAAACTAGCTACTAGTTTGTTAAAGAGGTCATAGATAAACAGATGATCTTATAAGCAATCATCTTTTGGTGACTCTAGACTGCTTTGCTTTCCCACATCTCCTTCTAGACTGCTCTTTCCTTCTCTGCCCCTTACAATTTTTCTAATATATTCGGTGATTTATCCTAAATATAAAGAAAGGTTGTTTTATGGGATTAGATCTAGTGGCACAAGATTCCAAAAATAGTTTACTGTTCAAGACAAGACAAGAACATTCATATCTCCTCCCTTCTTCCATTGGGTACCAAAAGAATAATTAAGACCAAGTCACTTAAATTTTCGTGTTCCATTTGAACACTCAAAGCTTCATGGCTAATGATGCACTAAATCCACTTGCTTATGAGGAATGATTTTTTTTTTTCTTTTCCTACTTTTTTTATTTCTTGAAATTCTAGCTTAAAATCATATCAATTTACAAATCAAGTTTGAAACAAATGTTTATTTTAATGACGATAGTTTGTGACTTGTGAGGTACTAGTTTAATTAAACAAGTTAGATTTGCCGGTCTATGAAGGGTTATTACCTAAATGGAAGACTTTAAAAATATGAACATGTATTGTTTGAAGATGATTCATGATCTTCAATATTATTATATAGAAAATTTAAAAAAAAAACTCCAAAACAATTAATATTCTTATAGATATTGTTGTAAATACTATTTTCAGCAGATATGAAACGGTTTATTTTTATAAAAAATATATTTTTATTTGTTTTATTTTTCATAGAAACCAACAGAGACTAATATATAATTTTTGGAAATTTTAAAATTGAATATTATACTTTATTTAAAAGATGTTGCACACTGTATTTTGTCTATTTAACATTTTAGAAAGTGAGTTCAAACTTATCTCATGGTTGAATAATTATTTATTTATATATTTTGAGAAATGCGAGAATCTTATACACCATAGGTGGTGTACATACAGGAGTAATGACAATTCACTTATATGCTTTACTTTGTTAATTTAAAGATTAAGTTATAAGCCTATTCACACAGTTAGAAATCTTAACACTTTTGATTTTAGTATATTTTGAATTCGAGCAATAAAATCTCACAAACTAATTTTTATGTATTGGATCAAAGATTTTTTGGTGTTTGAATATTTATTTATATTTTAAATAAATAAAGTGAAAATGTAGTTTTAGTGAGAAGAGCTTGTTTTAGTCTTTAAGCCCAAAAATATATTTAAAATTTTTAATCTTATAACCACACCACAGTATATTCTTTTCCAGTTTTTCACTATGGCTTTGTCGCATGGTGTTGATGTGTCACTTAACATCGCAAAAGCATGAAGGGTTGTGACCCTTATATTCGGCTATGACCAGGTGATATGCAGGCAGGAGACGCATGAGATCGGGACAAGCGCGCAGTGCATAAGATGTGCTCGGGATGGACTTTGTGCATTGCGCATTGCGCATTGCCAACCGTATATACCCGAGAGTGCCGGGGGCGAACAGGATACCTCGCCCACCTATAACCAAGACTCAATGGTGCACACGGGTAGATGTGGCACGTGCGAGCCCGACAGAGAACACACGAGTAGACACGTGCATTGGCGAGTATCACACATGGACTGCCTGGCGACTAGGATCAATGGTGTCCAGTGCGCGCGCGCGGGCAATGATCGAGAGCCAGCCAGACAAGCGAGTGGCAGACCGGACACTGTATTCATGTGACGAACAACACCCTATGGCAGACAGGAAACTGCGTGCATAAGAGTCATGTGTTCTGGGCGATGAGGCTTCACTTAGATGATCGCCCTTAGACCGGGATCTTTGGGAATCAGGGAGTGGACTATTTAGTCATCCCTAACCTCCATGTACAAGCAACACAGTCATAGAGAGAGTTCAACCACTGTTAGGCTTTGAGGGTGTGTGGGCTTTGGAGAACTCAGCTGAGTTTTGACGTGGTGTACGCTTATCATATTCAGAGAATTTAAGTTTTTCTCTCATACATGCTGTGCCTTTGTGTTGCTTGCCTGTGAATTACATAGCTTCCTCATTCGATAGGCTGGCTTGGTGCGTTGGGTAGCCAAGCGCCGCACGGACCCTCAAAGGACCATCGGGAGGCCCGTGACACATGCCAACCTCACCCCTCTCTCAGGTATTATTTATGGTGCTATAAATAAGTTTAGTGGGTCCTCTCTGGGAGATGTTATATCTTTTCCATCCAGAATTGCATGATACGAGGAATTTATTAACTCGGTTTAATTTCTGAAAATCTTAGGTGTACACATAACAAAACTTTCATCATCCCATATGACATTTTGTAGGATTAATAAATTCTTTGATGGTTTATAAATCACTATAACTAGTGTACTATTGTATCTATCTGTTCTTTGACAACCCTTTAATAAAGCCGCGCTTGCTACCTTTGTCCCAAAAAAAAAAAAAACCTGCTATGTATCCATTTCTATTTACCCCATATTATAGTCTATGGTTCTTTGTATCCGTTTGAATTTAATTTCAGTTATAATTTATGCACTTTATAAAATAATAATAATAATAATAATAATAATAATAATAATAATAATAATAATAATAATAATAATAATAATGCATCAACGGACTCTTAAATAACATTGGTCCCTTGGGTTTGATTATATTCGAAATTAATTGTTTAGCCAATGCTTCTTTCTTGTTGCCATAAATTAAAAGCTTGGTCTTTATCAATGGGCGGTGATTCCTTATCTTTGTCTTGTTCTACGTACTTTTCCAATAGGGGAGATGCTTATTAAAATTAAAGAATATAAACTAAACTAATGTGTTAGAAGGATAAGGGCTGATATATATATATATACACACACACACACACACAGAGATTACAGGATTATATTTGATATTAAGGTTTTCAGGAAAGGTCCATTGCAAGATAGAGACTCAATTCCTACTATCAAGTAAAGCCTTGATTTTCAATATACTCATATACGGAAAACAAAATTTTAGAATAATTATTGAATTTTTAAATCCTCTAATCAACTTATAATTTTATATCAGCCCCACTATCAAGCAAAGCCTTCGTTTTCTATATACCTCATTGCTAGGGCAAAATATAATTTTTGCACAATTGTTGAACCTTCACATTCTCCGGTGAGAAAAACTGTCTTTATAGTTATATATTTTATTCTCACTTATAAAATGCTCAATTTCTTTTTGTTTTTTATATATTCCAGTTTTACATTATTTTCATGTTTATATTTTAAAATTTTATTATTATATTGTATATTTTTTTTTATTAATGTAGTTGTGATTTATTTTTTTTTTTAAATATATTATATATTGTTGCAATATTTATATAAAATACTTTTTAAAAAAGAAAATCCATTATATTATAGATAAAAACATTGATTGAAACTCCCAAAGCAAAGAAGTGTAAAGTAAATACGAAGTGATAATGATAATAGAGTGACGATGTATCAATACAGTAGATTGGACGTAAAGCATCATCGCGTTGTAAGTGATGTCATTTTGCTTTGGATGCTGTCATTGTTGAAGTGAGTATATTTGTTTTATAACAAATTGATTTAAAAAAAAAAAGCTTGTCTTGCAAATAGGAAAAAATAAATATTAAAGAACATAACAGGAACACTAGAAGTATATACTTAATTATTCACAAAATATAAAAGTTTATATATGTATATCACTATTATAAATACATAATTTTAATAGTTTTATCAACATAACACTGTATATGTACCTATTATTATACATAAACTAGATAAATATCTTCATTGAGTTTTGAGATAATATTATATATATAGATAATGGAAACTCTAATATTATGATTAAAAAAACTCTTTACAATAAAAACTATAAGTATATTTTGGTATTGAAAGGTCTCATAAATATTTATTGATGAAATAAGTGGAATTAAAAAATATTAATTAATAATACTATATTTAATATAAACAAAATTTGATTAAAAATTTTTTTCATTGAATTATTTGTTTTATAAGTAACAAATGGTAATCAATATTAATATACATAGTTCTAAAATAATATTGAAAAATATTTTTATTAACTTAGTATTTACCCGAATTAACCATATAACTCCAAACCCAGAGCCTAAAAGTCCAAAAAGTTTGATATCTGAACTGATTTTAATAATTATATTTCAAATAGTACACAAATTATGAGTATATTTTTCCCACAAAATATAAATATTTTTAATAATTATAATTAATTTGAAACATTTAATGTAAACAGATAATTAAAATTAAATATTTTTCATTATTAATGTCACACTTAATTCAAACAAAAACTTAAACCCAATAAGATAAATTATTAAAAACATTTAAAAATCTTTCTTAAAACTCTCTCGAAGCAGATTATACACCCACTTTAAATAGATGTATATAATATTAAAAAAAAGCTATAAAAGCCAGTTCCTTCAACACTATTTTATTGTTTAACTTGACTTTTATTATCAAATAATGCATCTCAATGATTATTATTATTATTATTATTATTATTATTATTATGAGTATAAACTGTACTTTCATTTTATTATTTAAAATTATTTGGTAAATATCTTTTTAAATAATAATATTATTGCGTGCTCGTTTATTACAATAACCTCCTTGATAGCATGCCAGTCACTAGTCAAAGAAAGGGATAAGATAGACCTTATCGCTTGCTAAGTGGGGTCCACTATTATTTATTTTGGAGAAAAATTGCTATTGTATCCTATAAAAATTAAATAATTGCTATTATGAAATTGTAGCAATTTATATAGATTTTTTTTCTTGAATACCGCTATAAAAATAGGAGCATTGGTAATACATTTTTGTGAGAACCATATTTACTTACATAAGCTTTGAAATTATTTATATTTAGTTATATACCTCTTCAATGAAAAACCAACTTAAAATTAAAAAAAAAGCCTTAATTATTGTTTACCTTTTCTCATTCATCTCAAACGAAAAAAATTATGAAGGATTAAACTATTTTTTCATAAGTTTATAAGTCCATTTTTAATGATAGCGGTATATAAGCAAACACATTTTTTAGGGCATATTAGTAATTACATATTTATATAGGGGTATATAAGTCATTTTGCCATTTATACTCCATCCCTTAATTGTCATTTGCAACCACTTCACAAATATTAAGGAAATTAGTTATTTGTTTTGATTTTGTGAAAATACCACATACTTTTCCAAAATTACCCTTACTTTATTATCAAATTAAGTTTAATCTCATACATTTATTTACTTATATAAAATTAACTTAAAATTTTGCTATAAAAATAATATTTATCCTCAATTCTTTTTCATATAATTTTTATTTTGACTTTATTTATTTATTTTTCTTTTCTTTTACAAATTTATTGACTCTATGTCTCTTAACGTATAAAATATTTTCAAATATTTTATTTTTTAAACCTAGGTGTAAATGCACTTGGTTGAAATCACAACAAGGTGTGCATTAAAAAAACAATTTTATCATAAAAATTGGATAAAAAATAATTTAAAAAAATAAACACATCACATTCATTCAAATAAAAGCAACAATCTATAACAGAAATATAATATCACACAATCAATCCATTAGATGTGAAAACTACTGAATAACAGAAAGAATAAATAACAATAACAAAAACAAAAAAAAAACATTTTCCCAAAAATAAAATTAAAAATTAAGAAACTTCATATATTTACCTATTATAGACAAAAGTACCTCATAATTCGTGCAGACCAAAAAATTAATACAAAGGGAGGGAGCAATCAAATGAATAAAAAAGTATTGGAGGGGTTCATTGAATAATTGCAACCCTTATTTTTATCTATTTCCCTTATTTTTATCTATAATTGCAACCCTTGTTTGATTTCTTAACAGAAGCTGGCTACTCGCTGTTGAAATACACGACGACCAATTGTTGAAGATCCGAGTTCTCTCTTGGTGATCGGAATCCATGGGATCTCACTCCGACGAGGAGGCCAGGCTTCTTTTGGAGGAAAGTCTCTATGAGGTATTCGTTTGATTTCGTGACTATAGATCGTGTATCTTGCTTAAAGTTTGGATTTTGATCCGTGCTTTGCGTGATGGTTGATTCTTGTTGGCTTTGTTTGGCTTTTGACGAAGATGATTTTTTTTTCTTTTTCTGAGTTTATGGTTCTTTATTCTATAGCATTGATTGTAACCTAGCATGATTATTTATTTATTTAATTTTGGATTGGGATTTTTGATGGGAGATTGTCGTGTTGTGGATTGAAATTGTATTACTTTTTGTTATGTTTGGATCCAAATCTAAGTTAATTTTTTTTATTGAGGTGTTTGTTGAATGGGAACTCGTTGTTATGGCTGTTGGCTCTCTTATTTCTGTGAGAATTTTAAATGGATTTTGCTTTGATTTTTGAAGTGTTTGATAGGCTGTTAAAGCTTATGGTTTGGTATTGTTTATTTGCGATTTGATGTTTTGTGTGAATTTATTTGTGGGTTGTGCTAGTCTTTTGGCCCTCTTGGTAAGGATTCCACAGAGAATTGAAGATTTTCAGATCTAAGCAGGGTACTGCAGCTATTTTAGCCTATGATTTTGGTCATTTCTTTTGTTTTTTTTTTTGTTTTTGTTTTTCTTTCTTTTGAGTTGGTGGTGTTGGAGGTGGCGTTTTGCGTGATTATTTGTGGGACTGAAAAATTTCTAATGTTGCTTCTCTATCCAGAAAATTTTTGTGAGTCTACTGTCATTGGAGGTGTACCCGTTGTATTTGAGCATGGGATCATTTAAATCAACCGTCTGGTTTATGAGACTTTTCTTAGATGGGAGTAACTTTCAGCTACGAACTATTTTATTGTTTTGAATGCTTGTTCGCTCTTTTTTATTTCGTTGTTTCACTTATTGTCTAACTTATGTGGGAACGAAAAAGGAATCCTACTTCAGTTTGTACCATGCGAATTAGGAATTTTTTCCCCCAAAATAAAGCCATACAATAACTTACTAAGAGAAGAATAGGATAAGAGGAAAATTATGCAAAAGGACCTGCTACTTTTTGTTATGATTGGAGGAACTTGTGTGATTAATGATTTTCTGAAATAACTAATACCAGTTAAGTGATTTAATTTAGTTTATGTACTACAATTATGAGTTTTTATTCACTTAGGCATCCTGAGTTGCTACTTTCTTATTTGGACTTCAAAGGAGTAAAACACATGGGTATTATTTTTAGTATTTCTATTTTTCCAATGCTCATTTCTGTTTTATTAATTTTTGGTTTGTTATTTACGCATCTCACTTTCAGATTAATGTCTTATAGTTGACATTTTCTTCTGGAATTGTAGAATGGAAGCAAAGGTTACACGGGAGATGGATCTGTTGACATTCATGGAAATCCTGTCTTGAAGCATCGGACGGGCAATTGGAGAGCATGCCCTTTCATCCTAGGTATTAACAAAACCTAAATTTCTGTATTTATTTTCATGTGGAATTGATCCAACTTAAGACACTGAATACCAAATTGCAGGGAATGAATGCTGTGAAAGATTGGCCTACTATGGTATTTCAACCAACCTTGTCACATACCTAACAAAGAAACTGCATCAAGGAAATGTTGCTGCTGCAAGAAATGTGACAACTTGGCAGGGAACTTGTTACCTTACCCCCCTTATTGGAGCTGTATTAGCCGATGCGTACTGGGGAAGATACTGGACCATTGCGGTGTTTTCAACAATATATTTTATTGTGAGTACAATTGCTCTAAAACTCTATGTTGCATGTATGGACCATGTCCAGTTGTTTTACTTTATCTCTTTTCATGATTTGCTTTGTATAATATGATTTCTGAATCTCTGTATGTATTTGCAATCGGCTTACTCCGTTGGTAATGTCATGCGCAGGGAATGGGCACACTAACCCTTTCAGCGTCAGTTCCTGCTTTTAAGCCTCCAGGTTGTGTGGGGTCTGTTTGCCCAGAAGCAACTGTGGTGCAATACACTATATTCTTTCTTGGTCTGTACCTGATTGCTCTGGGTACTGGTGGCATTAAACCTTGTGTCTCATCCTTCGGAGCTGATCAATTCGATGACACTGATGCAAATGAGAGAATAAAGAAGGGCTCTTTCTTCAATTGGTTCTATTTCTCTATTAACATTGGTGCACTCATATCTAGTAGTTTGCTTGTGTGGGTGCAAGACAACTGTGGCTGGGGCTTAGGTTTTGGAATTCCTACCTTATTTATGGGCCTAGCTATTATAAGTTTTTTCTGTGGGACTCCACTTTATAGATTTCAAAAACCTGGAGGAAGCCCCATCACAAGAATGTGTCAGGTAGTTGTTGCATCTGTTCGCAAGTGGAGTGTGTCAGTTCCTCTTGAGAGTTCTCTTCTTTATGAACTAGAAACCTCCGCAATTGAAGGAAGTCGAAAAATTGAGCACAGCGATGAACTCAAGTACATTCCTCAATTTTCTTGCCTCATTTGAACTTATGTCATTCTCTTTTACTGTCGGTAATCATATGACTTTCATCAATTCGTACTTATGTAGGTTCCTTGACAAAGCTGCTACTTTGTCGGATTCTGATGTGAAGACAGAGAGCCTTACCAATCCATGGAGGTTGTGCACTGTCACTCAGGTCGAGGAACTAAAGATACTGGTCCGAATGTTCCCCATTTGGGCTAGTGGGATTCTTTTTTCCGCTGTCTATGCACAAATTTCTACCATGTTTGTTGAGCAGGGGATGGTTATGGACACGTCAATCGGTTCTTTTATTATTCCTCCCGCATCTCTATCAACTTTTGATGTGGTCAGCGTCATCGTTTGGGTTCCAATTTATGATGGAATTATCGTACCCATAGCAAGGAAGTTCACTGGCAAAGAGAGAGGTTTTTCAGAACTACAAAGGATGGGTATCGGTCTAGTCATTTCTATACTATCCATGATAGCAGCTGCACTTGTAGAGATCCGGCGTCTACAGATTGCTAGAGCTGAAGGATTAGTAGACCAAAAGGTTGCAGTCCCGGTGAGCATATTCTGGCAGATACCGCAATATTTTTTGGTTGGAGCAGCAGAGGTATTCACATTTATCGGTCAGCTTGAGTTTTTCTACGACCAATCGCCCGATGCAATGAGAAGTCTTTGCAGTGCACTCTCGCTACTGACAACCGCTCTCGGAAACTATTTGAGCTCCTTCATTTTGACAGTGGTGACTGCGATAACGACCAGAGGAGGAAGTGTTGGATGGATTCCTGATAACTTAAATGAAGGCCATCTTGATTACTTTTTCTGGCTTTTAGCTGGACTTAGTTTTCTCAATCTTCTTGTTTATGTTTACTGTGCCGGGAAGTATAAATGCAAGAAGGCTGCTTAAAAAGTTCACAATGCACATTAATCATCTTTTATCGTAGAAAAGAACTTTGTAAATACTGATGTTGTGGGGTATAATATTTGTTAGTCTTATTTCATAATGCAATTTGTCTTTCCAGAATATGTAAGTTCATTGACAATCTAAATTATGTGATATTTATAATATTCTTTTAATGAATTTTGTTTCCTGGCTGACTGATGCTTGCACGAAATTCACTAGCTGAGATTCTCGTTGAATAATTTTTCTAACATTTGAAAATTTAATTATGTATGTATATTATTTTAATAAAGGAGACAAACACTGCTAAAGAGACATCCAGTGGTGCATCATTTATAGCGATCTTTTAAAATTACATTTACATTGTTTTTTCATAAGAGATTCTCATTAAAATGACCAAATAATACAGTATAGTATTGATGGTGGAAACTTGGCCCATATTTTAATATTTATTTATTTTCTCGAAAGGAAAAAATTAAAATAAAAATATCATAAAATACTCTTTAAACTTTTTACAAAATTATTATCTGGATTATAGATATAAAAAGTTCTCAATTTTTAAAAAATTTATAATTTAATGTCGATATTCTATTCTTAATTCTTATCTAGATTTTCATCCATCAGTACATGCTTCAAAAACTGAATGCTTTTGATGTTTTACGCTTTCCCAAAGTTAAAAGACATTTTTAGTCATTTACATGACATTTTACTTGAACAAAACTACAAACAACATAAAAAAAAAAAAGGAAAATTCCACCTTCAAGGTTTATTTCAAGTGGGAATCAGTCTTTCGCGCGCTTATTCAACACTCTCCAACGGCTCTATTTCCACACTTCACTGATCATGAGAAAACGTAACCGAAAAACGAAACCAAGATTTCAAAATCTCTCAAACGACGCCAAGTTTTCATTACAGCGCTCCTTTCAAACCCTAAAAAAAAAGTTAGATTTTTTTCCCTCTTTTTATCTTGTTTTAGCTCTCGCTCTCTCTGTGTGACTCCCGGAGATCTTTGGGATTTGGCTCGTGAGGATTTCCGCAGGGTATGATCTAAAAAACGCCTAATCTTTGCGTTCAACTTATGTATGTTTTCTTCTTTTGATCTGTTTCATGGTTTCTTGAAATCAGGTTGTGTTTGATCTTCAAACTTTGCCTGCAGGGTTTTACCGGAGTTGTTCATCAGGGTATGATTTCAGCCTTCTCTCTATTTCTTCATTTAAAAAGGTTTTTTTTTTCTTTTTTATTGTTTCTTTTGTTAATTATTCTTCTCTCTGTATTTGATGAAGTTCAGAATTGGTTTTCTTTGACATTAGTGGGTCTTTGTTTCTTTGAAATTGGTTTTTATGAGAGTTAGAAATTCTACAAAAATGGGGAGATTTCTTTATTCTTTTTTTATTGCTATTGTTTGCATCCTGTTGTTTTAATTTTTGGTTTCAGGACAATTTTATTGAATGATTTAAGACCTTCTCTGTTGTTAACTAATTGCATTAAGCTCTGGTGGATTTCCCTGAATGTGACTCTGTTAGGGTTTACTGCCATTTCTGATCAATGTATACTTTTCTTTTGTCCTAAATTGTTGATCAGGTTTATCTATCTTTGTTGAAAATGTTCGTTCTGTTTTTTTTGTTGTTTTATTTCAGTCCAATTTTATTGAATCTGATTTAGATGTAATGGAATTGTTTCTATTTTGAATTTGGTCTTTTGAGGTAATATGATTGTGTTTCACTTGTTAACCAAATGCATTGATAGATTTGACTCCTCAAGTCTTCTTCAGGTCTTGCCGGCTTTCTTGAATGCCATCAGTTCATGATTTATGATCTCTAAATATTCTTTGCCCGTTATATGGCTTACAGAATCACGTTTAGCCTGGTTTTTCTTTCTATTTTATCCTTAATTGTATGAAGTACCACTTTTGATTTCCTTCAGTTTTGCCACATGCTGCCAGTATGATTCTGATGCTTTTTCATTATTTTCTAACTTGATGAAATCTTACCATCCATTTTTGCCAGCTCTACTTTAAAGAAGGCAAGCACCAACAACACCAGGTGTTCTTCTAGCTTTCTTTGATCTTTTCACATTTGTTTAGATTCCTTAGTCACTTGGGATTGCTCAAACTGCTGCTTTTGCTTACAATTGGATCATTCTTATATATCTATATATATACATAGTTTTTCTATAGCCAATTCATAGCATTGTTTGATGTTTTTCTTCATGTCTGATTTGATTACTGAATGCTGCAGTGGCAGGAACTCCTAGGCAGCTCTTGTGAGTACCTGATTTTCCTCTGTATGACATTCATTATTTTGTTTTGACCGCACCTGGGTTGCTTTTTGAATTTAATAGTACGTTCTTTTTATGCTGTTTTTTAAGTTTAATATAGTGCCGTTCTTCATTATTGGATGAAGTTTGTTCTTTCATATTGCTGCTTGAATGCCGTATCTCTTTATATTCTAATTACTTGATTAAATTTGGAACGCTAAAAACTAAATTGCATATACATACTCTTAAATCTCTTCTTAATCACATTTCTTCTACGTTGCAGTTGGTATATTTCTTAAAGATGAATGATCTTATGACAAAATCATTCCTCAGCTATGTGGAACTCAAGAAGCAGGCACTCAGGGACCAAGAAGCCAACTCCATGCCCGACCTCGAGGCAGGAGGAGGAGGAGGAGGGCTCACAAAAGGTGAAGAAGAGAACCTCTCCAGGTTTTTCCAAGAAGTGGGGACAATCCAAGCAGAGATGGAAGCCATTTCCAATCTCCTTCAAGACCTCCATGACCTAAACCAAGAGTCCAAGTCAGCACACAGTGCCAAAGTCCTCAGAGGCATAAAAGACCGCATGGACTCAGACATGCTCACCATCCTCAAGAAAACTCAGAGCATCAAACTAAAGCTTGAAGGCCTTGATAGATCAAACACTATCAACCGTGATTTGTCTTCTTGTTTTGGAGAAGGAGGTCCTGTGGACAGAACCAGAATGTCAGTAACTAACAGCCTGAGAACAAGACTTAGGGAGATGATGCATGGATTTCAGACACTGAGAGAGACAATAATGGCAGAGCACAAGGAGCGCTTGAAGAGGAAATACTACACTGCTACTGGAGAAGTGGCAAGTGAAGAAGTGATTGAGAAGATGCTTGCTGGGAGTTGTCAGGTTGGTGGAATAGTGGATATGGAGATGCATGAGAGGCAGAGAGCTATAACTGAGATACAGAAGAGTTTGCTGAGACTACACCAGGTGTTTCTTGACATGGCTGTCATGGTGGATGGGCAGCAGGAGAAGTTGAATGATATAGAAGAGAATGTGGTTTGTGCAAAGGAGTATGTTTGTGGGGGGACTGACAGTCTTGCCAAAGCACAGGCCATGAGGAAGAGGGATAGGAACTGGATATGCTGGGTTTTGATCTTGGTTGTGGTTGTTCTGATTGTTTTTCTGATTCCTATCCTTGCTGGTTCTTAGTGTGGTTTGATTTTGGTTTGAAATAATTTCTTGAGTTTTTTTAGGGCTGACAGGAAAACTTTCTAGTTGTTTTCTGATTAACGGTTCTGTTGAGAAATTCAGGGAAGTAAATTTCAAAAAGAGTCTATTCCCCTCCCCCCTAAACCAAGCCCACAGTTATCTCCCACAAAATCTTCCATGACTTAGGTGAATCTAGTTAATTTTTTTTTATGTTCTTGCAAGTGTACTAGCTGATGAAGGAATAAAGATCATTCTTTCAGAGACCGTATGTCATCATGTTATAAAATTCTATGATCAATCCAAAGTTAAATCTTTTGGGTTAAGTTGGCTTGTTTTGAAGAAAATGAGATTTAAATAGATGCTAAAAACAACAGGAATGACAGGAGTAGGAACAAGAAAGAGGTCAAAATCTTGATACAGAGTAGATGACGAGTGAAACATTTCTGTCAAAAACTTGGTAAGAAGTGGGATTGGGCAGCCATCACTGCTAACGGCTTCTCTGGAGGTATCATTACTATTTGGAGTAAGAACATTAGCAGGGTCACCCCAGTTGCGATCTCCTGTAAAGCCCATCACATGGTGGTCTCAGATCATGCTCAAACGGTTTGGATCATTTTGGTAATTTATAATAGCAGTCGAGTTCAGGATCGGAAGTGCCTATGGCATGAGCTATCTGGTATGACTGGTCTCAACCTTGCTTGGACTATTATTGGGGATTTTAACACTATCTTGTATGCCTGTGAGCATCGAGGGGGTAATTTTCATTACTACGCTTTTAAAGCTAGAAATTTATTGGATTTTATTGCGTCTAATAATCTTTGGATGTAGGTTATATGGGTTCGAACTACACCTGGTGTAATAACAAATCCAGTCTTGCCCGGAGATGGGCAAGGTTGGACCACTGCTTCCTTAACACTATTTGGACTACAAATTTTGGATCCTATTTCATCAAGCATCTCCTTGGAACTTTCTCTGATCATACTCCTTTATTTCTCAAGGCTTTTCCGCATATTTATCACAAAATAAAACTTTTCGCTTTGATAACTATTGACTGGATTACTTAGATTGCCATGTGGCAATTAGAAGGGCTTGGAATTTCCAACCGCATTCTAACCCGATGCAGGCTTTCTCGCATTTACTTTCTCATACTAAACATAAGCTCATTTCCTGATGAGTTTAAGGGTTAAATTTGGTTGAAAAAGAGCTTAAACATACGAAAAATGCTATCTTAATCTTGAAGGAGCTAACTGTATACAGGACATAACTAGGGGGAAGCAAATCAAACTCATGACCCTCTACAAGCGGTATGCAGCTTTGCAGAGACAGCAGAACCTCAAATGGGCGCATGGAGCCAGAGTTAATTGGGTTCTAGGAGGCGATACAAACTCAGGTTTTTTTCATAATTGCATTTGTACCCGTAATCATTCCAATAGGATTGCTCATATTATGGATGCCTAGTGGGCATACTTACTTTGATAGACAAGGGATCGAAGATGCTTTTTTACACTTCTATACCCATCTTTGGAGTGAGTCATCTCATAATAACTTTTCTGATATTCTTAATGCCTTGCCTTCTGATCACAATACTATCTCTGTTGAGGACTCTAAATACGTGACCCGGGAGGTGATTAAGGATGAAGTATATCAAACTTTGTTGTTCCTTCCCTCAGGAAAAAGCCCAGGGCTGGATAGGCTTGATGTGGAATTTTATAAGTTCTTCTGGCATGAGGTAGGTAATCCCCTCTTTCTTGTTGTTAACTACTTTTTCACACACGCTATTATGCTCTTAGCTTGGAACATGACTTATATTGTTTTTATTCCTAAGAAAGCTAATCCTAAGCTGGTTTCGGATTTTCGGCCTATCTCTTTATGCAACGTTTGTTATAAAATTGTTTCTAAAATTGTAGCCAATCGCCTCAAACATATGTTGCCTCACCTCATCAGGAGGGAATAGTGTGGTTTTGTTTCTGGCTGTAACTCTTTTGATAACATTATAGCGCTTCGAGAGATTGTCCATACGTTTAATAAAGATATCAAGGCCTCCTTGGGATGTTAGTAAAGATTGATATTGCTAAGGCTTATTATACTGTAATGTGGAATGCTATTCTGGCCACTCTTACCAAAATGAATTTCCCTAGTATGTGGATTTCCTTAATTAAAGCTTGCATAAGTTCTGTCACTTACTCTTTGACTATTAACGGGCAACCTTCTCCTTGGTTTCTGCTTCTAAAGGGATTAGGCAGGGATATCCTATCTCCTTTTACATGTTTATCTTGGTGTCTCAAAACCTGACTGCCCTCTTAAACTTTTCTCTTAGAAACCAAATGATTCCAGGTTTTAATAGTAATCTGAGCAAAGATTTTAACCATCTTATGTATGCTGATGACCTGAGTATTATCTCCCATGCCACCAGAAAATCTGCCCAGTACATTAAATTATGTTTAGACATTTATGGGCGCTTGACTGGCAAGATTGCCAATCCTGCTAAGTCTAACATTTTTCTTCCCTCTTGGGGCGATAAAAGAATTAGGAGCAGCACTAGTTCAATCTTGGAGATTAAGATTGGTTCTTTTTCTTTTACTTATCTTGGAATCTTAATCTCTCCTAAAAGGTTTGCTATGTCCCATTTTAACCAAATGGTGGATAAGATTAACCGAATTATAGCTAATTGGCAAAGATGTAATATTTCTCCTGCTGGAAAAGTTACTCTCATTAACTCTTCCCTTCTATCCATACCTCTTTATTATCTTTCGGTATATCCTGTCCCTGATGGAGTTTTGGACAGAATTGCAGCTAATGCTAGGAAATTCCTATGGTCTAGGAGTGGTCATAGTAGTGGCATCCACTTGGTTAATCATAGAGATACTACACTTGGTCGAACTGAGGGGGGCCTTTCAATTAAAGACTTAAAAACTTCCAAAATTTCTCTTATGGCCAAGCATGTTTTTAATTGGTTGAATGAGCATGATCTCATCTGGGTTGACATTGTTCTGAACAAATATGCCAAATTCCACAACTAGAAGGATGAGATCCCTGCTAACAGCTCTTGGTTCTATAGGGGTCTTTGTAAGACTTTTACATCCCTTAAACCTTTTATTTGAATTAAGGATGTTAACCCTCATTTTGTTTTCTTTTTGTATGATCCATGGTGTTTTGAAACTCCGCTTGCCTTTAAACCAACTTATTTAAACATGGATCTTGATTTGGCTTCCCTCTCCCTTAAAGATGTGGTTCTTGATGACCATTGGAATTTGCATGGTTTTCAATTAGTCTTTGGGACTTATCTGAACTTTTATGCTCTCCGTTTTGGCTCTCTCAACCTAAATAACGCTTCTAATTGGGTTTGGTTCCCTACTTCTCACAAAAACAACCTTTCTGCTAAGGTTTATACTCAATTGATCCCTCATGATAACCTCTATGATGTGTGGAAATGTTGGAATGAATTGTGGAAGTTAAAGATGGCTCCCAGAGCTAAATTTTTTCTTTGGCCCTCTTCAAAGGCAAACTCAAAACTGCAGCCTTCCTTCATAATTTGAATTTGGGTCCTTTGGATATGTGTGTGTTTTGTGGCTTGATTGCGGAAACAACTGAGCATCTCATGCACTTATGTCCTAAAGCTCAACTTGTTTGGAATTTAACTAGTCAGTTGCTTGGTTATTCAGTTACCTTCCCTGATGGTTTTAGCTCTGGAAACTGGCTGGACTATGAAATATGTGCTTATTCCAGATTCACAAAAACTGTGATAACTGCCACAGCCTAGTTCATCTGGAAGGCTAGATGATTCCTTATTTTCCGGAATGTTTCGCCAGACTTCAATACTATTCCCTGTAAAGCTTACGCTTTAGCTCAAGAATGCTCGGAAGTGTTTGAATATCATAGAAACAATTTCCTTCTTACTAACTTCAGCTATGCTGACAACCCTTTCTTATTCTCAGCAGCTATTGTCTCTCTGAATTCTTCTCTGGGAGGAACTAGTTTTTACGTTGTGGACTCTAACTCCAAAGTCTCATTTGCAGGATGTTGCCCTATTCTTTTTAACTCTTCTGTGATGCAGAGATCCAAGCATTAGCAGGCAGTCTCCATTATGCAGGAATGCAGGGAATGAGGATTCATAACATCTTCATAACAAGCTCCGAGCTCCAGTTGGCAATTAACAATGGTGCTCCTTTGATGGATTGGCGTGCAGAACAAGCACTTAACCTACTCATGCAGAGTATTGCGGAGGTTGGGCATCCTCAGATACACATGATTCCACATCGCTAGGGGTAGGTGGCAATCAAACTAGCAAATCATGGCTTCACCTCTCATGCTCTGTCCCTCTTCCATCAGGGCAGGGACATTCCCAAATGGATCATGAAGACTTTTCAATACAATGGTCTACAATTCTAACTATTTTCCATGTTCTCCTAAGTTTGTTGTAGTTTTGCCTTGTTATTTTTTTTTTTGTTGTAGTCTAAATGTTTTTTTTTAATAAATCAGCTTTAGGCTCTTTTATTAAAAAAAAACATCTTGATACAAATTCCAATGGATATAAATTGCCCAGGTTTGGCTTCACCTGTTATTTTCTTTGATGATTTTAGTAAATGGGATTAAGTATGAGCTTTATTAAAATTGTCAATATCTATCGATTTACAACTTTAAGTACAGATGGATGAGCTCATTCATGAGGTTTCCTTGTAATGGTTGCACAAAATCATCGTCATGTTCCACAAATTACTACCCAAATATCTAAAGTAGAACCAGACATGATTTGAAATGCATTCCTCTGTCAATAAATTGACATTTAATCCCTTTTTTAATCAGATAAATAAAGAAATAATTGACATGCATTCATTCCTGCACATATTCAAGATAAGAAGCTGAATAAAAGCCTAACAACTATTCTTGATGAAACATCATTGAAATCCATCATTCATCTGTCAACAGCATTGAAAAATTGGTATGTACTCAAGATTGATGTGTAAATCCAATAGATACTAACAAATCATTCAAGGAAAACAAAGTTAAGCCACTCTCCCTTGCCCTTTTTTTTTTTTTTTTTTTTTTAATGAAAACTATAAGTATTATATACATAAGGAGTGTGCACACATGCTAGGAATTAATCATCCAACTCGCACACTCTCAGCTAGAGACGAAAGGTTTGGGCTACGAACCCACACCCATAACTGATGACACATTACTACTGGTGGGTTTAAAGGGGTTTGAACTCAAAATTTTTGAATATATCTCCCTCGCTTTTCACATACGACAAGTACTACTTCTGGACTATGAATCCTTTAGTTTGTTGCTATTATTTTAAAAAATCACATTCTTTATCTCCTTATACCTTAAATATATTAGTAACTAAAATATATAATATGAGTAAATAAAAGAAACTATTAAAGAAGAATAATTTTAGTACCATAAAAATGTCTGCACCGTCAATTTTACTAAATAAAGTCTTTGGCGTATGGACTCAAAGTCAAAAATTTCAATAATTTCAAAAATTAAATACAAAATAAAAGTACAAAATAAATGTGATTTAACGTAAAAGTTTAAAAACTATGTTTGATAATCATCACAAATACATAATGTCATCACGCAAATCAATTAAATAAGCAAATTCCATCTCTTTCACATTATAAAACAAATGATATTTTTTTCAAAGGAAGGCTTGAGAGACTAATTTTCCTCTCACATAACATTAATTAAAATGCGTCACTTATCTATTTTATCAAATTAAAAAAAGAACCCACTCCCAAATAGATAAATAAAGATATTAAAAAATAACCAACATGTACAAAGTAATTTAATGGCTCTTTTTACTCATAACACCCTGCAACTAGCAACACCTTGAACCACATCGAAGCAACTGTAACAAGAAAGAAAAATATATTCCTCTATCTCTTTTGCATATGAAATGTCATATATAATAATTTTAGAAAATTTATATAATAATAACATATAAGATAAATTGTACTAAAATAAATTTTTTTTTTTGTGTAATATATTTTGATTTTAGTTCACCCCTCCCACAAGATTGAAATTCTGATTCCACCACTCTATCATTTAGATAACTGTTTGTAAAATCTTGATTTTGGTAAGATAAAATAGGGTTTTATAGATCTTTTACAAATTTTGGGGAACAATATGTCCTTTACTGAATTTGTAAGGACACAAAAGATTTAAAATGTCCTTAATTTTCAACAAAATGATTTTTCATATTTGTAGAATGATTCCTCTTATTGGTATATTTTTTTTTTCATTTTCATCTCTTTAACCAAATAATTATCTTTTATTTTTAATGTTAGTGTGATGTATTAATCTCTATATCATATATTTAAATACATGATTAGAAAGTAGAAATTTCAAATTTTCATAATCATATTTTATGATTTTTTTTATATTTATTTAATTATTTATTATAAATAAATTCACTTTAAATAATGTTTGAAAATAATCAATTATTAAATTATTGTGAGGCTGTTTTGGTTGATAAAAAAATATTAGAGAATGATATAATCTTATCCTTATTTGATTCTATTAGATGTTGTGTTAAACTATATTAAATTTGCATTGATTCACTGAACATATTCAGATAATTACAGACCAAACCAAAAGCTCAAGAGGAAAAGTATCCACACACCTTAATAAAACTCTGAATTTCTATTATTATTATTATTATTATTATTATTATTATTTTGATAAATAGATAATAATTTTTTTTATTTTAAAAAAATCAAGGACGTGCACAGAAATGTTAATATGCCTCTTCCCATAGGGTACTAATAAGCTGAGAAACATTTGATAAAATTTTTATGAAACTAATCGGATCATTTTTAAATTTTTTTAAGAAAAAACTTAATTTTAATTCATTATGGATAGCGATTCTCTGGCTGAAAGTAATTCAAAGAAGCCATCATATCTCTCAACTTCTGTCCCGCTTTGCCCGGCCGGCAATAATACTCCGGGCCACAGCACCACCGAACACGCGTCACTTTTGAAAAGCTCTCTAATTGTCACCGCCGACAGGACACGTGGCTCACCGCATTCGATCTTTAGAAGTAGTACGATACACGGATTAGGCAGCTATGATTCTGCCACGTTCTAGGTTTACGTTAGCTTAAATTTCACCCTCATTTCCACAATCGCCACTGACGACTGACATAAATAGAGCGGCCCCCTTCGCTTCTTCTCTATTGATTCGGTCGAAGGAAAACCATGGTGATTTCGACGACGAGCACCGACGCCGGGGAATCCCTGAACTCCACCTTCGCTTCCCGCTACGTCTGCACACCTCTCCCAAGGTTTTCATTTATTTTCTCATGGCGTCCTTGGTTAGCTCTGTGATGCTTCTCTTTCATCACTGAAATTATGGTTAAAATGCTGTAGGTTCAAACTGCCGGAGAGGCCGACGCCGAGGGATGCGGCGTATCAGATTATCAACGATGAGTTGATGCTCGATGGCAACCCAAGGTTGAATCTTGCGTCTTTCGTCACGACATGGATGGAGCCGGAGTGCGATAAGCTTATGATGGCGGCTGTCAATAAGAACTATGTCGATATGGATGAGTACCCTGTCACCACTGAGTTGCAGGTAAAGTATGTTCTTTGTGTGATTGCTAGCGATCGCATTTAGTTTTGTTTTGACCTTCTCATGTGGATTGAACTATGAACAGAGTACGTTTTCATCCTGTTTGTTTTTATGTGATGAAATCTCTGGTGAGGGTTACGATGGTTCTTTTTTTTTTTGGTTCATATACTGTATTAGGATGTCTTTTTGTGATGCGATTTATGTTGAAACTTGTCAAAATTTTATGTTTGTTACGTAGAAAATAGATTTTAATTTGGCTAATTCTCTGACAAATTGTGAAGTTTGGTTTTTTTATTTATTCTGATTGGAATGATTGAAATGAAGATGACAATGAAAATTTCAGAATTTTATACTGGTATTCATGTTCTGGTTGTAAGTGGTTGTGCATGGTTCGTAGGTTTTTTTGCTCTGAGCTATGCAGAAAATTGTTACAAATTCTCTGTTTCTTATGTAGAAAGGAGATTTGTGATTAATTAAATCATTGAGAAACTGTGAAGTTCTTTATTGAGTTATTTTGATCCAAATGATTGAGATGAAGATGACCATGAAATTTCAGCATTTTATACTGATTTGCATGGTTTGGTTGTGAGTGGTTGTGAATAACTCATGTTTTTTCTCTCTATGATTTATAGAGAATTGGCCTAAAATTTTGTGCTTGTCATGTAGAACAGATGGTTTTTCTTTTCATTCATTAATTGTGATGTTCTTAGTTTGATCTGTTTTGAGACAAATGATTGTGATGAAGATGAGCATGAGATTTTGACAATATTATACAATTAATGGTTCATACTTTTCTGTTTTCTCCTTTGATTTTTCATTTTATTGCAGAACCGCTGTGTGAATATGATTGCCCATCTCTTTAATGCTCCGATAGGGGATAATGAAACAGCCGTGGGGGTTGGAACAGTGGGATCTTCTGAAGCCATAATGCTAGCAGGATTGGCATTGAAGAGGAAGTGGCAGAACAAGAGGAAAGCAGAGGGAAAGCCTTATGATAAGCCAAACATTGTTACTGGTGCTAATGTTCAGGTACCCGCCACTGACACTTGTTATTAGCTAGCCATTTGGTTGCTAGACTATTGGTTTCATGTTCTACTTTGCATGTGTTGCCATTCAGGTGTGCTGGGAGAAATTTGCTAGGTATTTTGAAGTAGAACTGAAGGAAGTGAAGCTGAGCGAGGGATTCTATGTTATGGACCCTGTAAAGGCTGTGGAATTGGTTGATGAAAATACGATTTGTGTTGCTGCTATTCTGGGTTCTACTCTCACTGGAGAGTTTGAAGATGTTAAACTACTGAATGAGTTGCTTCTGAAGAAGAACAAGGAGACTGGGTAAGTGATTCCAACGACTGTTCATCATGTATTCATGTAAGTAGGCAGCTTTGCGTACCATATTTATTCATCTCATTTTCTGCACGCAATGGGTTATGCTTGAGTTCTACTGATTATTCTGGTTGGTGAAATCAATCACCAGCTTTTGACTTGGTAAAGCTGGTGATTTGTCATAGAATTTCTGCAATCCAACAATCAATTCTCGAATTCTTGTGCCTTTTTCTCTTCTGGTTTTGGCATGTTTGGAAAGAGCATTCATATATCCTTTGCATCTGCATTGCATTGCTTCATGGTATGAAACATTGTTCATAACTTTTGGATTTCCTGTGAGTTCCTCATTTTTTTAACCTACCTGGCAGGTGGGATACTCCTATTCATGTCGATGCAGCAAGCGGTGGTATTATAGCACCTTTCCTGTACCCAGATCTCGAATGGGATTTCCGTTTACCCTTGGTGAAGAGTATCAATGTAAGTGGGCACAAGTATGGTCTTGTTTATGCTGGGGTTGGCTGGGTTGTTTGGAGGAGCAAAGAAGATTTGCCAGAAGAACTTATTTTTCATATCAACTATCTTGGGACAGATCAACCGACCTTCACTCTTAACTTCTCTAAGGGTGATATGTTATTTGCCTCACATTGATTCTCTAGTACTATCCCACCATTTACTCATGAGATAATTTTATTCTGGTATCATCACAGGCTCAAGTCAGATTATTGCTCAATATTACCAATTCATCCGCCTTGGTTTTGAGGTAGGTTCGCTTCATTGGTTTTTTCTACTTATAAGTAAATGTTTACTTTATTTATATTGTATATTCAATTGTCTTCACTGTTGTTTATGTCATACACAAGAATTGGTATGCAATCCCCTGGTTGGATATTCCATATCCACAAAGACTCTTCATGGTTTGTTTACAATGGTCTACCTCTCTTGCCTTAAAAACAATTTTTTTCTTGTGACAGGGATTCAAAAACATCATGCAGAATTGCATGGAGAATGCCAAAGCACTGAAAGAAGGTCTTGAGAAGACAGGCAAATTTGAAATTGTCTCCAAGGACATTGGTGTGCCCCTTGTTGCATTCTCTCTCAAAGACAGCAGCATGCACACAGTGTTTGACATATCCGATAACTTAAGGAGGTTTGGATGGATTGTTCCTGCATACACCATGCCTGTCAATGCCGAACACATTGCTGTTCTTCGGGTGGTGATTCGGGAGGACTTCAGCAGGAGCCTTGCGGAACGGCTCATCACAGACATTCAGAAGGTCTTGGCAGACATTGATCATCATGCGACCAAGATTGTTACTACAGTTTCACTTGAACCTGCTAAGAAAGCCGATGTAGCTGTGGTTAAGAAGACGGTAGAAGAGACTGAACGGGAGATTACCTCTTACTGGAGGAGCTTGGTAAATAAGAAAAAGTCCAGTGGAGTTTGTTAATGTGCTCAGAGTGATCCAGAATGCTGCACTCTTAGCTTCTATATAATAATTTGCCCTGTTAATGCTCTTGTACGAGACGAGACAAAGAAGTTACTGTCTGTTTGGTAAATTGGTGTGAATTCTAGTTATATCCGTGGCTTGTTTTCTCGTCAAATTTTTCGGATTGGCACCTAAAAACATGTTACTTTTCTCTTGATTCTTATTGTGTTAGTGATATTAGTGAGGATGTGGTGCTACTGTTATTAGGACACGCTATCTGTGTTGCTTTTATGATACCGAACAAACTTCATGAGTGAATTGCTCTGCTTATTTTTTTTATCATTGCTTTGATGGTTTTTTAGCCGCTAATTTATTGGCGTTATTTACTCAAGCAACTACACGCGTTTCGTTGTGGGCGGTTCTTATTATATGCATGCATTCATTAACTCTCTAAGTTTGAATTCATGTATAAAGAGTTATTTACAAAAGACAATTTTTAGGGTAGATTTTTGTTAAATGTAATTTAAGATCGAGTCATTCATTACCATCTTGTGTGGTTTATTGTTTGTCAATTTTTTTTCATCATTTATAGATTGAAAATCGTTTTGTCGGTGATGATGCTATTTTAATTTGTTTTGTTCACAGTATGATAAGGATGGATTTGTTAAATTAGTTTGATTAGTTTTATGGATATAATATAGTTAAATTATAAATTACTTGAATCTTTATATATACAAATTTTTAAACTATGCTTTATCTCTTTGAGGGATCCTCTGGCCTATCCATTAATTTCTTAAAAAGTTGTCTGTATTCTACATATTATGGTTTTCAACCACATCATTCTTCTTCTGAAATCTTAAACTGCACCAGGAATTGCTTACCAACTATTTACTTAGAGATTCATCTCTCTGGATGAAGACCAAATCGTCTAGACTGGACAAAGCTGATCAGTACGGTTCGCTCCAGACTCACCTCCTGGAAAGCAAAGTATTTATCAGGTCGTCTAACCCTTGTTAACTCAGTACTCTCAACTATCACAGTCTACTGGATGTCGGTTTTCAAACTCCCCGCCTGGGTGATCAAAGAAATTGATCAAATTAGAAGAGACTTCATATGGAAAGGTCCTGAATTGGGACCCAAAGGAATAAGATTGGTCGCCTGGAATAGGATCACCAGACCCCGAGACATGGGAGGTTGGGGAATTCTCAATCTTCAGGATTTTAACAAAGCTTTACTTGGAAAGTGGTGGTGGAAATTATCCTGCAACCCTAACAGAAGTTGGGCTAAAATTATCCAAGCAAACTACTCAATTAGAGATCCAAGCGAAATTTTATTTCATTGTCCACCGCGAAATAAGTCTTTCTTTTGGGCAGGAGTGAATTCCACTCTAATTCCCTTTCGTTCATGCATAAATAAAACTATCAGAAATCGTTCCAATACTTTCCTTTGGTTTGACCGCTGGCATAATAAACAACAACTAAAAGACATTTGGCCAACTCTTTTTTCTGATTGCTTCTTTCCTTGGATAAATTTAAGGCTATTTCAACTTCACATGAACAATCCAGAGATTCTCTTTCATTTAGCTTCTTTAGATTTGATCTCCCCCCTTTTAGAAATTATTCCTGATTGCTCCAGTAACCTTGAAGATCTCCACACCTGGGCTCTAGAAAAAAGCGGAAATTTCACAGTTAGATCTTTCTACAAATTCCTCATTGATGGTGGAACACGTAGCTCGCTTTACTCTTCTTTTTGGAAAATCCATTGTCCCAGCAAAATAACTCTTTTTTGCTGGCTCGCTGGCGAGGATAAAATACTTACCCTTACAAATCTTTTCAAGAAAGGGTGCAACTCTCATATCTCAACAGACACTTGTGTCATCTGCCATAACGCCTTTGAGACTCTGAATCATCTTTTTCTTGATTGTGTTTTCTCAAATCGAATTTGGTCTTTTTTTCCCAAGTCCTAGAAACAAACTACTTACCAGAGTCAATTCCTTCTATCTGGACATCTTGGTTGCCCTCTCTTCCTCATAATCTTCAATCTCTTTGGGATCTCACCTCTAGAGCAATCCTGTGGAATATCTGGATCGAAATAAATTTTCGTATTTTCCAATCAAAAGCTCTACCTTTTTTTAGAATCATTTTCAAAGCTGCTAACATGCTTTGCTCTTGGTTTTTAACAGCCTCTGATAGTCAACAACAACACGTTAATGAAGCTTCTCAGAAAATTAAACGCTCTCTCTTCCGTCTACCCAGTATCTTTATCTTCCTTTTCTTATGTTTTTTCCTTTACTTGTACTTCTTTCTTCTCACTTCTGGTGAAAAGACTTCTCTGTTTTCCTCCGTTTTTCTATCTTCAATAAATATGTGGTTTATCCACATTTATTTCAAAAAAATAAAATAAAACTATAACAGGATAATATATTTTAATATGTTCTCATGTGGTAAAATGACCAAACTACTCCGGCTTTTCATCAGTGTAATGAGCAAACTATCCCTAAATATATTTGTATAAATCAAACCAAAATATTAAAATGCTTCTGACAATATTTTGGTCACTTAAGCAAAAGTAATTTTTTTGGCTATTATATAAAATAAAGTCTGAATAGGGCTAGTGATGTCAACCGGACTAGCACGGCTTGCCTACCACAAGAGTAGGCCTAGCAAATGGCCGAATGGGTTATGTTTTATATATTTTTTTCATTTAAATGAAAAAATATAAAAGGATCCCATTTTTCAAAAAAAATTATAAGAAAAAAGGACAAAAAACTTTAAAAGCATAAAAATGAAAAAAATCTTATTAATTAAAAAACTGAAAATATATCAAATAAAAAAACTGCATGGGACATGCTGGACCATGCTGGCCCATGAGCTACAAACCCTCGGTCCAACATTGCACGGGGGTTTGTGTTGTGCTAGGCCCGAGCATCGTACTGTAGCACTATGCTTGAGCTAGGCACGACCCATTTTGTGCCGGACCTGAGTTGGCACAACCCATTTAAGACCATTGTGTAGGACATTGCTTTAAACTTTATTGTTTAATGTGTATGTGTGTGAGTGAGTGTGAGTCATCGAGTCATTTGCCCAACAGACAGAGCTGTTAACGTGTAACTGACCACATTATAACAGGCCTAATTTCTTGAGTGGTAATGTTCTAAATAGAATTGAAATAAAAAATTGTTTTGGAAATCTTATTAATTGGGAAATGATTAAAGGCAACACCTTTGATCCCAATATTAACAACCATTAGATCTGGGCTCACAATACCTCTCCAGGGAAAATTACTAATTTGGTTTATGACCATCTCAATCGGGACCATAGTTTTGAGGTGGAAAAGTGGAACGGATGGCATAAACTTTGGAGACTACCCATTGCTCCCAAGGTTAAGACTTTCTTATGGCAAGCATTTTATGGCAGGATCCCTACTTATGGACTTCTATCTAGCCTTGAAAGACAAAAGTAGAGAAATATTTTCATTTATTGTTTGATAATACAATCATATACATATTTATACAATACGAAACTGAATGAATGGGAATATTACAATTGCTATGTTTATGTAATTGATTGATTCTCAAATCATACCAAGAATGTATAATTGATTGATTCCATGGTTTTAAAAACCGGACCAGACCAGTCTGTTCAACCGGTTCAACTGGGAACCGGGTGGTAAACCGGTCCGGTTAGTCACACCAAATAGGAAAAAAGGGGACCGACCGGTTCAACAGGTGAATCGGTGAACCGGTTGGACCGGATCCTTTTTTTTTAAATTAAACAATTAAATCCGGTTTAAGAAAACATTGATTAAAATTAAATCATTAAAGTTAAACAAACCTAACAAAAAAACTCGGTTTATTTATTTGTATGCGAAAACATTGATTAAAATTAAATCATTATAATTAAACAAACATAACAAAAAAAAAACTGGTTTATTTATTTGTATGCTTGTATTTTATTGGTGTTGATGTAGTATTCTTGTATTTTATTTCATTCCTCATTTTTGAATAATTTTGTTGATTTGGTGTTGTTGGTGATGGTAGTTGTGTTGTTGTTGTATGCTTCTATTTTATTATTGTGCTTCTATTTTATTATTGTTGTTGTTGTTGTATGCTTCTATTTTATTATTGTTGTTGTTGTTGTTGTAGTATAGTGTAAACTTATATTTTATTTAATTCTTTATTTTTGAATATTTGTTGTATGGTTGTATCCTTGTATATTTGTACTTTGAAAAATACAATTTTATGTGGAGTTAACACTTTGTGATCTTTATAACTTTGCAATATGTAATTGTGTATTTTTTAATTTTTTAATTATTTTTCTTATTTTTTAATTTTTGTAAATTTTAAAAATTTATTTATTTAAAAAATATTAAATATTATTTAACCGGCCGGTGCAACCGGTTCAACCGGTTGGACCTGTGAATCGGTTGCCTAACCGAGTCAACAACCGGTCCGGTTATTAAAACATTGATTGATTCTCAATCATACCAAAGAATGTGATTGATTGATCCTCAAATCATGCCATAGAACATTATGTGATTACAACCCCTCTCAAGCACATGAGTGAAAAACCGCGAGCTTGTCTCAAAGTCGATGAAAAGCTGTGATAGATAACGGCTTTGTGAGAATATCAGCGATTTGAGATGAGCCAGGGATATGTCGAACAATGAGAGTCTTCTTGGCAATAAGATCTCGAATAAAGTGGATGTCAATCTCTATGTGTTTAGTTCGAGCATGTGAAATAGAGTTTGTAGTAAGAAAGGTGGCACCAAGATTATCACAATAAAGAATAGGAGTGAGATGAGAAAGATCAATTTCAGTGAGTAATGATAGAATCCAACAAAGTTTAGCAGCAGCAAGTGCAATGCTTATGTATTCAGTTTTAGTACTAGATCGAACAATTGTAGGTTGTGTTTTGCACTCCAAGATATGATATTTGGACCCCAAAAGATGCAGTAACCAGAGGTAGAGCGTCGATCATCAGGACAACCAGCCCAATCAGCATTAGAGTAGGCATTTATGGTAAGAGAGTTGAATGAGGTAGCTTTAGTGAGGTGGATTCCTTGAGATGGTGTAGAACACAAGTAACATAAAATCTGTTTGACCGCGGCCCAGTGAATGTCGGTAGGGTAATGAAGAAATTGAGATACTTTATTAACATCAAATTAGATGTCAGGACGAGTGAGGCAAAGGTATTGAAGACCACCAACTGTACTATGGTACTTGGATGGGTCAGATAAAGGGGTCCCATGGTTTTTTGATAAAGGTAATGTAGGGGTGATAGGTGTAGAAACAAGTTTAGAGTTGTGAAGTTGAGTACGATGTAGAATATCTTTAGTATATTTGGTTTGAATGAGGAGAATGCCACTTGATGTGAATTGGGCCTCAATGCCAACAACAAAAAAAAAAAATAAATGTGACCAAGGTCTTTAATGGTAAAGATGGTGTGAAGGTCTTGTATAAGAGAAGTAAGAAAGGTTGGGAGGGACCTGTCACCAGGATATCATTCACATAAACCAAAACAATAGTAGTATGGGCTGGTGTAGAGTGAATAAAGAGGGATGTATCGGCTTTAGAGGAGATGAAGTTAACGTCAAAAACGTTTTTGGCTAAGGCGATGAAACCAAGCATGAGGTGCTTGTTTGAGATCATAAAGTGCTTTGTGAAGATGACATACATAGTGAGGATGATAAGGGTCGAGTAAAGCATGGGGGTTGGGATATAAAGAATGGCTCGAAAGAGTGACATGAAGAAAGGCATTATTGACATCAAGTTGACAAATTACTCGGCCAATTTTGAGTTAAGGCAATGGTAAGGATGATACGAATAGTAGTGGGTTTGATGACAAGGCTAAATATATCGGTATAGTCAATTCTAAAAGATTGATGGTATCCTTTAGCAACAAGGCGATCCTTGTAGTGATCAAGGGTTCCATCGGGTTTTTGTTTGGTTTTAAAAACCCATTTACATCCCACAATATTAGCATTTGGTGGAGGAAAGATAAGGGACCAAGCTTGGCTACGATGAAGAACTTAAAATTCATCAAGCATGGCTTGTCTCCAAGTGGGGATATTTATTAGCTTGAGTAAAAGATATGGGGTCAGGATTAGAAAATGCAGTAATGGTCGGGAAAATTATAAAGGATATAAGTACCATCACGGTTACGAGGTAGTCATCGAATGTTGCAATGGTGGTGGAGAAGGTGCAGGTAAAGGGGATGGAGAAGGAGATGGTGAAGGGGTTTGTTGAGTTAGAGGTGTAGGAGTCGGTATAGGTGGAAAAGAAAGATGAAAGGCAACTCGAGATGGCGAGGGGAAAGGGGAGTTTGGCGAAGGTGATTTGTTATATAGGAAGTCGGTTTCAGCAAATCTAACATGTGGAGAAATATATATTTTAGAGGTCAGAGGATCAAAACAACGATAACCCTTGTATAAAGTAGAATATTCAAGAAAAACACAAGGGTTGAATTTGGGTGTAAGCTTATCAGTTTGAGTGGGACTTAAAAAAAAAGAAGCAAGTGCAACCAAAAACTCGTAAATATGAAAGATCAAGTTTTGTGGTATAGAGAAGTTCATATGGAGATTTGTTGTGAACAATAGGAAGAAGATTAATAAGATAGATGGTAGTAGAAAAGGCCTCAAACCAAAGGAATTTTGGAAGAAAGGCATGGATAAGGAGAGTGAGACCGGTTTCAGTGATGTGTACAATTTTCTTCTTAGTAAGCCATTTTGTTGAGGGGTTATAAGGACAGAAGATATACGAAATATCATGAGAGGTGAGGTAATGGGTAAAAGAACCTTTTGTAAGTTCAGGGGCACCGTCACACTGGAAGAACTTGATTGTGATTGTGATGGAAAAGAGGTTTTCTGATGTAGTTTTAAGTTGGTGGAAGTGAAAAAGAGCTTGAGACTTGTGAGTAAGGGAAAAGATCCAAGTGAAGCGACTATAATCATCAATAAAAACAATGAAATATCTATGACCAGAAAGAGAAAGTGATAGGGAAAGGCCTATAAATCACAATCGATAAGATGTAAAGGCGCACTGGTAGTTCGAGTAGATAAAGTAAATTGGAGACGAGTGCTTTTTCCTTGAAAACAGGAAGAACAAGATTTTATTACATTAGATATGGAAACTAAACTACTAGGAAAGAGAGCATGATGGCTTGACATAGGTGGCTAAGCCATTGATGCCACAAATTGAAAGGGGAATGACTAGCAGCAAATACAACATAGTTTCCGAATATGGAAGGAATTTGCATAGGATAAAGATTTTTGTGGATGTTGCCTGTAAGAAGCGGTATCCTGGTGCGGAGGTCCTTCACAACATAACCAAAGGGGTGAAATTCAATATGACATGTGTTATCTTTAACAAACCTGGCAACGGATAAAAGATTGGCAGTGAGGTGAGGCACAATTAAAACATCTTTTAAGTGGAGCAGCTGAATGTGTGTGGAGAATGTCAATTTGCCAATAGAAGAAATGAGAAGGGTATTACCATTACCGATAGTCACTTGATTAAAGCCTTGATACGAGGCGAAGGATTCTACTAATTGCAGATCATGCATCATGTGAGATGTAGCACCAGTGTCAGGGAGCCATTCGGGTAGTGAATTAGGAGTGAAGACATAGGTATGGGCATTAGAATTGAGATTGAGGGGTAGAAAAGGCTTTTTCGTGGTAAGTGAAGTTTTGGTTTTTAGAAGTATTATGGGATTCAGAGTATCAATAATGACAAGTTGCAGCAATATATCCCCATTTTTTGCAAATTTGACATTATGGCGAAACTCTATGGTTATTGAATTGAGATGAGTTGTAAGCATAAGGGTTATTAGAAATGGGTTGTTGGTAATGTGAGGCAAGATTTTGGGTTGTAGGCACAAGGTTTCGTGAGCCAAAGTGATTGGGTCTGGGCTGATCGCAACTAGCGGGCATAACCTGGTTTTGCAGATTTAAGGAACCAAAAGACATATTACTCGGAGAGGATTGGGAAGCAGTAGTGTGCGCATGACATACTCGCCTAATTTTCATGTTATTTCCACCTTGTTGAGTATGAGTTGTAAGAACGACTTCAGGCGAAGTTAGCGGTGGCCTGTGGAAGATAAGAAAATGTTGCTCATGAACCAGTAGCTTGGCATGTAGATCGGCGAAAGAAAAAGAAGAGGATAAATTCTCAATGGCAGTGATGAAAGCGTCAAAGTCCGGTGATAAACCATTGTTGGTGAATAGAACAATATCTTCATCGTAATGTGATCTCCAATAGCGGCCAATTCTTTAGCAATTGTCAAGATTCCAGTAAGGTAATCTGTAATGGAGTGCTTGCCTTTGGTTGTCGTGTGAAGGTGGCGACGAAGCAAAGAATGGCGAGCAGTAAACTGTTGAAGGAAGTGTTGCTCAAGTTTGACCCAAAGTGCACGAGCAGAGGAACATCCAAATGCTAAAGAGACGATGCTTGAAGACAAAGTCGCAGTAATGCAACTATAAACAAGACGATCATGTTATTGCTATTGAAGAAACTTAGGTGTGACCAGGTCCGGTAGCGAGGAGGATCCATCAATGTATCCAATAAGATCACAGGTAAGGAGAATAGATTCAACTTGATTTTGCCATGTCAAGTAGTTTGTAGAGTCTAAAGTAATAGTAATAAAGAAAGTGATGTTGTGAATTGGTATGGTTGGGGTGTAGCTTGTTTTTTGAATGTTTGGGGATATGGTGTTTGAAAAATATTGTGTGCAGAGTTGACTTTTTTGTTGGGGGAGAGGTGAGAGAAGAAAAGGATCGGGAAAAAAAAATTAAGAAGCTCTTGATACCATGAAAGTCAAAGATAGAGAAATATTTTTCATTGATTGTTTAATAATTCAATCATTTACATATTTATACAAGAGTCAAGTATTTACAATAGGAAACTAAATGAATGGGAATATTACAATTGCTATCTTTATGTAATTGATTGATCCTCAAATTATACCAAAGAATGTATGTTTGATTGATCCTCAAATTATACCAAAAAAAGTGTGATTGATTGATCCTTAAATCATGCCATAGAACATTATGTGATTACAAGTCTTAACATTGGCTCCCAAACCTTTAGTCCCATGTGTGGTTTAGTGAAGGAAACCTTAGATCATTTATTGAATCATTGCTTGATAATCAGAGGATGTTGGCATCTTGTCCATGTTCACACTGGGATGAACTATGATGTGGTGAAAAACCTGCTGGAAGGAAGTTGGCTTTTCCTTGAAAGAGGCACACGCAGGAACAAACACCAATTGTTCAAAAGCCTTGGTGGCCACATGCACTTGGAGTGTTTGGAAGGCCCGATGTGATATTGAGATCTTAGACTCATCAAACATTCAAGTGGGCTCTTCAAACAACTCGGGATTATTTTTGGACATTTAGAGGGTGAATCGGGAAGTATACTCAAACCTTCTTTATTGGAACTCAAATTACTATTTTTTGCGATTCTTCGTGCTCGGGCCGATAGTGAGTTAGGTGGTGCAGGTCTTGTGGTCATAATTGGCAAGAACACAATACTTTTGGCTAGAGCGAGCTCTTTGTTTACAGAGTCTAGTGTCCTTTCTGAGATTGCGGCGGCAAGAATAGCCTTGGAACAATGCAGATTGCAAGATTTGATGCCGGATAAAGTGTGTTCTGATTGCCCTATAGCTTTGGATATTATTGTAGATGATAACATAATATGCACCAGCTGCGTACGAATGGAAGCTCATCATTTTAAGGCGTTACTTACTCAAGACAGCATGATCGAGCTCAGCTATTGTCCGTGAGAGCTCAATTTCATTGCCGATGCGTTGGCCAGTCATGAGAAGAGGAATCCAAGACTCTCTTTGTTCCACCAAGCAATCGATCGACCCCGGTGGTTGGAGGAAGCTATCCCTCCGGTGGGATTTCAATTTTGATTTGTTTTCAGTTTTTTAGTCATGTTTTTGTTTAGCTCAGTAGAGTTCCTCATGACAAAAAAAGAAACATGCCCCTGATTTGATCATAGGATAAGGTCTTCTTAACCTGTGACCCAGCAACCCCACCATTGGTTCACCCAAGTTATCTAACTTACCAGATTGGACTAGGCTAACCTGGCGAATTGAAGTTTTTTATTTTTTTAGAATTAAAAAATTATACACGCCTGAACCTTTACAGGATTCAAACAACCATTAAACTAACTATGACAAAGTTCTTGCTGATATGTTACCAAAAAAAATAAAAAAATAGAAACCCGTAACACAATAGCTTCCTGGTTGTTGCCACAAACCTTAAAATTCAAGTTTACACAAATGATCAGATGTGTGCTCAATTTTTACAACACAAGGCAGAGATGGGATATCCAGAACATAGTGACTTTTTCTTCATTTTTTTATTTTTTTGGCTAAAGGAGTAAGCAAACCTACTGAAAATAACAGCAAAACCTAGTCAAAATAAAGGCCATTCTAATCAACCACATTCATCATCCATCCGGGCAACTCCATCCTTTTGTGAAAGAGACTAACTCGTGGATTCAGATGGCTATAGTTTGCGAGAGAATCAAGCAACTGGTTATGATCACAGGGTATGACTTCTAGTGACACCATAGGATGATACTTGAAACACTCCTTAATAGAGGCAATTTCAATTATATATTGCCAAACAATCCTAGGATTCTCGTGTTTGATCAAATCCACCATCATGGGACAGTCACAAAATGTCTTGTCTAGCAGCTGGTTAATGTTTCTTGCTTGCTCCATGGCTATCTTGAGATCTGCGAATTCTACTTGTAAGCTAGTGTTCCTACTTCAGTTGTAGTACCTGTCAAAACAATAATGTTATCATTCTTAACTAGGACAAAACCCAGGCCACAATCAAAACCATTATCAATCCACGAAGCATCACAAAAGATAGAGAAGCTATTTTCCTCCTACCAAAATCAATCATCAGCCGAAATGCCTTTTGAAACACATGGTGAAAAATTGGATAAATGTTGTTGAAGACTAGATCTCATCTAACCTTCCAAATGGACCAAGAAGCAGTGGCAATTAAGGCTTTTAAATTCTGGGTGCCCAACCTGGTTCTCCACCTCTTGATCATCCATTCACCACTTGAGAAATCATCAATCTCTAGAAGATTCACACTTGCACAATAACTAACAACAAGCCAAACCTCTTTGCTTTTAGAATAATGCCAAATTAGATGTTCAATGTTTTCATTCTGCAAGCCAAAGAAGGGACAGCTATGCGAGGACCGAACATTTATAATTCTGGCTAAAGAGACTTAACAAGCAGAGGTATAACATATAGACCACTAGAACTAATATCAATAACAATTTGAGTAGTAATACTATCAATAATGCTAACATTAGCATAGCAATCACTTCCCTCATATAGGGATTTATTGCCAACCCTCAGGCCCGACCCTAGGCTAGGCGACCAAGGCCTATGCCTAGGGCCCCTAGATTTTTATTTTTTTTAAAAATATATTTTTAAAATTATTATTATCTTATCTTATGAAATTTTAACTGTTTTTAAATTATAAAATTTAATTTATGATTAATATCCAATAAATTTATTGTTATAATGGAGCCCCACAATATTGTAGGGCCCCATAATTTTTTTAATTATATTTAAAAAATTTATGTATTATTATTTTTTATCTTGAAATTTAAATTTTTTTAAACTATAAAATTTATCTTAATTAATTCATGATATATCGAAATCTAATAAAATTAGTGGTATTATAATCTATTAATGGATTAATGAAGTTAATATTGGGACTTGGAGTCTTGGACCACTTAGGTTTTAAATTTAAGTTTTTTCAAACTATAAATTTTATAATAAATTTGGTTTTATAATATTTATGATGGCTCATGGCTCTATAATCTATTAAATGGATTAATAAAGTTAATATTAGGGCTTGAATCTAACATTATTATCTAAGTTAATAGATGGACTTGAATCTAATGAATGTTACCGTTGTATTAAAAAAACAAAGAAACAAAAACTCTACAAGGAAAAAAATTCTTTCTTTGCTATTTGTGTCGACATCCCTATATTCTTGTAGTGTTATCAATGTCAATCAAACATTTTTATCAGTTGTAATCACTAATCAATATCAATTTCTACAAGGAAAAGAGGTATTGCTTCGATTTTATTTAATTTTAATATTTTTATATTTTATATGCATTGCTTCTTATTTTTACTATGTCAAGTAGTTGATTGGTTTTATTTTTATTTTCTTACAGAGATTGTGGAACGATTAAAAAAAATGTTTCTTCATTCAAGTGTTTCTTTTCCATTTTTAATAATATTATTATTTTTATTATTTTTTATCATTTATTTTTGTTAGAATATCTATTAGAAAATATGATTCTGGATATGAAAAACCAAAAAAATAGACGAGTTAATTTAATCTCAAAAAGGTGCACTTGAAAAATTTCGTATGGTAATTGGAATATCAAAATTTAATTGATAATTTTGTGTCTCAAAAAGCAAGAAAAGTGAACTTTAATTGATTTTCTTCAATTTTTTATGCATTGCAGGTAATTAAATAAAGAACCAGAAATATATCTCCAAATTTTTTCCATATTAATATTTTATTTATCATAATTATTAATAATAATTCATATTTTTTTATTATGTAATTTATTATAAATAAAAATAATTTTTTTATGATTTTTTCTAGGGCCCCATTTTCTCTAGGACCGGCCCTGCTAACCCTCCCTAGCTAATAAGGGCTCTGGAAGGTGGAAACTTCCAACTCAGGTGGCCTTTACTCCCAGTACAGGGTGGTTAATGGATGTTTCACGTTTCAAGCCTACAGACACTTGAATCCCCTAGCCCCCTGAGAGCATCCAACCGGCTTTCCCTTTCTCCGCCTCTAAAAGACACGGTGGGACTAGGGAATCCTAGGCTGTAGTAATATAAGAAAACTACTAAGTTGCCCTCCTACGGTACCATCTATGGTAAAATAGTAATGACACGAGATTCAACTATAGTAAGAGGCTTTAGTATAGGTTGTTCATAAAACAACACTCAACCCCAAAATTTACAAATCCTCACCAAACATTATGATGACATGAAGAAGTTCAACATTCCCGATATTTCAATACACTACAAACAACTTACACACATCCTAACATAGATATAGAACAAGTGCCAAGAAAATTTAAAGGGTTGGAGGGTCAAACAATATTACAAGTATCAAGAGTAACATCTAACCCCACTAACCAAACTTGAAGCTTTGAAACTCCTTCCTTTCCCCGTTCTTCTTCTCCTCCTTAGCATGTTGGTCCTTCGAAAAACAAAAAAAAAATTACTCTCCTCCAATTCCCTCATGCTGCCCAACATCTTTTCCCCTTTCTTCTCATTGATTACAGACTTTTGGGTCTACAGTAAAATGACTACAATAGCATAAGAATGGGTTGAGCCCAGTTACAGTGACAAGCTTCACTATCTACAGTTAAAGTTACACTAGCAGGGATATTGTATGGTTGATTTGGGCTAAGCAAATTTCGCACAGTAGACAACCTAGTATAGAGGGAGTGAAAATAGGTTGCCCACAGCTTCATGCATTTTGTCATGCTATTACAACCATTTGATTTTGTTTTTTGGGATTAAAAGGAGTGAAATCTTTAATGGGCATGCTCAACTAAGATGAGGGTGTGCACACGCCTCGACTGCAACCTGTAAAGCTCGCACACACATGGATACTGGGATCACCCACGTCTCAACTGCAGCCTGTGAGGCTCGCACACACATGGACACTGGGACATCCACCATTGGTGCTCACAGTTCTCAGACACGCACCCTCTTCTCGTGGATTCAAACTCTCATCACTTGCGAGGCGTCCTCACGGGGGACCCAAGTGCCAATTGACCCAAAACCCCAACTATTGCAACCATTTGTTATTATATTTTTTCTTGTGTACATATAAAACCATTTTGGGAATATATTGGATGCCAATAGAAATTTGAGCTTCCTATGCACCTCTTCGAGGGAATTGTCCCCTTCTTTTCCTAATATTGTGAAGCTGATTAAAGATGACTAATTTCCTAGGATATCAGTGGCAATAGATGGATGACTGGGTGACTTCTACAGCTACCTAATCACCAAACCATCACTTCTTATTTTGGTTATATTTGTAGTAATTATTATTTGGATTATATATTTATATATTATTTGTGGTTAGATTTTTATTTTTATGCTAAAAAATGGAAGAGGAAACTGTCTCATATGCAATTTAATCCGTTAAATCATTTTTAAACAAATATGGAGACTTTTACTCAAAGTTTAAATTAAGTAAATTTTGGTAAAAACCAATAATCTCTTAGTTTAATAGCATCAGATAATCTGCATTATGTATAACTTCTCAACCACGCACACTTCTAACATAATTTGTCTATTTTGTAAAAATAAAAAATAAAAAAATATTGTTTTCAAATATTACTTGCAAAGGTTCCTTAGTTTTAAAGTTCTTTTATTCATAGAGCAAAATTATGCATCCTTATCCCCATTTGATTCTATCAAATTTAAGATTAGATTATGTTAAATTTGTATTATTTAACTCAAGATATTTTGATGTTCACGCCAAGAGCTCAAAAGGAAATGTATGCGTACATCTTTTATTCATGTTTTATCTATATATAATAATTTGTTTTAAGCTAAAATTTTAAAAACTTTGAATATCTACTGCATTTATATAAATTAAATATATATCTAAAAAATTAATATTAATAAAATAATACAAAATCATCATCCATAATGAAGCTTAATTTATGATTGGTTGGTCAATCACCTCTTGACTTATTGAAGCTGAATCTTTTAAGTAGAATGGTTATTTCAAAGATGATCCAAAATCGAATTCTAAAATCTACGCAAAGTGAGAATATATATGCTTATAAACCTTGTTTCAGAATTCTTTTAAATAAAAGGCATTTATCACATATTTGTAAAAACAAATTGTTATCTTTTGATTTATGATTTTTTTTCACGTGTGGAGACAAAATAGGGATCCATAGATATGTTGCAAAAATTGGGGGACCAATCTGTCCTATTCTGAAATGGTAAGGACCTCTATTATTTGGACAATGATTTCTCTTATTTCTGTTTTTAGTTTTATTTTTCTGAACCAAACGATTGTAATTTATTTTTAATGATAACGTGATGCATTGATCGTTATACTATATATAAATCCATGACTAAAAAAAAAATTATTTTAACTAATGTTTAAAAAGTTGGCATTTATTTATAAATATTCGAAGGTGTTTTGTTTGATTAAAAAATTATAGAATGATATAGCCTTACCCCCAATTTGATTCTTTTAGAATTAGGATTAATCTATATTAAATTTCTATTGATTTACTGAAGTTATTTACCCCATGAGGGCAAAAGGGAGAGTATGCATAGACCTTTTATTCATGTTTCATTTTTTTTCTTAAGATTAAAACCTTAAGAAAACTCTCAAGTTTATTAAATTAATTTTTTACAAGAATAATAAACTACAAATTCATTGAAGTAAAAAAAAAATAGTTACACTACTATATAAAATAATGCAAAACACAAAAAAAATAATAATAAATAATGACATAAAGACATCTACTTGTGGTGGGGAGAAAAGATATCAAAAATAAAAAGAGAAATTACAAACTTATGTCATGGCCTTGATCAGAGTTTAAAATTGCAATGTTGTTTAAGATTGATGAGATTATCTCTGTTTACTCTCATAGGCGAGCTCTCTAGATCCAATAACCAAAGATTAATGAAGTAAGACCGTTTTACCTTGAGATGAGGTCATACTGGTTTACTCTTGTAGATTATTAAATTAATCAAAAATCTAAACAATCAAATAAATATTTATAAAATAATAAAAAAATTATAGATTCCTAAGTGAATGTAATTTGAGCATGTATGAATTTATTTCCCCACCGGAGATAAAACAAGGACTAACAGATATTTTGCAAAAACTGGGGACCGATCTATCATTTACTAAAATTGTAGGGACCTATATTATTTGATAATATTTGGATAATGAATTTGTCTAATTTGAATTTTTTTCATTTTTATTGTTGGACCAAATTATTATATTTTATTTTTAATGATAGTGTGATTTAATGATCTTTGTATTATATATAAATTTCAAGTTCTTCATCATCACATTTTATAATAAGAAAATTTTTAAAATATAATCATTTTAATGAAATTAATTTTACATAATGTTTGACACAAAGGCATTTATTTATAATTATTCACCGGGTGTTTTGATTGAAAAAAAATATAAAAATGATATGACCTCATCCCGGTTTGAATAACCGAAAAGGTAATTTAACATTTAAATCCTTTTATAACCTTTTAAATGATGGTAGTTTAAGATGCGCTATTAATAAATTACTCTGTGAGAAAGATTATCCCCATAAAATAAAAATCTTCTTTTGGTTTGCAATAGACAACAAGTTTTTAACCTTAGAGAATTTGACAAAGTTTCAATAACTACATGTGCTCTTTGCTATGCAACAGTGAAAATCGCAGCTTTTTTTCACAATGCCTCCTTAATCCGCCAACCCTCAAAGAGATGTGGATCTTTTGGGTGTTTAATTGTAATTTCATTCCTAAAGATATGGGAGAGCTCCTTATTCATGAGATAAGATCGAACAGAACAATCTTATTTTTTTTGTCTAATGTGGCATTGGCATTTATATTGATTATTTGTAAAACTCACCATATGCTTATTGCTTGGATGAACACACCTTTGGAGTTGACAAAAGATTCATTAGTGATCTATATTCTGGCAATCAAGAGAAGTCTCAATTTTTCTCACTCTTTATTGCTTGTCTCTAGAGGAATTTCAAATTCCCAAAGCGATCCAGCAGATGCCCTGAGGAACTTGGTCTATTTTTTCCCACTACTGGTGGATTCTTAGTTTTGAATGTTTAGGATTGTTTTGTTTGATCTTTAGTTGCAAGTGTTCCTTTTGTATGTGGGTTTTCTCATGTTCTTTGTTTGCTGTAAATCATGATTTATCCGTTCTTTTCAAAAAAAAAAAAAGAAATACACAAACAAAGTGTAAATCTTTTATTCATGTTTCATCAAATATAAAGTTAAAACTTTAGCAAAATTCTGAATTTTTGTTAAATTTATATTGAGTAAAATTTAATATCTAAACAAATAAATATTAATAAAATAAAATTCAAAATGCCCATATAATTGAAGCTAATTTGAGCACTTTAGATTTTCCCCCACCAGTGATAAAAACAAGGATCTGTAGATCTTTTGCAAAAGTGGGGACCAATTTGTGCTTTTCTGAAATTGTAAGGACATGTTGCTTGGACAATGATTTTTGTCTTATTTGTATTTTTCTTTTTTATTTTCTAGACCAAATTATTTTACCGATAGTGTGATATATTGATATTTATATTATATATAAATCCATGACTAGAAATTTCAATTTTTTTCATAATCACATTTAAAATATGTAATTTTTAGATTTAATTATTTTAATATGTATTTTGAACAATGTGTGATAAGTAGGCATTTATTTACAAATATTCAGAGTGTGTTTTGGTTTTTTTTAAAAAAACATTTTAATAGAATGATATAACCTTATTCCTATTTGATTCTATTATATTTATTATTGAATTATATTAAATTTGTTTTGATTCACTGATATTTGCACCAAGAGCTAGGAGCATACATACACCTTTCATTAATGTTATATCTATATATAATAAATATATATTGTATATATTTATATATTTTTAAAAATTAAAACCTTAACGAAACTCAGAAAGAAAAGATCTCCATATGTCCTTGCTGACACGGCACCTGTCTCCCTCCTATTCGAGGTTTCGAAGCAGTACAGTACGTCCCAATACACGGATGAGCCGGCTATAATTCTGCCACGTACCAGGTTTACGTTAGATTAAAATTTCACCCCATTCCCATACTCGCCATTAACGACCATGATAAATGGAGCAGCCTTCCTCCTCCTCTGCATCTCCATTGATCCGCTGGACGGAAAACCATGGTGCTTTCGACGACGACAATCGACGCCGGGGTGCTAGACTCCACCTTCCTCTCCCGCTACGTCAGCACACCCCTCCCAAGGTCTCCATTTGTTCTCTCATTGCGTCCTTAGCGAGCTCATGCTTCTTTTTCTACATATTATCCCTGCTAGTGGAAGTCTGGAACTATGGCTTTTTGTTGTAGGAACAAGCTGCCGGAGAGGCCGACGACTAGCGATGGGGCGTATCAAATCATCAACGGTGAGTTGATGCTTGATGGCAACCCAAGGTTGAATCTTGCGTCTTTCGTCACGACGTGGATGGAGCCGGAGTGCCATAAGCTCATGATGGCGGCCATCAATAAGAACTATGTTGACATGGATTCGTACCCTGTCACTACTGAGTTGCAGGTGAGTGCGTTCTTGCTCTTATTGATATATTTTTTCTTTTTTTTCTTTTTTTTTGGTTTTGTTTTGGTCTTCCTTCCATGTACATATATTGAACTGTGAACAACGTGAGCTTTCATACTGTTAGTTTTTATGCGATACAATCTCTGGTAGTAGTTACAGTGGTTTGTCTGTTCATTTTTGTTCACATATTGTATTTGGTTGTCTTTTTGTGATGCAACTTGTGTGGAAACTTGTCAAAAGATTTTATTATTGTTACGACAAATTCTGAAGTTTTTTGGTTTGATTTAATTATTCTGATTTAAATGATTGAGAAGAAGATGACTCTGAAAATTTCAGAATTTTATACTGTTTATCATCATATTTTGGTTGTAAGTGGTTCGTAGTTTTTATTTCTTTTCTCTGATTTTTTGTGGAAAATTGTCACGAATTTTCTATTACTTATGTGGAAAAGAAATTAGTGATTAGTTATAAATTATCAAGAAATTGTGAAGCTCTCCATTGGTTTATATTGATTTAATTGATTGAGATGAATTAATGAGCATGAACTTTTCAGAATTTTATTCTGGTTTTTTGTGTGGTTTGGTTGTAAGTGGTTGTCATGAATAACTGATATATGTTTATTTTTTCTCTATGCTTCATAGAAAATTGACGGAAATTCCGTGCTTCTTGTCTAGAAAAGTGTTTTTGATTTCAATTCATTTATTTCTTAATTGTGATGTTCTTAGTTTGATCTATTTTGAGACAAATGATTATGATGAAGATGAACATGAGGTTTTGACAATTTTATACACTGAAGAATATTTCATGCTTTCGTGTTTTTCTCCTTTGACTTTCCACTTTATTGCAGAACCGTTGTGTGAATATGATTGCCCATCTCTTTAACGCTCCTATAGGGGATGATGAAACAGCTGTGGGGGTTGGAACAGTGGGATCTTCTGAAGCCATAATGCTAGCAGGATTAGCATTCAAGAGGAAGTGGCAAAACAAGAGGAAAGAAAACAGAAAGCCTTATGACAAGCCAAACATTGTTACAGGTGCTAATGTTCAGGTATTTGCCACTAAAACTCGAGCTACCTATTTAATTGCTAGACTATTTCTTGTTGTATCTTGCATATGTTGTCATTCAGGTATGCTGGGAGAAATTTTCAAGGTATTTTGAAGTAGAACTGAAGGAAGTAAAGCTGAGCGAGGGATTCTATGTTATGGACCCGGTAAAGGCTGTGGAATTGGTTGATGAAAATACTATTTGTGTTGCTGCTATCCTGGGTTCTACTCTCAATGGGGAGTTTGAAGATGTTAAACAACTAAATGAGCTGCTTACCAAGAAAAATGAGGAAACTGGGTAGGTGATTCTACCAAAAGTTCATCATGGATTTATATAAGTACGCAGCTTAATTCTCATAGCATCTCTATCCATCTCATCTCTGTAAACAATATGGTTTATGCTTGATTTCTACTAATTATTCAGGTTGATATAACCAGTCAACAATTTTTAACTTTGTAATGCTGGTGATTTTTCGTATAATTTCAGTAATCCCATGTTTAAGTCTTGAATTTTTTGTGATTTGTTTTTTCTTCTGGTTTTGGTATGATTGCAAAAAGCATATTATTTCCAAAATTTGAAGTGCATCCGCCATTTACATTTGTATTGAATTGCTTCATGGTATATATAATTAATGGAAGTTTGCTCATAATTTTTGGATTCCCTATGAGTTCATCACTCTTCAATATGCATGTCCTGCAGGTGGGATACGCCTATTCATGTTGATGCAGCAAGTGGTGGTTTTATAGCACCTTTCCTGTACCCAGATCTTAAATGGGATTTCCGTTTACCCCTGGTGAAGAGTATTAATGTAAGTGGGCACAAGTATGGTCTTGTTTATGCTGGGGTTGGCTGGGTTGTTTGGAGGAGCAAAGAAGATTTGCCAGAAGAACTCATTTTTCATATCAACTATCTTGGAACAGATCAACCCACCTTCACTCTTAACTTCTCTAAAGGTGATATGCCATTTACCTCACTTCGATGTCCTAGTATCATGAACACATTATTTATTCATGAGATAACTTTATTGTAATATCATCACAGGGTCAAGTCAAATTATTGCTCAATATTACCAATTCATCCGCCTTGGCTTTGAGGTATAGGTTTTTTTATTTTTTTTTTTTTTTTTTTACTTTATAAGTAAGTCTTTACTTTATTTACATTGTATTTTCAATGCTCTCACTGTTGTTTATGGTATCTTCAATATCTAGGAAGACTCTCCATGTTTTGCTTACACAATTGTCTCCTCTCTAGCCTTGAAAAATTTTTACTTGTAACAGGGATACAAACTCATCATGAAGAATTGCACAGAGAACGCCAAAGCACTAAAAGAAGGCATTGAGAAGACAGGCAAATTTGAAATAATTTCCAAGGACAATGGTGTTCCACTTGTTGCATTCTCCCTCAAAGACAGTAGTAGTTACACTGTTTTTGACATATCTGAACACTTAAGGAAGTTTGGGTGGATTGTTCCGGCATATACCATGCCAGCCAATATCGAGAACATCGCTGTTCTTCGGGCAGTGATTCGGGAGGACTTCAGCAGAAGCCTTGTGGAACGGCTCATCACAGACATTCAGAAGGTCTTGGCAGACCTTGCGAGCACAGTCGCTACTACAAGTTCACTTGAATCTACTAGAAATGTTCAAGTAGCTGTGTTGCCGAAAACTGGTGAAGAGACTAAACTAGATATTTTCTCATCCTTCGTGAACCTGGTAAATAAGAAAAAGACTACTGGAGTTTGTTGATGCGCTTATAAGAGTGAACCAAACGGTTGCTTTCGTGGTTCCATATGATGCATTTGCTATCTTTATTTTCTTGTATCAGACTGAGAACTCTTTGCCATTTGGTAGTTTGGTATGAATTATATATGGTTGCTTCTACTTTTTCCTTCCGCTAAGTATTCAGATTGGCACTCAAAAGCATCCAGCATTCAACTTTCTTTTGATTCATTATCGTGTTAGTGATAGTTTATTAAATAAATAAAATTGATATATAATACATTAATGTTGTATTAGCTAGGACACATTATGACCATCTTCTATGTCTCTGATTTTTTTGTAGCTATTTTGATACTAAAAGACTTTATGCGTGAGTTGCTTTCCTTACTTTGCATCTTTTCTTCTATTGAATTTTTTAGGCTTTCATTAATTCACCTTATTTTTTGAGGATACTACACTATTGGATTATGTGTGTGTGTGTTTAACTTAATTTCTTTTTTGGTTTATGGAATGAACATTCCATCATTTATAAAATGGAAATTATTCAATTTTATGTTTTGTTTTATATATCTGTTTTTATTGGAGTTATTTTTATTTTCTGTATTTTGAAACATTTTTTGTTTGTCTTTTTTTTTTGTTCAATAAATTAGCTATTGAAAAAAATAGAAATTATTTCGATGAAGATGTTATTTTTATTTTTAATTTGTTTTATTTATGTCATGATAGATAGATGGATTTGTTAAATCAATTTGTTTGGTTCAATGAGTATAATGCAGTTAAATTTTAAAGTACCTAAACATTCATATATGTGGGTGTATATATGTATATTTATATATAATTATATAATATGATAATTTGTTTTCATATATCTCCGTAAGGTGGAATGACCAAACTACTTAAAATATATTTACCTAAAATAAAAAAATTAAAAAAAAAAAAGTATGTAACCACACGTTCAAATATGCTTGTTCTTAGCTTCGCTTGTACGGTAAGTTTTATTACATACTTGTTACAGTAGCTATACTGTATGAGTTAAAATGTGAAGCAGTTAAAAAATAATATACTCAACAAATGAAGATGGCCAAAATGAGAATATTGAAATAGATGCCCCGAATGACTAATAAGAGTTAGTTAAAAAATGAATTTATTAAATAGAGAAGTGTATGTCCACCGTGTGTCCGGGGGTATTGGGATGGAGAAGTGTCTGGACTGTATGGCTACATTTAGTCTCACATCACCTATGGGATGCTCTTCCCTCTAGTTGATATACCACCACTAATCCTTTCCTATAACTGTGATTATGGAGAAGTTAAGGTGGTGAATCCCTGTCTTAATAGTTGCAACAAGAACAAAACTTTGGCATCATCTTCCACTTCTTTCTCTGTTAGCTTCTCTTTATCAATTTCACTTTCAACTATTCTCCATAAACCTTGGAATCTAAAGAAAGTCCTCATCCTATAACTCCAATACTCATAACCATCTTCTCTAAACACTAGCAACAATGCATGAGAGATCTCTGGTGTTGATCTTGAACTTGAAACCATCTTTTTCTTCTACAAAACTTCATCACTGCTTCACAACAACACAACCAGCCAATTCAAACTGCAAAACACCCCAACCACAGCTCTAATACCACTGATAATCACAACATAGATTCTTTGACACTTGCTAAACAATTTTGTAGAAAAAACCCAAAGCTAAAACTTGTTGTATTTATCACAAAAATTCAACAGAAAAACAACATAAAGCTATGTATTTTCAAATACCAGCATAGATAGTTGTTCTCTTCTTCAGATAATCACTAGCTTTAAACTTTGGCACTCAAGGAACAATTTTATAATACAAACTCAGGGCTAAAACTTCATAAATTTTCCAGGAAAATTCATACAAGCTCACTAGTTCTTCAAAAACAATAACAGAACAACATACTAATTCTTAAAACAAACATTTATAACTAATATTACATTATTCATTAAGCATGAGTCACCAAGCCATGTGTAACACTCTATTTGATTCAACCGCTTAATGCTTTAACCGTCTGATCTGCCTCAAACTTATGCTATTTGTCGATGATCAAATCTCAGCCGTTCATGATTCTTCACTGAAGATCTTATCAATTGCCTCGAGCTTACACATCTCCCTGATGATTGCATCCTGACCGTCGCTTCACATGACTTAAACTTCCCTCTTCAAATCAACTAACAAAACTAACTTTCCAAAACTTAAAGACACGACCAATGTACACTAGCTTCAGCTTCTGCAAACTTCCATTCTATTAGATATATATACATATGCTTATATGCTACTTATGTATACTTGTATGTATACATACGTATATCATATCTTTTCTTTCTATATATGTAACCTTTCAACCATTCATGCATGTTAATGGGAATCTAAGATCTCTATCATGGTATCAGACGCCGAGGTTTAGTTCCTCCGGCCTCCTCTCCGGTGATCACTCCGGTCTCCAAGCAGCCCCACCTCCTTCTTCTTCAAAGAAGACCGGCCTCTTCTTCTTCTTCTTCATTCTTCTTCTTCTTCTTCGGTAGCACCGGCAGCCTCTTCTTCTTCTTCTTCTTCTTCTTCTTCAAGAGCACCGGCAGCCTCTTCTTCATCTTCTTCTTCTCCTTCTTCTTCAAGCAGCCGACCTTCTCCTTCTTCTTCAAAGCAACACCGGCAACCCCACCTCCATCTTCTTCTTCTTCAGAAGAGCGGCAGCCCTACCTTCTTCCGGCAGCCCCACCTTCTTATTCTTCAGCAGCACCCGAAGCACACTCTCCCTCGCAAGCATCATCCTGCGGCGTCCCCGCGCCAAGCTTCGTCGCCCGACGGCCGACCGGAGAAGCTTTCACCGACGAGCTCTCCTCCTTCATTCCCACCATCGGCAAGCTCCCGTCTAACTATCTACCTCCCGCCGAGGCCGTGAAGGAGGCGATCCCGCCGACGACGTGAAGGACCCCAAGCTCCCGTCGCCGACCAAGCTTTGTGAATTTTTTACTCTTGGCACAAATCCCCATCTCCGACAAGCTTTTTCAACCCGTGAAGACATACCCACTTATCACTTTTCATGCTTTTGTTTTTTTCATTTTAATTACCTGTAAAAAAAAAAAAAAAAAAATCGTACTTGATATCGGTACTCCTATTGTCTCTAGACTTGCTCTTGATCCCTCTCGATCTTCCTCCATGTTGAAGCGAACGTCATGTGTCACTATTGTGGCACACTTGGGTCACTTTCAGCGTCATTGTTGGAAAAAGCAACATGGACTTCCGCGCGTTGCTCCCTGTATTACTTCTCCACAGACTCCCCCTCTTCTTCCCTCGCCTTCATCTTCTCAAACATATACTGTACCAGACTCTCCTGTTCCACTATCTCTTGAGGATCAGCATTTGATAGCTATGTTCCGCCAGTTCCAGCAGTCATATTTGGCAGACTCCTCTACAGGCCATGCGATATCGGCTCAGGTCTCTCCATCTGTTTCAGGTAGTTCCTGTCCTCTTTGGCTTCTTGACTCTGGTGCTTCTCTCCATATGACCCATGATGCTACTCATCTTCACCATTATCGTTCATCACCTCTTATCTCACATGTTCGCATTGCTGATGGTACACTCCTTCCTGTCTCCTCTACTGGTCATCTCTCATCGAGTGCTTTCTCTGTTCCTTCCGTCTCTTATGTTCCTCACTTATCTATGAACCTTATGTCTGTTAGCCAGCTTGCTGATTCTGGTTGCCAAGTTATTTTTGACCGTACCTCTTGTCGTGTGCAGGATCCCAATGGGACGGTGATTGGAGCTGGCCGTCGTCATAATGGAGTTTATGTGTTGGATTCCCTTCGTCTTTCATTTCCAGGTACACCCCTTCCTCATTGTCATGCTGCTGTTATGTCTCATCATCTATGGCATCATCGTCTTGGTCACTTGTCTCCCTCTCGTCTGTCCTCTCTTGTTCGTCATGGTGTCTTGGGATCTGTCTCTCCTCCTTCTGATGTTGTCTGCTTTGGCTGTAAGCTTGGCAAGCAGCTACAACGTCCTTATCCTCTTAGCGTGTCTCACACTACTGCTCCCTTTGAGCTCATACACTCTGATGTTTGGGGTCCTGCTCCTTTTGTCTCTAAAGGAGGTAATCGTTATTATGTTATTTTTATTGATGACTACACCCGCTTCACTTGGCTTTACTTCATGCATCATCGTAGTCAGTTATTATCTATCTATCGTTCTTTTACTGCAATGATACACACACAATTTTCTTCTCCCATCAAGACTTTTCGCTCTGACTCTGGCGGTGAGTATACTTCTCAGGCCTTTCCAGCATTCTTATCTTCTGAAGGCACCTTACCTCAGTTATCCTGCCCTGGGGCTCATCCCCAGAATGGAGTTGCTGAGCGTAAGCACCGTCACATCTTAGAGACGACACGTGCTCTTCTTATTGGTGCTTTTCTTCCCCCTCACTTCTGGGCTGATGCTGTTAGCACTGCTATTTATCTTATTAACCTCCAACCCTCCACTCATCTTCATGGTTATAGCCCAGGTGAGTGTCTCCATGGGTCACCTCCCCGCTATGACCATCTCCGTGCTTTTGGTTGTCGTTGTTTTGTTTTACTCTCACCTCGAGAACGAACAAAACTCACTGCTCAGTCGATTCCTTGTGTTTTTCTTGGGTATAGCCTTGAGCATAAAGGTTATCGTTGCTATGATCCCGTTACTCAGCGTATTCGTATTTCTCGTGATGTCACATTTGATGAGTCCACTCCCTTCTATGCCTCTCCATCTTCCACTTCCCCAACCTCTCACTCAGTTCCTCTGTCCTTTCTTTTTCTTACACCTTCCACTACGGGTCCTCCCCCCATATCTTCTCCTCCCACTCTTGACCCTTCTCCTGAGCTCCTCTCTCATTCCTCTCCTCCTTTATCTATCGAGTCTCCTGTAGTATCCTCCCCTTCTTCCTCTCTTCCTCCTGCTCCCCCCCTATACGTTTTACTTATCATCGTCGGGAACCCACAGCTCCTCCATCTCGACCGGTCTCCTCTGACACCTCTCCCACTACTGATCCACCACTTGAGGTATCCTCCCACTCTTACTCTCTACGTGATCGTTCTACTTTACATCCTCCTAATCGTTATGCTTCTGCTAGCACCAGTGTTTCAGATGTCTTTGAGCCAGGTACCTACCGAGAAGCAGTTCAGTTGCCTGAGTGGCAAAATGCCATGGCCGAGGAGCTTGATGCCTTATCTCGGACTCACACATGGGATCTAGTTCCTCTTCCTTCTCATGCTGTTCCCATCACCTGCCGTTGGATATATCGGGTTAAAACCCGCTCTGACGGGTCTGTTGAGCGCTATAAAGCGCGTCTAGTCGCTCGTGGTTTTCAGCAGGAACATGGTCGCGATTATGAGGAGACTTTTGCCCCTGTGGCCCACATGCATACTGTGCGTACCTTAGTTGCTGTTGTTGCTGTTAGTGGATGGGTTCTTCATCAGCTTGATGTGAAGAACGCGTTTCTTCACGGAGACTTGAAGGAGGAAGTTTACATGACTCCTCCCCCTGGTCTTCGAGTTCCTCCGGGAATCATTTGTCGTCTTCGTCGTGCTCTTTATGGTCTCAAACAGGCTCCACGGGCCTGGTTTGAGCGTTTCAGTACTGTAGTTGAGGCTGCTGGCTTCACTGCCAGCATACATGATCCCGCAGTATTTGTTCACTCTTCATCTCAGGGTCGAACCATTCTTCTTCTATATGTAGATGATATGATCCTTACTGGTGATGACTCTGCTCACATTGCATTTGTGAAGCAGAAGTTGTGTGAGACTTTTCTGATGACTGATTTGGGTCCACTTCGCTACTTCTTGGGCATCGAGATCACTTCACATTCTGATGGCTACTACGCCGATGGAGCTACATTTGCAGCTCCGTCCTACTGATGGGATCCCCTTGTCAGATCCTTCTCGCTATCGCCATCTTGTCGGCAGTTTGGTCTACTTGTCTGTCACTCGTCCTGATATTTCTCATGCTGTTCATATTCTCAGTCAGTTTGTAGCAGCTCCGACTTCGGTTCACTATGCTCACCTTCTACGGGTGTTACGATATCTTCGTGGCACTGCATCTCGCGGTCTGTTCTATTCTAAACACTCCACTCTCCAGCTACAGGCTTATTCTGATGCTACCTGGGCTACTTCTCCTGATGATCGGGTCTCTGTCACTGGTTATTGTATTTTTCTTGGGTCCTCTCTCATTGTTTGGAAGACCAAGAAACAGCATACTGTTGCCAAGTCCAGTGCTGAGGCTGAAGTTCGTGCTCTAGCTTCCACTGTTCAGGAGATACTTTGGCTTCGGTCGATTCTACAAGATTTTGGGGTATCGATTCCTTCTTCCACGCCTCTTCATTGTGATAGTACTGGGGCTCTACAGATTGCTACAGATCCGGTCAAACATGAGTTAACTAAACATATTGGTGTAGATGCTCACTTCACCAGATGCCATGTCCGTGCACAAGCAGTGTCCCTTCACTATCTCCCTACAGAGATCCAGGTGGCTGACTTCTTTACCAAGGCACAGACGCGTGATCAACACCGTTTCATGTTATCCAAACTCAAGACATATGATCCGCCTTGAGTTTGAGGGGGGCTATTAGATATATATACATATGCTTATATGCTACTTATGTATACTTGTATGTATACATACGTATATCATATCTTTTCTTTCTATATATGTAACCTTTCAACCATTCATGCATGTTAATGGGAATCTAAGATCTCTATCACATTCAACTCAGCAAACCACCATTATCCTTGATACTCCTGCAAACTTCTCCAAATTCTCTTCTCAATTCTTCAATCACACTCTAACATTACTCATCGGAAATATGCAGACTTTCTTCAAGCTCTTGGAAGGCGGCATGTGGTATAAAAGAAATGCCATGATCTTATTTCTTTAAACGTTCTCATAGTTGATATTTGATTGTTGTGTTAATTATCTATCAGATTTTTCCTTGTGTCACTCATGGGCATTCTCCCCTATGCTTTTGGCATTTATCAAAATATAGTCCTTGTTTAATTCAATTTTGTGTTTGGATTTTGTGTTTGCATTAATATTTTCCTCAGCTTGTCTGAAAGCTGTCTACAATTATTTTTCCATTCAAAAATTAGAAAGCATCACTTGATGTAATTATAATAAGGTTGTTATTGTTATAATCTGTGAATGTCTTGTTCCTTGAAATTTGATCATTTCAGTAAACCGTAACTTAATCTTTTCTACCAAAGCATTAAAAACCTGGCATAAATTTCTTAATGTTCTTCAATATAATATCATATGCAAAGACGATTCATATCTCCTCCTGATAATTTGTGATTGCTTCTTACGGAACTAATTCTAGAAATAGCCTTGCGCTCTAGTCTGCATCTTCATTTGGCTGCAGGAACTCATACAGTTTGCAGGGAGTTTTATGAAATGGTTAAATAAAGCACCAATAAAAACATCCTATTTCCAGTTTGGTGTTCAGATCTTTTGTCTTTTGAAAAGAAGCATAGCTCTCTTCTCATATGTTGCAAACTGATATATATTCTATTTTTAAGGAAACTAGAAGTGCAACTCAGAAGATGTGACGTTGAACAAAGGATGAGCCATCAACGATTCCCAGAGGAGTTAAAGAGGTTTGTTGCTCATTTGTTCTTTAGCTATCTAATTTGTATACTTAAATTTTTTTCTTTAATGGTGAAAGATTAGTCTTAAGTTTGTTTTACATATCCTAATGATTCAAATTCCACATTTTTAGTTCAATAATTTGCTACCTCATGATCATAATGAAATTTTCAAAAATTAATGCAATTACCGAAAATTATCTTTCCATCTCCTGAATGTCAAGCACTCGGTATATTGTCATTTCATGTTATCTATTGCCATTTCATTTGACAATACTTGTGTTTTCATATTCTCGTCACTTGGATCATATGATTATTTCCTAACCTTGGATAGTAAGTCATAAAAAACAAAATCATCGGATTTATGTTTGTTTATATAACCAGTCATAAACTTGTCCAGGTATTGGTATAGATTTGAGGGTACAGAGAAATAAGTGCATGTATCAAACTTTCCTTATTGCTCTGTTGACTGGCTAACTCACATAAAGAGATTTTGGTTTACATGAACAAATCTCGTCCGCAATTTATGATGGCATTTTTGTTATTATTACGTGTCACCTTATCCAAATGCCCCCCTTTGCCAGTGTTCACAAGTAACATATATACATATATATTTGGTTATATGACTTTGGATTCAAATTTGTTGATACTCATTTAAGGAAACAAAAGGTACAGCTGCTATATTGATGTAAATACAATTAGTCATACTCACAAGCGTCATCACTCGCCTGAACTCGGACCTTTTTTTGGATGGTTCTTTGTTCAGCATAAACTTGTAGCACCTGATTGTCCATTTCTTCAAGACTCGATATAAAGAAACAGAGTAAGAGCTAGATAAGAAGTTCATTATTTTTATGAATAGGACAAACAAGAGTGCTATGTTTTCTGGAACCGGTTTGGTGCTCAGACAGACTTCAAGTCCTTGCCACGCATTTCAACAAATCAAAGGAGATGCTAGTCTTCAGCCATCAGATTTGGTGCATGAGAACAAGGAACCAATGAAAGTTGAATGCAAATTGCTTGCTTATAATCCTAATACCATGCAAAACCATCAGAGTGGTAACATAGAAACTAATAATTAACAGTGCAATAGTAGAAGACAAATTAAGGTGGAAATGTAATCTTTTAAGGGACTTTCTGTCATCACTGAAAATACCCAACTCTCCTGTAACAAACAGAATTGTGTTTATTTTTTATCATATATTTGATTTCGAAGTTATGTTAAATATTTAAATTATTTTGTTTATATAATTTGTTTAATCTAATTCTTTTTCCGTGGTTTTTTGTCTTTCCCTAACAATAATATAGGCAAGTAAGACAAGCAGAGAGGTTTAGTTGGGCTGCCACTAGAGGTGTAAATGAAGAAGAACTAATAGAGTGTTTACCTGTGGACATACAGACAGACGTATACAGCACCGCTATTTTCAGTTTATCAAGAAAGCAGATTTCTGAAGTATTAATATTTGAATAAATCTACTTTTGTGGACAGGTAATTTAGTGAAAGGCTATCATTGTGATGAGGGAATTCTTGTTTAGATGATGATGGATATTTCCTTTGTACTGTTTGTGCTTTAGATATGCTAGAAGGGCATTATTTTTTGCTGCACAACAATTTTGTCTGTATATTCGCATGCTTTGATTTATATGTATTGTTTTTCATCCAGAGAGCATTATGCTTTTCTACCTTGTCAAAAGGAGATGTTTGTGGTTAAGAACTCCTGACGTGGTATCGTGAATACTCTTCAGTGAACAAAGGTATAATTATCTTTAATGTCATACATTATACTTCTTGCAATAAAACGTTTTGCAAAGCTCTTAATAAAGGTATAAGTATCTGTACGATGTCTGTAATTACAGATGGAGGGAAAATAAAGATTCCAGGACATGGATTAATTTCTACCTGGATGGTCAAATGTTTGACGAACGTGGAAGCCTTTGCACTCCATGCTTCAGATATCGAAGAATTAAGTCACTGCAACATTCTCAATGTTGATAGGAGAGAAAAGCTCAGAATCACAGCTATGAAAGAAGAAATCAAGAACATTCAAAGAGAGAAAGGAGGAAATGATCTCTGATTTTTTCATTGATTTAGTCTGAATGGAGAAAAAACTCTATATAAAGAGTTTGGCACAACTGATTGCTTGCTGATGTGGCCGCTAACATATACAGATACTACAGGACTCACCAAAGGTTAACTCACTGTTGTCGCCATATAAAGAGTTTGTACTTCCCTTCCACGATTTTTAGCTTGCTTAATATTTTTTATTTTAAAATATATGTCAAAATCCCTGTTTCAAGTTTTAGCATCATGGAAGGAAAGTAACAACATCAAGCAAGTAAAATTTTGCATGCTTATCTTGGAAAAGCCTCTAAATAGATGATATGATTCAAGCTGGGCGTAGTCACTTGGTTGATGTGATTCTGGTTTCTTTTAATCTTTTTGGGGCTGCATTATGATCATTCAAAGGTTCTTGTTGCTTGCTTTATGTCATATCTGTCTCCTATAAAAATACTCTTGAATTAAAAGAAGAATTGGTTGAAAAGGAATAATGAAAAAATGGGCTTGCAAATCGCATATCTTGGATGATGGAAGTTGGATTCTTGAAGAGACAGTAGTGACTTTAGTCATGCTCCTCCATTAATGGTCAACCATAAGCTCAGAAAATGAAGTACAAATGGCCAGCTATGGCCTCTCTGATTTCAAGTCATAAAAGTAAGCAAACCTTTTCTTTTGAGAAAGTAGCAATGCAAGTGGCCAGTTATGCTTGTTATATGCCCATCCCTCATCATGAAATGCTTTTGCATTCCTTAAGACACATTCACTGCCATGCAAACTGTTCAAAGCCATGCAAAAAATGAACTGCTCTGATTCCAGTCTTGACTTCAAAAGGAGAGTGTCCGTGTCAGTAATTGATTTAATGACTATTTAATTGACAATTTGATCCATGTAAGACGCAATGTCAATGCCTCTGATTTGAAGTCAAGAAATTGTTTAATTGTGGATGACATGCGGTTGTTTTCACTGTGAATACGATGTCATCAAACCACTGATCTATCCATACTTTTTCATATGTTATTTATATTTATCTTATTATTATTTGAATGCAAAACATATAAAAGAACCAGCCATGCTTTCCTCGCTGGGAGCATATGCAGAGAAAGAGTCAGAAACTAACACAGAAAGGAGGACAAAATAACAGAACAAAATAGTCTCCTAAAAGTCCCGATTCATTTATTCATCTCATGCCAATTGACCAATTCACATGAATTTCTCTCCCAAATAAAATCAAACCTTATGTCGCTACCAACTGCCGTTACATAACTTCACTAACTACAAATCAACAAATAAAAAAAAATCACTTTCATATACATACATACATACATATATATATATATATACACACACACACACCATTCATTTTAATTAAAAACAATTCCATGGAAAAAGAAGAAGGTAAGGTCAGGTCACCAGGAGGTGATAGGATCCCATGTTTTAAAAGAGATACGAGATAAGAGACCGCAACCGTGCAAAAGGCCATCGCTGCCCACAAACCATAAAATATTTGCAAATACAACCCCCGCATTAATATTAAATACCACAAGCACCACATCCAAACACAACACACGGCACTTGCACCACAAGCTAAAATATATCTCAGACTCTCAAATCACTAAACAAACAAGAAGCGCTCTCCTTCATATTGATATATAATATATATATATAGTATATACTGCTGCTGCCGCTACTACACTACTCATACGCTAGAGCATTTGCACCACAAATAAAACCCATCCGATAACGCAACAAAACTATCCCAACAAATTAAACTACATCATCATCACCAACATTGTCAAGCACTTCAGCATTTACTTGAGTAGAAGAAGAAGAAGAAGAAGAAGAAGAAGAAGGAACTAGAATTACCGATGATCGACAAATGCGACACTATCCAAGCAAACTACTAATAGACCGGGCTTTCACAATGCCGATCTTCTTGCACTTGTTCTCGCCGTCTTCATTACCATTGATCTTTTCAGTCATTGGATTCGACGAAGCGACGACATCCTCCGATAACTGAGCATTGGTTTTGATTGGCTTCGTGCTGCCGAGTTGGCCACGGACGCTGCTCATGCTCCTAAGCCTGCCTTTGCCGAGATGGTGCTCGCAAAGAGAGTAGCCGACGAGCGTTTGCTGGCAGCACCGCCAACCTCTTCCATTCACCCGGCTGCACCGTGAGCCTTCCATCAAAACAGCAGGGCTCCTTCTCTTCTTCACTCTCTCCTCCTCTTCCTTCTCTTCCTCCTCCACCTCCTCCTTAACACTCACATTCGCAGAAGCTTCATCACCGGTCTTACTAGTATTAACAACAGCCTTGGCCTTGGCTTTCCTTTCTCCTGATAACACTCTTGCTCCACTGCACCAGCCATGGACACAACCAAGTGCAATATGCATTCATAGTCTCAACTACTAGAAAATAATAAGCAGAAGGTAGTGTTGCGCTTGAGTGTTTGTCTCTGTGTGTGTGTGTGTGCGTGTGTGTGTAGTCAGTGGTGTGTGTATGTGTGTGTGAATAGATGCATGTTTGGCATGTCATGATGGGGTAGAGCTGGCATGCATGGAATCAAGCAAACTACTTCCTTTTTCACTTTATTTTTACCAAATGGAAATGGTATTAAGAGTAGTCTATTAGAGAAAAAAAAAAAAAAAAAAAGTTGAAAACCAAAGAGTTTTTTCTTTTTTACCAACCAACCTCTTATTATTACTATTAACATGGAAATCTCTGATCTTGGTGGCATCTACATAACCTTTCTTGATCTTCTTCTGCTTCTTGTTCTTGTCCTCCTCCTCCTCCTCCTCCTCCTGCTGAAGGTCTAGTTTATCTGGCACAGCCTGCAGAAAAGGAATAAAGCAGCATAAATTAACATGAAAGCATGGAGGGGTGTAGTGCAAGAAAAAAAGGGCATTAGATGAGATGGGGGGTACCTGGTTAAGGTTGGGATTTAGAGAGGGAATGCAAGAGGGATGGGGATCTAGTGATAGATCCACATCTGGGTGCAATCCAACAAGTGGTGTAGTTCCTGGAGGATGTTGAGTTGCTTCCATGGTGACATTTTGGGGATGTTGAGATGGTTGGATTTGGAGACATGGATCTGGAGCTTGAGATGCAGGAGGTCTTCTTCTGATCCTCATGGATGAGGAAAAGAAACAGATTGGGGATGAGAGATGGGATGGATGGATGGATGGATGGATGGATAGGGAACTCAGAAGAGACTAGAGAGAGAAAGAGGGATGGGATTTGGGAGGAGTGCATAAGTCCTTATTAGATGTTAAATATTAAAACAACTAATCAAGGGGTTTTTCTAATATTAAAAAAAAATAATTTCTCTTTTTTGGGAATTTATATAATAAAAGGGAAAAAAAATGGAAATATTAATATAGAGTGGGGAGAAGGGGTGGGGATTGATTGTGGTTCTGGGGGTTGGCACGTGCGGTCTGGGTGGGGGTGCAATGCTGACTGGATGACCGGCTGTTGGCGGTGGGGTGTACGAATAGTGGGAGAGGTGGCAGGGTCAGAGGACTCTAGCCTGAGATCAATGACCTACTAGAAACCTATTTTTTTATTTTTTTTATTTTTTTGGATAAAGTGGTTTTTATTTATTTTTTTAATTAATATGATATCTGTAATTTCGCTGGCTGGCCTTCATGAATATATTGTGTTTATAATTATTCCCTTTTGTCCTGAATAAAAATTGCTGGATTTCTTTCTTTATTTTTAATATGAATTGGTCTTTTTAAAAATAAATTAATTTTAATTAATAAAAATATTGGGATGAAATGAATATAGATATATTATAGGTTTGAAACAGTGAAATGATTTTACTTGTTGTTAATTAATTAATTCAAAAAGAATTTGTGAGAGATTTACACAGTGTGAGATGTAAGAGATCAAAATATAAGTTGATGTTACGTGTGTGTCACTAGTAAATTTGTCTTACCACTCGCCTTAGTTTGACAAATTCAATTTGTTAAGCATTTGCCTTGTTTGACTCATAACTAATGTTTCATTTGTATGACTTGACTTAATCGTAGTTAGTAAATTTATTTCCTTATTAGTCTTGGGTTTTGAGTTATGTAAACTAATATAGATTGTTATTTTATTTTTTTCAATAATGATTTCAAGTGTTTCTCGATAGGGTTTTTTCACGATTAGCTTTTTACAATTTATTTTATTCTCCTCCTATCTTCATAGTATAAATTATGCTTTTTTTTTCATCCATATTTCAACTAGTTGAAATGATTCTAATTAGTCGAATCACTGTTATATTATCTCTCTTCAAATATATTTTTTATATATATATGAGAATTCGAGCCCCTGTATTGAAAAATATATATATATATATATATATAAACAATAAAAATATGTGTATTTATTTATTTGCATTTTTAATATTTATCTCATATTTAATTCATGTATTCAACAAATTATTTCTAAAGACCGGCAGAAATTACTAATTCTTATTATTTCCTCAGTATAAAAAAGTATAGGTTTTAATCATCAATGTCACATCAAATATGAATAATAATAATTATTGAGTACTTTTATCATGTCAAAATTTTGATTCTCAAAGGGCATCTTTTCTTCATTTTATTCATGTGGGCTAACTTTGAATCCATTAAAAAAAAAGCTTTGAAACAAAACTTTTCATACTTTATTTTGCATATGGCTGACTATGAACAAGAGCAAACATTTCCATAAATCAAATTCATGTATTTATTAAGTAGAATTAAAAAAATATATATATATATATATATATATATATATATATATATATATACACACACACAACTTGCAAAGCCAAACATGCTTCACACTTGAAATCAGTACACATTCACTCCTCAACACTGCATGGCACTTCAATACCAAAAAAAAAAAAAAAATCATAACTTAATTTGTCAACTAGCAAAGAAAACCATTTCTCAAGAGCCAAAAGAGCATGTTTGATTGTTGAAAAACAGAGTGGAAAATGGTACTTAGCATGTGGTTGCAAAATCACAAATTGAAATTAATTCACTTGAATATATAGATGTGGCAATTACTGATTACCTCCAAAGATGTGGACTCAAGTTGTTTAAAAGGATTTTATTTTTATTAGCCTCATAGTTTCAAGAGTGTCACATTGATTATGCCAAATATGTAGGGAGATTTGATGGACCTAACAGTGTCCTTGTTCTTCAATCAAGTTAAACAGGTGGGGCCCTAACTGAAAAGCCTACTCATACTAGTCATATCTAACAATTCCACTTAATTTCCTGTATCCTGAATATCTTTCCTTCTTTCATGTAGCTTCTTCATCCTTAATATATATATATATATATATATATATATATTCTTATCCTGTTTTATTGGTCAAAATTGTGATTATGAATCTTGTAAAAATGGTGTTTGATTAGAAGGAAGAAGAACAACAAAGATGAGATCCCTTGTTTTAAGGAAAAGGCATGGGGAATCCAATCTTGGTAATCAATTAAATCTTGAATTTAAGATTAATGAATGAAAATGTACTGAATATGGATTATGCATGACATTTTTTTTTTTTTTTGCCAAAATTGTGAGAGAAAGAAGAAGGGAGAATACGCAGTTCACTTTACTCTTCCTTTTGGAAAATCCGTTGTCCTAGCAAAATAACTCTCTTTTGCTGGCTTGCTGGCGAGGATAAAATTCTTACCCTTTCAAATCTTTTCAAGAAAAGATGCAACTCTCATATCTCAACAGACACATGTGTCCTCTGCCATAACGCCTCTGAAACCCTGAATCATCTTTTTCTTGATTGTGGTTTCTCTAATCGAATCTGGTCTTTCTTTTCCCAAGTCCTAGATTCTTACTCCTTACCAGAATCAATCCCTTCTATCTGGACATCCTGGTTGCCCTCTCTTCCTCATAATCTTCGTTATCTTTGGGATCTCACCTCTAGAGCAATCCTGTGGAATATCTGGCTTGAAAGAAATTTACGCATTTTTCAATCAAAAGCTCTATCTTTTATTAGAATCATTTTTAAAGCTGCTAACATGCTTTGCACTTGGTTTTTAACAGCCTCTGACAGTCAACAGCAACACCTTAATGAAGCTTCTCAGAAAATGAAGCGCTCTCTTAATTTCTTCAGCGCACGGACTGCAGATCAAACCGGCGATTCTGATCTCGACATCGTTCAGGAGTAGATCCCACCAGCTCTTTAGGTAGACCTGAGATGCCATGCGGTGTCTTCCGTCTGCACAGTATCTTTATCTTCTTTTGTATGTTTTTTTGTTTTCCTGTTCTTCTCTCTTCTCACTACTGGTGAAAAGACTTCTCTGTTTTTCTCCGTTGTTTTTCTTCAATAAATTCGTGGTTTATCCACTTAAAAAAAAAAAAAAAAAGAAAAAAAAAAAGAAGGGAGAATAGAGTTGTAAAAGTAGAATATATATATATATATATATATATATATATATATATATATATATATATATATATATGAGAGCAAGGTCCAAGAAGAAGGGAATGAGGGGAATCTTGAGCATGGTGGTGGTGTACTCTCAATTAAAATGTTGAAATGAAGAGGAAATGAGATTATTGATCTCTTCCTGTGTGACAGCAACCTCCCAACCAGAGGCAGGGACACAAGAAAAGGGCTAAAACCCAAATAGAACGCGGTGCCTTAACTGCCAAACATGGTCTCCACACATTGATGGGACCCACATGTACACATCTAACATTGTTATGTGTGGGCCCAATTCAAATGGCAATTCAGGATTAATTTTTTTTTTTTTTTTTTTTAATTTATGGGGTGGTGCAGTCTGACTCAGCACACATGACTTTTTTTCTCATCAGCTGTTGTGCATCATCGATTCAAAATCACAAACTAAATCCCGTTCAGTTCTGAATTCCAACCAGTAGTTTTGGTTTTATAACTTTTGGAATCGATACAGTGTCATAATTTTAAAGTTTTGGTTCAGATTTCGGTTCCGGTTTGATCGCAAAATTGTTCACTTTTGGGTTTTTAACTCACAAAAATCTTAAAATTTCAGCTCAAAATCATAATTCTAAACCGCAATCATAAAAACACCTCTAATTTAATTCAAATAGTAATATTTCCGGTTCAATTCTAAGTTTTGAACCCAACTTGAATTAGATCTATACAAACTAACATAACAATGTGCTCATTATATAGATTATGTTTTGGAAAAAAAAAATTAACTCTTTTCTTTTCATGAAGAACTCTTAAAGAGGTAAAAGAAACACCAAAATCAACAACAAATCAAAAATTTAAGCCAGCTAATCTGGTAATTTCTTCTAACTATCGGAGACGGTCATTTTCACTGTGAAATAGTGGGATTCCTTCTTCCAAAATTGGCCAAAGCATCAGCAACCATATTTAGCTCTCTCGGACAGTAAGCAACATCAATCTTTTTGTCCTGGCTGAACAATCTCCTAACTCGTTGAGCCTCTAGCCAACTGGATCCATTGCAGATTAAGTGATCTTCCTCTAGAATTTCCAATGCCATGAGGCAATCAATGCACAGTCTGCCAGCTTCACTCCCTGTCTGTTGCATTACTCCAAGGCCACTCCAATTGGCACAAGCTCAGTTTGAACACTTGTGTCTGCTATCAACGGGCTTGCTCCAGCTAAAATAATTGTATTCATTCCCCTTGTTATGAAAAACCCTGCACCACCAGTATTATCATTAGATATCCATGAAGCATCACAAAATACATTGATTTGATTACTCCAATTTGCATGTACTCCTTGAGTTTTCTTGTTCAGAAATGATTCTACGTTGCGTGCAGAGCTTGCATGAAGATCTGATGTGATTGTAGTCTTTTGCCATTAAAAATAATGTCACACCTTGCCTTTCATATACTCCAAACAACAGCGGCTACCATAGCCTTAAAGAATTGTTGCTTAATTCTCTCTAATGGCGAAAAAACAATTTTAATTCTTACTTGGAGAGAGAGAGAGAGAGAGAGAGAGAGAGAGAGAGAGAGAGGGGGAGGGGGGTTTAGTTAGTTTGATAATTGAACATAAGCCCCACAAGATGGAGCCCACAAGATGGAGTGACACTTTGGTCAAGGAGTAAGCAACGCATAGCTCCTTCATTAATTTGTGCAAGTTGAATTGAGAGATGTAATTGAGTCATAGAATGAAATAGTTTTCAAGGTGATGTTCAACACATGGAGTTCCTATCTTGGGGGATTGGAGAAAGTAATTATTGGAGGGGCTTAGAAACAATAACTTAACTTATGTGCATATATATATATATATATATGTATGTATGTATGAGGAGGTGACATTTACATTGACTTAATTATTTGCTAATTAGTACTTGCTAATTAAGTTGGATATTACTCTTGTTGACTACCTTGAGAATTGCTATTCTTCCATGATGAGAGGGAGAGAGGTGCTTGGTCAACAACATTAAACAACTAATACCTTTCCTAATTGGTCACCAACAAAGTTTGTTTGTCCTAGCTAGTTAGCTTGACCTAGGGATACTTAAAACCAAGCTCAACATGATCAATGAGTTGCTAACATATATATATATATATATATATATATATATATATATATATATATATATGTTGTGGTCCTTCCTTCTTGGGTCCTTGGTTGTTAGGGTTTTGGACCAGCATTGAAACTATGGGTCATCGAGATGATGCATGTGTTTCTTTTCAATGAAATTTTTAATCAATTGAATCCCATGCAATGCAAGGGAGAGTTTATTTTTGGTAATTAAAGCCTATATTTTTCATTGGTGATCACCTCCAGATCATTTCTTTTAGCTGTTTATGATGGACACTCTTGAACAACTGCCAAAGAAAAACACATATAGATGGGAGGTTGATTCAACTCAGGTACGTAGTGATGCTAGCTAGAGTTGGTTAAATTCTATGTGGATGATGTGCTCTTATATAGATCGGTTGTTATGAATTAAAGAGAAGACTCTGACCCTTGCAGTGCTTGCTCTTTGCCTTTAATGAGGTGGAATTGGCTAACCACTTGTTTCGTTATTACTATTTGGGGCACCATGAAAGGTGATATATTTTCATTATCATGGTTGCAATAATGTATGCTGACATGCTTGGTTACAGCAAGAGAGGTGGACTGCGGCTAAGTACTACTCTAGCAGATATAAATAAGACAGTTTTTTTGAAGGAAATAGTGTGATGCCATGAGCTGATGATCACCACTTTTCTTTTGCCACATTGGATCTCTTATATAAATTGTTTGTCTCTAAAAACAGAACCAAGGTGTGAGAGAGACTACTGCCCCTTTAATTAGCACCGGTGAAACTGCTCATCTGCACTCATAGTATTGCCTAAATTTTTATAAATATTTAATAATATTTTATTTGTGTTTTGTGATCGCATAACAGTATGACATACATATGTAATGGTTGAGGGAGGTTGTATATATGATTTGAGCCTAGACATGCAGGTTGAAAACCTTCTGCTTCCCATGGTATTTAGATTCCATTTTTTATTTTAAAAATAATACTGAAATTTTAAAATTTTAATAAAAAATGTTATAAAATTTATAAAGTACATAGTAATTTGAAAATAAAAAAACATTATTAAATTTATAAAGAATTTTAGTAATTAAAATTTTCTTTTTAATAAATATTTATTTAAAAATTAAAAATATAAAGAATTTTAGTAATTTGAAAAAAAAAAGTATAAGTTGATGATGTGGCAAGGGAAATATAATTTAATTGTTATAATATAATAATGCGCATGTTAGAGTAGATGAATGACAGTTTGGATGTCTAGAGAAAGTTGTTATTGTTTTTGGGTATATATGTTCAAGATTAGCAATTTATATTGTGGTTTTATGTTTTTTCAGTATATGTATTCGAATTATGATTATATTATTGCATCATTTTTCATTAGAGATAATAATTACTTTATTAAGAGATTTTTTTATTCTTTAAGTTCAGGTCCTCTATCAGTGAGTCCTAGTTCCACCACCGTTCATGTTCTGAGGAAGCAAGTTTGAATCTCAACTCATGTAGAATGAGATTATGTCTCTTAAAAATTACCTCCATAGATGAGCATATTTCTGGCATGGCTTATCCACTTCATCAAAAAAAATATATATAATACAATAATTTATACAAATTAAATTAAATATTTTAAATAATTAATTATGACCATAAAATTAGTGAGGAATCTAATCCAAGTTATTTCTTCTTTTACTTCAATATAAACAAATATAAATCATTCATCTCCTAACTTATTTACACTGAATCTCTTTTATAAGATGTTTAATTATTTCTGAAAAAAAAATCTAAGATCAAATCTAAAACCCACTCAAAGTGAAGGCATAAATATTTATTAAGTTTACTCTATCAGGTCCTGATATATATATATATATATATATAATTTGAAGATTATTCGCCTCTATTAGTTCTCATGCCTTGGTGTCTGTCAACTGCTTAATTATTGAATGGCATTTTGATAAATGTTAAAGAAAAAAAATTTTCATAGCTTGACACTTCCAGAACAATTGGCCATAATAGTAGCGGGACCATCCTTTGTTATTTTATTGAAGTGACACTGAAAGAGCGACTGAAAATTTTAAGATGAAATAATAAAAAAGAATAAGGCTAAATTGTTGAGTAAATACTGTTAACCAAAATGTTATGTCTCATGTAGAATGTAAATATAATTTTAAAAAAAAAATTCTTCTATTTTAAACCAATTTTTTTTATTATTTTTTTATTGTTTTAATTTAGCTATTTTTAAAAAAGTAAGTTTACAATAATAAAAATATTATTCTGAAAATTATACCAAGAATGTATGATAAGTATTATTCTTCTGTTCCATATCAAGCTTCATAAGTTTTGCTTTATAAAAATCACCTCACCTTTTCAAGTCCAAGTGAAAGTGAAGCATATGAACATTTGATTTTAATCTCTTCCTATTTGTGTGAGACTATTTAGTTTTATCCACTTATATCTAAATCTTAAATCCAATCCCCATCAAAGCTTGGATATCACACTCTTAATCTGATCATTCATTTGACTTTTCAAATAATGTAGATATTTTAATCCAATGATCAAATTAATATAAATTAATCAAAAGAAATTATTATCAAAATCAAAAGGGAAAATTACAAACATAAACTTTGTGATTTGAGAGATTTGCATTAAAAAAAAAAACCCCGAGTTTTATCTTTTCCATTTTAAATTCATGCAGTCTACTAAGTTAACAAATAGAAGAAAAACTTATTTTTGTGGATATTATCTCCTTTCTTGATCAGAGCATTTTTGTAAAATACTTTTAAAAGCTCATTAAAAACAATGAACCTCCGTCAACCTTTCATGGCAAGCATCTAGAATGAAGCCACCCGCAAGCCGTAATTTAGAACTCCTCGATCGAATCCTAATCTACAAATTTTGCAGGTCTATTGGAACACCTAACATGTTACGAGATCAAAATTTTTGTTTCAACTCATTATTTATTCAATTTCCAACCACAATAAATACAAAGAGATCTCAAATTTTGGTCGATTGAAGTCTCTTAATTTTTTTTTTTTGGTTGAAAGTTTACTGTGTAATTTGGTTATTATTTTATGTTATACTTTATATTAAATTCGTAATGAGGAAACTATGATTAGAACAAGTCTCAATCTATGTAGCAGGAAATTGAGCAAAAGAGAGATGTATTGTACTTTGTATTTTTTTTTTAAATATTAGTTGTACATTGTATGCTATAAATTTGAATGACATTGAAAAATGAAGATGTGTAGTGTGCTTCTCTTGCTCATCAAGTGTTGGTGAACAATGCCACAATGAAAAGATTGGCTTGTTTATTTAAAAGTTTTTAATTACAAAGCATATGATGATGGCTACAAGAGGTGTAATTAAGCAAATTAAGGTAGTAATTATGCGAAATTAAGTGTTATAACTATTTTATGTGAAATGATAAAAATACTATATTTGTCAACTTAATAAATGACCAGTTATATGTTTATAAAATTTATTGGAAAAATAAAAAAACTCATGTTTATAACATTGCTAAATGCATTACAAGTGTATCCTAATTTTGTGAAATTCTTTCTAAGGCACTGATAGTATCAGAACTATCATCGATGAATACTAGAGGAAGCTTTTCGATATGTGACCATCATTTTGAACGATGTAAGATTTGTGTATCGTGAATACTTACGTGCAAAGTAAGTAAAAGCAGAAAGTTAAGTAAGGGTGGGAAATGACAATATACTGCAAAATTACAAGGTTTAATTTATAATTTTTTTTTATTTTGTCAATAACATTAAAATTTTCATTAATTTTTTATAAAATTATTTAATTGATTTGGAAGGAACAAAAACAAATATTTGGGTTCTCCCAATATTCACAATTACTATTTTTTGAAGTTGCATTATTAACAACTCATAATTCTTGTTCTGGAGCATGGATTAAAATTAGCACAAATTTTTCCGACACAAGCCCGGTCGTACAGCTAAACCGCCGCCAGCCAGTCACCGCACCCAATCCAACTCCATCTGTCAAGCTGCTACCCAAATCCGAATCTCGACACAAATCAACGGCTATTATTTCCCATTAGAATATTCCAACTCATCTCCACATATAACCATAATATAATATATATATATATATAAATTGCCGGAACTGCACCATTCTCTATCAAAACTTTGTTGATTATTTATTTATTTAAATTTAACATAAAAGCCCAAAAGAAAGTGGATATTTATTATTAAGGGGTTGGGGGGGCATTGAGGAGCTCTTTTGCACCTCCTCCCAAATCCATCCCCAGCCCACCCTTGTCCAAAATATCCATCATCCCATCTCCCCATCCATTCATTCATGCGGATCAGAAGAAGAGGCTTTGTTTCTCAAGCTCCAGATCCATCTCCCCATCTCCAAACTCCATCAAATGGCCACCAAGAACCACTCCGATTGCACCCAGATGCGGATCTACTAAGAGATGTAGTAGATCCCCACCCTTCTTCTCTAGATCCCGACCTTCTCAAGGTACCACCACTTCACCTCTCTCAATCATTCCCCTTCTCAATCACCTCCCTAATTCCTATCTCCTTTTCTCCTTTTTTTGTTTTTGTTTTTGTTTTTGTTTTTCCAGGGAGAAGAGAAAGAGAGGATGAAAAATGTTGGTTCCCAAGTTAATAGTAATATCAGGTTAGTAAATTTTTAATTTTATTTATTTACTTTCTTATTTGGTAATTATGAAGTAGTAGCGGTAGTTGTTGTTGTTGTTGCACTAGTGAATGCAAAGAGGAAGAGAAGAAGGGAAGTGGTGTAAAGAAGAGGAGAAGCCCGGCGGTGTTGATGGAGGGGTCGAGGTGCAGCCGGGTGAACGGCAGAGGGTGGCGGTGCTGCCAGCAAACGCTCGTCGGCTACTCTCTGTGCGAGCACCACCTCGGCAAAGGCCGGTTGCGGACGGTGAACAGCGTCCGCGGCCAAATTGGCAGCACTGAGACTCTCAAATCATCTTCAGATGAGAATATTGGCACTGCCAAGAAGAACAAGAAAATGGGAACTGTCAAAGCTCGTTCCATTAATAGTTTGCTTGGTGATTAATTATTAATTAATTAGCAATAATAAGTGTTATCTTTGATAGCATTGTTTGTTATTATTAGCATTAGCATTAGCATTGTAAGGGAGAAGAAGACTACTTTGTTTCGTTTCGTTTCGTTTCGTTTATATGCGCACTGATGAGGTTTGATTGGTTGTGTTTATTGTTCGGGAGGTGGATGCAATTTTGAGGTTTTGAAAGGGGTTGGTTGAAAAACAAAACAGTATTAAGTAAGTTGGTGGGGTTTTGTGATATTTTATTCAGTTTGGGGGACTGAAACGGAAAATGTTTTAAGGTTTTCTTGAGCGTGGGCAGCCGTTGCCTTTTTTTTTTTTTTTTTTTTTTTTTTTACCTTCTTTTCCAGTCTGATTGATGATCTGGACGACCGCAACCGAACGTTTTGGAGAGTGACTGTATCGGATCGGATCACTCTCCGGTGCGGTTACCGCCCTCTGTCTGTCTGTTTTGTTTCCACTTTCCGTTGCTGAAGTGGCAGTGGTTTGAGCACATATTAGGGAATGGTTGTTGATAATTCTTTGATTATTAATTTAAATTATTTAATTCGGTTTTTTTTTTCCCGTTTGAATAAAAGTATTTATTATTATTATTATTATATTTGTTGCTGATTCAACCTATGCCTTGAAAAACATATATTTTCTTTTCACTATTTTTGATAGTAAATATGTCATGAATTTAAAAATCACATGGCGCATATATAATATAAAATATTTGGAATAATGTCATTGTTGACATCATATATATATATATATATTTATATATATATAAAGAGGTCTACTTTTTGGGTCATTATTTCTTTTCTTGGGGGTTACTTTCTTGCTTTTGCATGCGAAGTCTGTGGCATCAATTTATAGTGGAAGAACACCAGTACATTTCTATGGACAGTTTCAATTGTCATGCTGCTTGTCCTCTAGCTAATTAAGTAAAACATGAGACAATAAATCATAATTTATTTGAGTAAAAATATTTGAGCCTTTAGAAGTAAAGCATATATATATTTCTTTTTATTTTATTATTTTTTTTATTAATTTAGTGGTATATATATATATATATATTGTTCTACTTTAAAATTATTTTAAGTAATATTAGAAACAAAATGAAATAAAAATACAAAAAGTTTTTTGTTTGTGTAAGAGCATCATATAATTGAAATAAATGAAAACAAAACTCGGTTGACCGGATTAATGTTTTTACACAAAACATGCCACACAACAAGCAAATTCTAAATTATGTTGTTTGGTTAAAATCAAACTTTGTGGACTTTAGAAAAGTGAATCTTATCAACTTGTTCAGACATAAAATAATAAGTTCATAAACTTAATCTTAATTCACCGTTCAAAAATGAAAGAAGACTTCCATATGGGCATATAATACACAGAATGTGACAATAAAATCTAAAATTAATAGCTTTGTTATATCTCAGCACAATGTAAACGTTCAATGATTTGGTCCATTAGCATGCCGGACGCTAGGCATAGACCAGCAAGGCAAATGCCTTTCTCTTAGGGCTCATAATATGTTTTCTTAATTATATTTAGAATTTTTACATTTTATTATTTTATCTAAACAACAATATTAGTAAGAACTTTAACTATTTTTTAAATATAAAATCTTTCTTATTTGATGCCACAGACTATTTTTATATAATTTTATATTTTATTTTATCAAAGTTTTTATCCTATGCTTTTATAGGATAATATAGAATTATATTAATTTTATTTTATCATCAAGGTTAACCCCATGCTATTTTGGGCTCCACAATTCATCATTTTTTCTAAAAAAACTTATATTAAAAAATTTTATTTATGATTATTATAAATATTATCATATTAGCAAAACTTTTTATTTTTTTAAATGTAAAACTTTGATTTGTTTTATAATCTATATTTTTATTTTTATTATATAATTTATTATTTAACTAAAAAATTATTTATTTTTTTATAATTTTGCCTAGGGTTCCATTTGCACTAAGACAGACCTTGTCCACTAGACATGGTGATTCCCATAATAATTAACTTATTTTCATGCATCTTTTTCGTAACTTAATGCTATAAAAAACAAATTACTTTCATGATATTTGTGTGTTGAGTTTTTGATATTGCTTGAAATAGATAAGGAACACAATGTTTAACAATAACAATCTAAAAAATTAGTGTTGAAGTTTTGTTATTAGGAGTTGCAAGATTTTTTTTTAACAAGGGTGACAAAGAATGTTAGTATCTCTAACGGACGTGAGTTATTATCTTGAACGACTTGCATGTTAAGGGGCATGTAAATTTAGGTGTAATGAGTTAATTCTTTCAATGAGGATGTGAACCCTCATTACTCGCATGCCACATAAGGAACCTAAGTTATGGGTGTTTTACTTGAATCAAATGGCTTTGAGTGTTCCAATATTTATTTGAAACCAAAGAATCCAATAATTTATATTTTAATGTTTGGAAAATGATTTACATTGAAATTAATGTAAAATGTAAATTGCTAGAGAATTCTAGCTAGTGGCTTAAAGATGGCTGCATTAACCTCCTTATAATTACGTTAAAACACAATAAAATTAAAAGAGAATAAAGAATTTTAATTTAGCATATATATAAGAAAATTTGGTTACAAGAAAGATAATTATATAATTTAGAAAAAGTTTACTAAACTACACTGAGGTTTGCTTATTTATCAATTCGGGCTTGTGATTGAAGTTATAACACTTTAATATTATGTAATCTCAAACATTTGGAAAATGGTGTTAAAATACTTAACTCTTAATTCTTACTGACATGGTATAAAAATGGATTTGAATTTATCTTTTTATTTTTATTTACATTAGTAAAAGATATACTAATTAAAGACCATTCAAGTCTACCTCTAATTATGATTTAAATAGTTATTAAATATTCTATAAATGCATGGGATGGTTTTAAAATAGCATATGTACTGGTAACATAAATGAGGAAAAATAAATAAATTAAGGTTCATTTTATACCACATCAATAAAATTCAAATAAGTATATTCAAGTTCATTTTATACCACATCAATAAAATTCAAAGAAGTTATGCGTTTTGGAACTATATAGTACTGAAGTGTCAAAAACTCAAATGACAACCCCTGAATTAATAAAGAAACAAGCCAAAGAGTAGTTTAACCAAATTTGTCCTATTATTTGTGAAGTATCATTTCATTTTATGAAATTTAATTGATGTAGATGTTATAATTTTGAATTGGATACATTGAAAGAAATATTAACATTTGGGGGGGCCCTTGTGCCCGGTTATATATATATATATATAGTTTATCTTTTCCTTAAGAAGGTGCTTGCAAAACACTTGCAAAAACAAAGTACAATACTCAAATTATATACCAATGAAACCCACAATTAATGTTAAGACTATGTTCAATTAAGTATCTAATAAAAAATTAATCAGTCATTATGAACTCGTCTATAATTAAACATAAATACGCCATTCATTATGTAACAAAAAATAACATATGAAACTTATAAAGTATCAAACATACAAGAACAATAAAAGATCACAATGAGAAGAAAAACGAAATGAAAATTAGAATGGAGTAGATATACGTACCTTTGATTCATATACATATACACTTGTAGAGAAGAAACTTTAAGAGCTATGAGTGCCTAAAAAAACTCAAAGATCTGATTCTAATTGATAACAAGAAGAAGATATATGAAGAAAATAAATAATCACATGCATGCAAGTGATTTACATATAAAGCAACAAGAAATAAATGATCCTTTTATTTGTTTTATCTGAATCTGAAAACAACTTGGTACTCCTAATGCACATTAATTATGGATTTTGTTTTTTTTGGTAAAATTATTAAGTGGTAGTAGAGTATTAATTGATGATATTTATTTTGAGAACTTGTTGATAAATTATGTAAATTTTCCTACTGTTGATATTTGCTAAGAATATTGATAACTGTGATATATTTTTATTTACCCAAATATAATTTAAAACCATAAAAATCAATTCTATATTCTTAAATAAAACAAGAAAAATTTTACCCTCAAAATGAAACATAGGAAGAATTTACAACTTATAATTTTCAAAAATTATGTAAAGTAAAAACTCATAATTCAAATTCAAAAGTTCAAAAATAAATATAGGTAACATGATGAACTATTTAATCTGACTCATCACAACTACTTTAATATGAAAATGAAGGATATAAATTTTGTAAGCTCTGCATCATAAGTAAAAAGTCTAATAAAAATCTAAACCATCATCAAAATAAAACATTTTATATATGATCTTCTTCTTCAATAGAATAAAAACTTCAAAAATATATATAACAATGAAATTGCCAAAAAGAATATGTAAATATAATTAAAGAGCAAATTATATATGGAATGAAAAAAAATACTATATATAATTATTATTTATATCAAAATAATTTCTCCAAATGGAAGTTGGATGTGGACATAGCACTCTTTACCTAAAAAAAAACCACCATGATTGCAAATGCAATCTAAATGCAACACACAAACAATGAGGCAGACACTTTGATGAAATTCTCAATCAAAAGACTCTACTAACCCTACTACCAAACTTTCCTGATTTTAAGATTTCAAAGTATCTCAATAATAATTCCACTAAAACTTATGGTAACAAAATTTGTATCTATGCAAAATGTAGGCAGTGAAGTGGAGCCAATGAATGAGAGACACATTCAATGGATTACCCTACCACCATTCATATGGAGCCCAATAAATGACTTTTGAACTCTATTAGTGAATGCTTCTTCCTACCACAATAATTACTATTTTTCCTTGATGGGGTACTTTTGTTATGGTTACTTTCATTTTCCATTTAAAGAGAATTTTGCAATGTAAAATAATCACATGTCCTCTCCCAATGCCAAGCGCATCAACATCCAATTCAATCACAATATTTCACTGAAGATATTTCATAATTTTTTTTATGTGTTGTTTGTGGTAAAAAGAAATTCTTATTAGATACTAATAGATAATTTTTATTTTACTAAGATAATAATAATAATAATAATAATGATAATAATAATAATAATAATAATAACACCATAAGTGAGTCTCTTTTGAATACAAATTATAAAAAACAATTTAAATGGTCCATTTAGCTAGGTGATGCAGCTTTGTTTGCTATGTTCACAAAGGCTATATATGTGGAGTGGGCTAATCACATATATATAAGGAGGCATTTAAGTAATGAGATTAGAAAGAAGTTAAAAAATGATTATATGGAGATATAATTATGTAACTATATATGTAAACAAATATTGTATGCATCTTGTGTTATTTGTTCTACAAGCCTTGTGAAATTGGGCCTATATATATATATAGCATCATTATAAGCAAGAAATACATGCAAGGGAAAAAAACCCTAGAATTCTTGTCATGATCCATTTTTTCTTACAAAAAAAGAAAAAAACTTAAAATTTTTTAAGTAGCCTTCATCCTCTTTCTCTTTCGATATTAATTATCAACACCCATATTCAGGACCACTTATCCCGAATCATTATATTATCTACACCCATTTGATTTTATCAAGGGAGAGCAACTATGATAATAAGGAAGAATAAGTAATTAACTTCATGGTTGACAGATAGTGGTGCATCTCAACACACTTTCGGAAGTCTTGATTTATTGACAAATCTTGAGAACATTGTAACCTCACATGTCCATCCCCCCAACAAATCTCTATGATTTACTATATTCTCTACGTCCGACATTTATCTTGCAATTTAATTTTTATGGGGAAGTTAATTCACAAGAAATGATGGTTTGTGACATTCACTAATCAATTCTATGTGGTGTAAGACTCCATTTCCAGGATTCTGATTTGTTTAGGTGAACTGCATGACGAAATGTATTATATGTATAGGCCACCACTACCAAGCAGTACTTTTCAGCAGTTAAAAGTAGTTCAAAACATAAGACTTGTTCTAGTTGTGATGTCTGCTATAATCCTAATCAAACTCGTGATTGTTTTTCAATCAGCAATAATAAGACTTGGAATTGTTTTCAGTTAATTCATTGCGATATATCCAGTGCCTGTTGGTTTCAGTTATTCACTAGTGCTCATTATTTCTTTACTATATATTATGGATGAATATTATTGCCATGTTGCTTATTATGGACGTTACAAAAAATTTTTTTTTTTTTTTTCACTCCTCTGTTTATATACATCTTTGTAATTGTAAACCCTAAAGATGAGGCATATCAATATAATACCGGTGCAGCCGTGGATGTAGGTCATATTAACCGAATCACATGAAAAATCTCATGTCTATGTTGACATATTGTTTTTGTCACTGCTTAGATTTAATCTTATTTGTTCGATCCTCCACAAATTTTGTTCCTAGTAATGTCTCCTCCCTTTCTCTCTCCTGTCCTCTTTTTAAAGTTTTTAATCTCTTTCTGTGGTATTCTACATGCACATTTATAGACGTCAAGGACTATAACTTCACCTTTAGTCATCATGACTCATTATAACCTCAACGTGCGTGGTCTGAATATTGTAGTTGCAGTTTAGAATTTCTGACAATTTTGCAATGTCAAAACACTAGTTTCCTGCTTTCATGCTTCGTGTCTGCAGTTTCTTTCATACTCTCCTCGAGTGTGATTGCTGAAGTTTTATGAAATCCATACTTGCCATCCTTATAAATCCACTGTAAACTTCAAAGGTTGATCATTGATGAGCATGAGGCTAAGTTAATTGCTGTTGGGATGAATGATGAATACTATATATAGCAAATTTTGTATATATTCACAACTAAAGAAATACAGTACTCATCTTATGCTCCATGTGAGTGCCATATATATAAAACTCGTCAAATCACTCTGTATTGTCAACAATATATATTGAATTTGACCTGATCTCACATACCTTGGTCAAGGCAATGGCTTTTTATTTTATTTTATTGACAACTAGTTTTTATTAATTTCTTCACTCTGATGATAGTTATCTTAAGGAGACATGAGCCATTGAACCAAAACTTCTCATCTCCCACAGGGACACTAGCTAGATACAATTAATAATACAATAAGCATCATGGTCTTTCTGATTTCATCATCAATATATCACCAAGGCCTTGCTCCCTCTTGTGTCTACATTGGCTTTGGAAAAGCTGGTGAAGGTGGTAACTCATCATCATCACCCAGCCATGAACACTAATTAGTGTCGCTGAATGAGTTGATGAAACCACTGCAAGATGTCAAACAAGATAAGAGTACAATGGGCTATTTTTATAAACAACTCAAAGATGCTCTCTATGGAGTGGAGTAACAAAAGATGCCTGATTTTGCAAATGAACAAGCAGAGCAAGATCTTCCAGTATATTGTGCCTATACACCCATCTCCTTTCTTCTTTTACATGCTTATGTATCAAAGTAATTAAAAAGGAAAAAGATCATAACTGCAACATATATAGTACAACAAGATTGGTTTCTGAGATAATGGAGATTAATTGGTGACCACGTTGGGATTTCAAAAGCTTTGATTTTGGCCTTCTGTGTTGATTTGCTGACTGAGATCCAGATCATCATGCTGACTTGTCATGACTGATGCATGTTCTGGCTGGCTCATTCCATGGTCCTCATTCTTTATCACGGATAGGAGGACCTGCCTGATCATGACTCTGAGTGAATATCTAATGCTGCAAGAAGAGGTGGAGAAGATTAATGGTTTTGGAGCTAGAATAAGCCCATCCATGGCCAAGAAGCCCAGGCTTTCATCATCATCATTTTTTGTGAGAAATTATCTTAAAAAATCCTGAACTAGAGGGATCTTGACAAAGGGTTTCCTTGAACTAGTATTAACCATGTATGTTTTGCAATGTTATATATATATATATATATATATATATATATATATATATATATATATAACTTCCCTTTATTATTAATATTTTCTTATAGAAGAGTTGAAGCATAATCTCATAGTCTTACTTGATTCTGAAGCATTGAAAGGCAACCTTAAGCATTGAGAACAGGGAGACAGCAAACGCAGCTTTAATGGATACAATGGTGTCGCATTTCTTAGTTGGTTTACATAGTCTACATTGAAGAAACTACTAGAATTGGTGTTATATAGTTTAAAAAACATGATGTAGCAGCTGTATTGTTTCCTTCCCTCATGGCACATCAGCATTGGTTCCAGTTACTATTCAAACATGACCGATTTTAAGCATTTATTGCAGGGAAATTAATTCTGAAAAATGGCCTCCTGATCACAAGTGCATGTGATACAAACATTAACAATATTATCAACTTTATTCAACAAAATGTGCTCCAGTATATGTTCCCCTCCTTGTTCTTTAACAAACTTCATACATCATGTGTTATAGCAGTTATTCAACAAGAATTAATGCTCACTCTTCACCATTATGCATCCTTAATTATGCAATTCCTCTGATTCTAGTGTCTTCCATACATTTATATTTTCTGTTCCCATATACCATCACATGTTTGCTTTAATTTGATTGTGTTGAGATTATACTGAACAAACACTGATTTCTGCAATCTTGGCATGAAAATTGTGACACAGAATATGTTATATTTAGCAGAGACTTCCTCAATTCTCGCACCTCGGATTCCAAGGAAATGGTCATACTTACTTTTTTTATTCAACTAAAAAATGGTTACAAATTATTATTTTGTAATATTTTTATATTTTTTTCAAATATATGATTTGCGTAACGAATTAGTTAGTTATAAAACTACTGATATTTAGTGCAAATACCTGTAAGATGAGCTAGCTGTTCTCCGATGAGTCACATCCACACCCTTAATCGTCAACGGGGCTTAAACGTGGTTGATCACGAGGCTCACGACGATAACCTCCGTCACATCGGGCCCCACAATCTCGTGCTGACGTGCATCACCATCATTGGTCTGACGCCTCTTTTCCCGTTCAACTACCGTTCCTTTGACATTGCGATCCCATTTAACCAAACATTTATTTTTTTGTATCAAAACCCCCCCAGTATTATATTTATTTATTTTCTTCGGGTTAAAATTTGTACAAATAACAACACAAGAAGTGAAAAGAAATATAATTTGTATAACATGAAGGGTCTTACGAGCAAAAAAAAAAAAAAAAATGAGCCTGAGTTAGAAGGTGGAGTAGGTGGGGCCCATTTCAATCAGGCTGAGATAATTGAGGTTGGGTCCGTACTCATCATTGCACCTGCGACTCTGTTCCCTCTTTGCGAGCAGCTGTCCCCTCTATCATTCATTGCCTTCCATCCAATTAAAGCACATATTGCTTAATTAATTAACTATTTGCGCTTAATTTAATACAAAAAACAATATGATTTTTTTCAAATACAAAATCGAGTCCTATTTAATTTAAAAAAAAATGATGTTATGTATTTACTATCTCAACATGTGTACTCACTCAATTTGAGTGTGACCTTATATTTAAATGTATCTCTTCAATTTCATTATTTACTTTTATTTGAATTGAAGTACACATATATATTTATTTTAATAATTTAATTTTATAAAATAAATCTCAGAAGCTCCATTTTATAAAAATAAAATAAAATTTATCCCCAAGTCACCCAAAATAAAATATTTAATTTAAATATTATCCTGCCCCCAAACCAATTAAAAACAAAAGAAACATCATATTAATAACCTTTTTTTCCCTAAAACAATAAATTCATAAATATTATTTTTTTATAATAATAATAGTAATACTCATATCGTAGAGGAGCATTTTAATTAGTGTTCTTGATTTGTGAAGTAAATAACTAATCCATCCAGTGAGAAAAAGTGGCAGCTTTTTTATGATCCGAATAAGAGAGAGAGAGAGAGAGAACTCTGTCGGCTCACAAATCGAAAGCAAAAGCCCACATCAAATCACTGCGTCGTTGATTCGGAAAAGAAAGGCCCTTGAAGAAGAATCAGAGCAAAAGATTTCTTAATAAAAGCCCCCTCAAAACCCCACAACTCGCTGATGGGACTCATCGCACACCCTATTATGCTACAGCCGTAGGATACACCTTTTGATCTCATCTCCGCCGTACGATCCCACTCGATTAGTGAGACACGTCTCTCCTTGTCTTTCGTATCATAGTATTAATTACTATTATTATTATATATGCCATGTTTAGTTGCGGTTGGGATTCAATTTAAGCGGTCATGATCTTTGTACGATGGACGGCGGATAAGCAACGACACTCCCGTCTACACTGTACCTTCCCGCTCAGGGATTTGCACTGACTCGCCTCGGCCCCAAAATGATTTTTGTTTCTTTCCTTTTTTTGTTAATTTAAAATTTTATTGAGAATAAAATTATAGAATATTATTTTTTTATAAAATATAGATAAATTATATGTCAAAATCACACCAAGGTAATTCTCAACCCATAATTATGCCCTAAATTTTAACATTTTACGAAGATTCAAAATACTTATGTTTTGATAATATTTTATGCATTTTTTTCTCAAATTAAGTGTTCTTTTTATTTAATTGATGCATCATTCTTGAATTTCCCAACTGGTAGGGCGATGTCCAAGTATCAGCAGCATTATAAGCTAATATATGATTTATTTTTTTTAATAAAAAATTAGGAAAAACTATACAACAGAGAGAAAGACAACAACCTTAGAAAAAATAAATGTGTTCAAAGTTTAAAAAAAAAACTTATGTACGTTTTGGTCAATAACAACACTTTTTTTTCTCTCACCAAAAGTTCAACGGTGATTAGCTAGTCTTTTGAGCCTCTTATTGTGCATTTTTTACTATAATCCACCCATTCAATTTTACTATTATTCTTTTTCCATAAAAATCAAGAATCAAGCATATTTATTTTCATATATATATATATATATTTAATATAAAAAAAACACAACAAAAGAATCAGAGGACATAATCTAAGCACAAATTATTTTCAAAAAGAGAATGATGAAGCCCATCAAAGAAACATGCAACTTTAGTCATCATGGTATATGATTGCAACAAGTGAATGACCCTTCTCTTTGTCCCTCTCTTCCCATACAACCATTTGCCAAACTGTCTCCTAAATACACTCCCAATTCCTTGGTATCATTCCTCATTCTGCAACCAACCAGCTCCTTATCATAACCAAACCACATCCACAATTGATAATTCTCCATGGACCATATCTTCATTAATAATAATAATAATAATAATAATAATAATAATATTTCAAGTATGAATTTCTAGTAACATGATTAAAAGAGAAAAAAGGGGGGAATGTTAAAAAAAAAATAAATAATGAAAATAATAATAATAAAGAGAAATGAAGATAAAGGCTTTCAAAGAAGATGGTGGGTGTTATGTGGGAAAAGGAAAGCAATGAAAGCCATGATTGCTCGCTTGTTTTCCCACACAAAATCCCTGCTTTTTATGGTGCAATAATTTGTTTAATAATTCCTGCCTCCCTTTTTGTGGGTCACGTGTGTTTTGTCAACCCGGGCCTGCCTTGTCGGTCAAACCCGGATCCGAATTACAAACCGGGTCCCACTTCTCTCCGCTCTCTCTAAAATGCCCCTCGTTTCTCTTCTCTATAAAATCGACAACCGGCCCCCCATTTGGAATTCCATCCTTCCTTTTTCGGGCTTCTGTTTCTCTTTGTGCTTTTGAGTTCCTCTTTTTTTTTTTTTTTATGTTTTTGGAGAAGATGGAACTGGGGTTGAGTTTGGGCCTTGGAGCGGCGGCCATGGCTGAGGACACGGAGGAGTGTTCCGGTGATCCGCCGCTGCAGCTTGACCTTCTTCCCAGAGAACCCGTTCCTCGTCTTCAGTGTTCTTCTCCGCTTGCTCTTTGTTGGCAACCTGAAAACGGTTAGGGTTTCTCTGCTTTCTTTTTTTTTTTTTTTGCAGTTATTATTAGAAAATAAAAGAAAAGAAAGTGCAAGTAACCGCTCATGATTTTCCTAAATATAGTGAGAAACATAGAGGCATCTACAAGAGGCTTCGACGTGAACTGCATGCCATCAACGGAAGCCGACAACGAGGCGCCGCCGCCGTCCCCTAACAACAGCTCCGGCTCCCCTCTCCCTCTCGACCGCGCCTGGTCCCGTGCTAGCGATGAAGACGAGAATAATCTCTCCAGGAAAAAACTCAGACTCTCCAAAGATCAATCCGCGTTCCTTGAAGAAAGCTTCAAAGAACACAACACTCTGAACCCAGTAAGCTTATATCTTCATCTCCCCAAATCCAACCCCACGAAACCATACTCAAAATCTCATCTTTCTTTGTTTCCTTCTTTTCAGAAACAAAAGCTGGCTCTCGCCAAGCAATTGAATCTCAGACCAAGACAAGTTGAGGTCTGGTTTCAGAACAGAAGGGCCAGGTACCATCTTTTTTGCTGTCAATCAACTGAAAACCTTCAATTTTTTTGGTCCTGTTTTGCTTTATATATACATAACTTTGTTATTCAGAACAAAGCTTAAGCAAACGGAGGTGGACTGTGAGTACTTGAAACGTTGCTGTGAAACTCTGACGGAAGAGAACCGGAGACTGCACAAGGAGCTCACCGAGCTGCGAGCGCTCAAGGCCACGGCAGCGCATCCTCTGCTCTCGCACCTCCCGGCGACCACGCTCTCTATGTGCCCGTCTTGTGAGCGCGTGTCGTCGACTTCGTCGAGCGCTGCCGCCGGGAAGCCTGGTGCTGCGGCGCCGTTCTCTTCGGCTTTCCTCTCTAGGCCTCGCTTTTTCCCTTTTGCTCCGCATCCCTCCGCTGCTTCCTAAGTTTCAATTCTCTCTCTTGAGGACGTTTCTGTAAATATCTCCCTTTCTATGGAGTTTTATCTTATTTACTTGGGGGGTTTTCTTCGTTTTCCCAATGGAGGGGGTGAGTTGTAATTTTTTTGGTTTCTTTTTTAGTAAAAAAACAAAAAAGTATTACAGTCTTGTAAGAGGATTTTGAAGGTGGTAAAAGTAATATCATAACTTCTTATTTTATTATTATTATTATCATTATTATTTTGTTTGGAGTGATGCATATAATTCCCAACAATTGGAAGGGGATGAAACGACAAATAATATTCCCCTCCCATTATTTATGTAATTATTTTGCGTGTCTTTGGTTTCCTCGTAAAAAGTTTGACAACCTTGCATGAGGGACTGACTTGAAGAAGAGTATAAAGTAATATGGTAAATTCTTGTGGGTTTGTTTGATTAGTTATTTTTTAATGTTTTTCCGCTCTGCTTGAAGCTGAAGGGGCTTATAATTCCTGACAATCTAAGGGGGTAAGCGACAAATATGATTTTCTTTGCGGGGGATCCGTCTAAATAAATATATCTTCCTTATATAAAAAGTTCTTACAAGGGGTAAAAATTAATAAGAAAACTTCTTGAGGACTTGTTTGATCTATTGTTTTTGTCTAGTAGGAGAGAGGTGCAGATAATGCCTGACAATTGTAGGGGTGTAAACGACAAAATGGTGGCTTGTGAAGAATGTGAAGGTTGTTCATGTTAGAGAAGGACACTTGTTTGAATAAGGCTGCATTTGCATGTCACTCTGATGCTTTTAAGTCTTTTTTTATTGTTATAGTCCTGAATTGACTAGTCAATGTGGTCAATCCCAATTAACTCTTTATTAATTCACTAATAAACATTTTTAATGATAAAAAACCAGGATGATTAAACTAGTCAATCTTGGAAATTCATGCAATTAAAGTCAAGGATGAGGAAAACAAATTGTTCTCAATTAGCGTTTCAACATTGTGGTGCATTCTCATTAATTTAAGTCATGGAAAAACATAGTTGCTAATTTCTGACTTCCAGCTTTTTTTTTTTTTTAATAATATTTTTACATGTCTATAAAATATTTTTATCACTCGTCATTGTGACCGTGATTAGCAATACATAGATATATACAAAGACTTGAGTATACAAAATAGGCGCAAAAATTGTGTTTTTCAAGCTCACACTTCTAATCGGAGGAAAAAGATGTTTCAAATTTAGACAATGAGTATTACGCATATAAATTGTGTTTTTACCAAGCTCATCACTTCTAATCGGAGGCTATTTTTTTGTTTTGTGGTAAAGTTCATTTTTTACTTAACTTCCCCACTTCAAGAATCTACTTCAACCAAACACAACAAGAGCCCCTAAAAACTTAGAATAATATATATTTTTGAATATATAACTGTATTTGTTTTCCCACTTTCATAAATATGAGTAAATAGAACCAAAAGTAAATCAATTTTTGAGATCAGTTGGGTGGGATATGGTCAAAAGGTGAGAAGGAGAAAGGAAGGAGTCATGGAAGGGTGTCAATGAGAGTGGAACCCTCTGAAAATATCATTACAAGATTGTCCATCATCTCTTCTCTCATTACTTTTGAAAACTCATTTTCCTTCACCTTCTTGCAATTATTATCACTTGTTCCATGTCATAATGTGTGACCTTTGATTATGACTATGGAAAAAAAAAGGCCATTATTTTCTTCATAACCCGGTGGACCCGGCACCCGGTCTCATCATGGTTTCACATATTCAGTTAACATTTATTTTTGTAAGAATTGACAAAACAATAATAAATAATTATTAATATATCATGTAGAAATAAATTTTATTTATATATTTTGTCAAGAATCTATTCTGACAGCCAAGGTGAGACTTTTACTGGGTATAACATCTATCCCAACACCAATGTTTGTGATAGAATTCTGCTTGTTTTTTTTTTTTTTTTTTTTTATTAGCAGCAGTCCCTTAAGATAAATTTGAAAATAACAAACAATAACGCCAATGTTGTTGCTACTTTTATTTTTATTGTAATGAACCTTACCGACAAATGCATCTTCAACCTTTTTTAATGTTAATTTTATAGACATATAATAGACATACATATTAAGTTGTTTGAGAAGTTATATATATATATATATATATATCTTATCTTGTAAATATATTAAATAAAGAAACGGTCGAGTTTCCTCATATGACACATTAGAAAAGAATATATTATTTTTCCTTGCTTACAGAGTTAACAAGACTTATCTAAGCAATCAGGATATTGTATTATAGGGTGACACTAGTGCTAGAGATCGGACTCCACCTCTAAATCTAACACTTGTTATAATATTATCATTAGTAACACATTCCAAGTAGAACATACTTAAACAAAAGTATATTCTAGCAAAGAATCCAACCACTGAAACCCTTATTCCCACAACCTCAAACCACCATGAAATACCAAGTAACTAATTTAATTAATTTAAGTTCTAATTTACTCTCATTCCATCTTTATCAAGATCATATATATATATAACACAAAAAGAAACAGTTCAAAGGCATGAAGCATTAGGTGTTCATTGAGGTGACACCCATGAGTTAACATCTGTGTTTAAAATAATATAATCCAATGAACTAATCATGGAGACATATAAACAAATACCGACCATGAGGTACACCTCCTCCTCAAACATCACATTCATGTCAATGAGATAAGTGCCAAATGAAGCTCTTGTGATGTTGATACATATATATTCACATGGAATTAATAAGTGCTAATTATATTGAACTTAAGGTAATTCGGTCTTGTTTATTGGATGGGATAATACCATGTATCAAATTCTTAGAGAAGTGTGCCTTTTTAGTGCTCACAAGGGATGGATAGAAAGGAAGAGCTTTTTAGAGGAGTAAGTGGGAAAAAAGAAAAACAAATAAAGAAGAAGAGAATTAAAAGAGTTCCCTTCTCAAAACGCAAGAGGCAATGATTGGAAATGAAGAATTTAAGAACAAATTAATTATAAATGAAAATAAAGGCCATTTGACTTGTATTTTTTAAGTAGTTTCTTTCTCTATCTTTGTAAGAGTGTTATGTTAGCAAAGAGAAGAAGAGAAGGTGGTCACTTCATCGTCTCACATCTCTTTCTCCTTTATTTTGTTTTATTTATTTATTTATCTTTGACTTGAGTTGAGTTGATCTGATTTGATTTTTACCCAACCTCCTTGTAATTGGATGGTCCACCATGGAATTTCATTTGAGATGGGAATTTTTATTGTTTTGGAAACTTCATTTGTGGAATAAAATGGTGTGGGATTATCACTTTTTATTATTAGATTTTCACCTGCCTTTTTGTTTTTATTAAATTTTTTTTATTATCTCAACATGCGAATTTTTACTTAACCACTCTTATCATGAAAAAGTCTTTACCCTTGAAAGTATTCAATATGTAACTTATCAACTTTGTTGTTTTAATTAGTGCCACTAAAAACTTAAGTAAGTATCTAATTGGTAGATGTTTACATCTATCCTTTTCTCCCCCACAATATTTTCCTCAACGGTAACATCAAAATATAAAAATAAAAGCATGACTTATATTACTGATTGGTATTGTTAAATAAAATCAATCATGCAAGTTAACTTTTACAAAAAAAATTATTATTATTTGCCATAATTGAATTAGTAAAAGATTAACTTATCAAAGAAGCAGGTGATCAATTAATGATATTTTTATCTTGTAATAATAATAATAATAATAATAATAATAATAATAATAAGTTTTTATTTTTGTAAGGTTAATATTGAAACTTGAAAGCCGACAAAGAATACGTGAAGACAGTACTAAAGATAAACTTGAAATAAATGATGAAAACTTAGCTTGTAGAAAGAAAAACAAAAACAAATAGTTGGATGTTGATAATGAAAGGAAGATGCCAAGAGTATAGTAAGAGGCAAGCAAAGGTGATGATGTTTGGGAGGGGGCCCCAAAGAGAAACCCTAGCAAGGGAAAGCATAAGAATCATGAAATCACACATGTTGAGCAGTGAAGTGTCATTCATTAGACATATAGAGGAGAAATAATTGAAGCCATGCATGCTTTAATCATATGCAGACAGTGCAAAAAGGAGCTAGTACTACTTGCTTCTACTTCTACAGCAAACTATATATATGGATGGACCATATCACATACATATATATATATATATATATATATATATATACATATATTATTATTATTTTTATTATTATTATTATTATTATTATTATTATATCAATGAGAAAGACACGCATGGATGTGGCTTTAGGATCAAATAATGGAAGGTGAACACCTAAAGGCCGACCACTTTGGTGAGCCTAAGATTGCATCTGCATGCATGCTAGGTACCTCTCATTCAAATCACTCAATCTCAACAATCTCCTCTGAGTTGTGTCTTTTTGACCTGTCAGTCCCATGCATGCATCTATTTATTGTCATTAATATCTTCCTTATTGGGAGTTTGGGGTTATCATTGGTTTAACCAGCTAAATCAACTTAATTCAGTTTGTTTGGCGGGTTATATAAATTTTATATCGTAGAATATTGGATATTTCTTATTCATTCTATAAATATATATAGGATGTGCTTTGTATTATTTTTTTTCAATATATATATATATATATATATATATATATATATATATATATATATATATATATATATATATATATATATATATATATATATATGTTTCTTTAAATATTAAGTATTTGTAAAATAAACTTCTGATTTAACTCTCCAACCAGAGTATATGGTTTTCGTGTTTAATCTTCAAAAAATTATTAGCTTAAATATATCAAAATTATTTTGAAAATAAAAGTATTAATGCTAAACTCATTCTGGATATTCACTTTATTTAATCTTTTTTTAATTTGATCTATGCTAACTTTGCGTGCAAATACTCTCAACTTATTTGGTAAATAAATTTTACTTTTAATAATTATTTAATAATATAGACAAATTAAACTACAACACATACTTTATTTATATCTCACTACATATAACAGTTGAATGTTTTAATCCCTCAATCATTATCATAATGAATTTTTCTTTCCAAAATAATCATAATTTATTCTGCCAAGTATATTTTTCATGTGAGGAACATCAAATTATGTTGTGTTTCATTCTTGAATTGTTTCTAACAAATGCACATAATAAATAAAACATAGAAAAGTATATATTGTAATATAATAATAATAATAATTATTATTATTATTATTATTATTATTATTATTATTCTCAAGTGATAGACTTGGAGGAATAATAATAATAATAAAACAAAAGCCAAAGAGAGAGAAGGTGAAGCTTAATTTTGTCGTTGGTTTCGAGGAAACGAAGTTAGTAGTCAGGTCAAGGTGGGCCCGCAATCATGATCACACTCCCGGTCTATCTTGTGGTCCTCTCACCGCCATGCCGTAATTATACCTCTCTGATTGCCATGGTCCCCTCCCCACTTATGTCATTCTTCACGTATTTTCACCATCGGTGACTGCAACCCTTCAACTACGATCCTTGTTTCCCATCTGTCGGTCAGCAGCCCATCACCGCGCTGGGCCCCCACCACCGCGCGTGATCCTCATGCCCATTAGCCCATCATTGTGCGCCACGTCAGCCTCACCCCCCTCATGTGGGGGCCCATGTTAGTGGGGCCCTCCACAGCAAACTTCGTCTGAGCAGCCTTTGTCCTCACCCTCTTTGCACCTTTCATCACCTCATAATTTCAAATTTAATTATTTGTTTGTATTATATTTTGAATATTTTTTTTAATTATTCATTTGATATTTCAGATTTCTTTTAAAATTAATTATATATTTTTTTTTTCTAAAATCCAAAAGTTGGTCTATGTTTTTTTTTTACCATCAAATTAATCAATTATTTAAATATCAATTGAAGCTCTATGGCATGGACAACATTGAAAATGGCAAGCATATAATAAAATTCTCATGTCTTTCATTATAAAAAGTTTTTAGAGGATATCCAATTTTTATTTTTATTATTATTATTATTATTATTATTTAAAAAAAAAAAGAAGCAGTGTGATGGACGGCATAATAATTCAGCATGGATGAATAATGGAGAACGTGAAGAAACAGCATGAGATTGGTGGTTCGTTCTCTCCATGCATTAATTCCTAAACTTCATTTAATAAGTCAGACAAAGCTTCACACACATGATTCAACATTCATGCTGCTTTATTTTGATCATTAGCGGATTAATACCACCTCTAGTAAATTAAATCAAAACTACACACATTTTTCAAAGGTCAAATGCTTACTTAAAAGAAAACCATTCGAAAGCTTTTTCCTTAACATCTAAGCTAACAGCTTCCCTTTCTTTTATTTTTTTTTTAATAAAATAGATAAATCATAATCTTGTTACATTAAAAAATATGTATACGAGTTAAGATGTGTATACAAAATAACTGGATAAAGATAATTATATAACACCTAGAAGAAGTTATATGTATAGATTCCCTTGATGATAGAAAATGTTATGAGAATATTCTAACATTTTAAAAGCTTGAAGGATAAAGTTTTGATTAAGGTGGCTTTGGTTTTTTTTTTTTTTTTTTTTTTTTATTGTCTAAAGTTTAGTTTGTAGTGTTATTGTCATTTCATATCATAAGTTAAAGACATTTCATGATCAATCATGACATGACTTAGAATGTTTAACAATACTTGTATGACATAGCGTTTGTGATAAGGAGGTTATAAGAGAAAGCTAAGAGTAGAAAAATATTAGGACAAAAATAGATAACAAAAATAAAAGCAACCAAAAAGGAAACCACCTCTAAAATACAACAACAAATGAACTTCTCTTTAGAGAAGAGTACAATAAGGATTAGTAACCAATGACTTCAAAACAAGAATAGATAGAAAAAATAATTAAAAAAAAAAGAAGGATTGATTCTATGCTTATCATATAGATTAGGAAGTCCTTCTCTCTTTCTCATAAGGTGGTGTCTTTTCTCCCTTTTTCTTAGTCTAAAGTTCTATAACACTTGTTATCCGAAGCCTAGTAGAGACAATAATATGATTAGTTTGATGGGAGTGACACCTCAAACAAAGAGTTCCATAAATCACGCAATCAAGTGGAAATATTATTAATAAGAGAATAATAATAATCAATTAAAGTACACCCCTCTGACTTGTTGCAAATGAAGTATATGTGCACTTACTTTCATTATATTCTTTTTAGTTGAATTGGACCTAACATTACATCAACGCTTATGTGATGTATATTTATCTTCTTATGAACTTGGTTTTTTTTTTTTTTAATCATTTATCTTAAATATAGGTTATTAGGATGGTTGGATTGAGTGGTAGGAGAGAAAAGAGATTAAAGATCAAATGTTATACTAATGTTAGCTTATAAAGTATTTTACATAGATTTGGGACGTGGTCGGCCATTGGTAACTTGCTTGTTTATCATCTCTTTGATTCTATGATCTATATCATTGATCTTTTAAAAGTCATTAAGATCAGTATATAATTGCTTATCTATCTTTTGATCATAATGGCAATTTTTAACTTAAAATATCTTAGTTTGCATGGCATTATCATTGTTAATAATACTTAATTCATTTTGTGTGTGTGTGTGTGTGTGTGTGTGTGTATTAAAATGTTATCTTATAAATAACATGACTTCTTAGAAAGAGTCTTAGATATATTAAAATGTTATCTTATATTTATCATGACTTCTTAGAAAGAGTCTTTAGTCACTTCATAACCAAATCAGTCAATCCAAATCAGCGATTAATTAGCACAAAAGCTTAGTTGATATTGGTAGTTGATTAGAGCTTTCACATAAATTAAAGAGAAGAACTAGAAATGTCACCATGAAATAACAAGACACTCAAAGTTCATTATGGATGTAATTAATGGCCTTGATAAATTAGCCTTGAGTCATATATCCATGCTTATCATCATTTATTTGATCAACATAATTGACTTGAAGGTCATAAAGTATCCATATAATTATCATTTTCCCACATAATCATAATGCCTAACATCAATCATTTTCTTTTCATAGTTTTTCTTTAATTTATTTAATCTAGCAAATATATATATATATATATATATATATACACACCAATCATCTCGTATTGAATAATACAAACAGAAAAAAAAATATATACAATATTCATATAAATAATAGTCATTTGATCATATGATCCAATAACTCTCAATTGACATTTCTAATAAACAATAATCTACATACTTCCATATATATATATATATATATATATTACTTACGAACCAATATGACTTACAAGTTAGAGTATTCATTTACCTTATAACCAAATCAATCAATCCAAATCACTCATTAACACATTAAAACTTAATTTAGTTGGCATCTGTTGTTAAGTAGAGCTCATTAAACACACTTAAAAAAAAAAAAGTAAAAGAAGAAACACCATCACATGAAAAACACAAGACTGTCAAAAGTCTAAGCTTGTTATTAATGCCATGGCATTGATGAATAAGTCTTGGTGGATATCATGTCCATATATGTTTTTACTACCCCATTAATTAACCATAACCATGAAAGTTGGTGAATCAATGCTGGACCATTTCATAGGGAGGCTTGTTCCATGGGATACGTCCTGCAATAAAATATTATACATATCTTAATTTGTCTAGTATCTAATGAGTAGTGAATGGGATGTTTGACTTCTTTTATCTCTAAGGGGGTGTTTGGATGGAGCTTTGACTCCCAAAGAATGGTAATGGGACTTCTTACACAACTCTTATCCCATGTTTGTTTGAGGGGAATGAATAGAGCCAAGTAATGGTAAGCTCAATAGTAGAGGAGTCTCATTGATCTATGGTTACTTATTAATTCATTATATATACAATAATTATTAAATTTGAGGGTAATATGATTCATGTGGGGTAAAATTACTTTTTTGCCCATCTATGGTTACTTATACAATAATTATCTATGGTTACTTATTAATTCATTATATATACAATAATTATTAAAGTTGATTGTTTCTTTAACTTAATAGTTATAATAATTTAAATTAATAATAATTATTATTTAAAATTCAATTTGATAAATTATAACGAATAATAATTATTCTTGTTTTAATTATACTTATACAATAATTATTAAAGTTAATTTTATAATTTAACTTAATAGTTATAATAATTTAAATTAATTATTATTATTATTTAAAATTATTTCTAATTCAATTATTTAAATTATACCAAATTAATAATTATTCATATTTTTAATTATACTTATACGATATTTATTTGTAGTTTCTTATTAATTCATTATCTTATACGATACTTGTAACCATTAATTAACTAAAGGGCATATAAGTAATTTACACAGTTTCTCTCTCATACTTTTCTCCATTCCCAATACATATTCCTTCAAACCAAACATTGTTTTCTCATTCCCTCTTTCTCATTCACCCCATTTCCATTCCGTGATCCAAACGCCCCCTAATAGTAATGAATATCCCATTAGACACTGAACTCCAATTGACCACTTGGTTGATGAGTCACACTGCTGACTAAATCCAACTTGAATAGAACTTTTTTTTAAAATTATTAATTTTACAATGTGGACAAGCCCTCCTATAAGCACACACTTTTTATTTTTCATACATTTTGAAATATCTCTCCATTAAATTATTGCGACAATTAATACTGACAGTCAACACAAAATAGTTAAATATAATCTGTGTTGTTTTCTTCATTTATTAATTTGTATTGTTTGGCGTGGTTATTAAGTGACATTGATATTATCATGCAGTAGCTTTTCCACATGAAACATGAGAAATGTTTAAAATTTTGTACATATAGACATGAATAGACCCTCAAATTAATCTTGTCCGTATATCTTTATGGTTGATGTTTAGTGCTTGGACATGATGGAAAATTGCTTGGATTAAAAATCATATTTAATGGGACAAACATAAAAAAGGAAAAGGAAAACATTAACAGACACATTTTTATTAAAATATAGATTAATTATTTATTTTTTTGATCTTCTCTTATGGTAAATGCAAAGAACAGGATAAATAATGTTATATTTTTTATTTCATGTAATAAAATCTTGTAATTGACTTATGGATAAGAGCATATAAGCAAATAAAAATGATTTATAAGATATATAGTTTTTAACTATTTATTCAGCATAAATTATTTGTAGATATGAACTAGTTATAACTAGTTAGAAACAAATTTGTAAGATTAAAAATCACCAAAATTAAATATTTGAGATTGGGCCAAGTCCAGTAGCCCAAGTGCATCATTTGGCACCCCTTACAACAATAATTTAGATTCAAGAAAAAGCTCTGGGCTTTGAAACTTGGAGTGACCTTAGAAACACAATGTTAAAGACATACATATATATACATATATATACACACACAATATTTCTAGCATTGTATTAAAATATTAAGAACACATGAGAAATTTTAAAAATAAAAACTAAATTTAAATAAAAATATTAGAGAGGGACTATATAACCAAAGTAAAAATATACATGGAATTTTTGGTAATGAATTTTAATTCCCACATAATATTTACATATAACATCAAACCTAGTCTTAATATAGTCACAAACACATACAACATGTGAATACCAATTGGCATGACAAAACTGGAAGGAAATTTTTTATCTTTATCTGTACATCAATAACAACCAACAAGGATTAATTCAAATTAAATGCATTCAACTGCTCCATCCAACCAATAAAGGAATCAGTGTAGTTTTCATGCTGCTGTGGTCCTCAAAAGGCTTGAATGAATTGAATGAAATGTAGAAGATGTGCACTTTGATATCCAGGAAAAGAATTACTACATAATATAAGCAACATTGATAGTGTTACCCTCTGCTCCAGTATTCAGATGTGATGTACAACCGCCGAACATTCGTCGGTAAACAAGAATTCTTCTTGATCAGCTCTAACGGCGATGGCAACCGGAAAGGCCCCCCTATTTAAATATGATGTTCACCAGAGCTTCCAACCAACCATCTAAAGTCATTCTCAAACTTCAAGTTGTCGTCTTCACACTGTCATTGTTGATATCCGCAAGTCTTTGTGGTTCCAAAAACAGGTCAATAGTTACGATAAAAGTAGAATATGAACACATAACCACTACCCAGCGTATTGACTTCACCTCCAAAGGAAAGCTTAAGGATTCATAAAGAACATTCAGAGTAATCAGATATGGTGTTTAATTCAGTAAACTCAAAATATGGGAAAAGAATGGAGCAGAGATGGGAGAGCATGTAGCTTATCACCTTATCTAGATGATTGCTCACCAGAGCTTCCAACCATCCATTTGAGTCTTTCTCAGACTTTAAATTGTTGTCTTCACACTGTCACTGTTAATACCTGCAAGTCCTGAAAATTTCTACTATAGGTCAATAGTAACAATGACATTAGAATTTGAACATGTTGCAACTATCCGGTGTACCGGCTTCAAGACACTCTTACCTCAAAAGGAAAGCTCAATGGTTTATAGAGAACATTCAGAATACACAGATATTTTGTGTTTTATTCAATAAACTCAAGGTATGAACTTCGCATTCTAAGCAAAAAAAAAAAAAAAAATCAAGCAGAGATGGGACAAATTGAAGTATATCACCTTATCTTGATGATTGCTCACCAGAGCTTCCAACCATCCACTAGAGTCATTTTCAAACTTCAAATTGTTGTCTTCACACTGTCACTGTTAATGCCTGCAAGTCCTGAAAGTTTCAACAATTAGGTCAATAGTAACAGCAAAATTAGAATTTGAACATGTTGCCACTATCCGGTGTATCGGCTTCAAGGCACTCTTACCTCAAGGAAAGCACAAGGATTTATAGAGAACATTCAAAATAATCAGATATTGATGCTTTATTCAATAAACTAAAAACATCACTTTACATTCTAAGGCAAAAAAAAAAAGAAAAAGAAAAAGAAAAATATCAAGCAGAGATGGGATAGATTGAAGTATATCACCTTATCCCCCCCTGAGCAAACAAATAATAACCTATCTATAAATCTTTCTTTCGTTTTTTTTTGCCAAAACTCTCTTCAAATTCAGCTCAAACTTGCTTTCTTCTCAACCTTGGTTATTCATTTCTTTGGTGTGGCAAATAATTTACAAAATGCATCACTTTTACTATATCTGCTTGTTTTCTATCTGCTCAGTGCTTCTGTTGATATTGTTTGATAAGTAACTGTGCATATAGTAGCTCATTCCAAGTGTCCGGGACTCCAGGTAAGCACCAATGGCTGCAGTCTTGGTATCTTTCTGGTGCTCGTCTCTCCTCATCGGTGAGGTTTTGCTTCCGGTAGATGGAGGGATGCGCATCTTTCCTATAATCAGTCATTCTAGTAATGTTCAGGTAAGCAACCGGAGTTTTCATCTCCCTGAGCACTGTTTCCAGAACACCCATTTTCGGTGGATAAGATGTGAGGTAAGTCTCATTCTTGATGGGCTCTGTCTCTCTGTCGCATGCTCCACCTGAATTCCATTGCCCTCCACTGAACAACAAACAAGTTCTTGTCAAATCCATTACTTTATAAAAGCTTACATCCCAACTACCAAATGAAGTGAGTGCACGATGTAACCACCTGAAGTGAGATGCCGAATAGCCCCGGAAGAAAACTAGGGTTTTTTTTGGGTTCACATTGGTATCCACCCATTTGGCCCATGTATTGAGAGCTTTGTGAAATGCTTCAATAACTTTTAGCTCACCATAAACATGGTTCCCTTCTTGGTAATAATCTTTCCTGCCATGAAACTATCTACTTTTAGAGTCATTATATACAATTTCTACAATCAACAGATATAATTCAATTTTACCCTTTAGAAGTTTTCTCATGAGTCCACCAATGGCCAGTGTTAAAGATGATAGCATAAGCATCCTTATATTTGGAGGAAGATTTCTCAATTGTATCTAGCCTAAGTGTTTCCTTCTTATGACCATGGTTATCCGGCACCTCCCACTCTTGAACAAGAAATGGTGATCGAAAGAACTCGATTGTGCAGCCATAATCCTATTCACCAACATGAAAGGAACACAAAGTTTATACAATATTCACATAAATCTTTAGGAGATAATTCAAATGCATCGAAACAATTAATTTCTACCTTGAATAAGAAAGAATATGAACCTTCTGTCCGAAATTCCCGCCTACCAGACATCTCAAAAACCTTATTTTTATCCTTAACAGAGTTCCTCAATACACAAACAAGTGACTCCCACATGTTCCTATTCAGTGAATCGCCGACAAAAACAAGCCTCTTTCCTCTCAATCTTTCCAACATATCAGTTGCATTCAATCTAATATAAAGAACAAACAAAATGCACACATTACTCTAAACACTAAACTGATCAAAATAATAAAAAATGGCTGCAATGGTGAAATGAATTTCTCACCTTGGGATGTTGCAACCATTGGGTTGCCACCGGAGTTTCTGGTATGATCGGTCAGGCCTGCCGTTAAGATAGCAATCAAAAGGTTCATCGATATGAGGACAAGAACCTTCAGGGTAAAGAGGATAAGAATCATCCTTCACCCATCTCCCGTGAAATATATCACAACTAATCATATTTTTGATCCAATCATCTCGCTTCTTGTCAGCATTGCCGTTGGAACTCAATGAAGATGAACCATTTCCCTTCTTCAGTGAAGCTGTGAGGTTAACAACAGCTGCTCCACTGGGAACCCCTTTCATTACATTGATAGTTGAATTTCCGCTCTTCTTTGGAGCTGTTTCATTCTTTGTCAAAGCCACATTTCCTTTAGACTCAACCTTTGCATCCTTCTTATTGCTCCCTGATACCCCACTCTCTTTGGAAATGTTCTTTGATGCCGGAACTCCACTTCCAGTACTATTCTTATTTAAAACTTCAGTTTTGGATTGGTTCTTCCCCTCCAAGGCTCCATCTTTCTTTGATTCTGAGCCTTCTTTTGTCTGATTCTTCCCAGGAACTCCATTTCCTGCCTGATTCTTCGCTGGAACTGCATTTCCCGTCTGATCCTTCTCTGGAACTGCATTTCTCGTCTGATCCTTCGCTGCAACTGCATTTCCCGTCTGATTCTTCGCTGCAACTGCCTTTCCCGTCTGATTCTTCGCCGAAGCTCCATTTGCCGTCTGAGTCTTCGCCTGACCTCCATTTCCCGTCTGATTCTTCGCCTGAACTCCATTTCTTGTCTGATTTTTCCCTTTCAAGACTGCACCTTTTTCAGTCGCAGCACTCTCTTTTCCCTGATCCTTCACAGGAATAGCTTTTTCAGTTTGATTCTTGGCCAAACCCCCAACACTCTTTCCCTTATCCTTCTCTAAAACTGCACTTCCGGTCTGATTCCTCACCAAGATCCCATCTTTTTTCCCATCATCAACCCTCACTCCACTGACAGACGCCCCAGCAGTCGAAGTAAGGGAAGAGTTAGGAAAAATATAGGAAAAGATGGAGGAAACCTGGGATCTATAAGAAGAAGAGGAAGTGGAATAGGAGTCGAACAAACTATTGAACCAGGGGGAAGCGTTTCCGGAAGAGTTGAAGGCGAGGAACGCAGTGCAAGCAATGAACGCAAACATGAAGCCATAGACAAAGATCTTCGTCTTCCTGGTCTTCTGAACGGGGAACAAAGCCTTCAGATCGGAGACAAAATTGCTGTTCTGGAGATGCTTGGAAGGGTCTCCCATGGAGGGAAGGAATGCCGAAAAATGGCACTTTTTTTTCGGCTTTGTGTTTTGGGAAGACGATGAGATGAAAACTGGAATGTGGGGAACTGCAGAGACGGAAGTGGTGGGAAGTGAGGAAGTGAGAATGAGGACGCCGAAAGCGAGACGGTGACCGTATCTTGAAATGGCTGCTGTGGTTTCTATAAGAGAGGGATGCTTTGTTTAGAAAGAGATTCCTACTTGCTTATTATAACGATTTTGCCACTGAAGCCTTTTTTTTTAAAAAAAAATCTTTTTTATTTTCTAAAACAATTTGCTTACAAATTATGAACTATGTGTGGGTGTATAATTTTAAAATGTCATATTCGCATTTATTTCCAAATTTGGGGTTTCAGAAATAAATAACCATAATTTTTAAAATTAGCATTTTGATTTACATCTATTTAGATCCTAATTAATTTTTCTTACAAAATATTGTTTTTTCAAAAAAATGCGGATAAATCATTTGACGAGAGGCGTGGAGTTAAATAGGATTTTGATTTAATAAAAAATAAAAAGTTATGAAATCATTGCTTTTGTTTTATATTGCTTGTATTTCTTCAATCAAACAAAAACCTTAAAAATCCAAAATTTTAAACTCCAAAGATAAATAAATATATATTGATTTTATTAAATTTCGATATATAATAAATTTATTTAATTTGATTTTTTTTCCTTTTGAGATAACAAATTTATACAATTAAAAGGAGTCAAAGCAAATATATTTGTTTGATTTAAAATTGATAGATTGTCGGCAATACAAACTAAGAAAATTGTTCTTATGTGACATATGTCAATGATTTTTTTTCCTTTTCTTTTTGAAAAAATAAAGGGTGATCAAGGAAATGAGTATTCCCTTGATTAGTGGTGATCCTAAACCAACCAGAATTAGCAAGAATAATTAACTTATTAGTAATTTCTTTTAAATAAAAAATTAATTACAAAGTAGGGGGCTCCATCTCATTCTCATGTGATCTCTTCCGTGTGGGTCCCCCTTCTCATTAGCTAAAAAAAATAATGATAATAATAATAATAATAATAATAATAATAATAAATATTAACTTAAAAGTGGCCCACGATAAGATGCACCCGAGTGTTCAAACGAGAAAGAAGGAACGAGTGCCACGAACGCGGTTTGCGAGCACTGTACTGTCGGTGAGCGATATGCCTGTCCTTTTCTGACGGTGCTTCTTGAGGAGTAGGTTACGATTAAAGAGTGGTGAAGGTACACGTTGTACTTATTGTGTATTAATTATTAAGATAGAAAAGGAGAATAATATTTGACTCTTGGGAGTTGGGAGCTTGAATTGATAAGAAGATGAGAGATGGTGTTTTGTTTTGGGAGATGGGGAGTTGTTATCACTTGGTAGTCAATCCGTACGTATTTTGTGCGGATTTGGTTTTGTAGATCTAATTTTTTTTTTTTTAATAAAATTAGTTATGTTAATAGTGTCTTACATTATTTGATACCGTATTTCTTTTTTATAAATTATTCATCTTTCAAACTATTAATGCATTTTGTTTCGAGGATTTTAATAAAATAATTAATAATATATATTTCTTTTGGTATAAGAGATTTGTTCCAGAAAAATAGATTATTGTACTTCATCAAAAAAACAAAAAATAAAGTGTTAATTATCTCTTAAAACTGGTTATTAGAACTTTATGAGAATTATTATTATTATTCTTATGTAAAGTTTGGATCCTTCTTATGTATGCATTAGAAATGAAAAAAAATCACCATGAGAGACCTACAACTCTTAATACCTCACCCAACTTGTTCAAAATATATAATTCTTAGAAAACCAATGGATTAAAGATTAAAAAAAATATTAGCAAAGGAAATTGCTTCAGGATTGATTTGATTCGAATTTAATTCAAATCAAGTTTGAGTTAAAAATTAACATGTGATGTCGATGTAAAAAAAATGTTTTTATAAATTGTATGTCCCATTTTTATTTTATTTATAATTTCACTATTTTTATGAAATACCATAAATTTAATCTTTTATTTTTTATTTTAATTATAGTATTTTTATTTGGTTCTTCTAACCAGAAGAAAAAATAAGTTAAAAATATTTTATGGTTGTGAAAAATAAGAAAAATATAAATATATTGGCAACGGTAAGGTGGCTATTTCTGCATTTTAAGGAGTGATCTTTTGCTTGCCCAACGCTCAAAGAGTAGCAGTTCCTTGAATATCTAAAATCATACTAAATTTAATGGGTATTTTTTTATTAAAAGAAAAAAAAAAGAGTGGACAAGAACATGTAGTTGGTTTTTATTTTTGTTTTTTATTTTATTATAATAATAATTATTTTTTGAAACTTGGTTTTAAAATATTTGAGTTAATTAAAAGTCAGCAGTACAAACACATGCACTTTAAAGAAAGAAAGCATGATTTATGCCTCGAAATTTCTTATGAATTATTGGATCCATACTTTTAATTTAATAAATTGCCTTTTGAACTGTAACCGGTGCAGATGGTCTAATTTATTTTATTTTTTTTAAATAATTTTTGAGTTCTTGTAAAATGTCAATTGGAATTAAATTAATCCTAGCTCAAAAGCCAAACACCAGAATTTATTTAGATTAAAAAAACCATAATCTGATTTTCAATGTGTGCTTAAAAAGCAATTTTAAAAAACAAATTAACCAAGATAACTTTTTTTTTTCTCACATTTAAATCATTTTGTGTGTCCTTCTCAGGGGAATAATTACTGATACTATTGACTATGACTATATGACTGATATTCATCACAGTGATGTGCATCTTCAACCAAATGGTCCATCATATTCATTGAATCTGTTTCTATAAAACCTCAAAACATTAATAATAACTTAAAATATCTTTAAAATTCCAGTGTTTTCTCCCCCTAATGACAAATTGACACAAATTGAGGTAAATACTTTTACCCTCTATTTATTTTCTCACCCTTCCCTATAACATGTGCATATCTTGGGCATGATTTTGTACTACAAAGATGTTTTACTGCTACTCCAGCGTACATTTACATTGACATAAAATGCTCATCAGAAATACATTTGAATGATAATATCACAATTATACTCTCTTGTGGTCCCTTGATAACTCTGAATGTGAATGGTGATTTGATTGATTTAACTTGAACATTGATTTAAAGTACATACATAAAACCCAAGTGACTTTAAGGCAAGTGAATACATGAATGAAATAGGTGCCATTTAATATGGAAAACTTTGATATTATTTCCTGATGAAGCTTCAGCACTATAAACATTTCAGCAGAAATACAGCTAGGAAGCACAAAGCCACAGTCAGGCATGGGACCATCTCAGAAAGAAACCAGACAAGATAAGTCACTTCTCTAGACCACAAATGCCACTAGTTTTTTTTTTTTTGTATTTTAAATGCATCAAGTGCAGAACCAAACAAGAAAGCACCTCATCTCTTGCACATAATGATATCATGGCTTGCCCCTACATTTGTTCAACCACTCAGAACCTCACAACAATGGCCACATCTTTTATTCTCTCTTGTTGGAAAAGTAGAGAAAAAGGGCATGAGAATGGAGTTGGTTTAGTGCCCCACACCCAATGGCACAAGCACAAGACTTGTGTGTGTTTCTTTCACTTGCTCTACAATGTCTGCAGAGCATGCTCTGTTTCCTAGTAAATGATTGAATGGAAGTGCTTTTGTGCTGCTTGGAGTGAAAAGAAGAAAGATAAAAAATAAAGGAAAATTATGGATGTACGTGTATAGGTATCACAAAATTCTTATGATCACTAGTTAAGGCATACATATGTTTCCTATAGAAGCATGAAAGAGTTCTTGAACTCCATCAACTTTGACCAAAGTGGAGTTACTTGGGCTAAAAGAGTTGTTGGGTCACATGCTTGCAAGCATCTAGATCTCATTTAAAGGATTTAAATGGAGATTACCTTACCGACATTGTATTTGGAAAGACAAGAATCTTAAGAGGAAAAAGTTCAAGCCAACTATAACATGATTGTAATGATATGCCATTAAATGTAGAAGATAAGGTGCTTTTAGGCTCATAATTAGCATTGCCATGCTTTCGGTTTCTTTTCATGATTCCTTTCTGAAGAGGCAAGCTTGATGGTAATTTTAAGGTCTCTAACAATGTCAGTGTCATATTTAATTGATAATTTCTGTAAGTTTATGCAGATTTGAAGAATTCTTATGGCATTAGTCCTTTCTAAATTGTAGGCACAGAAAGTCAGTGATGCCATGGATATGAACAATGGCGTCAAGTGCAGAAAAGATGCATGATTGATAGAGATACCAGAAAGAAATTCCTTAAAAATTAAGTTAACAGAAACCTTGAAGAAGAGCATTTATTCCATTCAAACAGTATTTTCTGGAAAGAAAATGCTTGGAGACATTTTAAGGAAAAAAAATAGCAGGAAACATGATAAAAAGAAATCTAAGAAAGACCAAGAACTTTCCCTGTGTCAATGTCGATGTCGATTTCAAAGAAGCAAGGTCTTGTTGGAAGACCAGGCATGGTGCTCATTGTTCCAACAAGTGGATATATAAATCCAGCTCCAATGCTAGCCCTGACATCTCTAATTGGCAGCACAAATCCTTCTGGAGCACCCTTCTGCGATGGCACATGTGAGAATGAATATTGGGTTTTCGCCATGCATATTGGTAAGTTAGAGAACCCTTGGTTTGTATACATCTTGATCTGCTTCTCAGCCTGATTCAAGAAGATTGAAGCTATCAGAATATAAGCTATAGAATAAATACCTACGAGAATCCTAACAATTCTGCTAAGAAATATTTGATGTAAACTGATTTAGAGTTCACGTGGTTATTTTCAAAAGCTTCAGATTCAATATCCAATACCAAAACAATCAGGTTTCATGCCAATGATTAGATTCTTAAAAATGACATCTGGAAAAATTCTTCCTTGAAGTACACTATACCGTCTTTTACCTTTATGAGCTTTTTAAAGGAAAGAAGTCAGATTATTGTGATTTTATAAAGAAGAATGACAGCAGAGCCATAAGTCTATCCTTTTTTTTTTGTCTTTGTTTGAATATTTCCAATATTTACAGCCAAAAATATAACACTAGATCATTCATAATTTGAATGGTTTTTAGTTATGGTATTTTATAATAATATAATATAGAGCATTTGCATCCATAGCTATTGGACTACTAGACAAGGTGGACAGTACAAGGGTTAACAGCCAAGTAACAACTGATGAGATTATAGATTTATCAATCATGAAATGCTTCGTATGATATGAAATTTTATGCGATTATGAAATACCTGTTCCGAGTATTCAACACCACTAGCACCATAGGATTTGGCTATTGCCTCGATTTTCTCTTTAATGCTGAAGTCAAGAGGATATAAGAAATTCAGAGAGTGAGTCTGGTTTTCACAAGCTCTTTGAACTGCAATACCAAGGTCAACCTGGACATGTTGGCAAAAAAATCAGAAACATGAAACATAATCAAAGTGGTGAATCTCAGTCAAATGATTTCTTAAAAAATAAGGTCAATCCTTAATCAGGTATTCCTAAGAGAAATGTGAAAGACAGTGTGCACTTTTTCAACGCATATCCAAAGTGTTATTCTTGTACTTCAGTTAAAAAGCCTAATATACGAGATTAAACAAGGAACTTACCGCCCCTTTACCACCATGGGCATGATGTGTACAAACAACTGCATCAAAAGCACCCGCTGCCAAAGCTGCATTTCTCACTACATTCATCTCGGCCTCAGAATCCGAAGCAAACTTGTTGATAGCAACTACAACATTCACCCCGTAAGCTCTCGTGTTAGTGATATGTCTCACAAGATTAACACAACCAGCTTCCACAAGGCTAACATTTTCACTTAAGTAAGCATGATCCAAAGGTTTCCCAGCCACCACCTCAGGGCCACCACCGTGCATCTTGAGAGCTCTTATTGTTGCTACTATAATTGCACATTGAGGTGTTAACCCACTGTACCTACATTTTATATTCATGAATTTTTCTGTGCCAATATCAGCACCGAAACCTGCTTCTGTAACAACAAAACCGCCTTTTCCGACTAACTTAAGAGCAATTTTATCAGCTACTATCGAGGAATTTCCATGAGCTATATTTGCAAAAGGTCCAGCATGAACAAGAACTGGAGTTCCTTCTAGTGTTTGCATCAGAGTAGGGTTTATGGCATCTTTCATCAGCACCGTTAAAGCACCTCCAACACCTAGATCATCAGCGGTAATTGGTTCACCAGCCTTACTGATTCCAATCACCATCCTTCCCAGCCTCTCCCTCATGTCTGCAAGAGAAGTGGTGAGGGCCAATACAGCCATGATCTCACTAGCCACCGATATGTCAAAGGCTGTTTCTCTAGTCATTCCTTTTTCTTCAGGACCTTGTCCAATAGTAATTTTCCTCAAAAATCGGTCATTTACATCCATCACTCTTCTCCAGGTAATAGAATCTGGGTCAATATCAAGCCTGGCAAATCGTTTGACTTCTTCGGGTGTTAACTCATCAGGGTCAGTCTTTGAGATGCCCAGCTTCTTAAGGCGCCTGAACATAACATTGGCAAAACTTCGCTTTCCTTCTTTGTTTGCAGGACACAGTCTGTTGAATAGAGCCTTGTCTGACTGGGATGCCTCATGAAAGATCCTAGTATCTATGGCAGCAGCAAGGAGGTTGTTTGCAGCTGTAATTGCGTGAATGTCTCCAGTAAGGTGAAGATTGAACTCATCCATAGGTATAACTTGGCTGTAACCACCACCAGCAGCACCTCCTTTAATCCCAAATGTGGGTCCTTGTGATGGTTGACGAAGGCAAGTGACGACCTGATCATTAAAAAAAAAAAAAAGACCACTCAGTTGGCAAAGTCGATGGTCCAGAATTACAGACTGAAGAAAACACAATAATCACAACAGCACGGTAGCACTTCCAGAGACTGCCATGGTAAAATGATAGGATAGTAAGGCAATACAAATTAAAGCAATTTAAAACCAGTTACCGAACAACTTATTATAAGCAAACTTTGAACAGATGAATATTCCAAACAAAATCACCAAGCTTTTGAACATCACCCAATTGATCGTTGGTGTTTTTCAAATAAGAATACAATAACTGTCATAGCTTACAGAAGATATATGCCGAAATTAATTAGAGGACTGGACATCACTTACATAGACACTAAATTGCGCCTCTAAATCATTAGACAAGCAAACCATCAATGAAAGGTGATGTTTCACATCATCCTAAGCCTTATTTGTATCCCAAAATAAAAAAAGAAGTGATAGATTCATTTGCATCTAGCAGGTTAATCTAACGAATTATACATTTAGTTAGAGCACTTGTTAAAAAGTGAATGCCCTCTGACAATGAATGCATTTTTAGCAAATATCAGCACAGCATCCAACAGCCACAAATAGTTTCATTCAGCTAGAATGTAAATAAAAGCTACGGATCATAGACTTGTACATTATCTATGTTTGTGAACTAGATCATGTAGAAAATAGCAGTAAACACTGACATTCATAGGAAGGAAAAGTATACAGGAAACACCTTGTTTTTTCTTTGGAAATGCCAATATCAACTAGCAGAAAACGGTGGTTCTTAAATTATAGAAAATTAATGTTAACTCTTATATCAAGTAGTGCAAAAACATACAATGTATGCCTTACCTACAAACGGAGAGCCTTACCCATTCATTAAAATGATGGAGTAAAAGAAGGCACTTAGATTCTACTGGAAGAAAGGAATAAGGAATAAGGTCTCAAAGTTTAACCTACCTCAACGTAGAAGACACCATAAAGGTTAATTTAACGATGACAAAGTTTCTATCATTTACATAGGTGTCCCTCATCAAAGACGCAAACACTTAGAACAATGATAGAAACTAAATAAGAGGCTATGCAAAATATCTATAAAAAACTATGGTCAATTGGTGATGCATTACATTAACCGCAACACACCTCATAATCATAAGTCTGCCTTTTATGTGAAAGTTATTGTGATTGGCTACACTGTCACTCACAAAAGTCAAATTAAAATAGAAATCCTTGTCTTCCGAACCAACCATAAAGAAAATATTATAAGTGAACCTACAAAACAAATTAAGACAAGTTACCAACCATCCAAACTCTAAACTACCAGAAAACTGATTTATCTGAGAAACAACATGAGCATTAGTGCGCATATTCTCTTATATTACTGTATTTTATCATGTCTTTTTAATGGTTATCCAGTGAAATGATTATGAAGGTTGTCATACTTTACAACTACAAACTCATAGAAACTTAGATCGATCTCTGTTGAATAGCAGACTGAACCACAAGAACTACATGCATCTCAAATGATCAAATGATTAATCATTAAAGAGATTGAACCCATTTCATAGATATATGATCTTAAGCTCAAGCCCATATATATATATATATATATATAAGAACACTAAAAACATCCTCAATAATAACAACAAAGGAATAGACATGCAACTATTAAATACTACACACATAAACATAAATAGAAGTACATTTGATTCTGAATGCCACATCTATAGGAAACAAAACAACAGAGAAAACCTATTCTAAATCTACAGAACAATAATTCAATAATCAACACTCCAAAACTTGCTGTTTTACACCCAAACCAAGCCATACACTGCAAACAAGTATCAAGCTGACACCTTTTATCAATCAAAACTTTCGCAATTGCTTCTCAAGGTGCAATCAAACAAAATAAGGCAAAAATTAGAAGGAAAAAAAAAAGCTCACTATCGCTTAAAAGCCAGCAAATTTAACAAGAAAAAAAAACATAAAAAGAAGCCCCAAAAAAAAACCAATAAGCTCAAATCCACTATTAAAATACTACACATATAAACACAAATCGAAGTACATTTGATTCTGAATGCCACATCCATAGGAGGCGAAACAACGGAGAAAACCTATTTTATATCGACAGTACAACAATTCAACACTGAAACACTCCAAAACCAAGCAATACACCGTAAACAAGTATCAAGCTGACACCTTTCATCAGTCAAAGCTTTCGCAGTTGCTTCTCAAGATGCAAGCAAATAAATATATGCAAAAAACGCAAGGGAAAAAAGCTCACCATCACTTAAAAGTTGGCAAATTTAACAATTAAAAACGAAGACGTTAAAAGGAGCAACGACCAAGTCAATAGGCTCAAATCCAGTACCTTTTTATCAAGGAAAGCTCCAAGCGCCTGACAGAGACCAACAGTGGTGGTAGACTTCCCCTCCCCAAGCGGTGTGGGGGTGATCCCACCGACGACAACGTAGTACCCATCCGGCGACTCTTCAAACTGATCTAGAACCGAGAGGAGGACCTTAGCCTTATGCTTCCCATAGAGGTCATAGTGATCGGGGCTGAGGCCAAGCTCATCGGCTATGTCGGAGATGTGAAGCGCAGAGATAGAGTTAGCGATGTCGATGTCCGCCGGCACCGGCGAGACCACTTCCAATGTTCTGATCGTTTTGGAAGTCGCCATCGGAAGTGATTGGAAGCGATCGGAAGTGATTGCCTTCTTTCTCTCTGCTTCTCCGGCTTTGCCTCTGCTCTAGATCCCCAACAATGATTTAAAGTTTCATTGTAATTTGCACTTAAAAAAGGGACCTCAAACCTCGACCTTCTAAATAATAATAATCTGATTAATTTTTTGGTTATTATACAATTCAGCTTTGTTCTTTTGTAAGAATCTGAGAGAATTATTATTATTAAAATAAAGAACAAATATTAGCCAACTATTAAGGGGTCATTTTCCATTGAACCGCGGAACCACATCGGAACCAATACCATTAGAACTGAAACTGAAACTGTAAACTGAAAAACCTGAACCAGAATTTTAAAGTTCATGTTAATAAAATTCTTACCAATTGAAAAATGACCGATCCTATTTCTATTTTTTATTTTTTTAAAATAAAAATACTATATAATATAATTTATTTTATACATTTTCACTAAGTACCGGTTCATTTAGGAGTAAATGGGAGGAAATCAGGAAGTGGGAGAAGTGGCATTTTCTTGAAGTGCCATGAAGTGGTGGAAGTGATATGACTTTTGCTACTTCTCGTGTTCATTTTCCAGGAAGCGTCTCTTTCATGAAGTGTTCATTTTTCCACTTCTGGTGTTCATTTTGGTATAAGTGGTGTAACTTCTGAAGGGTCTTTGGAAATGGAGGAAGTGAGCTTTATAAAAAACTCACTTCCTCCACTTCGGTGAAAAAAGTACCGACTTCAGAGGAAAAGAACATCAGAAGTGGAGGAAGTCAGTCCACTTCCCTCCACTTCTGCCCACTTACGCCCAAATTAACACGCCCTAAATTATTTGGAATTGAACCGGACTCGGAACCAGAATATTCAATTGGAATCGGGAGTTTAGAATCGAACCGACCTAACTTGTGGTCAAATCTATTTTCTAAGAGGAAGAATTATGGTTTTGCGCACCATGGAAGTGACTAAAATAGTCACCGTAGATCAGAGTGTTGACTGTCGAGAGTGAATAATAAGTAGTTTTTATGGGTTTTAGTGAAGTAAAACAATCGTGTGTAACATGGCCAATTGAGGATTAAAAACATACAACAAGTGATTTGATTGTCAACTTATCTTTGGAGAGTAGCGCGTTGATAGCAATCCACATACAATTCTTTATGAGCCACAGGTTGAGATTCTGGCCCAAAATTTTCCAGTAGATAAGGCAATGGAAAAGTTCTTTTCTCAATTCTGCAAGACTCTTGCTTTTATCAGTGTTTTTATTTTTTTATTTGAAAATAAATAGAAAATAAATAGACAAGAAATAATCAAACTACAATTACGTGGTGTTTGGTTAAATATAACTATAAATATTTGGTTAAATATAACTATAAATACAATGGATTTAGACATGGCCACTGTTCAGGAACAACCGTTTCCATTTTAAAAAAACCTTGAACCGGAACCGAACTGCCTAGGCAAGGTTTTTGATGATTCGGTTCCGGTTCCGGTTCTGGCGGTTCGGTTCAACAATTCCGGTTTGGCGGTTCAAACGGTTCAGGTTTTTTTTTTTTTTTGTTAAACTAAATAATTCAATATTTCAAATTAAATGAACACAAAAAAACAAGAATTAATTTAATATAATATTTTATTAAAAAAATAAAAGTATTAATAATTCAAGACAATATTTTGCAATAAAAGTACAATAAAGGAAGAAATAAAAAAAATAAAGGGCTTGAACTTAATTATATCAAGATGCCTCCGTATCCTCTAGAGGAATCAAAGCCCACATGGTTCTTTTATTTTTATTATACATATTTATCATATTTTCATAATGCCTAATTGCTTGCATCATTGTCGGAGGAGTTGGAACTAGAAGCCGCCATTGCTGTACCAAAGCTATTATTTACCCACTCGTCTGACTGACGATGATGAGTGTATAAGGTCATCTTGACATTGTAGTCTAGCTCTTTCCCAATCATCAAGGCAAGTTTGTGCTTCCAATAATTTGTGGCATAATCAATTAATTATAACTTATTTTCTTGTATGATTAACAAAGTTTGGCATTGCACAATACATATAAGTCGGACGAATGTCACGAATCAGACCTAATCGGCTAATCAAGTGTTCAGAATCAAGTCAATAATCAATTTGGTTAATATCTTTAATTATTTATTTAAAATATCTTTAAAAATGTAATTACTTAATTAATAACTTATTAATGATATTAACAAAATAAAAACCTAATTATATATATATATATATATATATTGATTTAACTGGAACCGGTGGTTAAACCAGCTTTTTGAACCTTTTGTTGAACCGCCGGTTCTACGGTTTTCAAATTCTGAACAGGAACCGAACCTTGTATAAAGGTTCTGGTTTTTTTACGGTTACGGTTTTACTGGTTCCTGGAACCGGTGGTTAAACCAGCTTTTTGAACCTTTTGTTGAACCGCCGGTTCTACGGTTTTCAAATTCTGAACAGGAACCGAACCTTGTATAAAGGTTCTGGTTTTTTTACGGTTACGGTTTTACTGGTTCCGGTTCTTTTTTTGACAGATCGGTTTTGATTCGGTTCTACGGTTACATGAATTTTAAATTACAGTATTGTAAAACTGACCTTTGATTGGATGTAGTTAGAGATGTTGTATTAGTAAGATTTTATGTTTGCTTTAATATTATTTTAATATTATTTTAATAAGTTTCACTATCATATTAATTAGTTTAACTATTAATTTTATATTAAATTTAGTACTGAATTTCCTTAGGTTGGAGATCCTATTAATTTATTTCTTAAGTTTCATATTAAATTAGTATGGTATTAAATCAGTTTATTAAGTATCATATTAAATTAATATTGTATTTTCTTGCTTTGATGTGTTAAGTATGGTATAAAATTAGTTAAGTAATTTAACTATTAATTTTTGTTATTAACTTAGTTATTAAATTAATTATTACAAAGGTAGATGCTAGCTAGGATTGGATATGCTTGTAGTTACCCTCTCAAAAGATTTTTTTTTTTTTTTAAGTTAGTCACATAGTATGTATGTGAGCATGTCGAATAGTGGATTTTGTTTTACATACAATTTGATTGTAAAACCAAATCTCTCATTATATGTAATCAAAATTACATGGGTTTTAAAATCCTATGAATAAAATACTGAATTTCTGAAAACCTAATAACTCAAGTTACATATAACTCCAAAACCATCTGAACAAACACTATATTAGTTTTAGTTATAACTGCATATCATGGTGATTGATAACATCCGTCAACCATATGATCATGAGAAGTTGCATTCCTTTGTGAAACAATGAGAGTCCAGAATTATGATGACCATATCCAGCAAAGTTGTTTGCCAATTCATTGAATTCACTGGGCACATAAACCAGATCAACCACGGGGAAACAGGACAGAAGACTCAATGTGAATGATTTTCTCTTCCATTTGCCAGGGGGTACATGGCTCATCATAATGAATCAGCTCCACAATGGACACAATCAATTCAAGTTTCAAATCCTTTCTTCAGCATGAATCTTGAGCTATATAAAGAGCTGTTAATTCTTCTTGGACGTTGGTCTCAGTAATTATAGATAATGTACCTGCCAAGGTAATATTGTTACTGTCACACCCCAGCCCCAAAGCAGAGCCCGCTGATAGACCGGTCGCATCCAATAGGGCTGGGCCTCACCAAGTGCAAAGCCTCAGATCTCATATCTAGTCAGAATCACACCAACAGACAAATCGAGGAACAGTGATATAGAAATGCATACCAGATAACAGCTAATAGAAATAATTCAAATATGGGCTTTGGCAACCCTGCAGAAACATAAAATGTCACACTTAATAGTTTGACGCAAGAGTACAATCTCACTCACACATGATAAAATTATAGTAAACAAAACTGACATCTACAAGGACTAGACTACAGAAAACCCATTGTTCCTAAGCTTACTTCTCACTTGTAAGAAAGAGAAAAAAAACACATATTACATGAGCCACAAGGACTCAGTAGGATCACAACATAACAAAAGAATTACAAGATAACTGTAGAAATAAAAATATAATAAACAAAAATACAGATAATAATCTGAATACTAAAATAATCAGAATACAGAAAATGCATGAAAACCAGAAATGTGCATCTCCCTAACTAATAAACAGAATCAATTGCTCGAGGCTGGATCTTCGACTATGAAGTCGGAACAGACAAAATATTAACAGCCGAAGCCGGATCTTCGACCGTAATCGGAACGGACACGCATGTCCGATGGCGCTATTACAGAAAATATATGCACATGGCTAGGACTTACTCCTCCTAGCTAGATAATTTGCTAGAAATGGAGATGTACTAAAAATCACAATAAATACAGAGTATAGACGGTAAAATACTGAATAAATCAATTCACAACATAAATAAATAAATAATTAAATAAATAAAGAGCAAGTACATAATAATAATAATAAAAGCACCAACAGAAATAACACAAGAATTTCAATATTTAATAAATTTCTAAATAATTACATAATTAACAATACGCCAAAAATATGGAGTTATACAAGTGCAAGAGCCTACCTGGTGCCGAGCTACGAAGGTGTATTTACTAAATCCCGCGAATTAAGGGCTCGCTATAAACCAACCACAAAGCTCTAATTCCGGTGATTAAACTGCATACCTACTCATAAGACGAAAATAGCTGAGCTACAAGCTATGACCACCGACTCGCAAGCATTCACTTAATTTTTACCCGAATTTACACAAACAATAAACTAAAAGCCGATAGCATACTCTCAAGTAATACAATCAAAATGTATAATTATACACTCACACACACACCATAAAAAGAAAACAACACATAGAGTGTGATATAATGAACACATAAGGGAAGCCATGTGGAAATTTAGAACTCCAGGGGGATTTCAAATATGGTTTAATTTTCTGCAATCCTATCCTATCACTGTATAAACCTAAAGCAAAATACTACATAAACTACACCATACAAATTGAAGATTGCCAGTGATGAGTATAGTGCAACATCTTATGCTCCGTTTGCTATCAGAGGTATTGAAATGGTAAAGAATTTTCTTGTTGAAAAGATAAAATGTGATCACTTAACCATTACACACAAAAAAAAAGCCCACTAATGAACGAATAGTAAGATCACCAATTCATCTATTCCTAAAATCCCAGTCACTCTTTCCTATCTCCCTTTGATTTCAACTCTACTACCAAAAAACAAAAACAAGAAGCAATGCTAAGAAAACATCAATAAAACTTTAAAATCAAAATTCCATAAAGCAGCTATTTTCACAAGATCAACAAAAACATCTACAGGTGTAAAAACATTTAAACCAAATCTGGTTTCAAACCAGTTAATGCATGCAATACCAACAACATAACATCAACAACAAGAGTATGAGTAATACCACTATAGCAGGTGGACTAAACGATTGCAAGACTCGAAATCGCTTGTTCACACCAACACCAGCACTGGGAGGTCACCGGCAAGCCACGTGAAACCAACGACGGTGGAAAGATGGCGGTGATGGAGTTGAGAGAGAAGAGAAGCAGCTCGCACTCAAGCCTTGAAGGTTGCTTCCAAGGTATGAAGAAATGGAATTCCCTCCCGACCAGATCCGGGAATCCAAGGATAAGAAATTTGTTGCCTGACTTAATTAAGTTGTCAGCATGTGAGGTTAATCACATGATTAAGGCTTAACCATGATGGTTAGAGGGCGTTGACCATCACAGTTACAATATTTGCAGACATTAACAAAAACTTTTCCACATGGAGAAAAAATATCAATCTAGGATGCATCGCAAAATATTTGTTTTGGTAAACAATATTTGTCCATGAAAAATAAAGCAAGGGAAAGAAAAAAAAAAAAGAAAAGAAATAAATAGTTAAAACATTTTTGGATAGTCAAATTTAGTGTTTGAAAAAAAAAAAAAAAGGATTATTTGATTAAACAAATAAAATGTAATAATATAATTTATCAATGACAACTTTACTATTAAATATAAATATTACTTATTCTTAGTCATCAAGTTCATGCACGGTCAACAACTAAGCCATACTATAATAAAAATATCTTCTTGACTTGAAAGATCTTTTTGCCAGATAAAATGATCAAGACCGTCCATTCTCATCATCAAGATAATGTTGTGGCCCATCCCCATCTTGCTCCAATGCTTCAAGATAAGAGAGAGCTCTTCATCATCATCCAAGACAAGGACAAGAAACAAACAAAGAAGGGAAACAAAAGTTGCAACAATGGCAATACTTGTTCCAAACTCTCACATGCTATGCAGAGATGTTTTGCATAGAGATCAGCCATATCAAGGATCGAATGGCGGAGGAGGAAGCACTTCAGTGGCCGTCCAGGTAGGAAGAGGGTTATCAAGAGAAATGATAGAGAGGAGGAGAAGGGAAGTGAAGGCAATGGGGTTCTGGCAAGACGTAACAAGCAACAGGCCAAGCTCAATTGAAATGGATGCAATCACGTGCATGGATGATTTGGATGAAGCCTTACGTCAATCTAAGGAATTATCTCGCCCTATTCTCATTGACTGGTTTGTAATTCTCCCACCACCCATCTATCTTGTCATCTTCGTTTAATCTTATAATTTTAATGTTGTTAAGATTGCCGTAGAGTGCCGTTACATTTGCTAATAAGAACAACGTACACAACCAATACAGTATAATATAGGTGGTGTGTTTTTTTTTTTTTTTGGACAAAAGTGACAGTGTCATCTCATAAGGGATTGCCAAGGAGCAAGTGAGTACGATGGTGCATCAATTACAGTAACTTAATTGATCTTTTAAGGATTTTATAATTTGGTCCAACGTCACATAGGCAATTAGAGTCTTTACCATATGCATACTTAATATTGATGGTTGTTCTTTTTTTTTTTTTATTAAACAAAAATGAAAGCCCGACAAAGGATTGTTAAGGAGCAAGTGGGTACAATGGTGCATCAGTTACAGTGACTTAATTGATCCTATGAGGATTTTGTAATTTGGTCTTATGTCACATAGGGCGATTAGAGTCTTACAACATGGATGATTAAAACATTTTTAGAAACCAAACCAAACTAATAAATCCCCTTAAGATATAATTCTGGAGTAACAAACGACATCTTTCCACAAGAGAATCAATAAATAATGAATGAAAAATACTGTTATAGTGTTTCTATAGTATTCATATAGTATTTACATAATACTACAACAATGGTGCTAATTTAGGGATTCATCCGATGACCCTGCCTTTGTCTATTCATCATTTAAGTAACAATCCACTACATTAAGTAGTGGTTGTTTTTATATTTCGTGTTCAATATATAAGATGAGATAAAATTATAAAATTATACTGTACTTAATTACTTTTACAGCAAATTTTTATGTATTGCACTGACTCTAAATACATGTTTAGGATTATAAAAAAATTATTTTTCATTTTAATTTATAAATTTATATTTTAAAATTTCAGTCTTGAACAACCGGTTTTGATACATCCACCATTTTATTGGGGTTCAGGAAGTCAAAATACATCAGGTCCAAGTTCGTTTTGGGCATGTATACAACTTTGATGTTGAAGCTTTGTGAATTTAAGCCTTTTCTTATATTTTGTTAATCTTTATTAGTTTTACCTAATCACGTCTTATTTATTTGATTATAGTATAGATGCCAACAAAACATATATATTATCTAACGTCTGACTCACAACATAAAATCCAAATTTTTATATTCAAATCTATATCTTTTTTAATTGCTGAGGAAGAGTATTATTATTTACTTTAATAAATTGTACTTCAATCTCTTTTGGTTTTTTTAATTTGGGATGATTGCTTTCAATAGAATACAGCAAGCTAATTACTCTCCGCTTGTCAGTAGATATATGAACCTATACTTTATAGTTAAATTAATATACAAGATTCATGCATATATTTCATGATTACTTATTATTAAACTCAATCTTGAATCAGCCAAATCCCTGTTTTTGTAACAATATAAAACAAATTTAGTCAGTTGAACATTCATTAAGCTAATATATTTTTATCTGCAGAAAAAATTAGAAAAAGAAACTGTGATAAAAAAACACTTGGCTTGTATTATATTTATTTTTAAAATCTTACTGTAACTAGGACATGTAACATCTCATCCTACCTCAAACATTTAATTAGAATAAATACACATGAAATGAACTTAATTTCAACTTTTGCACTAACTTTAATTAATCCCTTTTTTTTTTTTTTTGTTAGGATGGCTTCTTGGTGTAGGAAATGCATATATCTGAAGCCCAAATTGGAAAAGCTTGCAGCAGAGTATCATCCAAGGTAAGCTGAGAATTAGACATCTCATATTAATCACATCTTTTATGTTCAAAATTTCATAATAAGTCTCCAATAAATATCTCTTTTTTCATTTGATTTAATTGCAGAATAAAATTCTACTTCGTTGATGTAAACAAAGTTCCTCAAGCGCTTGTGAAACGTGGCAACATTTCTGTGAGTTTATTTTTAAAAGCAAATCAATTTAGAACTAATTCTAGTAAATTTTATTCTAAAATTCTAGTAAATTTGAAGTTATAATTTTCTTTTTCTTTTTCTTTTTTTTTTTCATCTTTCCTTCATGTGAATTGGTTGGATGCTTCTCCGGGTTATATACAGAAAATGCCAACTATTCAGGTGCGTTTTCTTAATAACTTAATTACTAATGAAGTTTTGCATATGAATTTTTTACTTTATTATATGGAATTTTTTTTTTTAAGAGAAATCGAGTCTTTGACCTTCGGCATAAGAAATAAATTCACTACCATCGAGTTACTGTCCCAATGATAATAAAAGAAGTAACTTTATATATACATATTAAAACTATTTACTTCAATCATTTACTTAATTGATTGAAGTGAGATACTAAATCGTTTATCTCCTTTGTTACTTCTTTAATGCATGCTAGTTCTTTTAAATTAATAACATCACGGAAACTAATTATTTTTTATTCATTAAAAATGCAATGATCTATAACTTTAACCATGTACAAGTTGTAGGTTAATAATCAGAGCATCAATAATAATACCATAAATTACAACATACATGCTGCATTAGCACATCACTATATAAAATAACAAAAATGTGCACACAAGATAACAGCAAAAGCAAAGTCAGTCAAGTCTTAGATCAGAGGACAATAAATAAATAAAATTGTGGGGCCATTTGTAAGTTGTTAAATAGTCACACATATAAAAAAGTACCACTATGATTTAATAAGAATCTACACGTCAACATATTCACTTATGACGTATTCGGTAGGGAAATGAAGCCATAGCGTCAGCTTTGCTTTCAAGCATTGTCCCCCAATTCTTTGCCCTAAAAATTAAGAGGGGTAGTCTTTTTTTGTTTTTTTTTTTTAAAAAATACCTTATCTTTTGAATAAAAGAATCTAACAAGGGCTTTGTTGCACATGCAGCTGTGGAAAGACGGAGAATGGAAAGCTGAGATAATTGGTGGACATAAAGCTTGGCTTGTCTTAGATGAAGTCAGAGAAATGATCCAAAAGAACTTGTGATCATTTTATATATATGTTTCTATTGGGTTTTTTTTTATCATACAAATTTGTATATAATATTTAATTTGTTTTAATCACTAGTTATGAAGAGATGAGTGTACCTGTTTAACATAAATTACCAAGCAGTTAAACAGGCGATAAATTCTAAATCGACTGATATTATTCAAGCGAAAAAGTAGTAATTTTACCGAACATTATTGGAGGATGTTTATAGCAGCGATTGCAGATAAGAAAGCCATTGGAACAAAATCTTGATATACAACCCTTCAATCAGGAAAATTCAGATGCAGATTTGCATCCTTGAAAACAGATTTTTTTTTTTTTTTTAAAAAAAAGTCTAGATTTGTTCTTTTCCCAGGTGCAAATTGGCATAGACCGACAGGTACTGTACATTATCTGCAAGAACACAAACTATACCAGTACTTAGTAAATTCCCAAATAGATTTTGCAGGAGCTGAGGATTTAAGATGATGCTCTTGAACAACAAGAAGGTATTTGGCAGGCCAGTGCTTCACTAGTAAGGGAAGGATCCTATTTAATGATAGTTAAGGTTCTTATCAAGAAGCAAAGTTTAATAAGTAGCATCAACCAACAAGGCAATATTAATGAAAATAATCAGTCATTATCTATGTTTAGAGCATGACAACACAGCATAAAATTTATCACAACAATCAAATGGTCTGTGAATGTATGACATGATAATGAACCAATGCTAACCACAATAGTTCAAGAAATTAATCAACAACGTGTGGAACACTGTTAGACAAGTCAAACCACTGGTCCTGAATGTGACCTGGAGATTCCCTGGATCTAAATAGTTCCAGTATCACCATGAAAAATCAATCAAGTGCTCAAACGAGAAGAAATTATTACTATAGTGCTGGTTGTCGGAGGATGTCATCAAAGTTCAAAAGAAACTGTGAGTTCACGTTTTCTAAAGAAACGACAACAATGCCGAACTAAATAAATGCTCAATGATTTGATTTCTAGCAAGTTGTTTTATATGAAGCAGAAATCAGTGCAAACGTGCATGAATCCGTCTATACTATCAAAATACTACGTCTCTTAAGAATTGTAGACGAACTCTCTTCTTGTTTAATGCCTAGACAAACATTTTTGCAAGAGCTTCATCTTTTGTTCATGCTAGTGAATAAGCAATGACAACTAAAGAGTGAATTGAAGTGAATTGAAGTGAAGTATATAATTCCCAAGTCTTGGATACTCCTGGTCTAGCATATAATTTCAAGTATGTGAGTCTCTGAAGAGCAAGCGGCAAGTCTCACATTTTTAAATCTAAATACTTAATCTCAAGATTTTTCATTTGATTGTACTCACGTTCATCTCCACTGGTAGTACAAAGGCCAGGCAAGCATCAAGTTCAAGAATCCCAATATGATACTGATTGGCCAAAAAAAGACTTGTATTTTGAATCAAAACTCAAAAAATTCAGAGCTTTAGCATTAAGAGGAAGCAATACGAATAGGAAGGTACTTAGTGAATAACCAGAATCTCTCTAATGTCAATCAGAATCAGCAGAGTAAAACTGAGACCAAAATCTATATTGATTTCATTTTTCAAAGAACATAAATATCAATTAACAATCAAACAAAACGCAATTGAAAAATATGTGTATTTCATAAAAGGATCATAAGCAAACAAAGATGGAGCTCAAAGTTCTCCTCCCCAAGAGATTTCAAAAAGAGAAATTGAAGAAAAAGGGATACCTGAAGAAACGCAGAAACAGAGAAACCCTGCCAAGAAGATGGAATCCAACAAGAAGCACCGAGAGATTCAATCCAACAGGCCCTCTCTGATCTCGGAGATCACGATGTCGCCCTCATCCTCCAACCATCGGGAGGACACCGTTTCACCGCTGTTCTCCATTCCCGTAGACCCAACCTCAACCCTAGCCATCCTCGTCGACGACTCCACGCCGACGACCCTCCTTCTCCTCCGGCGGTTAAGGCTTCGGAGCACGTTGATAAGATTGTCATCAGATCTAACCGACGAAGACGAGAGGCCACGGGGAGCGGAGGGTTCAAGGGGGGAGCGGCAGAGAGGGCAGGAGTCGTGGAGGGAAAGCCAGGGGACGATGCAATCGGAGTGGTAGAGGTGGGAGCAGGGGAGGCGGCGGGCGGAGGCGCGGAGGGGGAGATCATCTTTGCAGACGGCGCAGATGAGAGAGGATTCCGAGATCTCCACGGTGGGGATGGCGTCGATGGCGGATCGGGGGGCAGGGGAGGGGCCGCAGAGGCGGCGAGGAGGTGACGGGGAAGAGGAGGGGTTCGGGTCGACGACAAAGTGGAAGTCGAGGTCGAGGTCGTCGGAGTCCGAGTTGGAGGCGGAGAAGGGGTTGGGGAGGGGGAGGGAAGGGGAGAGGTCTTCCATGGATTCGAGGAAGTCGCCGCGGCAGTGAGGGCAGCGAGGAGGGGAAGAAGAAGGAATAAGAGAGACGCTCATATCGCACTCGTGGCACCAGAACGTTTGGGCGTGTACAGCAGCGGCGGTGGACGACATGCTCGCGCTCGGCCGCACGCGGTCCCAGTCTTCTTCTTCTTCTTCTTCTTCTTCTTCTTCCTTGCTTGTGCCGCTATCTTCTGGCTTAGCAAGGGTGATGTCAACCATGGAGGATGTGTTTTGCTGAAAGGCCCCTCAATTGTTACATATTTGCAAGCAAAGTAAAGAAGAGACATTTCACTGCTTCTACTTTTTAGGGAGTTAATTATAAACGTTGATTTTTGGTTGCACCGCTGAAAGACAGTGAAATTTCGTGACATTTCTTCTGTTTGGAAAAATTAATCCCCACGTCTTTTATATAATTGATTTATTTAATAAATAATGTCTTTTATTAAAATAAAAATATATATAATTGGTATTAATAAAATTGATAACTTTATTTAAAAAGATTTTATTTTTATTTTTTTAAATAATTGAAATACGTGCATAAATATAAAACAAGCTAAATAAACATATGTATCTCATTTTATATATGTTTTTGGGTTCAATATCAAATTGTTGCTCTTAACCATTAATATATATATATATATATATATATATATGAATTACGATAAATGTGTGTCAAAGATATGCATAAATATAGAGCAAACTTAATAACAGATGTGTCGCTACTGCTCTATATAAAATTTATATCAAATAATAAATTTAAAATATCAATTTAAGTTAAAATATCATAATTGAAACAAGTAAACTAAATAGATTGAAAGGATAAGGATGAATGACCAATAATATTTGAATAGTCAACGATAGTGAGCAAGAACATCTCCCCGGAGAGAAAATTAGTTGACTTTTGTCTAGGATTTAGAGTGATATTTATTGATGAGAAGTTAATGGTGTAAGTCATTACACAAAATAATCGACTTTATTAAAGGATGGATAGCAATGGCATCAAATGTCGCTTTGGCCGAGTGGTTAAGGCGTGTGCCTGCTAAGTACATGGGGTTTCCCCGCGAGAGTTCGAATCTCTCAGGCGACGATTCAATTTTTTTCGTTGAAAAGAGGTAACGTGGCTGATCTCTTTAATATCCTTGATTAAGAGCCTCTAACTGAGATTAGAACAATTTTGATATTTTGCTTAATCTCCAGTTCTAAAATTAAATTATAATCCGGCAATTTGTCTTTTTTATAATTAGAAATTAGATTAATAAAATATATGTATATATATTTGTGATCCATCAACCGTCACCTCATCCGTTAAATAGGTGGTTTTTTAAAGGTTGAAAATCTTTCGTTTACAATGTATTATGAAAAGATAATGAAATAAAAACATATCTCTCACTCTACCTTGTCTTCTTTCCTAGCTTAGTCATCCACAATGTTTGAGTTGCTCTAGTGTATTTTTGTTTTTTTTTATCTATCGATTGCAATTTGTATCATGGATGTTTTAATCAAGGCATTGCAGTTATTTTTAAAGTAAGCAGAATGCAATGTAACAAAAATTTCTCCTTTCAAACACGAAATTTTATATACAATCACAGGCAATCAGTTTGTTTTTACAGTAAATTTGATGCACATCTTTAGATAATCTTCAACTAGCAATTACACAATCACTCAATTTCATGTACATTTTCAAATCGAGTGTTCTGCTTCAAGGTTGCATCTCCTAAGTCAAACAATTACTAAGCAACATATAATTTACAGCCAAGATAATGTCACAATTATTTTTACAATATCTAAGCAAGCAACGACATCGCTAAATGGTACTCAATTGACAGAGCAATATATAAGACAATTATATAATAAATTTATAATTTCATTGAATATATTAAAATTACATATCAACTTTTTGTTCTACATATATGTTTCACATGTTAACAAAATAGTGCCATGAACTTGTGACCCAAGGACACATAATTGAAGATTGCAATAATAGATACAAAAAGCCTGTATTAATAACCAATTACTATATAAAATCCATCCCTAAATACAATATCCATGTTTCATAGTTAAGCTTTTACTTTGGTTGCAACAATTGTCATGCTCTTTTCTGTTGATTTATCTATCAGTTCAAATAATCCACTGGTCTACTGGTTTCCTTCCCCAATCTGATTTTCCTCTATAGCAGCCATCATTTTCCTCTTTCTTTATCATTATATAAACTAAAGAATCTATATATTAATAACCAAAAAATATCAAACACAAGGTAAGATAGTTTTAAAATGAGAAACAATATTACAATTAATTCAGAGGTAGTGATGAATGAAAAGAAATGGGGATTTTCCCCTCCAATAATAAGTCCACCATTGTACGCATTCTGTATCATATAAAAAGTTTAATTCAACCTTTTGAATTTAGAACAATTCATCAAAATTTTCCAAAGAAGATTACTATTTCTTACTCAAATTTTTTGTTGAACTATGGCTTACAGTAGGTGGTTTTTTACTTTTGGTCATAGCAACTCTCTATCTTTTGCTCTGATATATCTGCCATGTCATCAAGTGTAACTTGCTTCAACACACTAGATTAGATCATGGTTAACAAATTAAATTAGAGAAAAAGAAGTAATACTCCTAAAAGCAATAACGGAGCTTAGCGATATATTAAATTTATTTTGACATGTGGTCGTGTTGTGGCTTTCAGTTTGGCAATAACTACACTTAAAGACCCCACCTTTCCTGGACAATTTTGTTTTAGCTTTACTTTACCTTCTAGAAGTTCTCTTTACCAAAGGAGAGAGTAGTGGCCCTTCCTTACTTGTAGGCTAAAACCTCTGTCTTTCACTAGATTAATAATAAATTTGTTGTGGCCTTGCAGTAATAGACAAAGAATAAATTTTCATTGAAGTTTATTAAATACCTTCTACATTTCACTTAAGAAAGACTTTCTCAAGCCTTCTCCCATGCTTAGATCAGACTTCAAATTATCAATAAACTAGAACCAGGTTTCACTTGTTTCCTTCTAGACAATTACCCACAGTAAAAGAAACATTTGGTTGTGCCCATCCCCCTTCCCCTGCCGCGGTCCCCAAACAAGTCACAAGTAGCTAGCCCTTGAGTAAACCTTTAAGAAAACATCCATTCAAACTAATGATTTTCCTGCAGCCACCCAAAAACCCTTCTCTAACAGCAGTTAGACATATATACATCTTCAGAAATATAGGCACTTCATTGAAAGGAAACAACAACCATACTGCTCAAGAGCATAACTGTTCAATATTTTGAAATCTTCCCTGAACTATTCCTTAATTTTTTTGAGCACCAAACTCTTGGCATTTTTGCAAACCTCATTGGTGTTGAAGAGAGACCTAACTGTGCCCTAACTATTGCTCTCAATTGTCTGGTCCTAATAAAAAGCATAGAATTTATGGTCTCCCCAGATTTTTTTGAAATTAAAGGAGAGCTCACCATTTTGTTTTTAGTAATCCCAAGCAAGCATGAATGATCAAAGACATAGTGTTTGACAACAAACATCTTCTTCCAGCTACATCTAGACCACATGATCCACCATTTGCATTATTTTATTGCATATTCAGCCCTAACTCTCATTAAATCATTTTTAATGTACTTAAACTCAAAGCCTACTTGAAAACTCTGTAAGTTCATTCTTTAATAATTTCAAATCTTTAACCCTAAAATCTAGGTAGAAATCATCCAAAAAGATTTTAGGGTTATAAATTTTTTTATTGGACCTGTGCCTCTTTACATCATCTGCAGCAAAACCTTCACTAGTATTCTCATTGCTACTAGGGTTATTTGACTAAATATAGTCACTCTCATATCCACTAAATTTTCCCCTGTCACTAACAGTTGTTGCATTCTCTCTATCAAGGCCATAATATAATCTGGTTGCCCTTATATTTAAATTCATTCTCAGTTCTATTGACATTATTGTTAACACTCTTAACATCATCTTTACTAGCATTCCCTTGTATTTTCTTCCTTAGTTGAATATATTTTCAAACTTTATCCCTGGCATTTTTTATTTCATCATCAAGTTTGAGAAATAATCAATAAATGTTATATATACCATTCTTTCTTCATCATCCTTATGAGAATTACACTCATTGCCACTCTTATTGTCCTGATCCGCATCTAACTTCACAACATTTTGTTGCCTCACATCCCACTCCACATTAACACAATCAGACACTAAGGGGCCGTTTGGTTCGGAAGTGAATTGTTGAAGTGATGGAAGTCTGGAAGTGGCACTTCGGTGGAAGTGAACAGTTCAGCTGTAACTATCCACTTCAGTGTGTTTGGTTCAAGCTGAAAACTGGACTTCGAATACCACTTTCTGTGTTTGGATGGTTGAAGTGGGGATATGATCACCACTTCGGTGAGGGGATAAAGTTGTCATTTCATATTTTTTACATTTATTTAATTAAATCATATGATTTAATTAAATGATTTAATTACTTTATTACGATGGTAATAAATAATTTATTTATTAAATTAAAAACTTTGCACATCACATAATTAATTTAATACTATGTTATTAAATTAAATTAAATCGGTTAATATATTATGCTTAATTATTAATTAGTGAGAGTAGTTATTTAATTATTTTATTACCATGGTAATAATTATTCTATTTATCATTGAAAAATATTGCAAAGTGGGCTGAAGTGGTGACTTCGGGACTTTTCCAGCTGAAGTCAGACACCGAAGTGGCCGAACTCAGAAGTTGTCACATCATCACTTCCGGGTTCAAATAAGTGAAACAAACACACTGAAGTGGGCTGGAAGTGGCCACTTCGGCCACTTCGGTGCCCACTTCGGTGAAACAAACGGCCCCTAACCCTTCTTGCAAGGTCTTGTCCTACTTAGCACTTGATGATTCCAAATAAATATATGATGTCCAAAGTTTTCTTAATTGATCTACCAAGCCTACAATCCCTCCATTATCGCAGATTAATTTTAATGGCGCCTCATCATCCTAACAAAACAAATCCCATGCCTTCTTAATGTCAGATCCTAAATCCTTAAGATCTCCTAACAAATTCTAATAATATATTTTGTCAATGTCAACAACAAACTCTTATTCTTTCCTATTAACATATCTTTCCTCTTCTCTTACCAACAATCCTCCATGATGATATTTAATAGTGTATCCCCCGCAGTTAGCCATGCTACGTTGTATAGTAAACAAATCTAAACTAAGATCCAGAAAAAAAAGCCAGTGCAACTAATGATTGAATACAAAAACATATGCAAGCAGCCAAAGGTTTCATAAGCTAAGATCTACAAAAGAATTTCATGCAACAATCCAGAAAAGAAATGCAATGCAACAATGATCTATTGAGCCATAATTACTTTTTCCATGCTTCTCTAACATTATTGAAAAACAAACCATTAAGATCATATACTAGTTTAGAATATTCTACTGATATAATATCGTATAATTCCTATTCCCTTAGTTCATTAGCAATGACCATTGCCTTTCTCCTATTATTCTATACCTAGAGCTTATGGTGGTCCTTCATTCCAAGATAAAACTCAGACCTAAGTCAGTTGTAGTTCTTAGTATTACTGTGGTGATCAAGTCAAACAAATTTGGGATTTTGTTTGAATTTCATCCATTATTTTATGCCATTGAATCTTCATGGACATGCCCATAAATATAATCCACTGATTCTATATTAAGATCCAGAAACCAAGATCGAAAAAAGAAACTCAGTGTAACTTATGATTGCATATAGTGATACTTTCAAGTAGCCAAAGGCTGTAGAAACTAAGATCTAGAAAAGAAATTCAATGCAACAATGATCTACAGAGCTATAATTTTTTACCCTATTTCTTTAATGTTATTGAAAAAACCCAACATTAAGGTCATCTACAAGTTTAGATCACTTTATTGGTATAACATTGGTATAAACTTTTCCCAGTGGTTCTCTAACAATGACCATTTCATTTGCCCCATTATTCTATACCTAGATCTTATAGTGCTTCTTCATTCCCAGATAAAACTCAGACCTATATCAGTTATGGTCCTTAGTATTGTTGTGATTTTGAAGACAAACACATTTGGGAATTTGTATGGATTCCATCCTTTAGTTTATGTTATGGAATCTTCATGGACATAGCCATATATATAATCCACTGATTTTATATTATGCCAGAACATAACATGTATAACACATGTAAACTACTACCTTATGTCATGAGATCTTCAAGACAAGCCATTCATATTTGTCATGTATATATTGATTTTTCTATGACATTACATTCAAGTATGAGACAAAAAAAATGAAAGGTATAACATACCAAATGGGTGAAGGGTTGTAAATAGGTTGAACACAGAAACATTAATCTAATCACAGGACATGAATGAGATCAATTTCAAACTTACCTATCATGAACATAATGCTCCATAAGTGGTAAAGGTTGTAAATGAGTTTAAAACAGAAATATTAATCCAACCACACAACATTAATGAAAAAAAAATCTAAATGTAATGTTGAATAAATGAGTTAAGGTTGTGAAAATAGAAATAATAATATACTCATTATACTTCATTGAAACTAAATTCAAACGTAAAGGACAAAACATAATGCTAAATAATCAAATTCAAACCTAATAGACTGGCCTAGTTAGGGGGGGAAGGTGGATGGTAATGGGACTCCATTGTACGCAGAAACAGTGACCAGATCTTCTACCCTGGTGGTGGTAGTGGTGGCAACTCAACGGGAGGGTTGAAATAGAGGGTTGGAGAGAAGGGATGCTGGAGTAGAAGGCTGGAGAGAAGGGATGCTGGAGAAGAAGGCTGGAGTGGAGGCAACGCTGATGAGGTGGTCAAAAGCAGGATCGCAACTAGGGTTGATGGTGGTGGGTCGAGTAGAGAGAACTGGAGAGAGAAGGCCCTGCTTAGAACCCAGATTAGATTTATGTATTCGGTCCGATTCCGATTTGAACTTTAATTAGATTTATTAAAAATGTATTTTTTTTCAAAACTAATTTTTTAATCAAGTTTTAGATAATATTTAAAAGGGCACATCAACATAAACAAAGGACATAGTCGGATTAATTTTTTTATAGGTCACTAAGTTTTGAATTTTTTTCATTAAGGTAACCATGTTTTGATTTGTATCAAAACGGTTACTAACTTTTAATTTTGTTTCTCCGGGAGATTACTGCCGAGTGACCATAACCTTTCTGCTGACGTGGCTACTGGAATTTGCCTAGTCAGCATTAAGTTGCCACGTAACCAGCTGGCGTAGCGACGGGAAAAAAAGATTATATTTTGGTAGGTTACTGAGGTTTGGACTTGTTTCATTAAGGTTACCAAGTTTCAATTTGTATCAAAACGGTTACTACAATTTGATTTTGTTTCTCCGGCAGGTGACCCGCAAGCAATCACATCCATCCTGCTGACGTGTTGACCGAAAAAACACAATCAGCCTGATGTGGCTATGTCACTAGGATGCCACATCAGCATTTGTCCACGTAATATAATTTTTGGCCACATGGTGAAGTGGACAAATGCTGATATGGCACCTGGTGACGTGGACAAATGCTGATGTGGCATCCTGGTGACGTGAACTCATCAGGGTGACTGTGTTTTTTCTGGTCGACATGTCAGTAGGATGGATGTGGTTACTTGCGGGTCACCTGCTGGAGAAACAAAATCAAATTGTAGTAACCATTTTGATACAAATTGAAACTTGGTAACATTAATGAAACAAGTCGAAACCTCAGTAACCTACCAAAATATAATCTTTTTTTCCGATCGCCACGCCAGCTGGTTACGTGGCAACTTAATGCTGACTAGGCAAATTCCGGTAGCCACGTCAGCAGAAAGGTTATGGTCACTCGCCAGTAACCTCCCGGAGAAACAAAATCAAAAGTTAGTAACCGTTTTGATACAAATCAAAACATGATTACCTTAATGAAAAAAGTTCAAAACTTAGTAACCTACAAAAAAATTAACCTCTTACGGTTTACTTGGGGGGAGGGTTATAGAGTAACCCATGTTTGGATCTATTATAAAATGAAGATATTTGGGGGTTAAACGGAGGGTTGAAAAACCACCGTTTAACCCTTTTTTTCAACTCTCCAAATAGGAAGGTTTGGAAGGATTGAATATTTTTCTTGATCAAAATATCTCTTTTGAATTTAGATAATTACATACATACCCCTCCATTTTAGAATAATATGTATAGTTTTATTTTGGAATAAAATTGTAAAATATTGTAAATTGTCTAATAAAAATATTTAATTTACAAAAATAATATTATATGTGTAAAATTAGCATAAAATTCAATTTATAGTTTCAAAGACATTTTAGTAATATTTATATAAAACTTTACATTCTATTACTTTCAATCCAAACACTACAATGTTTTATAACCTCCATTTAACTTGCCTTTTATCTAAACAAAATATAGCTTAAAGCTTGTTTTTACTTTACTTTATCTTATTTTACTCTTGCAAATTAAAATAGATGGACTATAAAGATAAATTGAATATATTAATGAGATCAAATAAATATTACATTGTTACAAATTTTTTAAAATTAATTTTATTTTTGAGAAATTTGCCAAACAATGATCCCTTAATGCATCTATAATTCATCCTTGTATAGTATTTGAAAACTTAGTTCAACATAGGATTTTTTTTAAATAATTTTGTTTTTGAGAAATTTGCTAAACAATGACGGGTTAATGCATTGATAATAACATAGTTAATCTCTCCCACTTTTAATCCCAGAACTTAATTCTAATCCACATTTCGATAGTCGATACTTCTTGACTATGTAACTATTTTTAGATTATTAAATATCTGGTTAATTAACCCCGAAATCCAAAAAATTCAAAAATAGCTCCAAATTGTAATTAATAAACAATATTTCTAGTATGTTCTTATCATAATCAATTAATTCATAAAAAACGTGTGACCCGAATCATCTAAATTTTAGACATTCAATAAATAGAAACTATATTATCATGTACATGTTATACTTAAGCCTTTTGTTACATTAATAAATTACTTATTTTTTTAAAACTTTAAATATGAATCACATGATTAACTATTTAATTATAAAATAGTCTAATTTTACTAATTTTTTTCCAACAAATAAATTATTAGACTTAAAAAATTAGCTAATAAATGCATCTCCCACCATCTTCTAGACTCTTCCAAATCCCTGGAAGGCTCTAGAGGTCCTCTCTTTCCTCCTTTCTTATTGCGCCTCGTTCCCATTTTCTCGCCGCCCAACGTTGAAGCTTGAAACCCTGGTTTAGAGATCTCTATCCTTCTCCAAACCCTAGCAATGGCGAAGTATGGCGAGGGAGACAAGCGCTGGATCGTTGAGGAACGCGCTGACGGCGCCAACGTTCACAATTGGCACTGGGCGGAGCGTGACTGCCTCGAATGGTCTCGTGCTCTCCTATCTTCTCTCCTCTCCGGTCTGCCAATCCTCTCTGGCGAGGGCGGTCTCACGATCAAGATGAAAACCCTCGACCGCCTTGATGGTGAGGCCTATGTCAACATTCGGAAGGGCAAGGTCATCCCCGGCTATGAGCTGTCCCTTACCCTCTCGTTTGATGCCGAGGCAGGAGGAGACTCTGCGGACTCTGGCCCCCTTGCCAAGTTCTCTGGCACTGTTGAGATTCCCTACCTTGCTGACGAGAACGCCAACGAAGACCCTGAGGTCAAGGTCTCTCTACGCGAAGAGGCCGGACCGATTGGTACCCGGATCAAAGAAGCGTTCCTCGCCAAGGGAAAACCGTTGATTCTCGAGAAGATTAAGGTTTACGTTCAGACCATGGCTAAGGGTGGCCCGGCGAAGGATGAGCTTGAAGTCAAAAAGCCTGCTTCCAAGAATTCTGCTTCTGTTGCCCCACCAGTGCCGGTCAATAAGGAAGAGAAGAAGGAGAAGAAAGACAAGAAGGGGAGGGAGGGGTTTAAAACGATTGCAATGACGGAGAAGTTTAATTGCAGGCCACAAAATATATATGAGATTTTGATGGATGAGAATAGATGGAAGGGCTTCACTCAGAGCAACGCGAGGATCAGCAAGGAAGTGGGTGGGGAGTTCAGCTTGTTTGATGGATCGATCACGGGAGTGATCCAGGAGTTGCAGGAAGGGAAGCTTATTGTTCAAAAATGGCGATTTGGGAGCTGGAAAGATGGAGTCTTCTCCACTGTATGTTTGCGACTAGACTAGGGTTTCAAACTTTTTTATTTTTATTTTTTTTTAAATGCTGTTTTTGTACGTGTTTTTATTGGTTGTGCTTTGGGCAATGCAGGTGAAACTGAGCTTTGATGAGCCTGAGCCAGGGCTGACCATTCTGAAGCTTGTGCAGACTGATGTGCCAGAGGAGGATAGGTTTGCATCTTTGATTACCATTTGCTTTTTAATGTTCTGTTGAAGATTTCATTTTGTTGTTTTCCCCTTTTTTTTGTTTTAATGTATTAAGTTAAATGCGCTTTGGATGAATTTAGGTATGGGAACGCTACTGTGGTTGAAAACACAGAGAGGGGATGGAAAGACCTGATCTTTCATAAAATTCGAGCAGTCTTTGGTTTCGGAATCTGAAGCTTTCATTAGAGACACCTGGCCTTTTTATCAGAGGTCCATTTCTCTTTGCTTATTGTGTCAGACCACATGAATTTTGACAGTACAAAACTCACGAATTGTTATGTTCTCTGATCCTCATTTCATTCATGTTGCTGGAAAAATCCCAGACTAGCGTTCTTGTACTTTAACGTGAAACTTCATATAGTTAGGAACCATATGTTGTTTCAATTACGGTCACATTGTTGCACTTTCCTTGTTTCTTCTTTAAATTTCTTATTTGTTGTGGTGATTGAGAGTGATGCCAAGTAATTTGCTTGCGTTTGCCCTTACAATCTTTATTGAAGACTTTGTGTAAGTCTGTATTGGATACATTTCTACTTGGTTAGCTTTCTTTTGGTTTTTTTTCCCAGTTGCACCAAAGAAATGTTAGTATCTAAGTGACAATAGGAACATAGATTACGTCATATGATTACATGGTCATTTCCATGCAGCCTGAGGGAATATTGAAATGATACAAAGGGTGAGTGTTGATGAAATAGAAGGGTATGGCTAGCCCAAGGGGTCATCTGGTATGAGGGGTTCTTCATATATTTCTTGCATCTCCCATTATGTTCATGTTAAATTGGCCATGCTACATTTGCCATTAATGATCTCATCCAGCACGTGATGATTTGTCTGAGGTGGATCATTATGCAGTTTAGAGTACAAATATGGACTATGGACATTCTGTGGGAAGTTGGTTGTGAAGTTGTATATGATAGGGTTCTTTGATTGTAGTTAGAGGCAGAGAAGGCTTGCTGCAGACCTTCATACAAGAAATTAAACCGCTATGGACAACTCTTATCATGGTTGGAAGAGGATTCCCTCTGGTGGTTTGTCATAATTTTAATTTACATATGTGTACATATGTGTGCTTTCAGGGTTTGTTTCACAGGTTATGTCCCCTTAAAATTTGATTTTGCTTGTTTAGAACTGTTTACTGTTGAATATGTATATACTCTGCTGAAAATTGAATGATATTTTTTAAGAGGACATAATTTGATGTAGTTATTATATGAGTTTGTCGAGGACCGCGGCTATGTGGAATAGGCTCTGTGAAATTTGTGTTCATGGATATCCTATTGTTCTTGATTTAAGTATGCTCCCCTCAGGATATAACCAGTTGGCTAAGATTGGAATGTCCCTCAAATGTGTGATCATTAGTCTTCTAGCCTGTTTATTGTAATGATGTACATAAGGGCAAATGTAATAATGTATTTAACCATGAATCTCACTGCTCATATGATTTGATTATCTCAAACTAAGGATGGAAAGCTCATGGTTTATTGGCCTATGATGTATTAATTTTGTCGAAGAAGAAGACGAATTCAGGGACAAGAAATGATTCTGGTGCTTTACCTGGAAACAAGTGCACATCAGAGAACTCTGAAAGGAGTTGATATTTCTTTGGGTCAATGAAGGTTGATATATCGTGTTGTTGAGTGAGGAACTGAAATGAGTTGATTTATGTGATACTTTTTACTTGCTTGTTTCATTATTAGTATAGAATTCTGTACAAGTGACTAATAACATTAAGTAAGGGAGATGAAGCATCTGTGTTTGTGTATGATTATGATTTGAACAAGCGTCTTTTATGTGACGATGTTTTTATGAGGCAAAACAGTGGCATTTTGTTTGAGAAGGGCCAAGGTAAGGTAGATGTTTATATATATATATATATATACATGTGACTCATAGGGATGTACTTTTATCTGCCGTTTTTCGCCTCATTGATTATTTGGTTCTTCCTGGCCAATGCACATGAAGCCTCGTTTCGATGTAATATAAATGCTTGATGCATTAATTATTTTTTTTTGCTTGACCTTTTTATTGTAATTAATTAATTTGAGCCAAGGGTTTGTGAGGTGTGTCAAGCTTTTAACGTCATGTGCCTGAATATCTATTCTATTTACTCTCGTTAATGATTGCAAGGTCTGTGTATCCGCTTCTAAGAGAATTGTGCGCTAGTGTCGTGGTGTGGATCACTTTGTTGTAACTTTCGTGAGCGTCATTACATACGTTTATTTAAAGTAATTGTTATACAAACTCGCGCTATTGCACAGGTAATTGTCCAATCATTTTGAAATCAAAATAACGAATAGGAAAAATCATAAACATCTTTGTTAGTTTTCCCTCACAATATTGTTTGGAAATCATCAAGCATGTGTTGTTATATAGTGATATATTTTATAAAATGAGTAATTTTGATGTTGTTCAGAGATCAGGTATTTAATTTTTTAAAAATATTAAAACAACACAACAGAATCATTTGTAAAAAATAAAAAATCCGACACCTTCAATATTCCTGTCGTTTTATCAAAAAAAAAAAAAAAACAATTCTCACCGTACTTCATCCAACTGTAACCATCATCATGCGGCGCGTCCGTTTATCCCACACCTCGTGCTAGAACACGCACCAAGCAAAAAGAAAGAAGGATCAAAAGTGTTGTCCAACATGAGGACGCCTCGCAAGTGACGAGAACTCGAATCCTTGGAGTGAAGGTGCATTTCTGAGAGCTGTTAGCACGAACTGTGGGTGGTCCCAGCGCCCACGTATGCGCAGGGCCACACAGGCTGCAGTCGAGGCGTGTGCACGCCCCTGTCTTAATTTAGCTGGCCCATTAGGGGTTTCGTTCTTTTTGACAAAAAGATGTTGTCCAACCCAACGAAGCCATAGCCACTAGATCTGTCTACGCTTATTCTGGTTAATTTGGTGCATTTTCCAACTCTCATGCTGTGGAAGAAGTTCTTGATTCTTTGCAACCTCATCCCAATTTGAAAAATCTATGCATAGTTAAGTGCCTGGGTTTAAGAACTCCAAGTTGGTTCTTCACATACTCAGTGAAAAATCTCAAAAAAGTCCTGTTATATAGCTGTGTAAATCGGCACCTTCTTCCGACACTTGGACGGCTACCTTTTCTCAAGACTGTCATTTTAGAAGACATGAACACAACTATTGAGAACATTGAAGACTTGGGTGTGTTGTTTCCATCTCTGGAAAAGCTAGAATTGGAGCAAGCATCTATTTCTTTTGATGGCATGTCAGTGACTGGACAAGAGTGCCAATACTTTCCTTGTCTTCGCCATCTCGGTATATATTACGAGTTGCAATATTGTGCATGGTTTGCATTGGACTTGTCTTTCAGCATTGGAAGAGCTAAAAATATATTACAATCCTGGACTTGAAGACCAACTCCCTGGATGCCTCCAGGGCCTCATGTCTCTTACCAAGTTAATGATATGTGAGGCCAAAATGGAGTCGCTTTCTGGTGGAGTGATGAACAAAACAACTTGAAAGCACTCAAGATTCTTGATGTCGCTCTTTGTAATGAGCTCACATCAGTATCTTCACAGGCTCTTTCTTCTTTGGAGTACCTAATTAAAAGTTTTTGTTGTTCTAAATTTGTTCATTGGCAGTCTGAGATGCAGAAAAATGAAGCACTGTTGCCAAATTGGCGTCATATGCATATAGAGTATTGTCAAAGTTTGGAGTATCTACCTACTTGGCTATCTTCCATTACCTCTTCAAAGATTTTAACTATTGTCACTTGTCCATTATTTTGGCCACTACCAGAAGGCGATCTACCTTCTTTGCTGAGAGAATTGTGTATCTTTGGCTGTGACAAGGGGTTAATAGATTGGTGCCAAGACCATGGGTCTCAGGAATGGCTCAAGATCAAGCACATTCGTGACAGAAAATTATCTGCGTTGAGCCTGTGATTTTTTTTTCTTTTTAGGTGTTTTGGGTTTAAAGTTGAAATATTGCCGCAGTATCCGATTGTTATTGTTTGCATTACAAATGGTTTCAATCTTTTGCTTCGTGTACAATGCTTGCCAGTTGATACTAAATCACACAACTCCATGTATGTTTTCTGATCTTTAGTGTGGATCTTCTAATTTATGGTTTCACTGCTGTTAAATAAAGTTCACTATTGTTATATGTTTCACTGCTCTACTTTTTTCTTTTTGGTTTTCATATCCCCATAAAATGCAGAAATTATATGTACATCATTTTAAAGGATACGAGCATCCTAAACTTTCACCTTTCACATAACTCCAGGTATGTATACTGTGGCAAGCATGTATTAAGTTCTTTTTCTGTTACTTAATCGGAAGTGTCTGTTTATATAGTTCAATTTACTGTAAGCATTTAAAACTCACTTTTACTATTATGTATTTTAGTGTGATGCTTATGCTCTTTTTTTTTTTTTTTTTTTTTTTTAATGAGGTTAATGCTTATGCATTTTATTATTATTTTATTTTACCCGAATCAGTGCAGGAGGTCTTACCCGATATCTTTATCGGATTCATTTCGGATCCAGCGAGACCCATTCATATCGGATGCGGGAGGGAGCTTAACGGGTGAGCCAACAAAACCCGACCCGTTACCAACCCAGCTGCCAGTCTGTCGTTTCTTCTCAACGCCTCTCTCCCAGGCGCACGTCCAACCTTCATCTCTCTCTCTCTCGTCTCCTCCCAATTCGAGCGGGACGAAGAGGGCATCACATTGTCCTTCAATTCTCTTCGAGATCGATCCAATTCCCTAGAAATGGACGATTTCAATCTCGCCCTGGTGATCGTCGCCGTGGTGGTGTGCGCCCTCGTTCTTCTCGTGAATTTCTACATCCTTGTCAACTATCAGCACCCCGACGATGCCAACCAGGCTTACTTTCCGAAGTTCATCGTCGTCCTTGGCCTCTCCGTCGCCGCTATCTCCATTCTCATGCTCCCGGCCGATGTCGCCAATCGTCAGGCTTGCCGCAATGCCATCTACAATGGTGCCTGCAGCCTTACCCTGCCTATGAAGATGCTTTGGCTCGTTGTTTATATCACTGATGCCGTCCTTGTCTTCCTCGTCATCCCCTTCACCATGTTCTATTACGAGGCTGACCAGGACAAGTCAGATTTTTTTTCTTTTGGTTTTGTGTGTTTCTTTCCGAAAGTTTTGAGTTTTCGTAAGCTGATGGATTGGTACATGTTTTTTGGTGATTGTAGGAGTGCGGGGAAGAGGCTGAAGAGCGCTCTTATGTGGGTGATTGCGACTGCCATTATCTGTACGCTCGTTCTTGGAATTCTTTATGGTTAGGTTCTGTGAACTCTCTGTCTGTGTCCCTTTTGGCATTGCCACATTGGAATGAAGTGGCATTGCAGAATCTATGATATAATTTTTATGCTTTTGAAGAAAAACCTGAACTTAGATAACATTTCCTGCTGGATATCACTACTTGTCTTGTTGGTAATGCAAGTTCTTCATAAGCCTATTGCAAATTGTTTTGCTTCTAATTCTTTTACAAAAACTGTACCCACTTAAACATGATAAGTTATGCGATGACATAAAACAAGGATGCTTCAGGCTATATCAGCTAGATTTGGAGCAGTTATTACTATGACATCAGACAAGGTTACTCCAGGCCCTATTTGTGTTTGTTTACTCTATTGTGTTAAGAAGAGCTTATTGTCACCTAATGCTAAAGGCCTTTTAGAATAGTAGAGGAATAGAAATAACTTAAAATAAGAAGAACATGATTTATATTATGTCAGTCATTTATTTCTCTATCTAGCAAGTTGCATATATTATTTGGTGCTTTCTGAATAATGATAAATGAAAAAGTCATAAAGAGATGTGAATCTGCTTGCCCAACAGATTTTTTGATGTCTGTGTTTGTTTATGGCATGAAACACCTTGGAGCTACTCCTTGAGTGAATAACAGCTACATGATTTGTGAGTTAAGAGAAAACATCTATTGGTGAGCCAGAAACAAGATGTCAATCCTAGAATATATATTGTATGTTAACAATTTCTATCAAGATCGAACTGATGCACACTCACACGCATGCAAGTGGGGCTGTCTTTCACATCTGAGTGGCTATTTGAAGGGCCATTAGGTTTAGAAACTGCTTCTTGGGTTCATCTATAGACACAACTGATAGGAACAAGTCTGGCAAATATTCAAAAGTTTATTACTGCCAAGTGCCAATTTGTTATTACCTGTTCAAATGCAGTTCAATTATTCCTGCATTGGGTTGTTTTCAGACACCTGTTTGCCCTCTTTGATGAAACTATTGACCTAGCCAACTGATATTTTGTGAGAGGTTTTATGGTGTTTGGAAAGAATAAAATTGGAATTGACAACTTGCATGCCCCTATTTAATAGAATACAATTATTTTTCTACATTTTGGTTGATACTCAATCCATTTATTGTTGTGATTCTCCTAGATTGTATATGTTTGTTAATTTTCCTTGTATTAACAATAGCTTGCGTAAAAATGGTCTTCATCTTATTCAATGAAATAGGAAAAATATATCAAGTCAGTATTTTGTTTTCCTCTGATTTCATATTTGCTGATGAAAATCAGGACTTTTGGGCAAAGTGGATGTCACAGTTAGGCATCTGTCTTCATCTACAACTAATTTTCCAAGTGTATGGACTGAGTTCTCAAGTGCTCAACCTTGTATTGGAGCATCCTCACATCAGGTTTTTTCAATCAAACCGGTTTTCTCCATAGAAGTTTAAGCTATATTGAATAAATACCTTTGTAATCTTTTGGCTACAAGTCTAGTTTATTTGGCCACCATTTAATTAATTTATTTACAGCTTACCTAGGAAATGCCAAACATGTAAAATTTGCTTTCATGAGCACATCTTTTTCATCCCCCTGTTACACTGTTGAAATGTTGAGTTTATGCCTTTTCTTTTGTGCACCATTTTTTTATTAATGGTAGAGATTCATGATTATCTCTATGTTGATTTGTTTTGGTTTCATTTATTTAGTGTTCTGCATATACGGCGAGTGCCTCTTCACTGACAACTTGGACAACCCGCACTTCCTTCCCAGAATATGTGGTTGCTCTAATAAGTATTGTTGGATCAGTTCTTTTCTCGGTGAGTTTTGGATAACTAATTGTGTTTTCCAGTAACAATCTATCATGCACTTGAACCATATATGGTAGTTTGATTATGCGTTTTTTATTCGTTGAACAAGACTCTGGATTTTTGCCTACTTATCAAGTTACGAATAATTTCAGCTAATTGAGTTATGAACCTAATTCTTGTGTTGATTGAGCTAATGTCCATTGATGCGTGTTTTCCTTGAAGTTTTGCATGATAGAATTCAATTGATGTTTCAAAAGTGTAGACTTGGCATTTTTTTTTTCCGTTTGCATTAATGTCTCTTTCAGGAAGCAAATGATTATTCCCTGTTTACCACTTAGTATACCCATTCTATTATTCTCTAATAAATTTTTGGTTTCATTTGTTAGATTTTTGGAGGTGTTGGGATAATTTGCCTTCCACTGGGACTTATAGGTTCATTTCTAAAGCGCCCAAAGGCTGTGATCACCCGATCACAGTACATAAAGGTACCTCCCCTGACACTTTATCCTTAATGGAATCATCCTTAATTGCATTTTATTTTATTTCTACGATTGATGCTATCTATTACTATTTGTGATTGACTCTTCAGGAAGCAACTGAATTGAGCAAAAAAGCTAGAGAATTGAAAAAGGCAGCTGATTCACTTCGTCAAGAAGAGAAGAGTGGTTCTAAAGGGAAAAGTTGGCGTAAAAATGTAAAGGCTGTTGAAAAGGTACAATTGCATTTTGTCAAACTTCTTGTCATTCTCAAGTTGCTTGAGTTTTATGCCTGAATTAGCCACTTTTTTTCAGTTTTGTTTTATTTTCATGGGTAATAGAAGGAAATGTAAATTTTAAGTTTTGTCTGAAGAGTCATGCCGATTCACCTTGCCTAGTGATTTAATTTTTGTTTCTTCTTATGTTATATATTTTGTTCTCTGCACTTGTGCATGATTTTCAAACCACAATAGCATCTCCATATGCAAAATCTGTTTTTCGAAAAAGGTGTTGGGATATAGTCTTTTTTTAACCATTGAAGCTCTAAGATGGGATTTAAGAACACCAAGTTTTATGTTAACGACCACAAGTAGTGTTACATGACTCCACTGGACTGAAGTCATGCTGTGGAGGTGTATTTAATCTGTTTCATATGGTTAGTCGAGGTCCTGTTTCTCTCTGCTGTACATCCTTAGTGAAATTACAAGCATTGTTGGCATGTGAAACAAATGGGCCACTTTATTCTTACTCTATTAACAATGTCTATTGAAATTTATTTTGTGTAAGAAAATAATTATTATCGGCATTTGAGATTTATCAAGTGTATCATTTCTTCCTTGTGATTCAGAATAGTGGGCTTTTTGGAAAAGTTCTTTGGTGGCAGCCGACTACAGCATGTTGGCAGACACTAATTTTTGCATTCTTGGTTGCTTTTGCTGATTTGCTTTATGGTAGATTACCAAAAGATTATGTGCTTAGTAGATGTTATGTAATTTTAATTTAATGAGGACTAGTTCTATACATGATTCCTCTCCAAAAGGGCTAGACTAAATAAAATTATCTGTAATTGCCTAATTTCTACTGATTTGCTTTCCAGACCCGTGAAATTAAATTACTAATATACCATAACTTTCCCAATATTACTGGCATTTATAGCTTTCTCCTAGGTTGTATACTTTTACATTGTATCAGTGTTAGACTGTGTTTTGTTTTGCTTTTGATTTTTCTTTGAGATTGTTGATTTTATTATATTTATTTATTTTGGCACATTTTAGGAATTGCTTCTCTTAGAGAATGATGTGAACGCTCTTGAAGAAATGTATCCTCAAGGAGAGCAGGTGATATAAATAGAATTCTATGACTTTAGTTTAATTGGATGAATGTCATGGTTAATTTTTTCATATTACTAACTTTTAATATTTCCTGCAGGCAGAGACTGCTTGGATTCTAACAGTTCTTGGTTATATGGGAAAACTTGTGATGGGAACCTTCGGGTAAGCACTATTAAAACAAATATGCCAGTCAGAATCTTCTACTTACAAAACCCTATGAATTTTTACTTTTTTCATTTTGATTGATTTTTGGACTCCATGTGTGTGCGCATGTTGTTTACTTTGAGTTTCAAGCATTTGGTTTTGATGGGTTGCTTCCTCTAGGGCAATGGTTTCAGTGGCTTGGATTGCCCACATTGTGATATATTTATTGATTGACCCTCCGCTTTCCCCTTTCTTAAATGAAGTCTTCATTCAATTGGATGACATATGGGGTATGTCACACCAAAACACACTGGGTGTTAGTACCAATTGGTCTTTAACATCATTAATAATAATTAACGTTTATTCTATTGGTCAATTTGAAACAGGGCTACTGGGTACTGCAGCATTTGCGTTATTCTGCTTCTTCCTTCTGCTTGCAGTTATTGCGGGGGAAATGATGCTTGGTTTGCAATTAGTATTCATAACCATTCATCCAATGAAGTAATTACATGGATCTTTTTTATTTTATTCCAAGTGCACTATTATTTTCTGCAATGCCTTTATCTGTTTGTTGACTTTTTGACCTATTTGCTTTCAGGTGGGGTGGGACACTGATGAATTCTTTTCTTTTTAATGTTGGACTCATTTTACTTTGCTCTATAAGGTCTGTGTGTTATTCTAATTCAAGTGTTTTTATGTGTATGCTATAATAATGAGCTCATTTAGATTTGTTGTTCAGTTTGAACTTTGAGTTAGGCTTTTCGTTATTGTCCACTTAAATAGCTTCTTTTTAATAACTCTAATGAAAAAGAGTCCTCATTAGTTGGATTTTGAATAGATAGCTTCTGTATTTGTGTTGCAGATGATTTGGTTTTGTTATCTTCTTGGGTTATATGAGCCATATCACCTTTATGTTCAGAAATAGAAGTTCACGAAATATGCAAGATGATTATTACTGGAATAGTTGGTGATTAATTTAATTGCATTTGATATCACATTTTTGTTGACCTCAGTTTTCAAAGTATCTCTCTTCTTTTGTTTAAAATAATTATAAAATAATTATCTCCACTTTATACTTGAAGTAAAATGTGACATGAGCATATCAAAGTGAAACATTGTTACTCATGCAAGTCTTTTTTCTCATTTTCCCATGTAATTTTACCTTTTTATTGGCAGTGATGACACTGGTTTAACGAATATTAAAATGTTGGTTTTACCATATATGTACTTTTGGCATCTTCAATTTTGGTTAATTGAATGATTTCTCCTGCAGTGTGATTCAGTTCTGTGCCACAGCTTTTGCTTATTATGCACAAGCAACTGCTGCTCAGGAAATATTCGGCCACACGCTACAATCCCTCCGTGGTATTAAATATCTATACAAGTGAGTGCTACCTCTGACTTCCTACCAAGTTTTCAATTACCAGCAAACAGCAGTATATTTATATACACTCTGTAATTTATATTTGATATTTTATCCATTTGATTCATTTGCCTTAATATTTATCATGCAGGTATAATGTGTTTCAAATTGCGTTTATTGGCTTTGCATTTCTAACATTATTGTACTATGTGTTATTTGTAAGTTCTACTTACCGATCGCCTTTTTGCGATTCTTGATTTCCAGCACTATAAGATTTCTATCTCTAAATTTGTCTTCGGAACATGTTCTTCAGGGATGGAAAAGAAAAAAACCGAGAGGCAGGTTTCAACTTGCCGATTAATCACTCAGTTTTAACGCATTTTTTGACGTCCGCTTGATGCTTGAAGGAGCTGGTTGACACCAACATTGTAATCTAAAGCCGGCTACACATAACTAATTCTACTAATCATTCATCTTTTATATGTGCATCTTGTACTGAAATTACACATTTTCTTTGTTTTCAAGGGTCCTCTCCTTGCGTTGTACCAACACCATTCAACGCAGGAGGGCCTCATTCTTTATTCTTTGTATTCAAACACACGAGAGCAAATTGTTCAGCAGCCATTCATTCTAATAGACATTAATATTAACATTATTTTTCAAAAAGCCCTCTTTTTCTGTATTATTATTCTATCTACGTTTTTGTATTTTTGTATTTTTGTTTCTAACCTTTTGATTAATGTGTGCCTACCTAAGTCATCACCACATACAGTTTATGATAAACAAAAATGGGTTTTATAAAATATATCAAAATATGCCAGAGTATATATAGGGGATTTGAGTTCGGATATCTACTTTCTCATTTCCACTTATTTTATTACAAAAATTATAATGTGATTATTTTATTTTTACCTTAGTTTTCTTAACAGTTTCAAAATAAGCAAATATTCTCTTTTATGTCTCGAGATAAGCATGAGGTAATGCTAGAGCATCTCTCGTTGTGCATCTCGAGATAAGCATATGTTCCCCGCAATGCCTCGAGATAAGCATGTGGTGATACTACATCTCCCATTGCGCATCTCGAGAAAGCATATGATCGTTTGGGAAGCGCCTTTTACAAATATCCAAATTTGTGATTTTAGAGAGGGGGAAATAGCTAAGGCTTCACTTGATTGAGTTGAGTTGGATCTCGATGCTTGGGGGCAAAGAAACCCGCGAAGGCGAAGGCGAAGCTCCGGCCAAGACGCAGAACCCTAAGCCACCATTCAGGCCTGTCAAGGACGATACGAAACCCCTCCTCCGTGATCCCGTACAATTTCATTCCTTTTGATTCCATTCTCTCACACCCTTCATATGCATCTGATGCACATTTTGCTTGTTTTCAATTGGTCTTATAGATATCTCGTTCCGATCCCATCGAGACCGAGCAGGCAGTGCTCCGGCTTCCTCCCTTTGATAAATCTCAGCTATTCTCTAAACAATCTGGTATTATGATTCTTTCTTTTTTAATTTTTTTTTTCTGATTTTTTTTTGTTTGGCTTGGCAACTAGTATTATGATTCATTTGATTGTTTTCGTACGAAATATGACGTGTTAGGAGAATTTTCAAACTTATGCTTGTTTAATTATTGATGGGGAGATGTTCAGAATAATTTTTTGAACTCTTTATATTCATATTTATATTTTCGCTAATCAGAGAGTATGTTCTCAGACTAATTAATTATAGTCTCTAGACTTCTGCATGTTTATATTGTTGGGGCTGTAACATGTATCAGGGTTTCAAACTCTTAAGTTATGTATTTGAAATTCAGCGAAAATGGAAGGGCTTGAGATGAAATTGGTATTTTTTGTGAAACATCTGCATGCTCATCTGTTCAATGGGAAAATAAATGTAGTGTGAATAGGAAATGCAGCAAATTTGCTCCTATGTCCCATTTGTATTAAATTCTTACTTTTCTTTACCCAAATAGATTCACATCAAGCAAATTCTGGGTCTTCCAGTCCTTCAGGTCTTTCATGGAGTAATAATTGATGCTTAAATTTAGAATAGTTCTTTGCTTTCATTTTCAGCCTAGGTCTACAAGTAACATCTGACATTGAACCTAACATTGTTGGGGTGTCAACTTGTAGTGACTGAGAATTTGAAAGGCTTTCATTTGGGTTTAATCTTCCCTGCAAAGCCTAAGCATGTGGGGGATCACTATCATTTTGTACAAATTGCTAGAAGGAGAGACAGATGAGTTTGTTTAAGATCTACTACCAAATGGTTGACACATTCACTTAGAGTTTGAGTTTATCCAAGTTTGCAGAATTCTGAGTGGCTTGGCAAGATTTCTAGAATATTATGTGCCGAGGAGAGTGTTGAAGATGAACAAAAAATCTTTCAATATGAGAAACTTCTGTCTCTTATTGGGGTATTGAAAGCTAGTGTTATTCACCCCTAACAAGTGTTCCTCAAATTCAAGGATGAGAAGGACCTCCACGAGGAATATTATTAATCTTGAAAATTAAGAAAATGAACTAAGGAGAACAAGAGAAAAATAACTCCGCCTTGAAGGTGGCTCCTTAAGGTCGATTTAGAATCTTTCTTAACCTTATCCCAACCCTTATTTATTAATGATTTGCTGGCGATTTAGCTGCTAATTTGTTGCTGATTTGTTATTGTTGAGTTGCTGTTGAACTGCTGCTGATTTAGTGCTGATTTGGCTGTTAAATTGTTGCTGAGTTGTTACTGCGGGATGATTCCCAATCAAAGATTTTATTGTTGTGGCGCTAAGTGAGCATTGAGCACAAGTGAGCAAGAATGAGTGAAGGGCTTTCCTTTGGGTTTGTGGTGTGTGAGAATTGAGAGCTGCTTCTTGCTCTGTATTGTGTCTTCTTTCGTGAACCTGTTTTTGAGTGGCAGAAATCTTATTATACTGCACTAGTCCTATTGGTTCTCAGGTTTATCAAGCTTAATTACAATGTAATAGTACTGCTAGTTCTATAGTAATGGTAATCGTAGTATATTAGTAGTAGTACTACTTGTTTTATAATTGCACAAGTCTTACTATAATGTAGTAACACTAACTAGTTCTTCGGTATTATTCGTCTTAGTATAGTGTAGTGTTATTATTAATTTTATAATGGTACTAATTGTGGTTTAATGTACTTGTACTACTAGTTTTATAATGTATTGGTACTACAGGTTCTATGGTACCACAACTCTTAGGAGCCGTTTGGTTCGCAGTAATGATATATTATTACGGTAATGAGATTACTGTGGCAATGAGGTCGGGAATGTTATATGCCCGGGAATATTGTAATAATATGGAATTACTATATTTTGTTGAAAACTTAGATTACTGATAATATTTCATTATTATGTTTGGTTAATCATAGTAATCACCTCAGTAATATGTAAAATTTACCCAAATACTCCTACTTATAAATTTTTGAAAATTTTAATTTAAAGTATTTAGATAAATAAATAATTAAATTATAATATCCAAAATTATTTGTTTCACATTTTTTTTAAATACTTTTATATTAAAAATTTTGAGCAAATTTAATCTAATTTCAACATATGCTGGTTTAGATGTTAATCGCTATATAATTAATTTCATAAAAAACAACATGTCATTATAAACTATATAAAGAAGGCATTAAATTTAGATAGGAATGTCAATGAGTCCCGACCCTGATAAGAAACCTGATTCCCACCCCGTCGAGGCCGTGGTCGGGAATTTTTTTCGTTGGTGGGGGCCGGGGCTGAAGAATATCCTCCCCATCCCGGTCCCGAAATATTAAATATTTAATATATATATATATATATATATATATGACGGCTTGGATGGTGTCGGCCAATGGGAGAATAAAAATTAGGGTGTTGATAATGAGTATAATAAGGAATTCGATTAAATGAGTGGGGGGTATAATTGGAAAGAAATATTTCAGATTACCACCAACTTGGTAATCTGGATAGACATCTATTTTGGTGGTAATCAGATTACCATCTTATTTGGTAATATATCACTATTGGTAATCTCACATTATCATTAAGATTACCACTGTTACAGTGACCAAACATGGTAATATGAACATATTACCGCCAAATTCCAGGTAATGTTTTCACATTACCGCGAACCAAACGGCCCCTTAATATAATGTAGTACTAGTACTAGTACTAATTCTAGCATAGTACTATAGAACCAGTGATACTGCTACATTGTACTATGATTAATACTATTATAGAACTAGTAATACTTCCATATTATACTAAGATGAATACTGTTGTAGAACTAAGAGCTCATTTGGATCATGGATTGATGCCTTGGGAATGGGAATCACTTACACCCATCAATCTTTAACCCCTCTTTAGTAATGAGGAAAAGCATAAATAGTATGTTTTCATAGTAATGAGATTACTGCATGTGGGTGATTTGCATTCTTGTCAAAATTGGGGGGATTGGTTCTCCCTAGCATGGAAATGACCTTTATACTCTTCAATAAACAAACATTTGTTAAATTATATTAAGTAGTTGAAATATTTAATTATAATAAATTAAAATAAATAATTAAATATATCGTAAATATTTAATAATAAATCATGTTAATTGTTTATTATTAAATATAAACTATTAGCTTGTGCAATATCATTCTATTTATATAAGAGGGCAACCTGTTACCTCCAACCAAACACCTTTTTCATTATCATCCTTTTTCCTCATTTTCTCATTTCCATCCCTCCCTTCTTCTCATTCCTTTTCCGCAATCCAAATGGACCACAACAGTGCTATTATACTATTTTAAGATTGGTGTTACTCTAGGACTAGTTGTATTACTGCATGCTGTTAAAACTTATGGTATTGTAGAACTAGTAGCACAACTACATTATACTGAGATTACTATTATAGAACTACTGATATGACACTATTCTAAGATTACTGCTATAACTAGTAGGTTGTGTTTGGTTCATAAGAGTGGAGTGGAGTGGAGTGGTGGAACTTTTTTTTTTTTGAAAATCAGGTTGCACTCCTTTGAATGAAAGTCGACATTGAGCTGACCAAATAGCCAAGGCACAAGTGGCCACCAATGCCTTAACGAAGTGGTCTCTCATTCTTGTGTTGTGCTTGGTGTTAAGCCACTATCCTGTTGAAAAATTTGATAGAGAATACAGATTGATACCAGAGTAGTTTGCCACCATTCTCCAACATATCTGACTCTTGGGACATTCCCATGTAAGGTGTTCTGCAGTCTCCAGAGTTAAGTCACAGAACTGACAGTTTAAAGCGTACAAATAAGAAAAGGAGGGGAGTCTGCCAACAAAGAGCTTCCAAATAGAAAACTCAACTCTTGGGGCAATGTGTAATTTCCAGATTTGTTGCCAGCTATTCCAATGCTCACTTTTATCTTGACATTGGTTAAAGTGAGAGTAAACAGCCTTGGAAAGCTTACCAGAATAGTTTTGGGGATACCAAACCCAACTGTTAGAACTTTCATAATCAATAGTAATTTTAGAAAATCTCTCCCATTCCAAATGAGGGCCCAGGAAATTGTTAATCTCCTCCGCATTTAGAGACTGCCCACTAACCAAGTAATAAAAAAGACTTGTCCACCTGGCATTGCATATTAATAAAGGCGGGTTTGTAAGCCAATGGAATTTCAAAACACCAAGGATCTTGCCAAATATCAATTTTTTCCATTTCAATTCTGAATCCAAAGATTAGGCTTCAGGATTTCAGCAACTTTATGTAAAGATTTATAGAGCCAGGAAGCTTTGGGTTCCTTAAATCCATCCCAAACCTTGAATCACCATATTTGAGATTGAAAAGATGTATCTAAATCTTGTCATCAGAATTGATGATCACATGAAGATTCTTAGCCACAAGAGCCAGTTTAATATGCCTCAAATTTCTAACACCTAAGGCCCCCTCATATTTTTCAAGGGTAATAGTATTCCACGACACAGCGTGTATGCTGCTTCTATTGCTACCCCTAGTCCAGAAAAAATCCCTCGCTATTTTGGAAATTTTGTCTAAGATTAGGTCCGGAAGAGCATAGACTGAGAGAATATAGTTGGGAATCCATAACTGGGAGCTTTTAATCAGAACCATCCTACCAGCTTGGGAAATGGAGGTAGGATTTCAAGAACTAGCAGCCATTTTAACCTTTTCCATTAAATATTGACATTGTCTAGAGTGCAACCTTTTAGGAGATATGAGGGCTCCTAAATTCTTAAAGGAAAAACTTCCCGGCGTCATACATAGGATTCGTTGGATAGCAGCTGAAATCTTCTTGTTGCACCAAGACAGAACATAAATAATGGATTGGCTAGCATTAGGAGCTTGGCTAGAGAGTCTATGATAAATGTCCAAACATAATGTGCAATTTCTGGCAGCAGCTCTATTAGCATTGGTAACAATAATGAGATCATCTGCAAAAAGAAGATTAAAATCCATGCTCAGTCTATCATCAAACCCAGGAACCATTTTTAGACAAAGATCCGGATTCATTATAGCAGTTAAATTTTGGGAAATGAGAGTAAAAAGGTAAGGAGATATGGGGTCTCCTTGTCTAACTCCTCGACTAGATCAAATTCAATGACTCGGCTGCCTATTTACAAGAAAGTAAAAGCTGCTAGAAGATAGGCAAGATCTAATCCAGGCTATCCAAATAACTGGGAAATTCATTCTTCTAAGGGTATCAAGAACAACATTCCACTCAAGGGAATCATAAGTTTTTTCAATGTCCGCTTTAGTCATCATCCTGGGGGGGGGGGGGGCCATTTGGTGTCACTCTCAAGCGAGTAGGCAACTTCCTGAATGGCTAAAATATAATTCACAGTGGATTTACGGGCCAAAAGACCACTTTGTTCAGGCCTTGTCAATTTGTGGATGAGAGGTTTGAGCCGATTTGCTAAAAGCTTGGTGATAATCTTGTGACAGACATTGCATAAGGAGATGGGTCTAAAATCAGTGACTTTTTTGGGGGATTGGTTCTTAGGAATTAGAACAACATATGTTTTCCCCCAAAAATTTGGCAAATGAGCAGTTTTAAAGAAATGACCAATGGCTTTGAAAAGATGGTGACCAACTATGTCCCAATAAAAAGGGTAAATTTCAAGGTTTAGACCATCAGGTCTAGGGCTTTTACATCTGGGCATAGACTTAAGGGTTTGGAACTCCTCGTGGATGTTGGCAGGCCTAACTAAAGATTCTCTATCCTTGAAACTAAGACCATTGAGATCATCCAGAAGAAAATCAAAGATGCTACGATCAGAATAATTGTTGCCAGAGGACCAAAGTTGGGAAGAATAATCAATGAAACAACTTTTCAGTATCATTAGGATTAGAACAGGTATTACCATCAGCATGGATTAAAACAGAAATTTTATTGTGGTGGTTGTTGATGTGGGCAGTGATATGGAAAAAACTGGAATTTAAATCACCATTAATTATCCTCAGCAGTCTAGCTCTTTGAGCCTATTTGACAGAATTTTGCTTGAGAAAGGCAGAATATTTATTTTGAAGAGACCTGGACTGGCCAGGACCAAGGCCAAAAGTATTTTCCAGAAGTTCAAGAGCTTGAATATCAGATTCAGTGTTCTGAATATCTAAATCTAAAGAGGTCATGCCATGCAGTCTCCAGTCGACAAGATGATGTTTGGTTCCAGCAACAAAGTGAGAAAAGCATGAAGCAGGGAGGTTGAAGCATGATTACACCAAGCTTTAGCAACCAAGGCATGACAGCCATGGTAGTCTAACCAGTAATTCTCAAATCTGTAGAACTAAGTAGTACAATAATGCCACTACACTATACTAAGATTACCACTATTATAGAACTAGTATTACTATTACTATACTACATCATATGAAGACTTGTGCTGCAAGGTAGTTATTGGCTTAGGTTAAAGATGAATATAAAGAACCATTCTAATGTTAGGCATCAGTCATCACTCCATGAAAGACCTGAGGGACTGAAAGACACAAAATTGTGTTCCTTTTTTTGAGTGAAAAGAGAAAGGAAAGTACATTCTGTTCCTTGTTTTTATTTTGTAGCTGTTTTTCTTCATTTTAAACTAACAGCTTCCATTGGTTTTTAATGTTCAATTTGAAAACGTTTAGCACATAAAACATCTGCCAGCTGATCATTTATTATATGTGGACTCAGTGTGCTAGAGCCTCATATCAGGAACTTGTAAACTATTTTTCTCCTGGCCATTTGCATATAGTTTCCCAACATTTTCAGCTCTTGGCTTTTGATCTAACTTCATACAATATTTAAAGGTACCCAAAATAATCTAAATTCATGTGAATCATGCCTCTTCATTGCAAGAGATGACTGCTGAATTTAAGCAGGAGAATGACCCTTAAAGGTTACTGAGTGATGATGCTTGTGAGCTTTGATTGTCAGAGACTATGTTTTGACTCTGTCAATGTTAAAATCTTCTCTTTTATAGCGGAGGCAAACATGCTTTTAAAGCATCTTCTTTTTGTGTGATCTAAATAATGCAGGAATGTTACATTAATCAAATGGAGGCTGTCTGTGAACTTGATGTCTCAAATCCTTCCAAAGTTTTTGATATCTATCAACATGAGGTTTAGTCCCCCAGCTTCCAAAAGAACCAAGTGAATCAGCACGCAAAAAAATTCATGACCATATGATTGCAAACATTGATCTTTAGCAACCACGAACAGAATCTTAAGGGTTCCCTGTTTGAACTGATAATTCTGCTGTTAGATGAATGTCATAATGTTCATATGAAACATTTTACACTATGATGTGTGTCGGTGGTTCATCTGCGAATTTTTTATCCCACAGTGCATACTTTTCAGCATCAGCATGAGATTACTGATTACTGACAAACTAGATGTGATTGAGGATTTAGTTTCACAAACTGCAATATTTAGTTTGCATGGCTTCAAAAGTTGCGCAATATTTTGCTAGATAATCCTCAACAATCTGGTGCCTGATCAAACAAGTCTGAAAAGGACATGATCATTTTTGGTGGCATTGATTACAACCAAATTAAAGCACTAAACTTATCCTCTCAAGTTGCAGAAAAATGTACAGTTGCCGGTACAAGCTTGTGAGATGTCCTTATTCCTTGACGTTCAGAGTTGAAAATTGAGGCTCCAAAATGCAATCAACTTCTCAGGTGCTGATGTCATGTTACCATAAATTTTCTTTCCAATTGATCCTTATTCTTATATGGACTGTGACTTTGTCAAAGTCTTTTATGTAATCCTATCCTTTATTGTGCGGTCACAGTAGCAAGAAATCTTTTCAGTTGACTCTTCAGGCTTTATTCTAAGATTATAATTGTGAAATTCAATACATCACTTCTTGGATTGTTACCTTTTGTCCAAAGCATTTAGCTAATTTTTAAAGTGTTTTAAGGGTTCAATGTCATTGAGCATCTTTACATATTTAGTGACAAATGTGTCCCCTTATGCCTACTAGTTTTCTATGGTAGCAGCCAAACGTGATAAGTGATGTCAAACTCGTACTATTTATATAAAGTTGAGCTGTTGACTTTCAGTTTATTAAGGATTTTTTTAATTTGTGGCTGTTTTACTTTTGTAACACAGGCAATGAATTTATTGGGGTAAGTTACACCCATGGTCACAAAAATTCTAGGTTTATAATGTTATGACCAAAAAATTATTTTTTTTATTTTTTCTAACACAATTTATAATACTTCGTTTTGGACGTACGTAAACCAAAACTTATAGCGGCATGTAGGTTACATTACACCCAATCACCCATATTCGCAAATGTTTTAGATTCATAACGATATGGTCAAAAAATTAATGTTTCAAATTACACTTATAATCATAAAAGTTTTAGGTTAATAACGTTATAGTCAAAAAATTATTTTTTTCACACAAAACTAATAAAACATGTGGCGCTGACTCGTTATATACATCAATGCCATATGTGCTTGCTCACACCAGAAATAACATTATGAACGCAAAATTGTTGTGATGACAAGTGTAATTTACCCTCTTATCTTTGTTTCCCCCATGCCAAGTACATGCTAAGCAGGACAGTGTAAAGTCAAAGTTATAAAATAAGTTAATAAAAATTCTATATGTTAAAAAAATTTATTTTAAAGATCAACATCATCGATGATATTATTATTATTATTATTATTATAAACATAGAGAAAACAATGAAATACTTACTCTCCAAACACCAGTGATGTATCTCACCTTTTCACACCTCTTTTTTGAGTTTTAATTATTTTAATAAATATATTGGATAAATAACTTAAAAGTTTTATTAATATTAATAAATATTTAATATCAATTAATATTTTTTTATAAATATAGGTAAACTATGTGTCAGGAATAACACATATAAAAAATTGAGTTTTACAACACTTGCATCTTTTACGTGTTTGATATGAGATATGAACCGGTACTCTCGATCGTTGGCATTAACAAATATATATATATATATATATATATGTTTTTAATTCAGTCATACTTGGCTTTAGTCAATAAGTTTGGATTGCAGTCTAGATTCGTCCAATTTAGATTAGATATCAAAAGACAAAGAACATAACTGATGGATGCCAAACAACAGAAGCATCAATTAGAATCTGCATACCATCTTATCTCCAATCAGTATCCCACCGAAAGAGAACAAGAAAAAAAGAACTTCGTGATACCTACTTTTTATCAAGTCTCTTTGTATCATCAATAATTCTGCCTTTATCTCATCACCTTTCAGTGCCCAAGATCCCAATTGCCACATTTCACTCTTCAAATGATGAAACCTTTTGACACAACCATGAGTTCTCAGTTCTGGAAACTTCTTCTTCCTTGTTACTGTTTTTCTACTTGCTATATATAGGAGCTCACTTTTAAAAGCATGGCATATTAGTGTGATTTTTTATTGACAATATAAAAATATCACGTTACACGTGCTCCAAATTTTTAATCATATACCATCTTCCTTTAAAAAAAGTTAATCACAGCACCACTCTGTATGATAGAGCTTATTAATGTTTGTGTAACTCCAATTATGCTTAAAAATTCATGAAATTAAATACTATGGATTATTAGAACCATGCAAGGAGATTTTTTATTTATTTCATATTAAAACTCTAGAAAAACTTGCTTGCATGCTCCCTATGGTCTGCAGTAAGAAATTATTAACAGAAGAAGAAAGTCAACTTAGAAATTCATATTTATTTTTTTATTTTTACATATTTTCTTTCCTCATCCCTCAAGATATATGGACAAGAGTACAACTATATATATATATATATATATATATGGTCTGCAGTAAGAAATTATTAACAGAAGAAGAAAGTCAACTTAGAAATTCATATTTATTTTTTTATTTTTACATATTTTCTTTCCTCATCCCTCAAGATATATGGACAAGAGTACAACTATATATATATATATATATATATATATGTATATTTGCAAGAGTAAGTATAGCAAGCAAACAACAACAAAAAAAACCCTCTGTATATAAGCACCAAAACATACACTGATTTCTTAGTAACAAGCAAATATATCTAGAAATTTAACATATAAAGTCAAGCTAGGTGTTCATAATTACCATCAAAGCATGATGATAATTGATCATCTTCTGAGAGGTAAGAACCAACTCTCACGGAAGTAAGACTGGTAAGAGACCATGAACATAAGAAGAACAAGAAGGAAAGCAACTGCCCATGGTGATCCTCCTCCTCCTCCTCCTCCTCCTCCTGATCCTCCTCCACTATATAAATAATCACTCCTCCATTCATTAACAATGGAAATGAACTGAAGTGCTAGAAGGAGCACCAATGGAGACAGGATAAACCCTAATTTCAACTTCTCCATGACACCCTCCATCAATGGCTCATAGTTCAAATACCATGAAAAACCAAGCAACAAGAAGAGTATAAAAAGGAAGAAGCAAAGATGGATGGGAATTCTTGGAGTTTGGTTGTAAGAATAGTTGGAATAGTAGGGACTATTTTGATAATAATAATAAGGGCCTGCCATGCTTGTCACTTTGGAACTCTAATAAGGGTTTGGATGCAGAGAAGAGAATGGTGATGAGGAGTTTATATATAGAGAGAAGGTGCAAAATGAGATTAAAAAAGTAAGATAGGGACTTGTTTTATCTGGTGTGAGGACACTGGCCAATGGGATAGTGCCACGTATGACCGACCAGGCTTTTTTGGAGGGAATCTAGAACAGATGGATGGCTTACTGTGAAACAATGAAAGTGCAACTTTTTTTTTTATTTTTAATTATTGTTTTATATTTATCTTTGATTTTTCTGTTTTTATTACAAAAAATTTTAAATGGATTGAATGAGTCATGCCTGAGTGGCTAATAATTTGTAAGAAGATAGTGGAATTATGATTAATAGCATAAAAGAAAAACTTTGGATTTCTAAAATTGTACATGAACTGAAGATTTTAGAGTAGAACTAATAAAACTATTCTTTGGGTTTTTATTATGTGTACGCTAAAAAAACAAATTTGTATATTTTGAAATAAAAATTGGATTCTTTCTTGTATCACTTTAACTCAGATTCTTTTATTAAAAGGTTAACTTTAAAAATCTGAAATGAAATGATAAAAAACAAAAAACTTATTTTTCAAAAGTTTAAATTCACTTTATAATATCTATTCATTGAGAAAAGATTTAACTTTGTTATTTTCTAGACCAAAATTTTACTGGTAGACCTTGGATTTTTAGGATATGGTTATAAGACTACCACCGATGACGGATCTAGTAGTTACATGAACTAGTCCATTGGATCATTATTCATCAAGTTCGAGATATCATTGATTTAGTCAAGAGCAATGAAGGCTATAATAATGATTCAATGAACTCAAGTAGAGAAAAAAACACTATGGTAAAAGGACCGATTTATCCTATATATATCTGGCTAGTAGATTTAGGTGTTTAATTCCTATTAATAGTGTGGATGTTGGTGTACCACATCCCGGGACCATGGAATCAGCACTAAGAAGGCCAAGACCGCACTGTTGACTAAGCTCTCAAAGAAAAAATAATACTAATAAATAAATGAAGACTTTGACTAAAGTATTTAAAGCCAAAAATATATTATTTGCTTTAAGTATAGCTCATATCGACAATAATTGCCAACAGTCTTTTGATCTTTTGATATGTGATCTCTTGTGTATGGTATTCATGCCTTCGAAGAGACTGGTTCGAATTTTAGCTCATGTAAATTGTAAATATATATGTATTGAGATACTACTCAATATTAATTATGCATGGACAGATGATTTATCCATGTTTCGTATAAAAAAAATTTATAACACCCAACAGTCCATTTAGTTCATGCGTTGAGTTCCCTATTTTTTTATTTTAATTGATATTGTTTATATCTATCAGCTTTTAGTTCTCAAAGCAATTAAATTTATCAAATAATTCATTTAGAGCTATTGAAATTAACTTATTTTTAAATCCAAAATATTTCATTTATTAATTAAATATTTGTGGGTGATACTTAAATTAGATTTTGATAAAAATAATAAAATAATTATTAAGCACTCTGGCCTAGTCAGACGGACCAATGGAAGAGTTGAACTTATCTATCTATCTATCTATCTATATTATTAACATTATGAAATTAAAACAATAAATGGAAATTAAAAAAAAAAAAAAAAAGATGAATTGTATTAGTGAGACTAATTAAGCACTCTACCCTAATCAAAGGGACCAATGGAGGAGTTGAACTTATCTATCTATCTATCTATCTATCTATCTATCTATCTATATTTAAACATGCTAGTGCCTAAATACTGGTACAAAAATTGTGAGAAAGAGAAAAGAGCCAACAGAGTTGTGTAAACCAATAAAGCTAAGTTTGTTTAAACAATGTGTACCAGAACAGGATATAAAAACCAGCTCAATTAAATACAAATTTCAAACAGTATGTTCTCAAGCAGATACATATCAAGCTAAATCAAAAGAAAAACCCCACAATTATACAAAACAAGCATAAAGCTTCTTTTTGATTGTTTTAATATCAAAACATAATTATCACCGATATAAAGATATACTTCAGTATTAATCTTATTAGTAAATACAAAAAAATATTAAAATTAATATGATGAACTTGAAATGTGACCCTATCTTAGTGGGTTACCTTGTCCCATTTTAGCCCGGCCCATCAAACATAGCTTTAGTTAGCCTTTGGTCACGCTAAACCACTATCATAATTTTGTCCATTCTGAAATTAATTCAAATCCCAAAAATTTATGATTTCTTTTAGCATACTATGAGATTTAATAAAAAAAAAAAAACTTTTGCTAGCACTTGCTTGGCGCAAACAGTAAGGCACCAAAGAGTGTACAAACAGATGGGAGGCTTCTCACCAATAATATTGTAGCAGTATAGTTTATGCATTGTTTACGAGTGCTCTAGTATTGTAGAGCATTGTTCATTCACTTTTTCTTCGGATGACTCGTATTCTCTGCACCCTCTAAGGTGCAATTGCACGATATAAGGAATTTATCATTGTCGGGTTATGGCTTTTGATCTATCATTTTGAGCTTACGTGACATGTCTTAATTGCCCTGCGTGTTATCCCACTTTATATGATAAATCACTAGAAAGTTATTAAACCACACCATAACTGGTATATTTCTGCGCACCTGCACATTCTTTTGACAACTTTTTGTGGGCTAGAGTGTGTTGTCTTTGTTAAAAAAAAAAAAGCATTTAAACAAGAGGAATGATTTTCATTTCATCCATGCAATCAACTTTCAGAGGATGAGGTACATTTAGATTATACCAAAATAGCATTTAAATCTTCAAAATCAAATTAATGGGATCTATGAATGCAAGTGGGACGGAATGGGGAATTTTCACTTCAAAATTCCCCACGGAGGAGAAATTCCCCCCACTCATTTTCCCGCAGGGTCGGGGAATCCCGCTCCACTAAAATTTGTTTATACAACATATTTATATGCGCATCATACATGAAACAAAAAAATATACAAAATATTTTTCAAAATAAATATAATATAATATATGATGAAAAAACTAATTATTACCAATAATATAAAGTTTGAAAGTAAATTAAAAATACAAATTCATTAATAAAATTTATAATAAAAAACTATTACAACAATTTTATATTTTCATTATTTTTTTCATTCTTCAGAATATTTAGAGTGAAATTCATTATATTTTGATATGATAACTCCGCCTTCAATAATAAATAAAATTAAAAATATAAATTAAAAATAAAATTATATGAAAGCTATATTCACTCATGATTCTACTATTGAATTTTTTTTAATAAATAAAATTAATTATATGAGTTATTTTTAATATATATATATATATAATTTAAAAAGTCTGGAAATACCGAGCGAGGCAAGGAATACTCTCTCTGCCATGTCCCGTTTTGTCCCCCAAGTCAGTGTTGGAGCGGGATCCCCGCAGAGAATGGGGATTTTCTGCCCCATTTGTATCCCTAACTTGATCTCTTATATAATATTTTAGTATTAACAAAATTTAAATTCTATACTTTACCTCAATGGCACATCATTAATCATGTTATCTGTACCTGCAACCTGTTTATTTTCTGTTAAATTATGTTGATTTAAAATTTGCTCAGTTTACAATGAAGAAAGGTTGAAATTAAACTTTTTGCATAATTGAATTTATTTTAATAAAAAAAATCTTTCTCACTTACAGTCACAAAAATCAATATAAAGCAATCTTGGTACATCAAATAGTAATAAATATAAATCAGTCATTAAAACTCAAGACACCAACTTCAATTTAGAAAAATTTTATAAAGCAAAACTCAACCGAGATGTTCCTATTCTACCCTTCTTGCAAGTGATCAAAATAGTCATGAAAACATGCATCAATCTCGTAATATATATACCTATATCCTTAAAATACAATACTATTTCATGAATTCATCTGTGACAAGATTTCTCGAGAATTTCTTTGTGTCATCCTCAAAACGAACATCTTATTAAAAAAATTACATGCCTATCATTCAGAAACATTTACAATAGTTATTGAATTTGCACCCAACAATTATAATTCATTTAGGTACAGTGATCAACAATGTCAAACAGTACTGAATATAGTACTTTATACGGTATTTATATAGAGAATAGACATTTGATCATTGATTCAACTACTCTCACTCAATATTTTTAATAAATAATAATTTACGTAGTTTTCTAAATGATTTATTATCATATATATATATATATATATATATATATATATATATATAGTTGTCAACGCAACGGCATATATATTCAGTAAATTCTCTTATTGGAAGACAAATCTCCATCTCCCCTGTGTTGGATAAAAGCATATTGCTTTACATGTAGGAAGCTCACAACCATATTTTCTCAGTATTGCTTGACATTACCTCCATCAACCTTGCTCACCATCACATTCACATTCACTGTATATTCATTAATTCATACACCTACATCTTCAGAAAAAGCCAAATTTGCCATTGTAATCCTTAAATTATCAGCTCAGCTCATAAAGTTTCTGATTTGCAATTCTAAAACTTATAACATATGCATAAGCAAAAACATATGAAGTGCAGTAATAATTCTTATATACCTAAAGCAATGAGCACAAGAACCAATAGAGAAGAAGCAAATGAGAAGTTCAGTTGCCTGATGACTTGGTTTGTCTGGTTGTGTATTTATATTTGCAAAATTTTCATTGTTATAATCTGATTCATTGCTTGAGAATCCTGAATAATTTGATTTCTTATTTTTTGGATATCTGCTTTAATGGGCATTGGATTTGCTCATTAAGGAATGGAATGGTTATCTGCCTCAAAAGGTTCAATGAACTTATTTTTCTTGAATAATTTTCATGTTTTTCAGAAATACATCCCTTAATTTTTGGCAATTTAGTTTTATTAATTGATTGATTGATTTTTTTTAGTACTTTTCTCACAACTTTTTGAAATACATAATTCATCAAGGATGTCTTTATAAATCAATGTCTTTTATGGAAAAAATATTTTTGCAAATCCAACATGAATTGAATCAGGTCCTTGGAAATGATTCCAATTTAATTTCTGTATCTTGAGATATAAATGATAATAACGAAACAAATTAAAAATCCATCTATTGATTTTACTAGCATGTTTATGCCAAATTAACCTACCCATTTTTCTTTAAAAAAAAGATAAAAATAAAATAAAAAATTAATGGCTCATAAAAGAGTGTCATCACCCATGCAATTTATTATAAAAGATGTTTTTGTGCTTGCTATAACAAAATTATTATAAAAATAAATTAGAAAAATACATACAAAAATTTATAAACTTCTTTTTTTTTTTTTATATATATGTTCAGTTTTTTTATCTTGAATATAAATTACAATGGGAACTTTGGGTTGAATTGATTATTGTAATGCCATTTTTCATAAAAAAAAAAAAATGCTACCTAATGTCTAATATGACAAATCAATTAAAAGCAGGGTGATCATTAGTTACTACCATAATCTCAAATCGCAAAAATATAACAAAAGTCATATAAATTATATATATATATATATATATATATATATATATATAATTAGAAATACGTGTTGTTTTATATTGCAACTTGAAGCATTTTTAGGATAATAAAATCCCCAGATGATGCTTGGAGCATTAATTTTAAAAAATTAAAAAAATTCTTTTATCAAGGGCATAAGATAAGATAATTTATTTTAATAAAAAAAAAAAAATATGTAATTAATTTTAGTAAAAGAAATAATCACGAAAATACCTTAAATGTTTATAAGGGGTAAAAATACCTTAAATATTTATTTTCCAATAATTAAGTAAAAATGGAAACTTCTTAAATAATAAAGGGGATATCACGAAAATATAGACAAGTTCAAGGGTGTATATGCAAAAACCGAAACCCCATAAATGAAGAAATAAAAAAAAATTTAAAGCATTTTGTTTTTTTTTTGGTTTTCTTAACTGTTTTCACATTCTCCAAAGGCCCGAGGCCTCTCGAGCGCGTGTCCGTGCGAGTTCTGCTCCTCTTCTCGGGGAGAGGACCTTCGACCTTCTGCCTCACTGAGCTCGTCTCTCCGCATCCTCCGGCCTCTATCGCTGCCGGCGCACAGCCTGCCTTCGTCACTGCTGCCCTCTTCTCTCTGCCGCCCAATCGCTTTCATCGCCAACTCATTGTAGTTCAGAACATCCACTGGTGTGGTACTCCGCCACCTCCTCCTCATCCTTTGCTTCATTCTAGTTTCTTTTTGGGGGTTGATCTAGATTTCCTGTGTTCTTGGTTTGATTGATTTGGATGGCGTTTTCCATGTTGAAGTGGTGTTCTTGAATTTGGGCCGCGATATGGCTTGGTTTAATCTGGGTTGTTTTTCGATTGTGGAAAGTTTTAGTCTTAGGGTTTATTTTTTATTTTTGGGAGAAACTGGACTTTTTTCGCTCTGTTAGATCCTTGCTTGCCTTTATTGGAAGGCTTGAGAGTAGGAAGAACCTGAAAGATTGTTTCGAGAATGATGCATGTGCCGCATTGGAAAGAGGTAACAAAAACAGAGTTTAAAACTGTGATTGGTTTCATCAGTGAGCTTTTTGATCTTTTGTTGGCTGAATAATGGAGTTTAGGTCTTGTCCTGTCAAGAAAAGAAAGAAAGAAAAAAAAACGTAATATTTTGTTAATGGGAAATGTCTCTTTGTAGTGGATTAGGGATTTTAAATCTCGCAATACTTAGTTGTTTCTAGCATTATAACTCTTCTTATGTTCCACCAGCTAATGTATGTGTTTTGGTTTAAATTTGTGGACGAGCTACAACAGCTTTAAACAAGTTACCTAATCAAATTATTGATTTGGATCTTATTCATAGAGAGCTAATATGCTAATTCTTTTAAGATTTAGTAGAAAATTTATTTGATCACATTAGGTGGCATTCTTAGGCTCAAGCTATCAGATGGTTTTCTTTTTTTTTTTTCTTGATTTGACGACATGGTGTATACTCTTATGGAAGTTCAGAGCACTCTTGAATAACCTGGGATACCGGTTACTTTCTAAAGATTACTCTGTTTGGTGACTTAAATTTTAGAAGTAATATTTATGATGTTTGTGACATGATCGACAAGATCTCCTGATCTTTTGCAGAGGTTATCAGGTCAAATATTCTGCTTCTTTTCTGGGAAATGTTATCAGTTTTTGTTTAGAATCTTTTGTTGAATATTTGAAGCCTAATGAAAGGCTTCACCTTATCTTTTAAAGAATCAACTCCTAGTCATTTGGGTAAATCTATAACAAAGTTGACAATAGTAGTAGCTAATTTATCACAGCAAGTAGCAGAATTTGAATGTTCAATGTACTTTATGGACATAGATTATGGACTTGAACTTCAGTCAATAGTATTTAACATATCTGAAGTTTCATGTATTTTATGGGAATCAGGATATCAAGAACAAGCAGCTCATTAAGCAAGAAGCAATGGATGGGCATAGCAAAGATGGATTAATGAAAAAAGAGCTTCTTTGACATAACAAAAGCCTAATTGATCTTCAACTAATATCAATAAGGTATGGTTTTCTTTTCTGTCTGCAATAATTGGCTTCCTTGCATTTAGTTATAAAATTAATAAAAATTAGAAAGTTATCATGCGGCACTATATAACTTTATAAAAGAGTTTTGCATTGATAGATGACATTGAGTCTAGGAAAAACAAGAATCATTTTCAATATCCTGATAAAAAATTAGAAACAAATGATGACATATATTCCATGCATATCTTGTCTTTTGGTCATTACCACATTCCGTAATACCCCTTAAAAATATTCTGAGAAAGAAAATGATCAATATTACCAAGGAATCTTGCTTGAGAATTGGTAATAAATTGGCTGGGGCACAAACAATATGTTCTGTTTGTGTGGTTGTTTGCATGATCAACTTTAGACGATATGGATTTTAAGCTTGTGTTTTGAATGACCCAATTATTGGTGGAATTCATGATGGTGAGTAAAAAAAGTTAGATTTTAGTGTTAAGATGTTGTGAGTCTTATTTGTTTTCTCTTTTGATGTTGGATAATTGGTGTTGTCTCCTTAATTTTTTGTGTTATGTGGCTCATTGATAGCACATGTAAGTGCAGCCTTATTGATAACCACAACAATAAACCTGACCTGCCTATTAAATTCTGTTTCTAAATATATATGTGGATTTTGGCCCGATGCTTTTTTCTGTTTATCTCTATATATTTTCTTGAAGAAGTAGCATTTTCATAACTTACAACTTGCCCTACAGAATGAGTATTCTTCCTGAATGAAAAATGTCATTTTCATCTAGAACTGAGTCTTCCATATTGCATTTGAAGTTTAAATTGATGCTAGTTGCATATATTTACAATGGGAATCAAGGAAAAGCGTCTTTAGTGGCCATTGTCCTTCTGATTGGATGGAAGGCCTATTTGTTGTTTAATGTTGTGTTTGTCACCAATCAAATTCTAATTTCTTTTTTTTCCTGGTTATATTACAGTTTTTTTGCATGGTAGATACATGGATAAGATGGCTTGGTGTTCCTGTACTATCAAGTTATCTTAGTCTGGAGTTGGCATGCATGCTTTTGTAGTTTGTCCTCTTTAACTGACTTTTTTTTGCCAACACAAATATTACATATCAGGTGTAATCTATATGGAATGAGCTGATCAAAGTATCCCAATATGTATTTGATTGAAATGGTTATTCTCTCCTTTCTGTGTTGTATGGAATTTTATTTTGGTTCTAGTTTATTGTGGCCTTAATTCTTTTTAGCAGGTTCATCCAGGGAGCTTGTCTAATTTGAGTTGATTAATTAAGGGCAATCACTCTAGTGGTTGTAGCTGATTCTTTTGTTTTCAATTATATGAGACTGTGTTTTTATGGGAGCTTTGATGCTTATTTCGCAGCATAATGAGTAGACCAAACACTCGCAGCAAGAACAAAAGGCATAGACCTGAGAACACTGATGATCCCTCTTCTGAAATTCTGAGGTCTGCTATTTTCAGTTTTACTGGCTCATGTGTTGATCTTCATCACCTCAACCGTAAGTTTTTCTTGTCTATTTGCAGGCAAATTCACTTGACTGGTGAGTTATCTGAAAGTGATATATCTCAGCTGTATTCTCTTTGGAAGCCAACTTGTCATGGTTGTCGTGTGAATTCAAAAGACTCTCCTAATTGCTTTTGTGGGCTTATTCCTCCACCAAATGGAACCAGGAAGACTGGTTTATGGCAAAAGATGTCAGACCTTATTCTTTCTCTTGGTCCAGATCCTTCTAAGGATCTGCGTTCTTCAAATGATACACCTGCTGGATTAACTAATCTGGGAGCAACCTGCTATGCCAACAGCATACTTCAATGTCTTTATATGAACACATCATTCAGGGCAGGAATTTTTTCTGTCGAACCGGAAATTTTGAAGCGTCATCCTGTTCTAGACCAGCTTGCACGGCTTTTTGCCCAGCTGCACTCGAGTAAAATGGCTTTTATCGATTCTGCTCCATTCATCAAGACTTTAGAGCTGGACAATGGTGTTCAACAGGATAGCCATGAATTCCTCACATTATTTCTTTCCTTGCTCGAACATTCTCTAAATCAATCTAAAGTCTCTACTGCTAAAACAATTGTGCAAGATTTATTTCGTGGAAGTGTATCAAATTTGACCAGGTAGGGAAAGGTTATGTTGATTGGGGCAGTACAATAATTTCTGTTTGAATGTCATATCCCTTTTTCTTTAATAGGCCAGTTGGAGCAATGCTTCATAAGATTCATGATGCAACACTTGTCATTGTTTCAGGCTGTTATTGTTCGATTTTTATCTAATTCACATTGAATTTGTTGGCCGGTGATCTTTAGTTTTCTGAATTTATGATATTTTATCCTGTGGATTTTTTTCTCTTTTGAAGGTGCTCAGTTTGTGGAAAAGATTCTGAAGCATCTTCAAAGACTGAAGATTTTTATGAACTTGAGTTGAACATCAAAGGCTTAAACAGCCTAGATGAAAGTCTAGATGATTATCTTAGTTTGGAACAGCTGCATGGGGAAAATCAGTATTTCTGTGAGTCATGTGGCTTGCGAGTTGATGCTACTCGTTGCATAAAACTTCGATCACTTCCTCCAGTGCTTAACTTCCAGCTAAAACGCTATGTTTTTCTCCCAAAGGTAATCTCCCATGTTGATGAATAAATGTTCGTTACTCTAATTTCTAGATTGTCTGCATTCAGTATTTTGAGAGTAAAAACTAGCTATAGCCATATCTGCTTTCACATGTTATGCTTATCTTTAATTATCCACTTGTTTGTCTTCTGCAGACGACAACAAAGAAAAAAATAACGTCGGCATTCAGTTTTCCTAGAATCATAGATATGGGGAAGAAAGCACAGAACCCTCCAGAATCAGATTTAATTTATGAACTGTCGGCCATACTGATTCACAAGGGTACTGCTGTAAATAGTGGACATTATGTGGCACATATTAAGGATGCAAATAGTGGGCAGTGGTGGGAATTTGATGATGAACATGTGTCTAAGTTAGGTTTTCATCCATTCGGGGAGAACTCTTCAAAGTCGTCTAAGAAACTTGAGACATTGCATCAGGTTGATTGTCCTGTAAAGGATGAACATGTTGTCAATGGTGGCCATGTGGATACTGGCCGGTTGTCAGTTTCTGGTTCCAATATGTTTGCCCATGAGGAGATCTTCTCTTCCACTGATGCGTATATGTTAATGTATAATTGCATAAGCATCAATGTTCATGGGGTGAAATCTAATAGGACTTGTAGGGTTGATGATATGGGCTTGAACGCAAAGAGCCCCGCTCTTCCCTTTTATTTGTCAGAAGAAATACAAGAGTTAAATACATCATATGACACTGCTTGCAAAGAATATCAGGCAAAAAAGGATAGCCAGGTTGCTTATATATCAGAACGGCGGGAAGAGGTTAAATCATTTCTTTCTGAAGCTCCCGTTAAGCCATTCGAAGAGCCATACTACTGGATTTCAACTGACTGGCTTCGTCAGTGGTCTGATACCATTACACCTTCGTAAGTTACTTAAAGAGAATTTATTTCTTTTACTTTTATAAAATGTTTTATTGTTGTTTGCAGTATAGGAACTGTCCTTTTTCTTCAGAATATTTGCAAAATGTATCAATATTTCTTATTTGATGTGTTTATGATTCTATGAAATATGCATTCTCAGGTACCTAGCTATGTTGGATAATTGGAGTTATGTTTCAATTTTCTAGAGGCATGAGTTACTTGGTGCAGGTGTTACTTTAGGAAACATTGCATGGTCTATTTAATTTACTAAATTAAAATGTATTCAATAGCCTATTCCTTGACGTAGTTGACTGCAACTCCTCACATCTCCTATCCTTTTACATGAGATGATTTTTATTAAAGCATATCTCTTATTCATCATGCTTCCCAAATCTTTTGTTCTTTGCTAACATCTTTCTAAAGAAGGGATCTGATATCTATAAGAACTTGACATGGAACAGCATGATCCATCTGCCATTTCTTTACATGTGTAGAAATACAAATCATTGTGCAATTTAGGTTTATGATAAACACAAAGTTTTCCAATTTGGTCTGTTTCACTCAAGTTTTTCTTATGTTGGTAATACACTTTGGAGCTTTCCAGGAAAGTGTAGCTCTTTTAGGTTCAATATTTTCTAAATGAACCATCAACAAGACCAAGGTGAGTGTATAAGAATATTAACAGGGCACATATCTGTAGAATCAGTTGCAAGCAATATTTGAACATATTATTCTTCCTTAAATTCTTGGGGTTGAGTCTTATATTAGATTATTTTAAACTTTTGCATTGAATAATGCATTATTCATTGAGCTATCATGTTTATGTCTTATTAGCATAACTACAGACATTTTGAAGATTATTGTTCTACTTTCTGCAAATAGAACTAATTAAACTATGTGATTAAGAATTAAAGTTAGTTATAAAGACGTGTAGATGCACACAAAATGATTTTGTTCATTTGAAACAGTAGCATGCTTTATAATGTTCTTTTGTAAATGAGCAAAATGCGATTATTTAGCTATCAATTTAAGAGCATATTGATCTTACGAACAGCACTATATAGTATGTTGAATTTGAGATGATTTTTTTCCTTTTGATTTGGCATCCAATATTTCTGTTTATGTATGAGGATTTTTCCAATGCTGTCTCTTTTTTGTCATGATTTCATGTATGTTTGATGCATTATGGTTCAGAATGATGTTGTTCTATGTAATTAAGTATCACAAGATACAGTTTGTTTATCATCAGGGTCATAGCATATTTTTTAGTGAGACATGGTATGTTGAACTTTGGATGATTATGGAACAAGCTCATGAATGCTACTGTTATGAATATAGCTAAGTCTTGTAGATTTTTCAAAGTGCTTGCTGATATGTCAATATTATATGATATGTTTGTACCTTCCAAATTGGAGGCATCAATTTTCTTCATGAATTTGACTAGCAAAGTTATTTTTTCTCACATTATGTAATGTAATATACATTAGTATGTTAGGACTATCAATCTGAAAACTAGAGTTGTTTTTATTCCAAGAAATTGATTTGCATTTGCATATGGTGCTTTATGATTTGCCTTTCATATTGGTTATGTTGTTTAGTAGATAGTTGCTGGATGGAAGAGGAAATACAAACTTCATGGGAAATGTTCTCATGCTCCCGTTTGTCGTCTAATGTGCTGTCATAAGATTCTGCCCTTGTTTTATCTGTAAATGGGGGAGTCCACTGGTCACTCTTAGCGTATGACATTTGACTGGTTCTTGCAGCTCCATTGACAACAGTGTGATTCAGTGTTCACATGGAAAAGTTCCAATTACAAAAGTAACTCAAATGAAGCGGTTGTCGAAAACCATCTGGCAGAAATTGCTTTCCAAGGTATGTGTTTGTGTCAGATAGGTCTGCTTGTTAGTTTGCAATTTACCTAGATCCTATATTTTATTATCTCCTGGTAGATAAGGTGTGAAAATCTGTTGGTGAGCTTGTAGTTTTAGCTTCTTTCTCTATATATATTTCCCATTCTCATTATTTGAGAAAAGAACCAGGTGAAAAATCTGTTACTTTGCAATTTATATTTTCTACATGAATTTTTAAAAGATCCTTAATATAGATTGTTGAAAATTTTATGGGCATAATCATCTATGCTCTTCTAGATTGTATTATAGAAGTCGACCTTCACCACTATATTATACTATGCCGCAATGATGAATTTTTTTTCAAATTTGATCATGGTCAAACCTTTTTTCGTCTGTTTATTTGAATTTACTTCGCTATTTTTGTCCCTTTTGTTTTTTGTTTCATCAAATTTTCACAAGTTATGTTAATTGGCTACATAATTATGAACCTTATCTTGATACTTGTTCCTTTTATGTACCAATAATTTCTTTTGCTCCTTTTATGCTTTGGTTGTAGCCATATGAGTTTTGTAGTATACAGTTGCACTTTTATAGTTGAGAAGCCATAGATTTATGGGCTTCCCATTGGCAATTTTTATTTGTGACCTCTTGTTCTTGTTTTTAAAATAACAGTACAGTGGTGGTCCGACTTTGACCAATGATGACTACTGCATTGATTGTATCAAAGAAAGGGCTGGGACCTCAGTTTCGGCAGATGATTACAGAGAACGAAGGGCTTCCTTCAGGGAACTAGCAGAGGCTTGCCTTGCTGGAAATCAACCCAATTCCTCATATTTTGTATCCAAGACATGGTATGTGTTTTGCCAAATGTAAATAAATTATCATGTATAGAATTTCTTTATGTTATTTAAAGGTTTTTTTATGTTTGTGCTGCCATAATCTCTCTTCACAGTATTTTACTTACAGTTTTACAGTTCCTTATTTTTCAAATTGATAAATATGTCATGACTATCTGCTTACTTTATGGTGCATCTTTTTGTTATTTGCTTTGCATCTGATTGTAGAAATTTCATAGATTGATCATTCAAATGCACATTATATTTGATTATCGATGCAGTTGCCAAACATTACTTGAAGCATTAAATCCAAAATAAAGGTCTTGTAAGATTTCAATCATTGTGAAGCTAGAAGGAAGATAACTAATTGGCTGAGAACTTAGCTTTGAGTAGAAACATTGGCCATATAATTTCAGGCGATATGTGTGATATTTGAACATCTGTATATATTTATATATACGTTGTCTTCATAATCAACAGCTTGCATTTTTCAGTGATCCTAGACTTGCCCAACATGAGCAATAGTGGCATGAACTTCATCCTGCGAGGTTTTTAGATATTTGGAGAAAAGTCAACCTGCTTTCGAGAAAAGTTTGGATGTTGAACTAGAAATTGGAAGCATTTTACTGCTATGCAATTAATCAAAAGAACTAAGCTTTCTTGATATGCATCAAGATTTGTACAAGTTTTTCATACTTGTTTGAATTTAGGTCATTTAAATGTGTGGTTATGCTCGTTTAAGACTATCAATTTTTGCTCTGTTGTACTATTCATATGCATTTCCATTTTGTGGAAAAGTGGAAATAAATTATGGGCCGGACTTTATTTGCTTATATGATTGGTATCTGTGTGTGTGCACATGTGCACGTGCCACTTCGCTGTGCAAGGAAATATTGCTATATGCTTGGCAAGACAAAATAATCATGTATGCAATTCTTGGTTTATTTTTAGGTTGGTGCACTGGTTGCGAAGGAAAAATGCTGATCATCCTTCTGACGCTGATGCTGGACCAACTTCTTCACTGAGATGCCCCCATGGTGACCTTCTTCCTGAGCAAGCTGCTGGGGCAAAGCGAGTAGTGGTTCCTGAAAGTCTTTGGCTGTTCTTCTATGAAACTGCTTGTTCAGTAAAATCTGATGATTTATTGGGTTGCTTTGCCTTTCCTTCTGATTCTGTTCCATGTGAAGTCTGTAGCCGGGACCTGTCGGAGGTTGCCTGCTTGGAGGGTAGTATTAGGTATTGCTGATTACAAGCTTTAATTTGAGACCGACATCCATTCAAGAATCAGCTTTGAAAACTTGTTTGTGTTGCAGAGCAGCTAAACTTCGACAACGGCAGAATCATGAAAAGTTAATACAAGGGAAAAGTTTTGCACTCAATCCTGGTTGCAAGTATTTCTTGATTCCCTCTTGGTGGTTAGCTAAATGGAGAGCATATTTGAATGCAAGTGGGAAAAACACATCCTATTCCTTAGAACCTGAAAGTTTAGAAGTGATTATAGACTCACTTATCTGTAAGCAGGTATGCTCTATGAGGTGGCTATAGTCTCTATAATTGAGTAGAAAGATTTATTAAAGCAAGTGCCTTTCTGAAGGATACTGTTGAGCATAGGATATTGTAGTATGAAGAAAGTAAAGGCATATGATATTTGAACTCCTGATCCCTATCCTGATTGCTTTCCATCATCAATCGACTTTTGTGAATTGTATTTAAAATATTGAGAATTACTGTAGGATGCTATCTTTAGGTAAAGCCTATTTCGGTCTTTGTCAGTCATATGTTAAATGGCTATTGCAGGAATAAGCGAAGAACTTGCAATCCCTTTAATATTAAAACCAAATAGGTTGAGACTTATGGTGTCTGGTATACTAACAATGCATTAAACCTTACATGAATTACAAATTTTTGGATTCAGCTTTAAAATAAACAAACAAATAAATAAATAAATAAAGAGAGCAAAAAAGGCAAGCACCAATTATGGTTTGGTCAAAGAAGAAAGATCAACTCTAACCAAAAAGCTTCACCATGGTCGTTACTATGTCAGTACTTAAAAATTACTTAAAATTCTTCTAATGAGTTATTAATTTTATTTCCTGTCTTCATTGAGACTACTACCCTCAAATGATTAATTCTTTTTGTTGTGCATGTTTTACTATTATCCATGTGTATATTCTTATTAGAATACAATTATTATGTATCAGCACTCACGGTTACTGGAAAAGCCTCTTGAGTTGGTTTGCAAACGTGGGGTGATTAATCAGAGGGTCTCAACTGTAAGTAGATTGTTTTCTCCTAAATTTTGATGACTTATTTTTTATTTTTGTCTGACATTCGGTAGAGTGATTTACCATTGATCAAGCACGTGACCTAATACTTTTATACTGAATATTTTTAGTCATTGTCTCTTCTACATCAGCTTTCAGAAATTCAATACTTATTATTGAAATTATATTTATCTGCAATTTTGGTGCTTGTGATGTTGGATCTTTTTTCTGGTTATGTTCACAAAATAGTTGAGAAAGGTATTCTCTTCAAATTAGGGATGCTTGTGATATCACATGCTATTTTTAAAGGCACTTGTTTGTTTGTTGTGCTGTTAGAAATGCTAGCTTCTCTCATCTGTATGGAAACTAATTCACGGTTTTCATGTGAAATTCAGACTGATGGGCTGACCATTATTCCAGAGAGTGATTGGAAGCTATTTTGTGAAGAGTGGAATCTTCCAGAGACAAAAGGCATATGTGCTGAAATGTTTTTAACCAACAGCTCCTCCGGTGGATTACCTGGATCTTGCAAAGAGATGCCAATATCAGATGAAGACTTGAAGCGTTCAATTGATGAATCAAATGATGAGCTAGAGGCTAGAGAACCTTTTATCATAACCACGCCAGAGGTTCGAGCTATTTTTTTCTCACGTTCTAAAATTTCCCTTATCTGGTACAGTTTGCAAATTGTGAGTAGTTGGTTTAGTAGGCAATTAATTCATGTTTCTAAATCTGTCTACTGTACCCTGTTGAACATTGTCTTTGCAACCATCTGTTAAGATAACTAATTTATGTAAACATTCTCATTCATCTGTTCAATAATCTAAGTTATGCTCAATGGATCAGTTTGAGAGTTATATTTCCAAGTATGTGCTTGTATCACTAGTAACTAGTCTTGAACTATTCTGTTATTTGTCTTTTATGAACATTTTTCTTAATTGTGCTCTTTTGACCTCTTTCCAAATGAACTCATTGAATTTATGCAATTTTTTACTAGATATGTGAATCCTGCATTGGAGAAAAAGAAAGCTGTGAATTAATGCGAAAGCTCAACTATTCTGAAGGAGACATATGTGTTCACCTAGTCCGTGGCAAGGAAGTTCCTCGTTCAATTTTAGAAGCATCATGTGCTGCCTCTGAGCCAGATCGCCGCACTTCTAAGAGATCAAGGAAAACATCATTTGGCAACTCAATCAATCTCAATGTCTCTGCCACCACATCTATTTACCAGCTCAAGATGATGATATGGGAAGCTTTTGGGGTAAGCAATGTTAATAGGATTCATTTTACTTGCTCTAATAATTTCATTTGAAATGGTCTTCATAGAACTAATTCTTGCATATATTCTGAGACTATACATGGGTGGTCAATTCCTTGAGAAAACCTACAAATGTAAGTGAAAGTTTGGACCACAGTTCAGTTCTGGCTACTTGCTTTCTTTTCTTTTTAAAGACGTATGGCGTATATTCTTCTTAGTAGCTTTACATTTTGAAGCCATGGCTGTGCCATATTTCTCTGGCAATTCTCGAAACTGAATTTATTCCTTCTAGCAAGGCTCATATGGGTGTTGGTCTATAAGAGCAAACAACCTGGGGTTGGCCTATCCACATTGTCAATTGAAACATGACACTGATCATCTATTTCTTCCATTGACTGTGACTGTTGTGTATACTTAATAGTGCTTGGTTTTGGCTCGTTTATGACCCCATACTACAGATGTACACTATTTTCTATTTACCTTTTACTGTTTATACTTGTATCTGAAATTAAAAAAAATGTGACCTTTTTTGCCTTGAGCTAGTAGCTAGACTGTGTCTCATGCTAAATTGACCTGGTAATAAAGATGCTGCTTAGAACCAATGCATGGGTAAATGTTAAGAGTTAAAAAATTATGTGTCTTCCTGGAAAAATCAAGGGATGAAACTTTGGAAGACTTGTTTTGTTTGCATACGTCTAGATTATGACATTGCAACCTATTCTTTTCTAGTAAATATATGTTTTCTAGGCTATTGATTACAGTTAGTTCCTCCTGGCCATCTGATAGGTTGTGAAGGAAAACCAAAAGCTTCATAAAGGCTCTGTAGAGATTGAGGATGATTCTGCTACTCTTGCAGATAAAAATATTTTTCCTGGAGATGTTCTTTGGGTGAGAGACACCGAGATCCATGAGAATCGTGATATAGCTGGTAAGGAAGCGCCATCATGCTAATCAACTTAAAGTAACACTACTAGTTAGATTGTAGGTAAGCACTCTTGTTCGACATGTTAAAATCATTCTATGAATTTCCAGATGAACTTTCAGAACAAAAAACAGAGGCACAACTGGTTGAAGAAGGTTTTCGTGGAACCCTACTTATATCGGATGTATACATTCAGGTACTCTTAAGACAATTTTTTGATAGGCATGTTCTTTGAACAGGCAGGCTAGTAACCTAAGCCTTAAGTAATTTTTTTCATTTTTTTGTAATTGCAGGATACATGATTTTGCAGCTGAGTTTTAGTACTAAGGTATTGCTACCCAGTGTCACATTTTGAGGCGAATGTTTTGTGTATCACATTGAGTTCTCATTGATTCATTTACTCTAGATTTATACTCTAAAGAAGTATCATACATCACTTGTTCTAGATGGCTCACACATGACAAGAAACTGATTATATTTGCATATACATCTAGACCATGCTACTATCATTTGTTAAATTCTCTCAAGTTGTCTCAAACATGCTTTAGGATGAAGAGTACACATTCACCATTGTCATGTTGTCTTGCTGTGGGTATTTCATTATCATCATTCATTTCAACTCCAGGTTTTAAATAATTTTCTTTGAACTATTCAAATTTTACTATTTATTTTCTAGGCCATGTTTCTATTTTCAACTCTACTTTGTTGAAGTGCTGCATACTTACAGACAGTATTGACATCTCAGCTCCAGTTCTTAATTTTAGAATGGTTTTTTCATCATTATAATCTGATATTTGGTGGAAAACTGAAAATGTACATAAGGAGAATTAGATGTCTATTTCTAAACCCTGTTGAAGTGGACCATGTGACTTAGCTACTATTCTATCATTCTCTTTTTACCTACGTATTTACTTCTCATTTCTCCAGAAGTTAATTCCTCCACCATTGACTTACATGTTATGCATCTATCAATTAACTGTCTCTTTTCACTATCTTGCCCTTTATCTCTGTACTTAGGAGGTCTTCCACCAGGCAGGCGTGTGATCCATTTGATCTGCAATATTAACATTATAGTTTCAGTTCTTAATGAAAGAACTGTAGCTGAAACTAATGTGAATATTTATCTTTGTGCAGGTTTTGGTTAGTAATGTTGGGTGGAGGTTTTTAAAAATCAGCGCGCGTCTACCTTCATGGTTTTCATACAAAATTGGAGCTTTCTTTTGTATACATGCCAACCTATGTTCTTGTAGATATATGTTTACCGAGTAATGCTCCATCTATGTAATAGAGAAAGCCTGTTTCATACATGGAGCAGCGTTTTGTGATGTCTATAGGGTTCGAGCTTGTAATGTACCATACTTCGATAGCTCTTTATAGTCAGATGCCTGCCCTTGCTGGCTGAGTTAAAGGTAACATTCAGAAAGGAAAAAAACAACAAAGTGATCAAAGTGATGTCGTCGATTTTAGAAAGCTGATTATTGAATGATTGCATCCAGTGGCCCTCTATCATCGATTTGGAGGTGATGTAGTTATCCCATGACCTCAAATTTTGATATGTTTACATCATTGTGCAGTAATGTGCCCCTTTGTTCAAACTTTTGGAGAAAAAATTCAAACCAAACTGGTGAACCAGGAGCATGAGAAAATCTCAGGTGTATCAATTTCCACTCTCATTTTTGCCCTGGTCTTTGTTTGTGTGTGGGTTGTGATTCTCGCATATCATGAACAAAAATAATCCATACTTGACCGAAGGTGAGGCTTCATATTTCTATGAATTAGAATTCATATACAAATCAAAGGTGACAGCCATCAGCATATGGTTCTGAACTAGAAGTTTATCACACTAACTTAAAAGAGTTTGGGTTATACAAAATTATTACAGTGATTGATGGAAAAGCAAAAGTTAACACAAAATGGTACAAAATAAAGAGGTAACGTTTCTTGGATTCTTCAAGACTAAAGTAAACATCAAGGTGTTACTCAAAATTATTTGTGGAATCTCACAAAAATCAATCATCCGGTGCACTGGATAAAATATAAAATGTAATCTTGACCGCAATCCCGTTTACACATAGGAATATCTTGTTCCATTTCCCCAAATGCTTTTCTAAGATCCTCTTATCTCCTCCAAGCCATTGTTATTGCGCTATCTTCTGTTCAATTCCTCAAAAGACCTTCTCAGCCTCGCCTTCTCTTCCCACTCCAACAAAGCCACTACTTAACCACCAGCCTCAAGTTCTGGACTTGGTGCTTGATGCCTGGACCCTTTTTGTTCGTTTAGTGACTTTTTAGCTTTTTTTGTCATTAAAAAAAAAACCCTCAAGCCCTACCTAAACCTAAACCCTTTCTCTGTCATTTCCCTAAAAATCCCTACACCTATGCGACGTCCCTATTCCTGCAATACACCACTATCATACCACGCATCGTCTCATCCGACCTGTGTACTTAAGGGCCTGCTTGGGAGAGAGTTTTTGGAGGTTTTTGGATGCAGAGTTATGAAATAACCCATGTTTGGATGGAAGATAAATGGATAGTAGGGTATTTGGGGGTTCAATGGAGGGTTGAAAAACCTCCATCAACCCTCCATTTACCCTTTTTTTCAACCCTCCAAATTGTAGGGTTTTGGAGAGTTGAGTATTTTTTTTTTATCAAAATACCCTTTCTGAATTTATATTATTACAAACATGTCCTTTAGTATAAAATAATAAAATATTATAAATTAGCTAATAAAAATATTTAATTTACAAAAATAGTATTATATGCGTAAAATTAGCATTTAATTTATGAAAATAGTATTATGTGTAAATTTGCATAAAATAGTAAAATATTGTAAATTAACAAATAAAAATATTTAATTTAAAAAATAGTATTATATGTGTAAATTAGCATAAAATAGTAAAATATTATAAATTAGTGAATAAAAGCATTTAATTTACAAAAATAGTATTATATGTGTAAAATTAGCATAAAATACAATTTATAGCTTCAAAAGCATTTTAGTAATATTCATCTATAACCTTACCTCCTATTACCTTCCATCCAAAAACTACAAAGTTTTATAACCTCCATTTATCTTACCTTCAATCCAAACAAAATATAACTTAAAACCTTATTCTACCTTTACTTTAACTTACTTTACTCTACTTTACCATACTTTACAAAACATTTCTTCACCTCATCCAAGCATAAGCTAACTCTCTCTCTCTCTCAAAGCTCTTCCACCATGTCCATCCTACACTTCATTTTACCGAGTTCAAGAACCAAACCATTTTAACTCACGAAATTTGGCAGGCCGCCTCCTCCCGGCACACCCCTCAATAATACCAATCCCTTCTCAATGCTGCCCTCATCACGGCATTAACAACCAAAACATGTGAGATCACCTTTTTTCTGCCCCTCATCACATTCAAGAGCTTCAACACCTCCGCTTTCCCCAACTTGGACCACTCCAGCAAAACAACACCATAAACCGTTTAACCAACAGAACAACTAAGAACTTACATAAATGCATAACGTTATTTACCCAAGCAGATCAATAATTCACGGAAGGTTCGAGTAACAAAACTCCTGGAGAACAGCTTCTTTAGGGTTTATAATATGGGATACTGGAGCTTCTTCAGTAGGGGGTTCTCACTGAAATTAGCCAGGCCTAGGGGAATGCAGTGTAATCTTGCTGTAAAATAACTTCCCTTAACCAATATAAAATAGACAGTGTCATTTACACTAAAAGAGATGAAGCTTGATTAACTGCCACAACCAATTACATCAACACAGGATAAACCAACTTTCCCTTGTGCTCTCAAAAGTTGGGCGCCCAATTCAGGTGGCTGATCTGAGGCTGCTGGTAACTTCCAAGTTGAGGGCCTGGAGCTGCAACACCAACTCCAATGTTGCCACCAAGGCCAGGAGGCACCTGAGCATGGACCAAGTGATGAGGATGAGCCTGTGGGGAATATAAACCCTGAAATGGTAAGTGAGGAGATTGAGCTGGAGCATTGAAAGAAGCATGGCCAGCATGACTTGGCAAGAAACTTGGAGGTGCTTGTCCTTGTACATTATAGAATGGAGTTGGTTGCAAGCCGGTGATCTCCCTTGGTGTCTGAACCCATATATCAGAGAGGTCAGCCTGTTGGCAATCATACTCATTCAGATTTGTGACAGTCACAAATAAATATAAATTCTATGCAAATGGCTGAAGTTTCTATTACGTATAAAGATTGTAGCAGATCTTTTATTAGTTGCAACCATGTGATAGTCATCAGAACATAATGTTTTGTACAGACAGAAAAATCATGGCGACCAACTAGTATGAACAAATCAAAAGAAAAAAAATTAAATGTATCATGATACCTGTTGATCTCGTTAATACAATCTCAGGATTGTAAAAGATGGAAAGTCATAATTTCAAGGTCATAAATAAATATTACCATAGCAACTTCCTTTGGCAGTTTAGTACCTCCTAAATGCAAGGCTTAATATCAATCTCAGAAGTCAACTGTATCAATATTCTACACAACCAAGTTCATGATGATTTTAGCTTCTTTTTCAACAATTCATACTTCACAAATATTTACTGGAGCTGGGGGGAAGAGAGTGTCGTACCTGAGGGTTAGGAATGTAGATACTGTTATCTTTGTATTTGATTCGCGTCATGTCATCAAGGCCAATACCAGAGCCAACTGTGCCTGATGTGTTGATGGTGAACCCAGCAGTGTTTGTGTAATTTCCAAATCCTGTGACGCTTCCAGAAGGAACCAATTTATAATGTGAGGCTGCATACTTCATACCACCTGAAGTCAAGTGTGAACCTGCACCAGGCATCAGCATGAACCCATTGCTGCTTGAAGGATGGGGAAAAGCAGAGTTGGTGGAATAGTTTTGCATGGATGGCATATATACTGGAGACAATACATGGCGGTATGGTACAAAGTTTGGATAGTGTGAGATCTGAACTGGAGGGTATACTTGTGTGACAGGCTGTTGTTGTATTGGTTGCTGGATCATGGTTGAGACGGATAAAAAATTACTGCTTGTATCATGTGAGCTCAAAGCCTGCAGCAAAACAGTGTATATTGCAATCAAACTTGGAGGAATGTAAAATAAGATGAATGTCTACAGTCGTAAATATGAACTCGAATCTAAAACACCTAAAAGAAGTTTACTTGGAAACATGTCTGCAATGTAGTTACAAGATAAAGGTTATGCTCTCATAAAACAACAATAGAAAAGTCTAAACGAGCTGAGAGCATACATCAAGTAATTAGGTGGATTCTGTGTTGAGCTCTGATGGAAAAATCAACTGAAGGTAAAAAGAGACCTGACAGATGACAATGATGATGACAATGATTTTAAGTTGCACAGATGCTTCCATTTTTTTTTCGTTTATTTTTTTAAACCAATGGTCAGGAGAGCTTTAAGGATAGAACCTTTAGTGATGGTTTCCACTTAGCCAGACATTGAATCTCACTATGCATGGGTTGTGCATGTGTACATTAAGTAAAAGCTAAGGAAACAATAACCAAAAACAAGAGAATATAGCTTTTCATGTGTAGCTAAATAGGCAAATGGTGTGTTTAAGCATCATTATTTGACCATTTCTGAACAATTCTGCAGTACAAAACTATGAGAAGTACTACTACTTAGAGTCCACCTGGGCCTCAGATGAACATAGATTCTGATACTTTATGACCTAACAAAATGAATTTGATAATGACATTTTCGGTAAAATTAGCAAAAAAGACCCCCATGATATCAGGAAACTACTTTTTCATACTAAAAATTGTATAATTGAACAATTTTCCAATAATCCAAATGGCTGCATAGGGGCATAGGGTATCTGTGTGTTCCTGCCAAGAAGCCTTAGTGGCTCAAATATTCTGCCCACCAGTCAAACATTTTAAGAGTATGTTCAAGCTTATCACGGTTACTGAAACTAATATCAACATTCAAGCTGTGGCCATCTTCTTTGAAGAGCACCAATTAACATCATTATGTATTCACAAGAACCTTAAAGGGTGTCAAGTTACGGGTTATGAAATAAAAGGCAAAAGATGTGTAGCATTGGACTTAGTTCAACATGTAGTGCAAATCCTAACAGGCAACAGAACCATCAGATTCCAAACACCAACTCCTAACTTAATCATGAGAGGATTCTAAAAATAATTCTCCGCGGAAACAAGTCATCAACAATTCTCAGTGTCATATTTCTCTTCTTGGCAAGTCACATAAAATCCTGTGACTCATTTACTAATGTATTAAAATTTGTAGGTGCTCCAAACCTGTCTTACAGTTGTGTCTGGGCATGCCAGCATGGTTGAATTTCCCGATGTTAGACTTGTCCAATATAAATTGCATGAGACCTATTCCTTTATTTTGCCATGCCCACATCAGATAGTCAAACCTAATTATGGTCTCCAATTAGTACAAAGCAAAGTAGGCCCACTTGTTTACTATGTTTCTCCTTATCAGATAACAAAAACTTTACCAATGTACTGATTCATTGATAGATATGCATAAAACACATGTTCATTGACTCCTTTCATCATGAAAATTTTTTAGGTGGGTCATATAGATTACGAGTGTTTCTAGTTGTTCAACAATGCTTGACTTTAACTAAAAACCCTATTTAGATTAGTGGCTCTCCAATCTCAGGTGTATCTACAATAACCCTGCCTCACAAAACAGCAAGAAGGATTGTACAACCATGACAGCTGCTCCAACCAGAGAATGGCATTTCATTAAGGCAGTATGGCAAGGCCAACTATGCCCCATGAATCCATGTCACCAACTTCAAACATACTATTTGACAAAAGCTTACTATTGTCTCCAATTAACATGCCAAAACAGACCAGATTCGGTGTTTATTTTGACAGAAATATGAAAGACATGGTTAAAAGTTCACACATTTCATTACTTGTTCAAAATTCCAACATACAACCAGCTTCTGCTTGTGTGTATTTTACAGACATTCTAGACACTTTCACAAACAATCAAATGACAGTCCTTGGCTGTTTATATTATGTGCAAACCTATCAATATTCTATCTTGTTCGGAAAGCAAATTGAACACATAACAGGTATATACCTCAGATGTCAATACAAAGTGCTGGTCATGTGGACTGTCTTGCAATGATGTACCCAGAAATGCCGCATCATAATCAGTGCATGGGTCATATGCCTGAAATTGACCAACCAGGAAATATGAATTAGATTATATGATCTACGGTTTCCAATTTTCAATGGCACGACAAGCCTTGATTGATAAAATTGAAAATCGACCACATGTTTCTACATATGGAAAGAAAAACCAATGTTCATTCATTTTATTCTCACACTCCACCGATTATTCACCCGACACAGATTCTTACAAACCCATCTTCATTTTCACATGAAAATCAAAGCATGTGTGAACATACCATAAAGTTTGCCATGCTTGAAGAATGATGGACTTGCTGATCTGTTGACAGTTTGTATAGTGGGCTATTGCTTTCAACCATCCCAATATCGGCATAACTTTCAATATTTTGTGAATTATAAGATTCTTCATTTTGAGGTGGGAAATTTTCAGGTTCTTCAACTGGAGAGGGGGGATCTGATTGGCAAGGTCCAGCTTTGCACTCCACAGGGTCTCCTTGTTCAGCTTGGGAATTATCTTCTCTTATGTTAACTTGGGTTGATGTCGAGCTGCCACAGAAATAAAGCAACCACTTATATGAAGCATCTTACAGTCGATAACCCAGCACAAAACTGCGAACTTCATTGCAATTCATTGTTTTCAATTGAGATTTAACTGTCTAAACAGGGAAACAAATATACATAAGATGGAGCGCTTATCCATAGTAGAATGGACAGTGTAACTTAAAAAAAGATAGTATTAATCATTAATACTTTATTCAAATTACTCAATACATCAGAAAAAATAAAATAAAATAAAAAAGGAAAAGGTCAGGTCAGGAATAAGTATAACCTTATAGTAGACTTCTCATTTAACTTTGCATTTTCCAACGGTTGTTGTGAAAGGGCCTCAGCTGCAAAACTGCCAAATGCCAGCACATTCGTCAGAGACTCCGGAACCCTAAGATGTTGAGGTATGATCACACGCTCATTTCCAAAAACATTAATTTGAGTAAGTTTCTCGGATAAGCCAGTCAAGATGACATCATTCGAGCAACTATTATCATCTACACACAATGTGGGGGATGCTGAACTTGCCGCTACCACAACACCATTGGTACTGACTGCCTCCTGACCTGATCTTGGCCTCCAGACCTGCGTAGCTGAATAATCGTACAAACTGAATTACATAATAATAACTGCCCTACATTTTAAGATTTAAAAGTTTAAAGTGGGGATTAGAAGTGCATCTAAGTGTTTTCTTTGCAAGAAATATCCCACCAATGATGCAGAATATGACAGTACACCATTTCATTCTCCTACCACTTCTAGCAATAAATGACTCTAAAAAGAGTCATCAATGTCATTACAGACTTCATTAAAAAAAAAGAAAAAGCAACGAAGCTACTTTACAAGAGTATATTTGCTTAAAAGTTATCAGATTATCATAGAAGAATATAGCCAAGTTAAAGGTGCTGATGACCTGATGCACCAATTATATTGATATAGAAAGATTTCATTCACTTGTCAAAATTTAAACTCCTAAATTTAGAGGCTCGCTAACCTGTGGACTATGCTTTTATTTGGTTTTAAGATTGCGCATTACCAACTCTTCAACCATATCAAACTGAAAATTAACATAATCAGCCAGATGAAAAAAAACAAGGGATCATAATTGGATGAAGAGACAAATCCATTATGAGAAGAGGCAGATAGAAAATTTTTAAAACAGAAAAACACTAACCAACTGCAATGTTTCTTTATATAAGAACAAATGCATGATTAGTGTGAATTGATGTCAATGATGAATGGATCGCACCTTTCATCAGTATTTCCCAAAACTGAGAAAAGGAAAGAAATGCGGTGAAGTTACCTACATTTCTGTTGTCTGAAGGCAAAACCCTATAGCATTCTTAACTCTAATACTACATCTACTAGGGTAATTTCTACAAAACATCATGTCATTGTATTAGTAAATAATTTATGCACATTTATCAAATTGGTAGATAGAGAGCATCAATAAGCACAGAAATTTACAATTTACACAAGAGGGAATATAAATACAATTGAAAAAAGTGCTAGCTGACAGGTTTAACAAGAAAATGATCCAGTAAAGCACAAGAAACACACCTTTATTGGGACCCATGGATTGCTGGGAAGGCTTGCTAGTGTAGTGACTGCGGGAACTTGTTCTGTGGACAACCAAACCAGATGTGACAGGCTCTGATGCAGGTCTCTGAAAAGGTTTATTGTTCTTATACAGAGAAGCAAAGTGCACAGAAAATCCAGTAGAACTAAATTTATCCTTCCCCAATAGGCGTCTTGAGAAAGGCTTATCGGGAGAAGTTGATGTCAAGTGCGCAGAACTATGTCCCTGAACACACGTTACTCCAGCTTCACACTGAATGGTCCCTATGGTTTTAGACGCTTCAGAAACAGATGGAACATCGACTGGGCATGATGATGAAAGAGAGCTCGCTGATAACAATGTCGCAGAATTTGTGCTAGAATTATTTTCATTCATTGGCTCAACTTGTAAAGTTGTCATATGAATTGTTATCTGATTTCCTTCAGACGATTGAGGCAGGTGACTCTCACTGGCATCTGCCTCACCTGCCCGTTTAGTAAGTTTGTCAAAAGAGGCATTCACAGCTAGAGGTGGCATATTACCTCCCGCATTTCTGGCAGATGCATACTTTTGTTCAGTTTAAATACCAATGGAGCTAAGTAATAGATACAAAAAACAGCAGATAGATCCAAATTATCTTCAAGAACTAAATAAATGTGCAAACACTACCACAAGGATGACGCTACTAACGTCGGAAAGAGCACCAGTCTCATTGAAAAACATATCAATTAGAATACCCATAAGACCTTGCGCATACCATAAAGGTATGATCAGCCTAATTAACGAAAATGGAAGAAAACCAAACTCCATTAACACATGTCCATTAAGAAATGGAAGCAATTCTGGTGCGTATTAAGATTTTGCTTAAACACACCTCTTCCAAAAAGGGGAATGGATACAGTTGAAAGTTGCATAAATCACATTACAAAAGAAGGTACATGAAACCAAATATACATGCCTGAATAATAAAAATGGCTATAAGTATTAAAAAATTTGGCATCAAATTTGCATCAAGACCAAAACATTAAAGCATAGCAAAAGACAAATACCTTTGGTCATTTGATGCCACTTTCTTGTTGTCAGGAGCTAAATGTTGTACCAATTCTGACTTACTGTTACTACTGCCACTTTGACTTACTCGATTGTCTCTCACAACACGAAATTTTTGGCTGATTCCTGCATTTAGACATGCTAAAATATCATAAATTCTGGGTATTGAAATACTATCCGAACACAATCATAAGCTACGTGATATAGATATAGTCATGAGAAAAACGCTACATCAACTACTGCATACATCCATTTGCTCCCTCTTTGAACTGCATAATGTGGGATGGCAATATCATGAAGAAGTAGTTTGGAATGCTATACAGTCAGAAAAGAGGGATTTTGGTGGTACAATGGGACAGCTAACCAGTGATTGCCTCCACGACATCAAATAGATGGACACGCATGCAAGGACAGTTCTATATAGAAGCTGGGGTAAGATAGTTTTTTAAGTCATGGGTGTGATAAAAAGAAGACAAGCAAAGCATACAATTCAAAGACTACAAGTACATCTCACACTATGAAGGCAAGAAAAGAGGTAAATATCATAAATTAACCCAAAAGAGACAATTGAACTCAGCATAAAGCCCATATGTTATACTAAAATATTGAAAAGATGCAAATGGTCCAAGTTTATATTCTTTTTTGTTGGTACACCATCACAAGAAGCACGTAATAAAATCTGTCAGCAACCACATCATCTATAAAAGCAGACAGAAAATTTAACCTGACTCAAGCAAGAAAGAAATTAAATAGGAAAATTATAACACCGATAAAGAAGTGATAAGTGCAGTTGTTTATATACTTAATGTTGCCAATTAACCATATTACTGGTCCATTACCTGATAGGCCAGTTCGAACATAATTGTTTCTTTGAACATTTTGACCATGTGATGTCTGAGGTGTAGACCATTTCACACTAGATTCTATGCTCTTTCTTGCCTCCAGATGTATCCTATTATCTGTAATCTGAAAACATGAGATGTGCAAGTCAAATAGTAACTCAATCCATATGGTATAAATTAATTACCAACATAACTGTGCCTATCACAAGTTTGCAATGAGTGCATGGTGCCAATAATTATACCTAGTGTCTAGAGTTGCAAAAGGTATGGCATTTCCTGAAAGAAGTGGGAAAACTAAAATTACCTATTCATCAACTAAAAATAAATTCTATGGGGAATGATGTAGTTTTTTGAGCACCTCCAACATGTATGTGCATTATCCTTATTAAGCTCATTTCAAGTTTGAAGGCAAACACTGTTCTGAATATGCAGCCATACCATTTTAAGATTTGATGAAAACATTTAAGCACATAAGTACAGTACTCCTTTCTTCCTAATCATACTAAACTAAAACATTTGCATCTTGATTAGCAACCAAAAAAAGAAAAATGCAGACAACCCATAGATCATAAAACGCATTGTAGTACAGGTAGCTTAGCAAAGAAATGCAAATGACACGCTAAGAAATGAGACAACAGAAAAGGTAATCAAAGTGTTGATTTTGTCACATTCACGCCACACAGGAACCATGAAATTTCAAAAGAATATATGAAGTTTTATTATCACATTCACCTCTCTTTTCTTGTCCCTTTTCCTTCTTACTTCAAGAAAGGGATCTGCAAGATTCAAACATGAAATGCTCAAAAAAGAAAATTCATGAGCTAAAAAATAAAATAGCATGAGAAGAACAACATCAAAAAATGGAATAATTATTTAAAATCAAAACAAGTACATAAAACACATTAATGCATGCTATTCCCATCTAAAATCAGCATGCATCCACACCCTAATCTATGTCCAAAGATAGATGAAAGACAACAACCTAGAGGTGCCTTTCAGAATCAGCATTCACAGACACCATAATCTACCAAAAAGGAAAATTAGCAAAGGAACATAGACATGCCTTTCAGGGTCAGAAAAGAAAAAAATTACTAAAACATGTGCAGAAATTCGCTACTTATAAAAAATATTTCAGTTCATGTAATAAACACCACATAGGAAAAACTTTACAGGACGTGTTAAAACCGAACCTACGGCGATACAAAGGATCATTAAGTGAGCTTCAAATAAAATATATATGTCTAATTTAGATTAGACATGAGTAGTTACCAATCAATACATGTTGGATCATCGAGATGCAGTGATTCAACATGGACTGACTATGATTATTTCAAGTAAGCCAAGCTGCCATGGTAACGTCAGTAGACACACTGCTCGCAGGAAGCAGCACAAGTGTGCATGACACATAAATCCAACGCATATGCTGTGCGCCAAAAACCTCATTCTCTAGCTAGCCAGACTATTTTTACTCACCCGAAAGCATAAAAGTCAATCCAAAAATGTCAAACAAAATATTCAACAAAGATTCCTCAGAGTAAAACCAAACAGGGCCAGCAGTGCTCATTGGCTTCTTCAAAGCTAAGCTGGTAGATCTCTCTCACTCTTCTCAGTGGTTTTTTTATACCTCATTAGGGTATAACTCTGAAGTAAGTCAAGCTGTCGGGCCCAGAACTCTAGGTACCAGGTGAATTAAAACTGGAAACCAATCTAGAGTTGTAAGCCCACACTGGACCCAAAAAAATTTGGATACAAACTCTCACTCCAATATTATCCTACTAGGCATCCTATCAAAATCAAAACTAAAACCACCTACCTTACACAACCAAGAGACTGCCAACATATTATGAACTCTCAATCACACAAACTAGACACACTGTTGGCGAGACATTTTCATACAAATTGCCCAATAACAAGTACATGTTCACTAATATAACAAAACGAATGACGGTCAACACTGAAGTCACCGGTTAAAAATGAGAAAAAGGGAAAAAACCATACTAGAGATTATCAAAACATCAAGAAAACAACAATTCAAGAATCAGAAAAACTGCAAACAAAACAAGCGTAAGATATAATACCAATCCAAGTTCCAAATCCCTAACAACACTAGTATCAACATGAACCAAACAGAGAAACAGCTTGCCTTGGTTGAGGAGCTTCTGGGTGGTCTCGTTAGGCTCCATGTCGGACTCCCGGAGCGCTTGGTAGATTTCAGTCTCGGAGTGATCGCCGACAATCTCCCTGATGCTTTGGATTGTCCTTCGAACACGCAACGATATCGGACGGCTATCTCCGTCTAAGCTAGGGCCCAATACCATATCTTCCCGCACCGAGACAGTGATCCTCCGCCGAGAACGCTGGACGATACCGGAACCCAAGAGGCGGCGCCGACGATGATACGAGAACGAAGAGTGACAAGCGAAAAGCGAGGGTTTTGAGAGGAGACGGTAGTTTGAAAGGTCTGCTATTGACGGGTGCGTTTTGAATAGCATTAATTAGAGGGTTCTTTTTTCAAATACCCCCCTGACGTATGTTTTAATTTTCATTGCCCTCTTTTTCTTATGCGATTTTGATATTTTTCTTGGAATTTTTTTTGTTATTAAAATTTTTTTCAAATCGTGATTAATTAATTAATTAGTTTGGTTGCTGAGTAAAATTCTCCGTTTATTTTAAGAAAATGGGAAAATGCATGTTTAGTGCAAAGATCCATCTCCTTGCTTGAAGTGGAGGTTTAAGGAGTATTTAGATTTTTTTTATAAATATGACAAAGCACATATTAAGTACAGATGATGAAAATATCATTAAAGATTTGTTAAGATGTATATTTATCAAACTTTTCTAATATGTTTGTTTGATAATTATAATTTTCTACTCCATGAATTGATGAAATATAGGGATTTTCTATGCTTCTGAAGACCATTTTCATTGGTTTGTATATCATAAAAGCTCAAAACTTTTGGGCATTGTATCCCACCCAATGAAATGGGCTAATTATTTAATAAGAAAATTCAAAATTCAGAAGTGAGGGGAGTTCGGATCCTTCCTCTCGGATAGTGGATGGTGAATGGTGTCCGTCAAAAAGAAAAAGGATCAATATATATTTAAAATAGCATCAAATTCCTTTTGTACTTATAATAATACTTCAGGTAGATCAGATATATGAAACTAAAAAATTCACATCCTTATTCCAGTAAAATCATTAATTATAATATTAACTATATTTTAAAAATCACAATAAACAACTATCGAAATTTCTGTGAAAAATGGAGCGCACAATAGCCTCAATAATCCCGGTCAGATCGTGTCCGGGATCATCCGTGCCTGCAAAGATGGTCGGAAGGTAGATAATTTTCCTGTGAATATAGCGCAAGAATATACATGGAGTACTAATAAACAGCATTTGCCAGACCGTAAGCATTTTACCTATTGCTCACGCTGCTGCGGCAGATCAATAACAATTTTGTCCACTCGTACAGGCACTTGCACAAGTAACTGATGATTTTATTAGCAATAAACATTGATATAAATCATTAATTTTAAAATTACGTACGAAATAAAATTTAGGTTTTGATCACATTAGATAGACAAAAACCAGCGCCTGAATTACCTCACCTAAAGCGGCATTGCTTAATTTAAGTAATCCCCACCACCAAGTTCCTTCACAGTGATTCCACGCATGTGTTTTGAGTACAACCACCACACAACAAAAGTAGAAAAAGTAGAGTAACTAAAGAACCCTAAGCAAATATCAAGTATACCACCACACAAGCAGAAGAGACCACGTACATTCCCCAGTTATAGGGCCTAGCAACTGTGTGTATATATATATATATATATATATATGGATGTAGATTTTGAACAGCATTTCCATGTTGTTTTCCATCAGAGATACTGTTCACGTATCCTGGCACGGTTCTCCTCCCACCAAAGCCTGGCATGCATCTCACCAAACCTCTCCCGGCTATATAAGCAAAACAGCATGTTCAATGAAACACGCACCATTGACTGTGAACATAACACTGGATGCATAGTATGTATATGAAGAGTCTCACCTGAAGCGAACACGCCGGAGCTCCCTGATGCCATTCGGAAGGGCTCTGATGGTGATGTAGACTCCTGGTTCGTCTTGCTCCACCCACTCAGTTTCTTGATCACTAGCATTGCTGAATGATACTGATAGCTCATCGGACCTGTCGGCCTCCTCAGGAGATGAGCTTGTTCTAAGTGATGCATCCATCGAGGATGCCTCGGTCTTGGCGCCACTGATGCTGGATAGCTTAGGCGTCGATGCAAGGCCACCAGAGTCATAGTAGTGGCGGTTGTGGTGACGATGAGTCTGGGAAGGGTGGTGGTCCAGGGAATCAGAAGAAGAGTAGCCCATTGCACCACCTATTGGCCTGTGGAAGCTGGGAGGCAGCCTCTCTTTGCTGAGAGGAGGTGTTACGGGGCTGTCTTCAGCTGACTCGATCTTTGAACTCTGCGAATGAAGGAATTAGTGAGGAGGGTTTGGAAAAATGGAGGATGGCATGGGGAATAGTGAAGTTTTGATTACCTCGTCTTCGGATCTGGGAGGAGTGGTGAGAGGGACGGCTTGGCGGTTGAACCTCTGGACGTTGTAGAGCTCCATGACCCGGTCGTAGTTCTCTGCCCACCATCTCTGAGCTTGCCACTTGTTGAACATTTCCCGGCTGAATGCATCATTTGAGCAAGCATAAGCAACTTGTTAGCAAAAGGTTTAACATGTTATTGAGTCATTGACTAACAGAACCATAATATTGTCCCAACCAAGCTGACTTCAAGTCTAAACAGTTTGATTCTGCAATCCTAGAACTGAATTATGGGTCCAAGCTATGTTGGCTTGGAACATGGCTCCTACATTTCTTTTTGTTCTAATTGGGTTGATCAGCATTTAAAGTTTTTCTTACCTAAACAAGCTACAATACACCAAATCAATAAATATGTGGCATCTGTTAGTACAAATGGATCTCCTGTGTTTCTTCATTGTTGTTTTATTAATACATGTGGTTTATCCATCTTTTATTAAAAAAAATCCAAACAGTTTGATATAATATTCACTGCCACGTGACCACATCACATATATCCAAAGGTTTTGAAGTAATGTGCCATGATATAGCTAAGATTTTCCCAAACGTCAATGAGTGGTTCACTCATTTGATTCCACTAGATCAGGTCAAATGTAATTTAAACACTGGTTCAAACCTTCTTAAGGTGAATGGCCCGTGTGATACAGTCTATCAGCCACTAGTTCTGCTCGTCGAGTTCATCCCAAAATTGAAAATTTAAATTCATTACACAATGAGAATAAAATATGTGATACATAAAAAATAAAGTAGAATTATTATTACTATCCCAAGTATCAACACTTGAGCACTAAGGTCTGCTAGGATGAGTCAATTTAACAAAGGTCGTTCAAACAATAGACAATGCTTTGTCGAACCAAATTAAATTGATTAAACAAATCACAATCGATGGAAAAGCAGTAGCATAACCTTGAAGAGATAGAAAAGAGAGAGGAGAGAAGTTGATCACAGATTATTGATGTCAACCAGATACAACGAAAACGCAACTAAAAGGCAGATGAAAATGGTTTATCAAGAACATGCGGGTACTACAGTAAAAGAAATTGGCCCAATCAAACTCTAGTGACATAAATGACTTAACGTAAGCTATACTTTTGTTCTTCAAGGAGCACAGAATTATTATTCTCAAAGTGCATAGATTTATTATTCTTAAGGTTTATTTAATGAATCTTTACAAATAAATTGTACCCAAGCGACAGAACTTATATGAGTAGGAAGGTTGGGGCACAGCCTGTTAGCTTGGTCTGAAACCTGCTATGCTGCCAGCCTCAGACCCAACCCACTTACACTAGAGAATATGGAACCACCAAAAAATCTCTGGTGGTAGTGGACAAATTCACCAGCTACATCAGCTAATTGTTGGTAAAAGCCTACAACATATGGCAAGAATGCCAGTTTGCTATAGTGCTTATCCAGGTATGCTTTTCTCCCCTTCCAAGGGACCTGTTCACTACCACCTCCCCCATTGATCTCACGCAAGTGGTCCATAGTTATCTTCCACTTTATATCAAATCATAAGATGCGAGATCCGACAGCCAGGACATTTTATTGGATTTCATAATATATATATATATATATATATACTCACACAAATCTAACAGATATCAATCATCTTTAAACATTGATTCAAATTAAAACTAAAGTTTAGAAACAGGCCAGTCTTTGTCAGACCCACAACCCATTCTCCCATAATTGAAAAGTGCAACCAAATTGTCGGTTTTCCAGATGAGAGAGTTGGGTGTGGTCAAAGAAGAGGTTAAAGCGGCAAACCATTTCACGGAAAATAAGACAAAAGCACAGGCGTTCCTCGACAACAAGCCCAGAAAAAGATAAAGCAGTAATAGAGATGTGAGGGAGCGTGCGACAAAAGCAATCCTAGTAGACCAAAGACCCACTGTTACTCCTCTCTAATAAATTTCCTTTCTAGTTTTTTTTCACGTCCTTCCAATTTGGTCCCTTTTGAATCTCCAAGGATCAAACAAGCTTAAATGTTACACTAAAAACTACGGAAACCTTTGTTTTGGAAAGAAGCAAACTTTGTTAAATTACCACTGGTAAGTAGAAGGGCAAAGCTTTTAGAGATTACTCATTTCTCATTAGCGGGCAGCCACATAGCTGAGCTCAGGGAAAATCTTCACGGAATGTTAATTTAGCCATAGCCATGCATGGATTAGATGCAAAAACTATGGGACCCTTTGGCGTGTTCCCAATATTTATATTTGTCTTGTGTGTATGGTGTCCTGTATTAAATCATGTCAGTAGACACGGATATAAAAGTACAGAACCTGACTTGATCTCAGCCTAAAGTCGTGCATAAATCCATATCAATAAATAAAGTGGAAATTCCAAGATTAAGAGCATAATTCCCCCTCCGGCCAAGAGAATCTCTTAAACGACCATAAATCCAAAATTACCAAATCTACATGTCTAACTGTCATCACAAATATCCAATAGTTTTAATAAAATATTCCCGGAAGTGGTGGAACTTTTCCTAATTATGGCTTAGTTGTCTCCCTAACATCATATCCGAGTGGAAATTTGAATCTCAAATGGGATGGCAACTCTCATACTACATGAAATACATCAAACGCAAAAAAGGTGCAAATAATCCCAAATCCAAACATATCCGAGATGCGAACACTGAAGGCAAACCCTGCAACATAAATGCATCTCATTCCAAGCCAATTGCAAGTCTTCAAATTAACGCTCACCAAACGAATTTCTCACCACAGTAAATGTTGCAATTGGTCCATTTTCTCAATTAAAAAATTCCTAATTTGCAATTTTGTAGGCGAAGCCATGTGATTGAGATGGGACGCAAGATGGAAGGCAACAAATTGCCCATTTGATGGTCAAAGAAAACAAAAAATAGCACCATTCGGCAGGAGTGTGACGTCAATACGCAAGTGAGCTGGATCACTGGACCAAGAGATGAGTTCCATTCGAAACATTAATTTGGGCGTCCTTGTCCACAACCTCATTGCGATATGGACACTCCCCCGGGCGGAAAGAGACACAAGAATTAGCGTAGACGCGTCATTTCAGCAAGGAATCTCGGGAGTCGCGTCACCTTAGGTAATCTTACCAACCCCGTTTACCAAACTAGCGAGTAATAACTAAAACCCCGATAAAGAGAAAAGTAGAGACCCTACTACAACCGTACTGTCCACGTTTAAGCTTCACCGATTTATCGATCTATACCTAGCGGTAACCTTACCGGAGATATCCAATATAGTAGCTTCCAAAATATACTGAAGACTGGCACTGGCCTGGGATCGTGCGCCGGCGGTGACGACACCGCCACCTCACACGCAGGTCCAAAACCAAACGAAGCTAAAGAAGGTGACTGAAAGAATGTGAAACGAGACACACTGAGAACAGAAGTTTCACAAGAAGTTTCAACGGCGATCTTTGAGATCCGTGCTTGCACGGATCAAAACGGTTAGCGATGCGGAACAGTGGAGGTGAGCCTAAGAGTACCTGAACCGGATCCGCTTGAGATCGTTGCCGCCGCGAGGGACGGAGACAAAGGTGATGAGAACTCCCGGCTCGACTTGGGCGACCCACTCGCGCGGCGCGTCGTCCTCATCTTCCTCAATGAAGATCGAAGCCCCGGCCTCCGTCCGGCCGCTCATCGATGGCGTGGCCTCGCCACTGGCCACATACACCCGTGGTGTCGAAGCCGAGCTCTCCCCAGCCCGGCGATACCCGCAGACGTACCTCTCCGATCCCGACCCCGTCACTTCCGACTCCTCATAACCCCTCGCCCTCGCCCCTGCCCCCGCACACGGCTTGCACTGACGGTACGCCCCCGATGCCCTCAACGCCATCTCCTTAATCTTCTTCCCAAAAAAAATGCTAATCAAATCAAAACCATCGAAATAGAAAAGGAATCGAAGAGAAAAAACAATGGAGATCGTAGTAGACCTGGGCAGTGAGAGCCTTGATGGCCTGGCGGGTGCTTGGGGTGCCAGCGCCATCGTTGTCCGGCTGCTCGTGGAGCGAGCCGCCGAGCTGCTTCGAGCACGCGATGCAGGTTAGCATCGCGGCGGATCACGGCCGGTGCTCGATAAAATCCTCAGCGGCGAGGCCTTCCGATGGGCCTAGATCTCCGATCTCGGTGCCGCAGCAAGGGTTGTAGCTTCACTGGGAGCGTGGGGAGATTCCAGTGAGAGCTATGAATGCCATGCCGGGGTTTTTATGTTGGCCATAAAGACCAAGGAGGAGGACTGCGGTATGGTCCTCCGCGGTAGAACTTAATTATTTGTCAGTTCCATCTTCATTGCTTAAGTCTAGTTATGTCTTGTGCTAATCAAGAAGAGAGGTAACTCTACCGGGTTGGTTACGTGAGAGGTTCTTCATGGATTCCTTGCTTTGAGTGGGTGTTAAGTGTTAAACTTTAAATGGCCGAATATTAAGGGCTTAATTAAGATTATTTTGGCAATTAGTGGCTTTATTAGCGGATAAGCAGTCCTTAAGAAGAGTTAATAAAGGGCGGAGATGAGGTGGAATTGGGTCCCTAATGTGAACTAGAGAAGGGATATTTTGGGAAATTAACATAAATTGAAGGGTTTAGTGGCGCGATGAAATCAGGGCCGTGAATAAACCTATCATTTCCCTACCGCTTTATAGTTCCACCATTTCTGGAGTGGTGTCTCCCATTCCAACGATGATTCAACCTTTCAACAAATTATCGCTTTTTCTTTAATTCGATAATTATAATAATTATTATTATCACTATAAAAAGTTGGTTAGATAAATGTCTTTTATTGTTTTTTCAAAATAAAAAAGTCTTTTAATTGCATAATAATTGTATAATAATTGCGTAACTAATTCTCCAGTTAAGTGACTCGTGTGTGTAGTTAGGACATCAACGGATGATTTTATAATCTCCGTCCATAAACGTCGAGTGAGTTGTAAGGCATATGATGTTGATATTTAAGTGCAAGTAAGAATCAATATTAAATATCGACTATAATTCATCAACGTAGTGTTACTAAAATACATGGTGGTCTTAAGTCTCAAGCGAGGGGGGCCCACGTGGACAAGTAGAGTAAGAGTAGGGTAGAGTGGAGTGGTTCTGGTCACCGCTCTGGCGGGCTCACACGCGTGACAATGACCGATTAATTAAATTCCTCGCTGTTCTCATTTTCGGGGACGAAAGAAGATGGACATGAATGATGATGATGATGATGATGATGATGATGGTGGTGGATGGAGCATGGATGGAGGAGGAGTACATTGGATGTATAGGTAGGGCCCACACCCATGAGGGCAATGCCATGATGATAATAATGTCATCCTTTGCATGCATGGCATGGCATGGCCTGTGGATCCTTACTCATTAATGGCCGAACGAGAAGAAAGGATCAAAGTAAAGAGAGGCAACTTATATGGATGCAGTGGGGTGGGCATTATGATTCCTTCCATCCATGGGCCCCCCATTCCTTCTTTCATGGGGTATAATTGTTTTTTTTTTTTCTAAGTATAAAATAGACAAACCACCTGTTTTAGATTTACAGACTTTTTAATACCCTCATTGAGGGTGTAAAAAATCAATCAAGAAAACTCTGGTGCTAACCAAAGACATAGGGGCAAAAGGGGCGGGCGCCCTCGTATCACCAATAGGGTCAGTGAATTCTTGTGATCTAAGATGCCCTCTGTCCCTTTTTTCTGTCGGCCATCTCTCTTTTCTTGATGGCCGATGCCTCCCTTTTAATTATGTGGCTACTCTCATTTTTCTGTTATCCGGCCATCCGTCCCTCAAATTTGTAATTTCTGACTCCACCATGGTACTAACATACTAAAGCACTTTTAATGATATGGTTTTTTATACTCATATAACATTAATTATATAATATCCACGGCTGTAGACTTGAAAATTTGGAATCGTCCTATTGTTTTGGAGCAAAAATTAACATAAAAAAATAATATAAATTATAAGCTATCCTTTACCTTTTTTTATGTGTTTCTCCAATTTGAAGAGGAGAAATTGGTACTATTAAATTTATATTTCTAATAAAATTTATAAATTATTTTTTAACCATATTCATATATAAATAAATAGAATTTATGCTAACTCCGCAGGTGCATACGGTAGAGATTTAGTTTCTTTGAATTTCATATATCTAAAAAATATTTATCGGTAGAGCTGTTAGAGTTATATTAACACTTATACATATACTTTGTATTTTATATGTATATACATCTCTTGTATACACCTTCCTTTATTTATATGGGCTTGTTGCCCCCAATGAAGTTCAATTCATTCTCAACCCATCTATCATGGTATCAGACTGGGTTCCTTCCTTGTCGACCTTTGTCCTTTGCTCCGTCAAGTCGACTTTGTAATCTGCTCCGGCGACAACCTCTCAGCTCATTCCTAGCTCCGGCGTCTCAGCTCATTTCTAGCTCCGGCGACAGCCTCTCAGCCTATTTTTTTTTTTTCTTCTTCTTCTTCTCCGACCATTGATGCTCTTGCCGCTGTTGCTCTAGTCTTCTTCTTCAGCTACAAGGGCGTGAAAGGTTTGTTCTCCTACGCCGAGTCCTACACGTAAAAGGGCAGCATATGCTGTCCGTGTTCTTAGTCAGTTTGTCAGTGCACCTCGCTCTACTCATTATGCTGCCATTTTACGTGTTCTTCGCTATCTTCGTGGCACTATATCTCGATTTTTACTTTTCTCTGCCACATCTTCACTTGCGTTGCGCGCCTATTGTGATGCTGATTGGGCTGGTGATGCTTCTGATCGCCGATCTACTACTGGTTTCTGTATTTTCCTTGGAGATTCTCTTATCTCTTGGAAAAGCAAGAAACAATCTACTGTTGCTCTTTCCACTGCTGAGGCTGAATATGGTGCGATGTCCTCTACTGCAAAAGAAGTTCTTTGGTTACGACAAATTTTGATGGACTTTGGTGTCTCCATCTCTGCCCCTACTCCTATCTACTGTGATAACTAGAGTGCCATCAAAATTGCTGCCAATCCTGTGTTTCATGAGCGTACCAAGCATCTTGAGGTCGCTCTTCACTTTGTTCGTCATCATTATCTTGCTGGTAGTATTCTCCTTCCTTACGTCGCATCTACACAGCAGATTGCTGATCTTCTCACCAAGACTCACACTATTTCCCGATTTCAGTTTTTGGTCAGCAAACTCTCGGTTCATGATCCACCATGAGTTTGAGGGGGGATGTTAGAGTTATATTAACACTTATACATATACTTTGTATTTTATACGTATATACATCTCTTGTATACACCTTCCTTTATTTATATGGGCTTGTTGCCCCCAATGAAGTTCAATTCATTCTCAACCCATCTATCAAGAGCTTTATTTCATTATAAGATTTTCGGTACTTTTATTTAGATAAATTAAATTGATCAAGAAAAATAAAAAAATAAAGTCAATTCTCTGTGCCTCTATAGTTATATATAAATAAATTGGATTTTACAAGAACACATTAGTAATTAGCTGCAGAGGCAAGCAAGCAAATTTTAAGAAAATAAATAAATCATAAGATATATTGACTTGATTAAGGTACATTGATCAATTTTAATTACTAGCAGTGATTAAATTAGGCAAATTACAAAATGATAATGGAACTCCATGGAGGAAAAGATACCTAGGAAAAAGTGAAACTGAGATAATCAACATATTGAGACCTAGCTAGTTGCATTTTATTAAGGCCTAGTTCTACTTGCAATGAGACAAATTATTAGGAAAACACACATTTTATATCTTTTGCCAAATAAATCACTCTTAAAGTACTATTTTAACTTGTAGTTTATTCTTAAAACATACTTCAATGTTTTAAGAAATTAGAAACCTATGTCATATACGGCCATTTTAAAATTAATAAATTACATGATACTAACTTTCAAGTATATATATATAAATAATTTAAATTATTCAACTTTTTGATGTAAATTATTTTGTAGTTTACTCATTTGAAAGAGCTCCTCTCTGATTTTTTTTCCTTAACGTAAATATTAGAAATGTATTTTTTTTTTCAAAAAAACTTTTTTTAAAAGGAAATTATCTAACCAGTTTATACAAATCAATGTAAATAACTTGTGATGAAATAAGTTTTTTTAATCATTAAAAAAACTAATATTTGATGATGATGATAATAATAATAATAATAATAATAATAATAATAATAACTTCTAGCTTTTAATAAATACATAGATTTAGTTATTTCTCTGCACACGTGTGCTGCTTATGCATGAACATTGGATACCAATTATTAAATTGGGTGTAAGTTTGCATGGGTGGGTGTATCTTTATTATTCATGTGAGGTCTGAGCATTGCATTGAATGCTTTGCTTAGTTATTTACTAGTACCAGGTTGACACCGGTGACTTTAACTTCAACAATTTTGAGGGTTTTTTTTTTTTTAATTATCATACTTTGTATTGAATTATATTTTACATAATTCACATCATCACAAAATAATAAAAAAATTATTTCATAATTAAAATCACCCATCTAAGTGCTTTATATTTAAACTTAATATTTTAACCGCTAATATTGGTTCAAACAATAAAAATTTGTATCATTTAAACAAATCATTTTGAGCTCGAATCTTTGTATATGTAAAAAAATATTTGTTGAGACTATCATCGTAGGACCTTCAGCTTCTCTCCCTTTGTAAAAAATTGTTGGGTGAGAGACCAAGAAATAATAATTATATTTTCAAATTAAATTTTTATTAAATAATACTATTGGTAGTTTTCTGCATCAAATTTATACTAATCATATGTGTGTATATATATATATATATATAGAAACACAAAGGATTGGCTTGGGGATTAAATAAATATTCAATTGTGAATTTAAATAAAAGTCACAAATTTTGAGGGTCTTTATGAGGTGATTAATGGTACATTGCATTTAGAAGGAGTGGTGAGGGTGGTGTGGAGACATTAAGCATTGGAGTTGTTGGATCTTGAAATACATGAACCTTTTGCATTAGAGTTTTCACAAGTTCATTTAATCCCTCTATGATTTGGCTTCTTGTCCATATATAAGTTATATATATTATAAAAGTAAATAAATCATTATCTATAGAAGTTAAAATTTTAAAATATTAATGTGCTTATTTATCATTAGAAAAGAAAATAATTGAAATAATTTCTCAAAATGATATTATGGTGTCTTTAAAAGCAAATAAACTATAATTGGGTTTGACGACAGAGATGAACTCTTGCTGTTTTTATTTGGCAAAAAAATTAATTCAATAAAATTCAGTTGATAGAAAAAAAAGACAATGATAGTGGGATTGAGTGATTTCGTTCGGAAAAAATAAAAGGTTGAAATTATAACCACATAAAATAATATTAAAAATTAAGAGATATTTATGATTTATGAATTAGAAATGTTGCTACAAAATAAAGTTGCATGATTTAAAAATCCACCTTAACCTTATTTAGATATAATATATGTTGCTACAAAATCGAGTCATTATCTAACCAGTTTATTAATATTTACATATATATAATATAAATATTAATAATATATATGTAAAAAAATCATACATATAATTAATTGTAATGCGAATGATGATATTTGTATTTATATATATATATATATATATATATTGACTCGACTAATTTAATAAAGTTTCTGACCGCATCAATGTGTAAACAATTTATATATCATTAATTTACTATCATTAAGATGGATTCAATTAAACTCATGATTAAGAGCCACCTTAAAGCAAAGACAAGCACAAAGATAGGAGCCAAGACAAGTAAAAAAGCAAAGAAAAGGTTATAAACCAAATGCCATTGTTTGTGGTGGCATACTCAAGTTGTTGGGCTTAATAATGAGCTCTTTCCCAACATTAAAAGAGAGGGCAAACATTAAAATGAAACACTTAATGAAATCTCTTTGGACCTAGTGTGGGCATGGCTTTGGTGCATGGTTTCCTTTATTAACTGGCTATGGTCCACCATGTTCACCATAGCTTGCATGCCCTTGTGTCCGACCAAACTAAATGAAACATGGCTAGTTTTTAAACCCAACTACCGACCAGTGTGAGTTGTCTTTCTATTCTCCTTTTCTTAATGCAAAACTTTGTTGTTTATGGCCTTTGTTTTTTATTTTTATTTTTTAACTATCGCTATTTATTTTTTATTTATTTAAGTCAAGGGAGCAAGCTAAGGCTCATCCACATGTTTGCACTAAACTTGATTAGGGGGTTGTCTTTTAGATGTCATTAATTAGGGGCGGCTTAATTATGATAATTAATTAAAAAACCTCAAACTAAATTTCAAAAATGAGACTTCTAATTTATTTAATAAAAATTAAATTTTATTTGTTAACACTATTAAAATTCAAGAGTAAAAATATCTACTCTAGCTAGTTGTTTAATTTACCCTTGAGCAGCCCAAGCATGATATTTTTTCATATAGCTAGTATTTTGGTTTAAAAAAAATTTTTTTTTTAAAAAAAAATTGAATAAACTATTAATTTATTAAAAATAAGACACTCACTCTAAAAATAATAATTAAAAAAAGACATATATACAACTTTAATATAGACTCCGACAATCCACTAAGAATAAAGGTGGCAAGCAAGAAACAAACATCAGCCCTCCATTGTTCATGCTATAATAAATAACATCCATGGCAGTAAAAACTATATTAATAATATTTATTTTATTGGGAGTTATGTAACTCACTCAACGGAGATGATACCATGCCAAAAAGTTCATTACAATCTTGTTCCATGAAAATAAATAATTTATACTGATGTTTAATTATTTGTATTATTGCCATTATTATTATTATTATTATAAGAATTAAGAGAATTAATATCAACCATGCAGTAAGGTCATTTTCCTTCCCGGATGACGCTTTCTAATTCAGCCTGATGTTTCTGCATTTGTTTCTGTATTTTCTCAGCATCTTCTCCACTCTTATTCCTCAACTCATTCTGCAACTTTCTTATTTTCTTCAGTTTACTCTTCACCTGCATTATTCCCAATAGAACAATAACAAATCATACAAAATTATGTATCAAGAGAAACTGCATGTATTTAATTACACCAATTCATAGTTCAATAAAATGTGATGTTCTATGTGTATAGAATTAGAGAAAATTAGAGAAAGAGAGAGAAAGAGAGACCTTGCGAAAAGGCCAACGTTCGACTCCGTATCGACGACAAATATGCTTCAGAGCAGTAGAACATAACTCAAGTTTTTCGGCAGCTTGAGCAATGGGAAGATGGTATAAACTAGCAATCTCATGTATCTCCAATTTCTTGGTTCTCTCCCTCTGTTGGTAATCATCATCAAGTTGCAGTTAGTGTATGCATGATCTAATTGAAATAAATATAAACTTTCATTTAATTTACCTGCTCTGAAAGAGTACGCCATTTGTTCTTGCTCATCTTATTCTTCAATCTACTTGCCTTTGTTTCTGATGTCTCTATTAATTATTAATCAAATTGAATGTCAGTTTCATTTCAGATAAACAGACTATAAAACTTTTAAACTTTCTCTATCCGGTTCTCACCTGGTTGATCATAATTAGGAGTGCAAGAACTTGATCCAATTGAACTACTGTCTGTTGGCGTAAGTGCAGCGAACTCTTGTGCAACTTGCTCCACATTGTTCATGTTCGTATTCACGTCCATGCCGCAGCAAAGTACATCGAAGAAACCAGACAGTGAATCATACTGAATGTCGAATCCTTTATCGGCACGGAAGAGATTATGTTGCAGTAAAAACTCTTTTGTCCATTCCTCATTCTTTCCATTGAAACTGCATGCATATATATATATATATATATATATGTATGTATGTAAAATTCAGGCATAGTTCAGTAATTGGAAGCCGGATTGATGTAGTCTTTCTTACTCAATAAAAAATTCATCCACAGCAGGGTGGATGCCTTCAATGTGATATTCTAATTTGAAGATTGCATGATTGAATGTTCCAATTCCACCATGAATTGTCACTCTAGTGGTAAGAAGTTCTGCAATTAAGAGTGATTAAAAATTCAAAAAATTGTTAACAAGTTAATTTAACTTCAATTCAATTCCAAGAGTTTACCATTCTGATGAACAATTTCCCTTAGAACCAAACATCCGCAGCAGTTAAGCAAATTCATCGGCGACGGAGTTGGAGCCACGTCCAAAATCTCATCAACTGACGACACTACCGATTGATATAACCGTTGATCTCCAGAACCGATTTGCGGCACATTCTGTGTGCTTTCTTGGTTGACAACAATTTCATGCGCATTTTCAAACGCTGATGATGTTATGCATTCTTGGTTATAACCAAACAAGTCATGTCCAGCCACATGTTGTTCTCCTTTCTTTTCATTAACACACAAAGATTCATCATTGATCACGGATTCATTAATCAATTCCTTGCCGAAATTTTCATTTCCAATAGAACCATCCGCGACAACGTGGTTAGGAGTATTCTTGGCTGCCACTCCATCAAGATCAACGAAAGAAAGATCATGATTTCCGGTCTCTTCTTGCAATGTGAGCGAGTGAAACTCTGGTTCGGAGAAGTTAAGATACCGAAGAAGTTCATCTTCTGCGGAAGAGGAGACAATTTGATGAAATGTATTATTGATGTCCATAGTTTTGGCCTCCCTCCTAATTGATAAAAGTTTACTACCTCTTTCTCTCTGAAATCACGGCCTCTGGTGACGGAGCCCGGCGGTGGTGGCCGGAGAAAGGATGGTACTGGGATGGGGAGGGAGGGCAAAAGGAAATGGGAGGGGAGGGAGAAGGATATAAACAGTGGGAGTGTAACTGCTAGGAAAGGTTTGAAGGGATTTGATTGGTTGGAATATGGCGGGAAGGACATTGAGTTAGTTAGTGAACGTTGGGTTGCAACTGTTGAGTTTCATGAGTTTCAAATTTGATTAGTTTTGATGGATAGAGTTTGAGTTAGGGTTATGATAATTTACAAATTTGATTTAATTTCTCTAATTTACTTTTAAATTGGGTTTTTTTTTTTGAGTGGGTATTATGATAGATTGATTATATATAAATTTGAGTATAAGTATGTGAAAAATATATTGGGTCTGCTTGGTTGGGATGAGATGATGGGTTATATTTTATGATAATTTGTTTAATATTAATTACAAGTCAATATTTAAAGATTAAAGTTATTATTTGCAATTATTGATAATTTTTTATTAATATTTTTTAAAAATTAACTACTAAAAGTTTATCAACAGAGGTTAGGTTGTTCACAAAATAAGGTGTATTTGGTTAGACATTTTTGTGATAATATTAATATTTAGGTGTATTTAAACTACACACTGAAGGCTTGCAAAAAAATGTTACCTATATTTATTTTATTATGTCTCTTTTATTATTGGTGCAAACTATCGGCTCTTTCCCTGATCTGATATCTTGTTTTACTGATGAACTTCAAAGCATGTTAAAAAAGATCTTTAAAGATTCTTAATGGGTAAACACCACTGGTATAATATTGCTCCAAAAAAAAAAGTTCTCAGAGAAGCAGAACATCAACAACTTTTGAGTCGATGTTAACTAGATAAGTGATTCAAAAGAATGGTAGCTGCCGAGTTAAAGCAAGTTAAAAATTGCACTAAAGAATGGTGATGATAAATCATACCCAAGTTATCATGATCAAATTGCCTATAGTAAGGAATATAATATTCTTAAGTTCAAGCGGTTCAATGGTTTAGGGAACCTAAACCCACACTTGACTCATGTTGTTGTGATAGAATATGGAGAATAAGTAATAATCTTGTTGTTGGGTCAATCTACCACCAGCTTGATTAGATCGAGTAGCATTTGAATAGCATGCTAAATTGTTTTTTGAATCTATCCAGACATGGCAGCAAATGAAAAGAAACCTTCAGGTTCTAATTTTATGGAGTAATTGAAATGATTACCAATAATACCAAAAACCAATGAATACGATGTTAATTGAGTTGGAATTTAGTAAACTTCTGTGGTATGCCCATAAAAATTCAAGAACCTTTCATGTAAATCTCCTTGGTTTTTTTGTAATTGCGTTATTCAACAATTTTAATAAGGTCTAATTAATTGAAGGTTTTCGAAAAAAACTATTAGCTCTAGTATTGTGTAGGAAGGAGTATTTCCGGTATATTTTGTGATGTCGAGCAAATCTCCTTATTTTATAAAACTTTTGAATGCTCATTTATTATGAGGACTAATCAACCCGGTGACTCAAATTTTTGGAACACATGATATATGAAAAACTTAATACTATTTTTCGTTTTAATTTATAGTTTTTGCATAACTAAAATTGTCATTAGTGTAAACTAATATGAAACGGTGTCTTAGTGATCATGGAGACCCAATAAAACTTATAACATTAGCTCCCCACACCTTGAAATGCCATAAAAAAACATACTAGTGTAATGAATCCAATTTTCACCGAAATAAAAAAAAAAAAACACAAATCACTATACAAAATTCCACGCATATGGCCTTTCCGTCCTTGATTTGAGAACAAAGATGGTGATGTTTAAGCTACCCAATTAATGATTATTTCATCCCATAAATTAAACAATTTTTTAAAGAGTAAATGAAATTTCTATGATTTTTCTATACCCAAAAGTAAAGTCATTTTAAATTTATAAAAAAAATTTATGTGACATGATCAACAGATATCTTAATCCATAAAATGAGTTCCCCTCCATCCAACACATCAACCAAAACACCAGCCAAAAACACCTACTGGTCTAAATATATATATAATAATATTAGATTGAGTCATCTCCATCCAGACCCTAGTACAAGTCTACAAGTATCCACCAAGTACTTACAAATAACACCAACCCCTTGACCTATGGGACCTATACACATCATCTGAAAGAGTTATTAAAAAAATTAATAATAATAATAATAATAGTAACTATTAAAAAAAGTATAAAAGAAAAAGAAAAGGTTCATATAGACACACTATTAGGTACTCCTCTGCACGTGATCCCGGGCCCAGAACTCGGCGCCATCAACTCGTACGGCAACACACCAGCCCCACAACGATTCCTGAGCGTCGGATCAGAATTCCTCTTGTCTATCTCCCCTTCGATCCTTTTAATCTCAGCCGCAAACTCATGAAACGTCTCGACGATCTCCTCATCACCAGTCCACGTGTACGGGTGTTGTCTCTCCCCTATATACTCCTCATCCTTCGAGTGAGTTGACAGCGTGTCAATCACCGTCATGAACTGAGTCGCTTGCAGAAGACTCGGCATCGCCGACAAAAAAAACCGGTGCGGTTCGGACCGGAAATGGTCGAACTCCGGGTCCCCCTCGACCGGAACGAGTCTCCGAATCAAAGGCGGACGGTTCGGGATGTAACCCCCCAACGGGTATTGCCCGAAATTCAAAGCAGCGTGCTGAGCCGAAACGAGCCAAATCAAAGTCGTTAGAAACGAAGCGAGTTCAGCGGGGCTGGTTAGCTTGGGCCACCAGGACGCGTGGCGTTTATCGGCGTGTCCCACGTGGACTGACTCCGCGTACCAAGACTGCAACTCGGTGTCGGTCTGAACCGCCGCTTGGTCCGGGTAGTACCGGTCCACATACGACTGAACCCACTTTTCAATCGCGGTCCAGAGAAGTAAACCATCGGTCGCGTAAGGGTAGTCTTTGATCAAGAGCCTTAAACCGTGTGGTTGGCTTGGGTCCTCCACTGCCATTCCCCTGTAAATTAAATAAATAAATAAATTTAATAATTATATAATAACATTTAAATAATTAATTTTTTTTTTGTGCGTGTGTGTGTGTAAACAATGTATACCGTCGGATTAGATCAGCAGGAAGGGCTTCTTGATCGAACCGCCAGTGATCGCGGTAAAAAGCAGCACTAATCTCCATGCAGCATGGGCCGGGTGTGAAGCCCGACTCGATGACGCCACCGGCGTTGATCAGGATCTGGCGAGCTAAAGCGTTGATTTCCAGCGTGTAACGCATGTGTGGCTTGAGGAGCTTGAAGACCGGGTGCATTACACTGAGTTGCCTGTGTGCACCTAGTATGAATGGCTCGACGCATGCGTGCGTTCTTAACCTAATTAATTAACGAACTTACTGATTTTAGTTTTTATTTTAAATATACAATAATAATAAGAATAATAATAATAATAAATTTTTGATTAAAAGTTATTATTATGTACCAGTGGTTGACGAGCTGGTGGACGCCGGCGTCGTTGGAGCAGACGTGAGCTTTGGCGAGTTGCCAGAGCCAGGTGGTGGTGGCGTCGACGGGAGGAGTGAAGACGCGTTTGGCACGTTTGCAGTTTGGAGTGGCGGGAGGGAGACTTAGTTCAATGGCGATGGGTTTTAGCGTGCCGAGAGCTGTTAGGTAGAAGATGGTCCGAGTTGCGTACGCTTTTCGGCCGTCTTGGGTGTTGATCCGGTCGATGAATGGGAGGTACGTGTCGTGGAAATCCAGCATGAAGAGTTTCTTCTCCTCCAACGCCTACAGAAATATATATATATTGAAATTAGTGATTAAATAATTGGGGGTAAGTTTAAGATTTTAATTAATAGAAAAAAAAAGAAAGAAATGCTACCTGCTGTACGGACATGCCGTCAAGATGGCCAATTATGTGCTCTTCTTTGATTGTTGATTCTGGTGGGCCGTAGATGGCAGGGTCAAGCTTGCTAACGGGAGGGAATACCTGAAAAAAAAAAAAGAGAAACGTAAGGGGAAATATAAAATTATTAATTTTTCTTAAAAATATAAATTAATTATTAAATAAAATATAAATACCTTAAGACACTCGATATTAACTGGGTTAATCCCGGCAAGAGCTTGCCTGGCGAACTCATCGTCTCGTAACCACGCAAACTTATCCTCTGAAAAGCATCATGTACAAGCATTTAATCAAAAACGGATTTATTTATATAATAATAATAATAATAATAATATAATAATAATAATAATAATAATAATAATAATAAGAATTTGAAAGGTGGACGCTTACTTGATAAAATATCAGGAGTGTCATAAAGAAGCATAGCCTGGGCAGACTGAGGGAGTTGGCCAAACAAAGGGAGCTTCTTGAAAAGATGATCTTGCAAACCTTGCTGCAAACGAAGTCCTTCTTTGAAAAGGTTATCAATGTCATGAAAGCCCTTAAAATCATGGCTTTCAGGGGCAAAACTGGCAACCAAAGAAGGCACTATGATATGTAACAATGCTTTCTTTGCTCCAGTTACCAACATCTCTTGTTTCTCTTCTTCAAACGCTTCATCTCTTGGCACATAAGTTGGCAAAGGATCCTCCACCCTTCTCTCAGTTCTCACATCTGTATTATTTAAAAAAGAAAAAAAAGAAAAAAAAAAGAAAAAGAAAACAAGTATGTGTTTAGTCAAATAGGTTTGGTTTGAAAGCATCATTAGTTCTACAAAGGAGAGGGTCAAGTCAAAGATTTCAGGGTTTGAGATCGTCAAAGTCAATGGTCAAATAATTCACATTAAAATCCATAGAAAACTCAGACTAATAACCTGAATCAGTTGGAGGACGTCCAGTTCTGCATCTTCTTGGATATGGCATTGCATCTCCTCCAAGAATTGGTCGGACATACTCTGCTCCTTTATCCGAATTGCCCAAGTCATTGTAGGTAGCATAGTCGTAAACCCGGTCGGTAAGTTTTCGCTCGCCCGTTCCGTCACCTCTTAACTCCCTTAGCTCTATATCTCTCAATGCTTTCAACCCTGGCGGAGTCTCGAACGGCAAATAAGGCTGTAAATATGCACATAATTAATGTTAAAACATACATAATTATGTGGACTGGATTCAACCCAAAAGCTTTAACGTTACTCACTTTGTTGGTGAAAAAGACTCGTTTGTTAGGCTGGTCCTTAGTAGATTGAACCCAAGAATTGCAAGGGAAATGCACAGGACCACAAGCAAAACCTTCAATGACAATGCTATCCAAGTAGAACTCCATTTGATGCTTGTTTGTGATCAAGATAGCCCCCGGCGTGCCGAAGTTGGAGTCGACGATGAACTCGGCCGTATAAACAACGCGGTCGGCCTTTGCATTTTTCTTCTCGAACCAATCCTTAAGCACTGCCCTGTTACTAATCTTCGGCTTCCTCGTCCCTTCAAACAAAAACATAAGGAAAGAAACCACATCGATCAATTATCATAATTTCAGCACATATGATAAAAAGCAAAATCCACAAAACATACTTGGTTCTAACTCATTGCTGATGAGCTCCAAGCTGATGTTCCTTCCGATCTTATCGGTGAAAGCATCCAAGTGATTGAAAATGCTCTCTTTTAAATCCTTCTTCATCTTTCTCTTGACGGTGACGGAAGCCCGGACCTTGAATTTCACCGGCGGCTCAACAGCTGCCGCGGGGCTTACGACCATCTTTTCACTGATCACGGCCTTCACCGGCGGTCTCACCGGCTTACTAACTTTCCAAGAACCACTCCTATGTGTCAAAGGGACAAAAGAAGGAGAGAAACGCAGCCTGTTGTGATCTGATCCATGAAGTAGTAAGGAGCTTTTGGATGGGATTGCAAATGATGTTTGGAGAAAAGAAGAGCTCAAGAACTCTTTGGTGGCCGCCATTGCTGATCTTAATTTCTTTGCTTTTATCTGAGGAGGGTCCTCTGCTTAGAGAAAAAGGAGGAGGAGAAGAAGAGCAGAGGAGAGCACAAAGGCTTGGTCTTGACCGTGTGGGGGCAAATGGGGGAAGTGGATGAATTAAATAGATGCAGGGAGGAGCAAATTGGTAAAAGCCACGGTGGCCACGGTTTGCGCCGACCACACGTTTTTAGTTTGCAATTTAAGCGTGCGAAATCAAAAAGGCAGCTTCAATGCAACTGAGAACGCTTGGCTGGTTTGGTCCCCGGAGCAGTCTTCATTTTTACCCGGTGTGGTCCCCACCCAATTATTTTCTTGGGATTAATTGTGATTTATCTTAACTCTGCTCCGTTAACATTATTATACTCCAAAAGTGTGGATGTTAAAAAAAAAAAAAAAAAAAAAAAAAATAGAGTTTGTCAACCAAATATATATATATATATATATATATATATATATATGCAAAAAATACTGTATTAGAAAAGATATATATTAGTGATGATCTATTGGTTTATTGGTATCAAAAGTGAAAATATAAATATATTAAAAATTATTAGTTCTATTTTTATGCAGACCTTTTAGCATAACTTATCCATATTCATAAAAAAATAAAATAAAAAAAGAATACCTCTATTATATGACTCTCACTTTCTGAACTCATTAGATATGTGGCATTTAAGAAATTAGAAATTAGTGAGTCAAATACTAAAATTAAAAAAAAAAATGTTTGTCCCAAATATGTTTCATGAAATGACTTATATACCCTTGAAAAGATAGTATTCACTTGTATTTCTATGATTAAAAAAAACTAACTTTATAGTTATATATCTAAATTACAAATTTACCCTTTTTTATGTGAATTTCATAGATTAAATAATTTCCTAAATGATATATAAATTAATATAGTTTTTAATAATAATGATAATAATAATAATAATGAGCCATTTTTACTGGAGTGAAAAAAACCTTTTTTTTATTTTTCACTTAATTTCATTTTACCTTCTAAATCAACTCAAAACTTTTCTCTCATTTCCACTACTAATCTTTTCACTATAATTTCTAACTCTTGCTTTTTTTTTTTTTTTTATTTAACAAAAGTGACAAGCATGGCACCACAACATAATTGTGAAGGAATAAGTAATGTAATACATAATTTGTGGTGGTTTAGACTCTTTAGAGATTTATTAACTTTGTCATACGTCACATAGAACGATTAGAGTTTTATACCATATATATGCTCAAAAGCTTTAGAACCAAAATAGAGGTAATAAATCCTCTTGTCACCCAACCTTAAAAGAAAGAGAAACAACATTCTCCCACATAGGACCAATAAATATTAAATGAACAGTGTTACTATACCATTTGTCAAATACTGCAATAGTGCTGTTAACCCAATGATTCGACTTTGAGTTTATTCATTCACTATTTAAATAACACTCCACTACACTAGACACTGGTTTTTTAATTTTCATTCTCCTATTCAGATTAAATTGCATGTAAATATTTTCTTATTTTTTTATATATATTATCATTGTTTTAGCACTTAGTTTATTAACACTAGGTCTTTTGGGTAGGTTATTCGTGTTTTGCTGAAGAGACGTGTTTGAACATCAGCTCATATAATTTAGATGAAAGAACATATTTATTAATATTGTATTTCCATGTTTATATATATTATCATTGTTTTAGAAATAAATCAATCTGACAGCTATCACTTAGTTTATTAACACTCGTTCCTCTGTGTAAGTTTTTCTTGTTCCCATGTTTAAGTTTTTCTTGTTTCGCTGAAGAGAAGTGTTTGAACATCAGCTCATATAATTAGATGAGAATACATATATATTGATATTGTATTTTTATGTTTATGCACGTTCCTAATTACACGTGAATGCCCCACATTTCATCAAAATTGATAAATAAATTAGTCTAATTTATTACTAATTTGTGCAAGAGTTTTGCATTTTATATGATCAATCTTTATGTAACAGAGTTGAGTTTGAATTAAAGCATTAGTAAATTGAGTACCTCCATTAGCATTAAGCTATACTCCTTTTAATAACAAATTCATTAGTAAGTTAATTTATTTAATGTTTTTTTATGGTACAAAGAGACCTTTGATATGAATTTGAAGTTAGTTCAAGAATCAAATATAATCCATGAAGTCAAAAAGAGACGCTCTTGGTATATATATAATTTTAAATACTAATCAACTCAAACTAAAATTTGAAATCAATTTGGATTAATAGAAAATTGACCCCCTTTTTTTTTAAAAAAAAAGGCCCAAATAAAATGAAGAAAGAAAAAAGAGTCTATGCGGAAGACTTGAACATGGACCAAGTCTTTATTGTTCAAAATATATACAAATAATTTTTTTTATTGCGAGCCTAAGTCCAATGCATTATGGTGATCAATTAATGTATTCTATTATAAGAACATGCAATTAATGGACTCTTGAAAAGTTGGTCAAATTTCAATCCCCAATCTAGACCCGTTTCTCTAAATTTTTATTCCTCAAATAAATTAACCAACTTGTAAAAGAAGAATATATTCCTCAAAATCATCACATCAATGAATCACATCCATAAAATCGTAATCCATGATGCAAGTTGAGCCAATTTCTACATATAGAAACTTGTACAAGTTCAATAATTAACTGAACGATTATAACCTTGCTACATTAGCAGTGAAAGAAGTGGAGCCTACATAGCATCAAAGCAAGAAAAAAAAAAAGAAAAACAATACGGAGTTCGTATTTCATCGATGAAGATACCGTATTTATCTAAGGACCATTTAGATTTCATCGAAGAAAATACGATGGAGAGAACAATTTATCACAAAAACACTACATTTATTTCTTTGAGGAAAAAATCTCATCGTTTCAAAAAATGTATACATTGTTAATTTTTTTTTTCTTTTCATAAAAGAATGTTTATGAGATTTCACTCCATGGAATGTAAATTAGGGTTTGTATCTATCAGCTTCATCCTCATAAATATTATGTTTGATTTAGTTATGTTGACTGAGTCAAACCAAGTGGTGTGTTAATTAAATATTCCCATCCTCAATGTTTTTAGTTTGCTAATAATCTCCTTCACTTCATATTCCAATTTTAATATAAAATTTTTATATCCAATACTCTTTGTTCAATGTATTTTTCTTTATCCAACTAATTTCAACTGGTTTTTTTTTTATTTAGTAAGTGTGTTTACTTATTATATAGGATATATTATATATTAGTTAATCATACATTGCTTAATCATAAACAAGTCTATATAAACAAAAGTTCAAGTGTGAGTGTACTGTTCTTATACGTATACATAAACAACGTCTACGGTAAACATTATTAACATTAAAAATAATCACATGTTTGTTGTTAGTATTAATAAAGGTATAATATTTTAAGAGAAGGCAAACTATGCAAATATGAATGTAATATTATTGTATATAAATGGATTTTATTTTTATTTTTATTTTTATTATAATATATAATTCTTATTTTAATTCCCTCCTAGAGATATATTAATTCTCTCCTAAACATCATTTTGTTAGTTAGTTATTATTCAAATATATATATATAAGCTGTACAAACATGTGCCTAGTATTGCATGGGTACAAAGGTCTATTACAATATTGCACTTTTAATAAAAAGTATAAGTATATATTTTAATTCCCTCCTTTGTTCTTTTCTCCCATATACTATGAACCCTTTAATCTTATTATTATTATAATAATAATTATTATTATTATTTGATAAATTCAACAAACACTTGTACATTCAGCAGTGCACGCAGAGCCAAAAATTAAACATCTATGTATATGCCTTCACTCGGCAGACATGAAAATTACATGAAAATTAGATTACAAGCCCACATGGGCAACCAAAAAAACACATGCATTATCACCATTACGTCCAATCAAATTTGAACTTAGGTAATAAACTTTCAACATCAATATTTTTGCAGTGGAGCTAATGTCGTTAAAGATTTATAAACCGGTCTCCATATACTCTTTTATTTATATCTCAGTCATGTATTGGAAGAGAGTTAAACCTTTAACTTTTTGTATAAGAGTAAATTATTTTACCTGTTCTGTTATATATATATATATATATATATATATATATAAAGAAAATATTCGTTTTGAGGGTTTATGTATTCATAGTTTGAAAAAAAAAAATAATGGAAAGAAAAATATATGACAAGCATGCATGAGCTTGTGAATTGATGTGATTGGTAGTGGGCCATGCATATGAGTGTAAGCTTGATGAAGGTTAGCCAAGAATGGCGGGGCTTGAAAAGAAACGAGGAAGGCACTTGGTTCTCATGCCCTCATAAGATGTGGCTTCCCTTTCAACACATGCCCCTATATTCATTCATTATATATATGCAGATATCATCCATGAAGTCATGGTTTTCATTATGTTTTTTTTTTTATTATTTTGTTTTGTTTTTACATTTGAAATAAAAAAAAAATACAAATCATCCATGAGGTCATGGTTTTCTTTATGTTTTTTTATTAATTTGTTTTGTTTTTGCATTTGAAATAAAAATAATTATGAATGCAATAAGTACAACCTATGAATCAGTTTTTCAAAATAATTATGGTGATAGAGATGGCTTCGAGTTATCAATAGAAAATATCGACTATGTTGCACTATGTATATTGTCATATTTTTTTTTTCCTTTTTTTCCTTTTTTTTTTTAATCTATGTAGAAGTGAATATATATATATATATATAACAAAATTACATGCAAATTCAAAGAAGGTATCAACTAGCATTGGAGTGATTTATTAAATGTGGATGAAACAAAACAAAAAGTTCAAAATAACAAAACGTTGACATAAAACAGTACATCTCAGAGGAAGATATATAAAATCAAGTGTTTATCCTATTTAATTGATCTTAACTTACCTTAACTTCATTAATATCTTTTAATTATTTCAAATATCCATCATTGTTATGCACAAATTAATAAGAGCAATAATTGGGACAATGATCAGTGCCATCCTAGGATGCTCATTAAAGTTGAAGAAATAAATATATAAGAGTATTGACAATGATACCTAGAGTACCAGTACTTGAACACTGAGAGTGAAGTGTCTCCCTTAGACTTTATGCACTCTTTGGATTCCAAAGTCATCCACATGCACTTAAAAAGGGTGAAACTTTTACTGTTTCCTCTCACACTTCAACAGTGCTTCTTCCCCAACTTTGCCCAGTTCGCATGATATGTCTTCGTCTCATATGACTCATATTATTTGCTTTACACTACACATCAAATTCAAATAACACTCACCAATCATTATATATATATATATAATTTTTAATAATCTCTTAGTCTATAGATCTTATGTGTTCTTACTAAGAGAACAGATTTGATATTTTTAATATGTGATTTGTTTATATTTAATTTAAAAAAAAATAGATACATAAATATCAATAATAACTTTATTTATTTATTTTTTTCAAAACATAATATTGGTATGCATGCTTAATTTTTTTTTTTTAATTAGTTTTAGCTTTTGAGGTGGATGCTATTTTTTTATCCAACATTATACATTCTTTGTAGTGGAAAAAAAGACTTTTTTTTTTATGTCAAACCTAAGCATATTATAATATTTAATGATGGTAAAAAAAGAAGTTTTTCACGATATTCGTTTTACTATTTTATAATAATTTTGCAATTAAGGTAATTGACTTCCACAAAGTGAAGTTGAGGATTTATATTGTAAAAAAAAAACGTTTCTTTATTAAGGGAATTTTTAAGAGATACAAGCATAAATATAAGACATTTGTTTTTCTATAAAAATGTATATATTAATATGAGCTTATATAATGCTATACATTTAAAATTTCCCAGATTTTCACAGAAGGACACGTGTCATGGAGTTGCTGTTGCTGCTCTCTCGTAGACAGCGGAGCGAGCGATCGAATGAAATCCGGCGAGAGTGGGGACTGAAATGTTATTAGAAGAAACAGTCATGGGCAAAAGTGTCAAAGTGTTTGGCCAGGCTGTCTTCGACGGGAATCCGCGTTGACCAGAGGGCGCATCGCACGTGTAGTCAAACCTTCGACGCCCAACGCGCGCCGAAATCAAGCCGGCTTGCGTTGCATACGTGTACCTAGGGCCCTACTAACATATCGCTTTCCTGACACGTGTTACTACACCGGAGATCATTTCAGTGTAACTATGACAAAATCAAGAATCGGGAACGTAACCGGGTGGAAATCACTTTTTACGTTCATTTTGTGGGAAGGGTGTATTTTTTTATTTTTGATATTTATTTTAGTGTATGTAATATTTTTTTTAAAAAAATTTTGGGAGTGAGGAAAAGTAAATTTTATAAGAAGCTCCGCTTCTCTATTTCGGTGTAAAAAATATTAAAGTAGTTTTAATTAAAATTCACTTCAATTTAAAGCGGAGAAAATGATTATTTTTCTATTTTAGAAAAAAAAGAACATTAAAGTTGTGTTTGATTGGTGATGGAAAATGTGTGGAAAACCATGGAAAACGAATAAGTAAACGTTTGATTGGCATTATTTTCTAGCTAGAAAATCAAAAAATTTCTATGGAAAATTCTAATTTTGTTGTTTGATTGCTTGTATTTTCATATAATCCCTTTCTATTTTTCTTAGAAAATTTTTCCTAGGTTGTGGCTGGAAAAATTTTTCCTTGTTTTGAGGGAAAATAGAATCCATGGAAAAATTTTCCATAAAAAATTTGGGCAAACAAACAAATAGCCTAACTGAAAAATAGCAAATCAAAAATTTTTCTTTAAAAATTTGAGTAATCAAACACAACCTAAAAGTAAAAAAAAAGTCCATCCACTTCTCCCACTTCTCCTCGCTTACATAGAAATGAATGCCCCTTCCTAAGAGAGAGAGAGAATGAACAAATAAATACGGTAAAACTGTCAACATAATTTTGAATACTATTCATCGCTATTTTTATTTATTCTGACACTATTTATTCTATCTTTCACAATTGCTAAACATAGTAAAAAACCTTTTGATTATTGTTGGATTACGAAGCAACAAAACCTAGGGACATTTGTAAATTTGTCATCTCCTGAAGTTCATGGATAACCCACATCTATATATATATATATATATATATTTTTTTTTTGACTCAACTTAAACAAAAAAACTCATATTTGTGCAAACTAGCAAATGATTTTTAGTTTTATTGATATTAATGCTCTATATATAGTGTTTATATTTTTACTGAATAAATATGTTTGAATTTTAATTCATGCAAAATAAAAATATATTAGATTAAAATATTAATTTTTTATTTATGTATATTTTTAATATCTCTACTGTTCTAATGTGGCTTATTGAAAAATAAATATATATAAAAATTTATGAGCAACTTGGTAGATTAAACACCGAGTTTAACTAATAACTAATAAAATATATTTTATTTCTTCATTTAATATTTTGAAGTGGTATGTAATAAAAATAAAAATCTTTATTTTTTCTTTTAATATTTTAAAGCGGTAGTGATAAAGAGCAAATGTACCATTTGTGGACAAGTTAGCATAGTCAATTGCGACCACAGGATGTTTGACTAATGAATGGTGAGTAACATCCGAGAGTAGTTCCATCAAGTGTTTTTTAGTGATAATATTTCATTATTTGAATAAACACATTTAGTATTTTAAAATATCAATAATTAAAATAAAAAAATAAATCATTTGAGACATTATAGGTACAAATAATTTTTATTGTATAGATAATGTCCAGAAGTAAGATTACATATTGTTAACGATAACATAACATGCTATTTGAATGAATCGAACATCATATTTTTAATCATAAATCTGTTAGATTATGACAGATTAATTTCACTACTTGATGAATTATGATAGTACTTTTAATGATCTACATAATTATTTATTTGATAGATAGAGTGCTCACGAAAATCAAACCGTCTTGTGTTTGTTTATATATATAATTTTTTATTTATAAAAAATTAACTCTATTTTAAATTTTAAAATAAAGGTTATGTAAATACATAGTACAATTAACATATAGCCAAAATGATAATTTGTGAATCACTAGACATATTTAAATCCCCTTAATTTTATGTTATCATAAAAAAATAAATTAAACTCAAATTAGATTTAACAAAACAGTAAAATCACTTCTCACGAGCATTATTTAATGATAAAAAAAAATACCACTTTTAACCTAGTGGAATCCAAGTGGTGTAGTGTCAAATAAAACAATGTTTATTAATATATTTTTTCATAAAAATAACTAACTCCACTTTTCTTAAATTCTAGTAAACATGCATTTGGAGGTAACCATCATTTAGCAGTTCGAATATGTTATATTTATTACAAATATTATTTTGTATATTTAAATTACATTAATTTTGAACTTAACATATCATTACATTATATAATTGTATCCGAATTTAATTGAATACTTATAATAAATTAAAAATCCTACGTATCAAACTGTTTGTGATTGAAACATAACATGCAAACCAACCAAACGAATTAGCTTAACCAATTATATAACATCAATTTAAAAAAACATCCAAGTTTACAAATTTCAAATATAAAACTTTACTTAATAAGTAAATATTTGGCAATTCAATCACGTTGCTATCAAAAAAATACTTAATTAATCTTGGACACGGTGGTGGCCATCTCATGATGAATATTGCCCTCCACAAACAATTATAAACACGTGACACATGCAACATCCATGCAAAACACATGCACACGTATATATATATATATATACATATATATAATCATCACTTCATCTCCATCTCTTTCTATCTCAAATCTCTCTCTCTCTCTCTCTCTCTCTCTCTATATATATATATATATATATATATTTCAATACAAATCATTATCATCCCCAAGTTTTACAATAAAACCATGGCCTTCAACATATTCTTAGGTGTAGTAACACCAAAACCACTCATTAATTTCCACAAAATCAGCACTCAAGGTCCCCCTCATATAATATCAAGAACAAATGTATGTGCTTGGATTTCCTAACTTTATAATTGGCCAAGGCCAAGTATTACCAATCACTCAAGTCTTTCACATAATTTGTTCTCATTATCTAAAATGTCAAACATCACATATAATTGAGCCAATGACAGTACTGTAGTACTACTTGTCTCACATCGATTAATTGAAAAATATATATTAACATGAAATTTTAAAATTTAAACCGCAGGCTTCCTTGAGCACACAAATGAATATATTTGTTAGTCAACTTACCGACACAGTAGACAATCACTTTCAAGTAGATACCACAACTACATTATGTTTACATGATACCACAACTACATATATCTATGGACGGTGGTTTGTAGTTCATTAATTGTTTTCAAACAGGTCAAGAATCTTAGCTTGAAGTTTATGAATTTCTTCAATATTTTCTATGGTCCACACATGCAAAGCTTGAGCTGTATGCCAATTTTGATTTGATGATAAAATGAATCAAAATCAAACTCTCAATGTGTTCCCACATAATTTCATTCACATCTTCAAACCCTAATAATGGCATTAGTTTAAGTTTGCTGACAAAGGTAGGAGGCTTTTTCAAGGTTAGATCAAAGAAATGAAGTAGTATTAGTTAGTACTTGCATTTTATATATATATATATATAGATGGATTCAAACCAAAGAGGACTAAGAACTAAGGTTAGAAAAGAATTATAAATTAAAGAACTCATTTCAGAGTTTTCAAACAATAAGAACTGTTAAAAGATCATCAGTGACGTAAGAAGAGGAGAAATAAAGTTTGAAAAGTGAGAGCTTGGACAAACTCTATGAACACGTATTGAGGACTTGAGAATGTTATAATGACAAGATGGTATGTGTGAAAAGGGTCTCAAAACACACATAAGAAAGAAAAATATATGAAAATTTAGTGATTAATTAATTAATTAATTAAAAAAGCTTATTTAGTTCTTCATACTAAAAGAATTATATGTCCTACTTACATGCATTTGGCATCACCGTCCTAATTATTAATGCAATAAAATTCAAAATCGACTAGATATGTGTCCACTTCTGAAGTCCTTATCACATGTATTTGAGATTGAGATGGTAAACTCTCAATTATACAATTAGGGTTGAGTTGATATATAAATTTTAATAATAATAATAATAATAATATTAAAGAAGTTCTATTATCTGTTTTGAGAAATTAAGCTTTAAGGAATAACTTTAATTAATTAAAAAATATAAATTTATTTATATTAAATGTGGTAGGAGTTATTTATTAATAATTTCTCGTTAAACACAGTACGTCAATGGTTTGAATTGCAAACAGTTATTTAACCATAGATGTTAAAGTTGTGGGCATTTTTATTATCTTTAGTTTTATGAAAAATGAATGGAGAGAATTATAAATATAAAAGATTATCTTTTTAACTTGAAAGCTAAAAATTTCTTTCTCTCCCTCACTCCTGCAAAGCTATATATAGACCACCAATATGTGAGTCATAATTAATTATAGTGAGTTTTTGTGTTGGTTTATGTCCAAATAAAAAAGAAAAATTGAAAAATATAAAATACAAGAAATTAAAAAGTAGGAGTCGAAACTCTCAAAACTTTTTTTAAAAGTTGTGAACGAAATCTAATGCAGGGGTTTTGATTTTGATTCTTTTAATTAACAAGATGTAGAAGAGGTTGTGAAATTTATTATTGTGTCTTAATTTGCTCTTTTGTTTCTTTTTCTCTAAATTTCTTTTTTATTTTTAATGCTCCTTTTAAATATTATAAATAATAAGGCAATGGATCATGAATAATTGTTAGTTTAAATTTCTAATTGGGAAAATTAATTTAAGAAAAACTAGAAAGAACTAATTCTATAATATATATATATATAAATAATTGAAAGAGATTAGAAAATGTTTTCAAATAAAATTTGATAAGCGGTTTCTGATTTCAAATAAAATTTTATAAGTTGCCACAACATAAAAATTCCCTTTCAAACACGCAGAATGAATGTAAAGAATTATTTTTATTGTTTGAAATATCATATATATATAGACCAAAGAAATAAACCATTTCAAACTTTTCCACTAATAAAAAGTTGGCGAAGAAGAAAAAAAAATCTATGATTTCAAAAAAATAATAATGCCCCTCAAATTCTAGACCTTTGAAAACTACACAATTAGCCATAACAATGAACTTAATATTTCCAAGCTTGAAATGCATGTCTAAATCAAATAAGCCTACAATGTCAAAGCAAGAAGGTGAAACACCATGCTTTCATGCATACCAAGGCAGTGACATAAATTTCACCTTGCATGAGTCATATGATAATGATCTTAAGAAGAAGAATATATATATATAAGTCTTCTTAAACTTCTTAATGAACCATGTCAACTTTGTGCTTTTTTTAAAGAGTGATATTGATCCTTTTGAACAATTCCTTGTGCTTAACTTCCATTGTTGTGTTCCTCACATCCTTAAGACCTAGGCATTGACAAAGATCACACTAGAAAAGGACCATAAAAAAAGAATAACTTTCAAATCCTCACCTAACTTTTATAAAACTTTTCTTTTGGTTTCTTGGAATGTCATGCTTTCAAAGATTGTTCACCATATTCCAACCAAACTAGAGAGAGAGAGAGAGATGTACTTTTCATTAAGTGATCTTGAGGATCAAGTAAAGTCATTGAAAAGAATAATTTATTAATGGAGTTTGAGAGTCAAGAAAGAACAAGTTCTAGGAAAGCATATCAAAATGTTATAAAGATTGAAAGGATATCTAATTATATATGTTTGTGTTTTTGTAGGGCAAGTAAGCACTAACTAATAAGATTAATTATTATTATTATTATTAACTAAAGGCGATTAATGGAGTGCTAATTCGACTTAATTAAGGAGTCACACAAATTAAGAGACGTGTGTCTTGGTGATCATATATACACCATGTTAATTAGTTTTTGGGATTTGTTTATACTTGACTTGCTTAAGGCTTAATTAAGACTTAGTCATATTCTAATTAGATAAGACTAAAAAATATTTTAATTTGTATAACAATAGTTTAAAGAAAATTGTAGAATATTTAACAGAGAAATTCATTACTGGGATTTCATGTATTATAGAAATTGACCTCATATTTTTCAAGCCATGCCATTTATATATATCTTGAGGTTGTAATATTTGTTTGTGCACTTAATGTATAAATTTTAACTTTATGTATAAATACATCTTTAAACCTTTTATTCTTTTAATTAACATGCTTTATTTTTGGTTGACCCTTTTTTTTTCAACTTTTAAATTATTTATCTTACACCTAACTTGACAAAGTTGGAAGTTGGCCCAAATATCATTGAGAGCCCCATAAGTATTGAGTATGAGCCCAAAGGCTTTTAAAAAACTAAGGCCTTGTATTTTTACCACATTCCTCTGCCCTTCTTTCTTTCTTTCTTTTACTCACATTTTGTGGAAAAAAATCTCATTCCAAAATTTAAGTACATAAATCGGACTATATTATATTATGATTATTAATATTAATATTATGATTATTATCATTATTGAGGTACATGTTTGTTCAACTTTATGAGTTTATAATTTTAGGCTTTTATTTCTAGATAAAATTTTTTAACATTTTTATTTTATAATTTCAGTAAAAAATATTTTTTTAACAGGTACCTTAATCTTTTTAAAAAGCGTGCATGAAACTAAATGAAATGATTTGATGCAGTGGATGGGGTACTTTATGTTGAATTTTGAATTGTTATGCACTTTTTACTAGGTAATTTTGCCCCATGGTTACATGAAAATTAAGGTATATATATAAACATTTGTTTTAAAATCAACCCTTGAATTAAGCTATATGTTTGGTTCGTGGGGAAAAATTTTAGTGAGGGAATTTTTTAATATATCAGAATTGGTTTAGAAAAAGTTTTTATACTAAAATAACTACGCATCAACCCAAACAATACCGAACGAAATTAAATATTTTTATATTAAAAATTTATTTTAAATTATTTTTTATTTTATTATAATATAGACAAACCACGGCTACACAATAATATATTGGAAGAAGAATTGAATCTTTAACCTCAAGTATTGGTGTTTTTACACAGTTCAAAAAAATATTATAAAAAATTATTTAATTAATAATACTTATTTATTTAATTTTTTTGAATTAAAAATGAGTTCACGGATAACGCACCAGTTAGAGATCTCTCAAACCACCAAAATAAATGAAATAATAATAAGAAGAAGAAGAAAAGAAAAGAAAATTTTTTTTTTTTTCACGGTTTATCTCCAGCCACATCCACCCCAAAGCAAACAAAAAAAAACAAAAAACAAAAAACAAAAAAAAGCAAGGGAATAGAAGAAGAAGCAATAAAAGGAAAGATAAATAAAAATAAAAAATAAAAAGAAGGAAAAAAAGGGCAAAAAGAAAGTCACGGGATTCCCACATGCTCTTCTTCTTTGCTTAAATTAAAGCTGAAGCACATAATGCACGTGGGAAGGCTGCCCACGCGTGCCAGACTTTGTCAGCCATCTTCTTTTCATCACCCGACACCTTCTGCCACCCTTCTCCGGATCCGGATCCGGATCCGACTCCGACTCCGGGCCCCACACCCCACCCGGATCCGATCCTATTCTCTCATTGTTGTTATTATTATTATTATTATTATTATTATTATTATTATTATTATTTCAATAAGTACTAGCAGGACAAACAACTACATAAGTACATCAATTACATATATTTATAAAAAAATATTTTATCATATAACTCTAGAAGTGAACGATAAAACAACTTCTATAAAAAAAAAAATAGTATTACAAATTATACATGAGTTTGAAAATGATGGGTGAACAATACTATTACATTAATACTATTCTCTCATTCTATTATTATTATTATTATTATTATTATTATTATTTTTGGCTATGCACTGTCACGATGACAGACAACTACAAAATTATGCCGGTTACAGTGATTTACGGATTTGTTATATAACACTTTCTATAGATAAAAAGACAATACTGTAAATTGTACATGAGTTTGAGTTTAACAATAGTGGGTGAACAAGCTAATGACTTATGAGTGGGCTAATTTCATATATATATATATATATATGAGAAGAAAAAGGGAGAGATGGCATGGCATATGGCATATTGGAAGGTTTATTGGGATCAGTGAAACGGGTGTTTATTAATGTGTGGGTGTGGGGGTGGGGGAAGGGCTTTTGTTGTTCCCCATACTGTTTGTTTGCTTTAAAGTCCAAAAGAAGATCCGACCCGTTTCTCGTGTCCTTCTCTTTCCTTTCACCAAAGCCTGCCACCTTCTTCTTATTTGTATTACTATCAAGTCCTAACTAGGGCTGGTACAAGGGTCCTTGCTGGCCTGTACCCATATACCTACACCTTTAGCATCCTATGTTCCTCCACAGTCCACCCCTCTCTCACGTGCCGCGCATGTGATTTCTCACCTTTTGACTGGTATCAAGAGATTATTTGCAAATCAAACGAAGCCTTAAAAATGCTACACTATGCGATTTAAATTATTATTAATCAACTTAAATAATTAGATGATTATTCAAAGTCGCTATAATTCATAAAAGAAGTAAAGCACCCATCCATCGAACGTCAGCAAGGGCAAAAAGGTAAACACACAACCGGCAGCAGGCTCCGTCACTCGTGGGAGGAACTCATGATGCCGGTGGTGGATGTAACAAAGCAACCAAGTGCCCTTCTCCTTCCACACGTGTAACCAGATATGCTGCACGTGCGAGGGGGGACACTGTCATTGCCCTTCACGTGCGGCGTCCCGGTCCCTGCCCGACACTATCCCGGTCCGGTCCGGTCCGGTCCGGTCCGATACTATACTACCCAGGGCCAGCCCCAGGAGGGGGGCGTGCACAGTACGGCAAACCACGCCAAAAATGGTGGTCGGGCCCAGTCCGTGTGGTCCAAGACCTACTCGGGTCCGAGCTCACTCGCTTTGGGTTTCGTCTCATTAATTGGTCCAATTGGGACTTGTCAGGCCAGGTGGGGTGCTAGATTGAACTCTTGTCTCCGTTTTGTCCATTAATAATAACTACTTATTTATTTATGGGTGCTTTATTAGTGGATCTTGTTTACTGATTTGTGGTGCTTCATCACTCTAAGTCCAAGGTTGGGTCCCTTGTGTCCTTGATCATTAAATTGAAAATATAACTCATTAATTATTGTGTTCTTATCATATATATATATAATAAAGATGTTATATAATAAAGTTGTTATTAAGGGTGACGTGAGGAATAGTGATTAGGTTGAGATTAGGGTCGGCGTTGGTGATGTTATAATGTTATATATCAAGGAGTGATTTGTAGAAGAAGCTCAAGTGATGCATCAGTGAGAGTGAATTTTATTTTGTTTGTTATGTGATGACTGTGACTATATGATATGCCTTTATTTTATTTATTTTATCATAAAGTGGACAAGGGATTTACTTTAAAACTAATATTGTAAGGGAAAATTATTCTCTCGACATCTTAATTAGCAAGATAAAGAATTGTTATCCTTCTCTTCTAATGTGAAGGGGATCCGACTAAAATCAATATCAAGATTATAGCTTATAAATTCATGCGAATAATTTGTATTAGTTTTTGATTAATTTTAATCATTTATATTAATGAATAAAGATATATAACGTCCGATATCAAATAATGAATGAAGCAATATATAATTGATTGATAGAATTGGAGAAAAGCTTGAATATAATTAGGGTTAACTAACCCTTAATATTTTAAGACTTTTTTTTTTTTTTTTTTGGCAAAAGTAGATAAACCATTTGAGAGACATGTACATACGAAAAATTATAATATCAGTTTATTTATATCTTCACAATGTGTTCGATGAGGTTCGAATCCACATCGATCATCTATAACGACACAAACACATAACATAGTAGATCCCAATACTACTAGATTAAAAGGTTGTTAATTATATAAAATGTACTATATTAATATAAAACTATATAATAATAAACTGAAAATCTTATATATATTTATATATGAAGATTGGTATAAAAAAGTAATGTTTTTAACATATCTATATTAAACATGTTCGTCAACGTTTTTTTCACCAGATATATTTATTTATTAATTAATTAAATATTAGTAAACACGTAAAACCCATCATTAATTTCAGACTTATTTTTATACTGTCTAGTTTTATCTTATTTTTATAATTATTTTGTTGCATATCTTGTCGTAGCAGTGGCATCACTTACGTGGTAACTTCTTTTGATTTTTATTAATATATATTTAGTTAACTTATTATAGGTACAAAACGGACAAATGAAATGGAAGAAGAGAAATGGATGCAAATTAAGGATTTATAGGTTGAATGATGGTTGATGATTTAATAAGGGGAGAAGGACAAAGGGATAGAATACAAAGCATGGTCTCAGATAGACTTCGACTTGAGAGGCACGAGTGGCATTATCAACCCCACTTTGTTGGAGAAGCAATCACTACCACCTTTCTTTTTATACTACAATCATCACTATCATTTCAACGTTTGGTTCGGAAGTGAATTGTTGAAGTGGTAGAAGTCTGAAAATGGCATTTCGGTGAAAGTGAACAGTTCAGTTGGAACTATCCACTTCAGTGTGTTTGGTTCAAACTGAAAACTGGACTTCGGATACCACTTTTTGTGTTTGGATGGTTGAAGTGGGGATATGATCACCACTTCGGTGAGTGAATAAAATTGCACTTTCATGTTTTTTACATTTATTTAATTAAATGATTTAATTATTTTATTACGTTGGTAATAAATAATTTATTTATTAAATTAAAAACTTTCCATATCACATAATTAATTTAATACCATGTTATTAAATTAAATTAAATTAGTTAATATATTATGCTTAATTATTAATTAGTGAGAGTAGTTATTTAATTATTTTATTACCATGGTAATAATTATTCTATTTATCATTGAAAAATATTGCAAAGTGGGCTGAAGTGGAAGGCTGAAGTGGTGACTTCGGGACTTTTCCAGCTGAAGTCAGACACCGAAGTGGCCGAACTCAGAAGTTGTCACATCATCACTTCCGGGTTCAAATCAGTGAAACAAACACACTGAAGTGGGCTGGAAGTGGTCACTTCGGCCACTTCGGTGCCCACTTCGGTGAAACAAACGGCCCCTATATATTTACATCTTTCCTAGCTTTTAATTTTTTTATTACTACTCTTTCTCTTCATTCATCTTTTTTACAATTTTCAATTAGTGAAAAGTTTAAATTATTATCATAGTGTCCTCTGTTTTTTTTTTTTTTTTACCACGTTGTTCATTTTAGTGATTTATGTAAGGGCTTTGTTAGAGACGAAAGTTACTTGTTGCAAATAATTACTAGATATTTGTGAATGAGGTGATTATAGCTACTTTTATTGAAAATTGAAATGATATATATGTAGATCTCATTACCATAAATAAATTAATAAATAAAAGATATTATTTTAGTATGTATTGTTTAATTGAATGTAGGTGGATTTTTAGTTGCAATCTAAATACAAATACTTTTAATTTTAAATTTAATAAAGTAAAACAAAATTTTATTTACCTTGATTCTGTTACGCAAGAGATTCTAAATTATGGTGTTTTGTCTTATATTCAATTTGATTGTAAAATAAAATATTTCCAAACACTGAATTTTTAATAGCCCGATAACTCGAGTTATATGTAATTCAAAATTTACCTAAATAAATGCTACATTCACGATTTATCTTCAAATTTAAAAGATTTCAACGTCAGTACATAATTTATGGACCGGATAAGTTTTAACAAAAATCATAAAATTTGATCATGACATGTTTTTTACAACAAGGAAAATAAATGCACTAGCCAATAAATTTTAGTTTTCTATAAACATATATTAATTTCATATTAACATATTATATGATAAAATATAAAAAAACTGATGTATCTCTTAATTAGTAGTTTGAGTTTGACTTTAAATAAATCAAACTTAAGTGAGCTTCATATATATATATATATATATATATATATATATATATATGCAAGTTTGTAACTGTTTGCATGTGGCAATATGAAACCGATTTTTACCATTTCAATCAATGTCAAGCTTTGGTTGGTATAGTTATCATTGAGAATGAATGATTCACATAAAAAAAGAAGAAAAAAAAAAGTATTCCATTTTTTATATTTGTTTGAAAGATACATTATTATCTTGAAGTACAATCTTATATAATCTAAAAACAAAAGTAAACATGGTTTCCAACCACTTGCATTGGGGCATGCCCTTAATTATTTTATTAAACTTTACATTAAAGGCTAAACACCTCATTAGATACTCCTATGAGACCTATTCCAATTATTAATGAAGTCTCACAAGCTCAACACTTGTAACCCCCCTCTTCAAACTACATTAGTGGGATTTTTTTAAACCCTAGTACTACTTCAAAGCAATTGGGAATATAAAAAAAAAGCTCCTAGTTTTGGAATATCTTGTGTTTCTAATCTAGTCTAATATAATTAAAAAAAATCACACTAATCAATCAAATATTCCCCTAGATCATATGCATGTGATTTAGTATCTTAGAGCATTAATATATATACATAATGGCGGCTATTATATATGTTTATTATGCATTAGAATAAGATATTTATTTTAATAAAGATGTGGAATATCGCCAATTGTGTATTTTATTTTAATTCTCAATCATTTTATTTCGCCATTGAAATAAAATAAAAGGATAGGGACTAGAATAATTTCAAATTTAAAATGTTTGTCTAATTAATAATTATAAATTAATAATAGAATCAGAAGTGGTGGTATTCCCATCATTTAACAATTTTTTTTTAAAAAAAATATATATCTTAATGATTGGTTATTCAATTCCTCTTCTACTTCATAGCTATCGACAAATATTGTAAGAAAATGATTGTTATATCAAAATAAAAAAGAAAAACTAGGATTTATATGTGCATCTTTAGAAGTTAATAATAGATTGATAGCTCTAAAATTTTATTAAAAATATGGATATATGCCGTAATTTCTACAGTTTATATCATTTATTATCATTTATGGTCCTACATAAAATATTCATCATAATGAAGCAAAAATTGCATAATGTTATAAAATGGTCCAAATCCTTTAAGTTATTTTCATAATAATTCATTGTTTTACACAATTTTTTTTTATAAATAAAAAAATAATGACATATTGGAAAAACACAAGCAAAATTTGAAGCCATAAAACACAACTACTACTTTGTAGGTAGGTAGGTGGGTAGTAGTAGGCATGTCCAAAAGGCTAATCTAAGGTAACTCTTCCTAGAAATTTATTAATAATATTAATCATGCAAGGTAAGTGATTAGGGTCAAACCCTAAGTGATTAGATTAGGTTGCCCTAATCCCTTTTCTTTAATCCTTAACAAGACTCCAATCCTTATTCTTTCGCATCATAAAATGAGGCTTCCACTACACCAACCGTACGGTGAGGAAATTAACAAAAAAAAAATCACGTAAGAAGCTTGATTAATATAATCACATGAAGAACCTTTCCATGTGGATGTTCAACCAAAAGAGCACCTTTAATATTATCAGGACAAGCTAGCCAACACTCTTAGCCTCTTGCTACTTTGGTTTTTATATAATTGTTTTTTATTTTCCGAAATTTTCATAAATTTTGAAATAATAATAATAATAATAATAATAATAATACATTAAATGGTATAAATAATAGTAATAATATTTATTTGAATATATTTCTCTCTCAATTGATTAGTCATGATCACATTTATCTAGTGTCAAGAAACATGTTGATCCTTTTTTCAAATATAGCGAAAGCAAAGCAAAGTGATTAAGTGGTCCAGTTTACTTCGGAAATAAATATATTAGAAGTTTGGGATGCTGGTAGAAGCTTGCTTTCTAATATTTTACGTAAATTGTTTTTTTTTTTTAAAAAAAATAATAATTAGTTAATTATTGGTTGATTTATTGGCCCTTGGCACCCTGGGTAATAAAGTGTTTTTTTTTTTAAATGAATTTGTACTTTAGTTCACACAATGTATTTGCGAGATTCAGTTTGTTTGTCCACGTCTTTAATTTGTTTTAACAATGTTTTGTGTTTTAAAAAATATTATTAATTTTTTAAAGTTTAAAACAAATTAATATTTGATATTATTGATTGGACGTGAAAGGGGGTATTGGGAGTGTTGATCGCTGCTTTTTACTGGTAGAGTGGTACTTGGGGGGAGTAAAAAGCAAAATAGTCACACGTACTCCAAATATATTAATTAATAATTATCCCAATTTTCAATAAACCATGAAAAATCAAAATACATTAGCAGAAAACCCCCACTAATTCTTAGATATTTTTTGCACAATTATATTTATTTATTTATATTAATTTTTACAGGAAACCGTAAGCAATGGCGCGATTTGTGCCGAGATGCGTGGTCTCGTACACAGGGAGCTCGTCGTGATAACCGGGGCCGATGGCCGTTAGATTCTCCAGTTCAAAGAGATCCGAGCTCGCATCGCTCGCCACGTCATCGTCTTCCTCCATTTCCTCTTCGAAGGTCCTGGCGACGGGATATATCCACTTCTCGCCGACTGGCCGGCAGTCCTCGCCGACGACGACCCCTACCGGGCAGAAACGGACGCTCCTTGGCGCTCGCCGGCTCGCCGATGATGGGGTCTTGCTCAGGCACGATCGGGTGTATGATGATGCCGATGAGCATGGGGTCGTCTCCTCCGGCACCGGCGTGGGGGCTCGGTGTTTTGGTTTCTTATGGGTGGCGGCGGCGGTGAAGAGGGAGTTGAGGAAGCTGGCTAGCCGCGCGCCGGGGGATGCCGGAGCCCTGGATTTTCGTAGATCGCGGAAGCGGCTGCGGATCGAGCCGGGCTTCTTCTTCTCCTGTGCCGGAGGAGGGGGATCGGAGCGGGAAGGGACGCGGATTGGGCGAACGGAGTGCGCCGCCGACTCGGCGTCCGAGGAGGAGAAGCCGCCGTAGCTTGAGCCGTCGGAGGAGCTAGACGTGGAGAGGAAGGTGGGGCGGTGGCGGTGACGGTAGTCATAAGTGCGGTGGGGGGGAGGGTGGTCGGCTACCGGGGCGGTGATTCTATCACCGGACCCGGGCTTTCTAGAAGATGCGGTGGGGATGGAAAGACGGTCTGGTGCGCTGCGGGTCTGGTTTCGCGATGACGTGGCGTCTTCTGGTTCGTCTATGGAGCGGTATATCGCGTCAAGGAGAGATGAGGAGAAGGACGGGTTGTCCCTGTTCCGGCGTGGCGGCGGTCTATCCCACCGATCCATTAGCCTGTTACTTGAGTTTCCTTTTATGTGCTCTTGTTTTGCCGGAAATGGCAGGGGATGGTGATGGGCTTCGGTGTTGTTTTGAAGGGCAAAAGCGGAAATGAGGAGAGCGAGGAAGGCGAGAAGGGCCTGAAGGTAAAGCAAAGGCGGAGGAGTGGGGGGCTTTGTAGTGCCTTTGGAGAAGGGGTGAGGGGTGGTGTGCTTAGTTGGAATGTTTGCTGACGTGGCCTATTAATGTTTGCCAGGTGGCGGTATGGGCGGGCGGGTCCACCGGATAGAGACGAGAGCTAATTGGTGCCGTTGGATTGATCGTGCGGATTAGAGCGTCGTCACTTCCTCTGGTGAGTCCCCTGCCAATTATTTATTTTGATAATAGTTCCTTTTTTTATTATAATAATTAATTATAATTGTTATTATTTAGTAATGCTGAAGAAATGGATGCATGGGCTACCACTTTTTTTTTTCCTGATTTGATTTATTAAAATGTAAAGTAAACAACCAATTAAATTAAGTTGATCCATAATTGGTCAAAAGCGTGATGCTAAGATGATGCTTGGTGACTAGCTGTACTCAATTATTCAAAATCAAACTTTCAAATCAAAACCCCTCAAAATTTAAACTCTTTCTACTTGTTTTTTGGATTATTTAGATCTAGAAATAACAGTGAGCACTATAATAAACACTTCCATTGTTTTGATTCCAACGAGCTCAAATTGAGGATGGTGTCCGTGCCTATGATTTGGTGGAGCAATCCCTCAAATTGTGTCAATCTTGGTACATTATGATGTACTCCCACGAGTCCAATCCTGTTTCATGCCAAGCGTGCTAACTCAAATCATAGTCATGGTCTTCTCACTCCCTCCCAAATAGTCTCTATTTTTCCATTCAATTTATGCATCTTCATCAACCGACATCCCACGAGAGATTCATTTTATACCTGTAATTTCTGATACTCCTCATAAGTTATATGCGCATTATTTTGATAATGCATATATAGTTACAACTTAGGGATTTTTTTACAAAGACAAACACCTCTTATTTAAGAATATACATGCATAGGTTTGGAATAAGCTTAACAAACACATATGCTCTCACTTTGCGTAGATTTTGAAATTTGATTTGAAGTCCTTTCCGAAATAAAAACTTTATGTAAAGGATCAAGTGTAAATAAACTAAAACGCTGTTGACGAACCGTATAGTATTAATTTAGAAAAATCAAAGGTTTATTATTTAAATATTTAACCAGTTTGTAAACAATATTATTTAAGTATTTAACTAGTTTATAAATCAAAGGTAATTTATTCCCATGTATTTATGTTATTTATTTATTTTTCACATTATTTTCAAAAAATGGGAAAGGAGACAAAGGTAGCAAGACAAACGCACGGGGATTCTACTTCTGAAAACGCATCTCCTTCCCATTATTACTCCAATGTCTAATTCAGTCCCCCACCATAACCATAGCCTCACTTGTTGTTTCCTTTAGCCCCAGTTTGGATTTGGACGTGGTCTCTTGCACACTGTCCATTTCTCTTTGTTTATTTTTTTTTTCTCCTTCTTGTTTTTCTAAAGAAATAAAGAAAAAGGAAAAGTGGAGGGGAAATTATTCATGAGTTGATATTGCTTGATCATGAACACTTTATTTGACTCCCTCTTTGATCATCACCTACCCACTCACTCACCACCCCTATTCTGAACCTTTCCTTTCTGTAATAGTTCTTCCATGCTGCATGCCATTTTGATTAAGCATTCCAATTCTTATTAATCCTGAATGCTCTGTATTATTTTTTTTAATGTTGTTATAGATGTTGTAGTGTGTCTTCCTTATTACAGATTTTACAAAAGAGATTAGACTATTTTATAAAAGCGAGTTTTTTAACATATATATAATTTGTAAACAATCTAATGTGCAACTGAAGATTCAAGAGTTTTGGGAAAGATGGTTCTCATTGTCATTGAGCACTAGATTAGAGTTAATTTCTTGTCCATTCTTGAACCACCATTTGCATGTTATCCCCTTAGTCTCAACCCTAAAATTAAAGGTCCCACCTAAAATCTCTTGTTGATTTTTTATATTTACAATCTTGGCAACAATTTGGTTGGTGCTAGTGCTAAAGGAATAATTGTTTTTTTTTTTTTTAATTCATGCTCATACTCAATCCTCATGCATGGCTGGAATCTCACTTAGCATTTATGTTTCTCTGTCGTGCATGAGACTTTGTGTCAATTTCCTAGCTGGTGGACTAACCACCTATGCTTGTCTTTGAATAACAATATCAATCATTGAGTCATAGAAGAAAAATTTTGTGGTTTGGTTACATCAATGAACTGGTGGTGCTTCATTTGTTCATTTCTCCCCTATTTGTGTGTGTGTGTGTGTGTCTTATTTCCTCATTCATTAATAATCCATTTAGAATCCAGTGATTAGGTGTGCCAGGATTGAAGGAAAATTTAATACACTGGAAATGAAGACAAGAACGGACTTCTTTTCATGTGTTTGGTTAAATGAAGAATCCCGAAGAATTATTGGTGAAGAAGCCACGGATTTCATTCTAAAAAATTTTAAAGTATAGATTACTAATTTTGTTTTATTAAGATATCATAAAATACGTCAATCATATACCTATACCTATCAAGTGTGAAGGGAATTTCCTGTCGGTTATAATCATTTGGAAAATATAAGTTTTGGTGTCTGAAAATTCTATTGTTTGATTCCTATCTATCTCCTCTATTTTTTAATCTTTTTTTTTTTTATTTTCTGCATAGTAATAAGTTTTTCACCATTGTTAGCACATAATCTTTCATCATTGACGGCCATTAAGATGCTGATCATCCATGAAATTTATGTTTGTTTTCATTCAATAAATGTTTAGCTTTCGCCATCTTGGATAAGCCTTGCACCAAACTCTTATCCAGACATGGCTCCAATGGTGCATGTTTATTGGTCCACCACAGTTGAAAATTTTAAAAAGTAAAAAGCTACCAAAAGAAAAGGTAAAAGGAATGAAATGAAATCCCTTGCGTGGGTTAATTTTTCTCTTATTGCTATCCCACCACATGCTTATGCACATCAAATGAAAATGTTCACCATCTTCTCACCACCAATGATTCTGGTAAAAAATGCAGCAAAGCTGAGATGACTTGTTTTACTACTTAACAGAGATTCAAACAGGAATGTGCAACTCCATTGGTCAGAATCTCTACTTAATCTTGAAGACGAAACCAATTGATTGGTGGTTTGGCATACACTATCTGATTTTTGTCAAGATTCGGCGGATTTATTGGTGGTTTGGCATTAAACCACCTGATTTCATTGCGATTTCTTCCACGGCACCTCGCCGACTGTCATGGGCAACCAAGCAGATAAAGATGATAATGACTCATTCTGGCGCCAATCAATCAAAGAAGCTTAGTCTACCACCACCACCAATGAACAAGAGCGACAGCTCATAAGAAGGTATACACTTTAGCTCGTCTTCTGATCAGCAGCAATAGTAGTAATAGTGACCGTCTTTTTGGGCAGTGGAATAAGTCATGCTTGAGATGATTTCAGGTGACCCACTTCCCACTCTGAGCCAGATGGTTGGTGATGCCCTTCAAGCTTGTTTTCAGGTGCTTCAGGCCCTCATCATCCCTTATTTATCTACTTTTCCCAGCATATGATCATGATTCTATTCTATTATGGTCAGCCATTGAAGTGATTTATGAATGTGATGTCACTGTAGACACTTTCATTCTTTGCATGCTTTGTTCCTTTGCAACTATTAGTCAGTTGATATAGACTTCACTCCTCAAACTATTTTAGCGTAATTAACACATGGTAACACAAACCATGTAAGCGTAATAAACACATAGTTTAAGATTCACAACTAATAGGCTAAATTTTGGTATTTCTCCAATTTTAACCATGGTTTAGTTGTTCCATGTAGGCATCTTTCCTGGAATCTGTGGTCAACAGGGGTGTATACGTGCAAAAATCTAAAGCTTGTGAGAGTATACATGCAAATACGCACTTTTGTGGAGGTATATAAACAAAGGTTAGTAAGCTACTGAAAACTCACAAAACATGGCTATCATTGTTATTTGACAATTTCAAAGCCCACATGACAGAATTCTCTGGAGCAGTTGCTCAAATTCCACTGTCACAATCTCTGAAATCTATTTTGTTGATATGCATTGACATGTCTATTATCAATATGACTGAGAAATAAAGTAATCTGGGCCCCTTAATTCATAAATTGATCAATACTGGGACTAACATAGCTGAATCATACCAAAGAGTTGACTCGGAGAGAACTATAATATATCCCTTCAAATATGATTTATTAACTTGGTTAAAAGCTGGTGAGTTGTACAATCTAAGTAACTGTTCATCCAACAAATGACAACCTGATATCTTCTAGGTGTGATTTGACAAATCTAAGAGCAACATTGAATGGACAAGAAGTGCACACGAGTAAATAAAATTATAACATACACTCATTCAGGTAAAAGCACTAACTCATCTTCTTTGTAAGAGCATATGTTTAGCCAGAAAAACTGTAAAATAGGATAGATTGAGATAATTTACCATTTTGAACACTTTGTTCGAGTGCTTTCAAGAATAAAGTTTTCAGATCTTAGACTGTGGGCGGCTTCCAGATGAAAGGAAAGTGCACTGGAACTCTGCATGGATGTTGAAAAACAAAATATCAAAATTTGCAGGGGTATATAAGGGCAAGTAGCTCAGATTTGTACAATAGATGTATGAAGCAGCAATTTCTGCGTGGGTAGATATCCAATTTGAAAATCCATTGGGGCATGGGCATATAAAGAATAATAACATATGCACCAAAGTAGCTACCAAACGGCAATTGGCCATCAGCCTGAACTACATGCAGAGTTACCAAAAGATACATCTCACCCAGTTGAACAAACTTGGCAAGTTGTAGTTTCACATCAAACTGCTTACAGTTACAACCTGACAAATTCCCAACTGGAAAACCATACTGAAATACAGTTATGATGCTTGGAGAGAACATACACCAGTGTGAATGCAAGGTAAAAAGGGATCCCATGTACGTTGATGTCATAATGCTATTTGCGAAGCGTGTAAAAAATATAAGAGGAACAGATTCAACAGAACAGGTCACAATGTATAGAAATGCACAAGCACATTAAGCAAATATATTACTTTCATGTAGAATTGTACATGAAATTTGTACAGGAGAAACAATGAAATTTGTACATGTATCATGAAAACATTTATTTCCAATCAATAGAATTGTACATGTATCACATATATTACTTTCATGTCGAATTTGCAAAGAGTATAGATGTATATTACTTTCATATAGAATTTGCAAAGAGTATAGATGTATATTACTTTCATATAGAATTTGTAAAGAGTGTAAAGAAATATATAAGCGACAGATTTGATAGAGCAAGTGGTAATTGAATAGAACGGGGCAAGCACATTAAGCAAGCAATATTTACTCGTGCAGGAGAAACAAAGAAAATCGTGTATGTATCACGAAAACATGCATTTCCGATCAATAGAGTTCCACATAATTAGGTGATAGTAGAGGGTATCATGATTTACACGATGCATAACTGCCAACAAATTAGGCATACAATGGTCAGTGTAAAATGGGTAAGAAGGTGACAACTTACAATTAAAAGCATGTTAGTGCTTTGTTTAATTGTGAGAAAAGATGGATGTTCAACTAAAAAAACCAGTAGAGAAAATACATGTTTGTTGAAAGTTGCAACATACAGATATAGCAGATCAAGCGATGAACTAATTACTGCAGTTCATCTCTTCGCAATAAGTAAATGAACTTGAGCACAATGTTATATATTTGATTGATATCCCACTTATCAAACTTATTCCATAACAAAAGATAATAGAAAACTCAAAAGGCTGTCAAACTAAAGTTGAATTTAAGACAACATAGCCTGACAAGCAAATACAAATATAAGCTGAGAACACACAGGAAGGTCAGGAAGGTGCTAGTTTCGTGACTATATGCCAGCAAACATACCTCATGTGCAAACTCAAAATCAAACTCACGATCAGGAATATGTCAACTTGAAGCTGTTTGTCAGAATTTGATAACACATTGAAGAAAGAGGTCAACTTAATAAACTCATACAAGCATTAATTATGAAGATTTCTATCACATTCTTTTTCAAGGATGATGAAAATGTTTTTCTATCAAGAAGTAATGTGGCAGGCTGAAACCCATCGATCATGTACAGCGCGAGTCCCTCAGTTTAACAGTAATGAAATTTTGGCATCCCCAATATACCGTCCTCTTGAATTTAGCTTCCAGCAGCTATATCTTAAGAAGTATTTCGGCGCTTGTAGAGAGGATCGTCAAGTTGATTTCCTGTCAAAATAGGAGTTAGCGAAATCCATGGAAACGAATCATCCTATATCTCCTGATATTCAACCAATATCCTCAAGACAATATATGCTTCAACCTACACCTTCACATTCTGCATTGAAGTTTTCTTGACAACCCCTCGGGAACACAATTCACTTAGTAACTCCAAGGCCTCCTTGGACATGCCTTCATAAGCTAGTCCTTCTATGAGTATAGTGTAGGTTGATTCAGTGGGCATACATCCCAAAGACACCATATAGGCATAGAAATCAATAGCCTGATCTGTTTCCCTGGCTTTACAGAGTCCAAGAATGATTGAGTTGCAAGTGATGGCATTAGGCCTGATACCATCATCCTCCATATTATGAAATACCTTAATTGCTTCCCTGACCTTGCCTTCTCTACTGAGCCCAGCCACAAGTGAAGCATAAGTAATTATATCAGGATGCAGACCCTTTGTCTTCATCTCTCTGAGAAGTTCGAACGCCTTTTCAGTATTACCGACCTTGGAGAGTCCATCAATAACGGTATTATAACTAATCAAAACAGGACTGCATCCCTTGCTACTAAGCTGACTAAGCAACTCCACTGCCACATCAACCTTCCCAACCTTGCACAATGCTGTAAGCAATGTATTATAAGTCACAATATCTGGGTAACACCCTCTCGAGACCATCACCTCCAAGCATTCAATTGCTCTGTCCATCTTCTTCTCCTTGCAGAACCCATGAAGCAGTGGGTTATAACTCAAAGAGTTAGGCGTGCAGCCATGCTCCGGCATTCTCTCCAACACATCCATAGCTCGTCCTAACAATCCCTTTCGACACAAGAAATTAATCAAGATGTTAAAAGTAACCACACTAGGTGCGCATCCCTTCCCAACCATATTAGCCAACAACTTCTCGGCATCCATCCACCGCCCGGTGCTACACATGCTCCTCAGTATAATGTTATGGCTTATCACATTCGGATTGCATCCATAACTTGGCATCGCATTTAAGAATCTTATAGCTTCATCCAACCTCCCTTCCTTGCAAATTCCATTGATGATCACATTGTAAGTGACGACATCCGGCTTGCAACCTTTTGCACGCATTTCATCCAAAAGTTTCATCGCTTGTCCGACACCGCTCTCTTTGCACATGGCTTCAATCAGTATAGTGTAAGTGAAAACATCTGGAGCACAACCTCTCTGAAGCATTTCATCAAGCAACTCCAGGGCTTTGTCAAGCTTCCTCCTTTCACACAAACACTGAAAGATGGTATTGTAGGTGACCACGTCGGGAGGGACGGACATGCGGCGGAGGAGGCGGAGAGCGAGCTCCGGCTCGCCGGACTTGCAGTAGCCGCTGATCATGACGTTGAAGGTGATGACATCAGGGGAGGCGCCGGAACGCTCGACGAGGTCGAGCACGCGCGCAGCTTTCGCGGTGCGGCCGGCGCGGCAAAACCCACGGATGAGGCTGGTGCAAGGGATGACATCGGGGACGCCGCCACGGAACGCCATGCGCTCCAAGAGCTTCAGACCTTCCTCGAGATCCGCATTGCGGACGAGGCGTTGGAGTCGCTGGTTGTCTTCGCGGTCGGCGTCGGAGTCTTGATGGGTGGAGCCAAGGGTGCGATGGCCGTTCAGAGTCTTGGGGTTCACGAGCGTGCGGATCCGATTGACGGAAGCACTAGTACCAACCCTAACCCTAACCCTAACCCTAACCTTGGGGACGGGGGTGATCTTGGGGTTGGACGGGAAGGGAGAAGGGAGGAGATTGGGAGGGGCCAAGAGATCCATGGATTGGACTTGGGGAGCTAGGCTTTAGTATGACGCCATTGTTAGGGTTTTGGATGTTCTTCTGGAGATGGAGATGATGATGATGATGATCCTGCGGATCAGTTAGAGAGGGTTTATGTGCAGGTTAAAGAAGGAAGGGATAACGTTCTCGGTTGGGGCTGAGGTTTAGCGGGCTTGAGCTTGAAGATGATCTTGTGGGACCATCAGAACCGTTTGTCCGAAGTGAAGAATGAATGGATGAAGAGTATGCTATCGCTGCCGTTAGATTGTCTTGAGATCGGTTTACGGATCAAATCTTATTTCATTTACTCTAAGGGCCCATTTGGAACTTTACATTGGAGAGCAATTGCATGCCAAGCTTTTGCACCGAATGATTTTGCATGCAATTATTTTTCCTGTAAAATAATATTACAATATTTTGTGTATTCAATAAAACTTGTAATTAAATTGCATGTAAACTTAATTTTTTTTTTTTGGTATGATTACATTTTTAATGTCAAATTAAGTTTATTCTCATTTTTGCCCTTAGTTAATTCAAAGGCTTTTCCTAAACACTCAAGTATATACATATATATTTTATTAACAAATTTTAAAATTCATAAGATAATCCTAGTGTGTATATATATATATACATGTCTTTTTTGTTCAAATTGATCTGTCTAAACTCTCTCACTATTTCTGATTCTTATTTTATTTTATTGGATAATTATATCAATATAAATAGATATTATTCCATAAAAATATTATTCAAATATAATTGCTTAATTAAATCCAATTAAAGCTGAAATTTCACACTAAAAACATAATCAAACAATAATCAACCAAATTTGAGGAAAAGAGACAATGCCGAATTAAAAAATAATTTGTGTTATGGTTTTTTGAGAAAAGAAAAGAAACGAGGAAAATTGGGTAGTGCGGTAATTTTATAATTTCCCAACTTTCACATCCAAGGGTGCAATCACTTTCACACCCACCCCCTTTCAATCATTTTCTCTGGTCAAAGGGAAAGTAATTGCAAGGAGAGCATTTAATTTTTAAAATCCAAATAAATAAAAATGATTCCTCCATCTTAAAAGTTGTTACTTTACATCGTACCAAACGGGTCCTAAAGACTAGTAATCATGAGCATGTAGAAGTGAAAACACTTTCTACGAACGGTCTCAAATTTAAAATTTTTATATAATTTTTAAATAAATCATTTTATTTATATCAATGGAAATTTATTTACTTTCATATTATGACACAAATTTTAGAAATAATTTTTTGTTTTAAATAATCTCTATTTAACATTATTGTTGCATGATTTTTTTTGGAGTTTTAATTCGGTAGCGTAGGAAATTATTATACCGCTATCAAATTCTGGAGGTTTACTTCATAGGATTGAAAAATATTTATGAACTTTAATTTGAAAGTGATACCCAGGATATTTATAACCACAACAAAATGTTATTATTTTATTTATAAAATATTTTAATATTATAAATATGCACCAACTCCGTCTTCCAAGCCACAAATCCATCTAAATTCCATATTACGAATGAGAAATCTCTACCAAATTAATGGAAAATCGAAACAAAACTAGGGTTTGGTTGAGAAATCACTGAGGTGAATCAAGGAGAAGACGAAGGAGATAGCGAGAAGGGTGCCGAAGACGAAGATGGTTACAAGATTCTCATGGGATGGCGAAGGAGTAGGAGAATTTGATCGGAGTGATCTTGGCGGTCGATTTCCTTCTCGCTAAACGGCTTTGAATTAGAGGATAAGCTTTTTAATCAATAAATGGCTTTGAATTATAAGATAAACTTTTTAATCAATGACAAAAACATCATTTATCACTTCTCCCTAGAGAGCCCCCTCAATGCTTACTCACTTCTCTCCCACTTCCATTACTCCATATCCAAACATAGATTTGCACTACGTAAGTAATGACTCCCATTTCATTCATTGCAATCAAACGTCCCCTTAATAGATCATGATCGATTCATTTATTTTTAATTAAAATGTATCATAAGAAAAAGGTGAAAAACAGCATACAAAATAAATACATCATGTTAATATTGATGTGATATTGTTTGAGTTAATTTATTGTAATTGACCAAGCAAATCTCATATAACTTCTCCATTTATTCCCATCCTTCAATCAGTATAGTGTAAGTAAAATTTTGTGATTCACACTTAAACTAACCTGATTCCATCCAACCAATTTTTTTTCAATTTTCTTTTATTTTATATTGCAACAATCAACAAAATAACTAACATCTCAACAAACCTCTTTGAATGTTTCATAACATCTTAAGACACTCTTGTATTGTTACACCATTATTCCTTATTTCTGTTTTTTTTGTATTCCTTAATTTCATACATAATATGTTTTTCACAAGATGATTCGATCAGTGAATTAAAAATATATAACAACTTATCGGTACGTAATTAACTAATGTGAAACTATCAATTGTTTATCAATTAGTAAGAAATATCAGCTACTAAAAATATTCAAACATCATAAGAATCAGCTCCCAAATGACTCTCACTATGCAACCAATTAAACAATGCTGAAAGATTCATACAGGGCCTGCATTTCGCATGAATCTCTTTGTTAAAACTATTTCTTTTGTTATTAACCATCCAAAAAAGAACAAAAAACAACTCATTTTTCTTAATCCCATTGAATTAATCGCCTAATTAGTCATTTTTCTTCACTAACCAACAGTTTAATCAGGTTCATCACAGAACAAAGCTAACAAGAATTCAGTATAAAAACACTCGACAAACTTCATTTATTTTCCTCCTCTTCTCTCTTAATTCAATTCTTGCAAAGTTAACAATGAGCAGAGAGCAAGAACAGCAAGTAAAACTAAGAAAGCCACTAAAAGTTCGATCTCCAATTATACAACAGGAAGAACTACAGCAGAAAACCGGATGTTGTCGTAGCCTTTCCATCATCTTTTCTATTATCTCCGATGCCTGGTCTTCGCCTACGCCTGAACTCCAACAACAGGTACACCTGTTAGCACTTCACATCATTAATGTATACAATCTTTGAATGTTTTTTTTCTTCTACTGTTTGTGCAAGATTGCTGAGCTTGAGGAGGAAGTGCGACGACAAACAGAACTCAAGGTTGCTTACAAATGTCGGCTGGATAGAATGCAAGATTACTTAATGCATTACTTGGAAATAGCCCGGGATAACGGATTTTTGGATCGAGTTTCTGCTATTGATCAGCAAAACTATTCTCTTGGTCCTGAGATCAGACCAAGAGTTTCTGCGAGTGTGAAGGATCCTCATTTAGCTGCCATTACATGCCAAGCAATCCACAATGGATGGTCCATTGAGCCTCATGAGGTATGGAAATGCTTGAAATTTTCTTCTCTGAGAACTAACAGATGTGTTTATACTGAAAATCTGAGAATTTGAGCATGAATTCATTAGATTGAATGGATAAACAATTCCTAAACCTGGTTACATGTTAAAGTTAGAGACTGTAGATAACATCAATTGGATTCAAGAGATTGATTGTATAAACCATATAGCAGTCAAGATTGATACAATAATTATATCTTTATCTAGTTTTCTGGTCCTCGTTTACAACTTGTTATATGTATCTTTTGATCAATATTTACTTAGTTAATCGATGTGATGTAAAACTACGACTATGATCCGTGTTGCAATTCTGTTGATGCAAGCTCGTCAACGACTTGTTAGATCGGTTTAAGTCAAACTAAAAGCACATACATTCTGATCAACATTTAAATTATTAAACGATGTGAGACTATGAACTTCAGAAATCTGAATTGAATGATACATGAAAACATTGCATGAATTCATTTGCTATTTCAATCCGGAAACACATATCACCTAACCAATATGAGACTATCAACTAACAACATAAATATGAATTGGATGATACTAGATAACAATGCAGGAGACCATAGGCCAAGGAACAACAGCAGAAATATACCGAGGAAATTGGCGAGGCCTTGACGTTGCAGTTAAATGGATAAATCCTCAATACTTTGAATCAAATGAAGGAGGTGAAGCTTGGTTTGCTCAAGAACTCGACACACTCTCTCGACAACGCCATCCCTTTGTTTTAAGGTTCCTCGGCGCATGTCTCCTCCCGCCGAAGAACGCATGGGTTGTAACAGAGTTATTAAGTGGACAAACAGTAGGAGAGTGGCTGCATGGATGTAAGAAAAGACGAAAAGAGAATTTAAAACCATTGCCATGCTTAAAAGAAAGGATTGAGAAGGGTGTAGAGATAGCTCAGGCAATGCAGTATCTACATGAACAGAAGCCCCGAGTGATTCACAGAGATTTGAAGCCTAGTAATATACTTTTGGATGGGTCTATGCATGTAAGAGTAGCAGATTTCGGGCATGCTCGTTTTCTCACTGAAGGACAGAAAGCTCTTACTGGTAAAATGGGTAAGATGATAAGTTAGTGCTTTCAGATGATAGTTCGACATTTTGATTAACTGAATATATACAGATATATTTGGTTTGAATATAATGAGGTTTCTCTATTTTATCGGTTTAAGCTGTTATGTTGAATCTAAGCTCATCTAATAATGCATTTGAGAACTAGATTTCAACAACCAACAACATGATACGACTTCAGATGCAACACTTATACATGACCTTATATAGATGATTCTGTCATAAGCTTAATTCACATAACACACATCAATCATGAAATATCAACAATTTATCAATTGTTTCCAGGGACTTATGTGTACATGGCTCCAGAAGTAATACGAAGTGAGCCATATACTGAGAAGTGTGATGTTTATAGCTTCGGAATCATACTAAATGAGTTTATCACTGGTGAACGTCCATATATAGAAACCACATTAAAGCCTAGCGAGGTATGTTTGTCTTGTTCCCCTATAAACAAAACTCAGTAGCTTAATGGTATTTGTATTTCCCCGTCATATGAACAGATTGCAGCTGGAGTTGAGCAAGGAAAACTGAGGCCAAGGCTGACAGGAAACAAGGAGTTTGACACAACCGAGCTTACAGAGCTCATAAATTGCATGTGGGATGGAGATGCTACCGCTAGACCTTCATTCAGAACAATCACTTGTACTCTTAGAAAGATTCAGGACAAGCTCTCTGGATCTCTTTAGTTCAACTTGTTCCAACTATTCTCTAACAAAATAAGAGAAGGGCAAAAGAAATCAAAAGCTTTCAGTTCATTATTCATTTTATTTTTTATTTTATTTCCTTTTTTGTGTTGCGTACTGTAAATATTGGGATTTTATATTTATCCCTGTAAACCACATAATTTCAATAAAAAAAAAGTGCTCCAGGGGCCGCACAAGCGGTGGAGCATGTGGTTTAATTTGATGCAAAGCGAAAAACCTTACCTGGGCTTGACATACCGTGAATCCTCTTGAAAGAGAAGTGTGCCTTTGGGAACGCGGACACCCGTTAAAGACATTGTTCGTGCATGACTCTCAATCTGAACACCATTAACCTCATAAAAAACACACACACCAAGCAACAACAAAGCATCTCATAGGCAGATTGATAGAACAAATCAATACCATGAGGCTAATTACTCCCTCTATACAAATGTTCTATAAATAAAATGTTAGATTACACACGCAGTAGGACAATTTGAGTAAGCATCACGCAATAATAATACTATATTGACAAGAAGCCATGTTGCTGTTGACACAAAGGACTAAAGATTCAAACCAGTCCACACATGGCAAAAGGGTCATGTAGTAGTATGATTTTGATGCAGGGAAGATGATACTCACATTGTCACGCCCCGAACCCGGTTCACCGGACTCGATGCGTCAACAAACGGCCGTATACCCACGAGGCTGAGACCAAGTGAGCACATAAGGACTCAATACATGTCTCTCAGATATAAATCATAGCAGCACACTAATTTCAACCAAAAACAAAAAATTCAAGAACGGAAATAATCAGCTTTACAACTAAGATCCAAAGAAGACTAAAGGTGCAAAACTCAAGGTCTTAAACAAATAACAGATTTATTAAACATCAAGGAAAGACTATCCTCATACTAACCACCTGGTGCTCACTCAACGATCCCCGCTAAGCTAGTCACCCCACACCTACTCTTGATCTGAAAAAGATAGAGTAACTATTTAGGAGCTAAATAGCCCAGTAAGCAACCACTAAAAACAATAATATAGGGATCACAAAAATTCAATGATTTCCAAAAACGTACTTAAATGTGATGTCGTACAATAATTATCGAAATCCAAAACCCAGACTTCAGAATATTTCAGAAACGTACTTAAAAGTAACGTTATATAATAAATATAAAAAAATAAACCCAAACATAAGAACGTTTCAGACAGACATAAATTTTCCATATAAACATGCATATATGTCCCCCAAATAACTAATGCCAAAAACAAAACACAGAATTCATTTATTTACCCTCGGCGACCCGAGCCAGATTATCAGAGGCCGTTATTCTCCACTGACGGAACGGTGCGAAACTATAGTTTCTTATCAGAATCAGAGTTCATGTCGACATGATCAGTGTTTAACCCCCAATGACAGGATTATTGCAAAGTTAGTTGGGGACTATAAGTTGCTATGTCAAAATATGTCGGGTCCAAAATCATTATCAACACAAAGCAAGGAAATTCGGTGATCCCATTTTTTCTATGAACGTAAATCAGATTACTTCAAAATATAATAATACTGAAATGTGACAATAATAATTAAAATATAATATTCAATAACTGAATAAAATACATAATTGATTAAAATATTTAAATCAATTAAATAAATAATAATTAAATAAATATATCCATAAATAATCAATAAGCTTGAAAGCAATAATATGCATAATATCTTAAACCCAAAATAATTAAATAATTATGTAAATAATTTTCAGAAATCAAAATTTAATATATATATATATATATATATACACACACACACAAATATACGGTATATATGTGGTTTACTTACCTGGAACAATGTCCCCAAGCTATAGGATCCCCCAGACACTCAAAATTAGGATTCGAGCAAAAACCCTAAACATAAACATCACACTTGTCTTAAATTCCAAACTTACAAACAAATATTGACCACTAGTTAAACATGATCGAGGCTCTAAACACTAACTATACTAGCAACACCGGAATGCACAATGTATTACTTACCCCACAAGTACGCTAAAATCAAACCCACAACTATATATATATATATATATATATATATATATATATATATATATATATATATGAGCAAGGGTAATGCAAAAGAAGTTTTCAGAAGGGTATAAATGCAAAAAGGGTCAAAATATTATTTTCTAAATTCGGATTCTTGACCATTGAGGACCAAAACATGCATAACTTTGCCTATCATCCTCCAAATCATAAAATTCTTCTTCTATAAAAACTAGACAGACAAAGCTATGACATATCTAAAATTCGCATTGATTACAATACTATTGAATTTATAGCATCAATTTGAATGTCCATCTATTTCTGTAAACCAGTAAAATCATATACGACCCTTTTAACATCCATATCTCTCAGAATACATCCTCAAATTACATGATATTGTAGGAGTAGATAGTTAATTCAATCAGGAATAACTTTTGTATTTTGCATCTTGCCTGATTCAACTTTTAAAACCATCAAAAATATTAATCAATCTCCAAGTTCTGCACAGAATACTATTTGACATAGCTACACTAATATGGTTGTATCTCAAAAATTACATATGTATAAAATCTGAAATTTTGCAGGTAATTAGTTGATATCAAACCCTATAACTTTCTTATTTTTCATTTTACTCGATTCAACGTCTAAAGTCATGTATTATGCCGGTCAATCTTCAGGTTCGACAGAGAATATTATCTTACAAAACTATACTAATAGGTTTATATTTTATAAACCATAATTATGTAAAATATGAAATTTAGCAGGCCAAATAAAATCTAGGGTTACTTACCTGAAAAAATCCCCAAGCTATAAGATCCACTCAAACACTCAATATCATGATCCGAACAAAAACCCTAAAAATGATCCTTGCACTTGTCTCAAATTTCAAATATCAAACCCAAATGTTTTTAATCCGAACAACAAATTCATCCCCTCAATCATTCAACCAAAATTGCATTATAAGATAGACTATTTACCTAGCATTTCATATGCGCAGATCCAAAGTCTTATTAATTTTTACAGCCTCCATGAGCATGCCCAAACACACGTAGCTTTTGAATCAGCTACTTGTCACATCACCAAGTGTAATAAATGAACAAAAGTATAAGTGTTGAATGACCTAATGGATAACAATGTCAGTCATAAAATCATCCATTAATTCTTGAAATATCACTTTTGATGCATAGAAACTACTATAAAGAAATTAGAAAATTGTGCACTAGATTTGATAGCAACAATTCTCATAACCTTTGCAATTATAATAAGCTTTAACAATAACCATAAACACTTGAGATGTCATCAACGACCAGCAAGGAAACATTGAAAAAACATCAAATTAAAAACACAATACCAAGATTAAAACACTCTTAGAACAAAACACTAATCATGCAGAGAATCCCTGATGATTAACAACTCAGTTTGCAACTATTGCTCCCAATCTAATCAATAATAAAAAGAAAACGTATAAAAACTATGACCTCAAACAAATGCACACTAAATCAGAGTGACATTGGTAATCAAGCCGAGGTGCTTCCTTAGGCATCTGTAAAGGTTACGAACGATCTACAACCCAATGAATCTAAAAATTCTTTCCATGTAAATTAAACGAATTTGAAGAACAATTTCACATAGAACCCTAATTGGTCGATAAAATCAATGAGACACAAGAAAGCAAAGAAAATTGACGTGAATCCTCTCTTCCTCTTCGTCATCACTGGCACTTCACGAAACTAAGGAAGAAGGACGCGGGCTAGGTCTCGGGTGAAATTCTCTCGTAAGTTCCAAGGCCTTCTCCCCACGATCTAATGGTTATAGGGAATAAGGTTCGAAAGGTTTAAAGTTTAAAACAAAATAAAGAATTAAAAATTTAATCTAAGGGCTGAGATTAAAAGATGGCTTTACAAACGATAATGTTGGGAGGTTTAAAATTTTAAAAAAAATCTTAAAAAGATAATCTGACAGTTATTAAAAGGTGGGTTTTACACACACCATAAGTACACTCTAAATGATGCTGCTATGGGATTAAATTCAATCAAATGCGTCTACCATGGCTTAACAACTCAAAACTGGGCACGTCTGTTCAAAACACAGCACGTCAAAGCAATATAGTCTCTTCTGAACACTTACATTGTCGAGCAATTCAAGAATCTGCAACTGTGCATTAAATTCAGTGACAGCACCAACTGAATTTGCTGAGAAAACAATAATAATTAGGTCAGTTCATGGCTCAAAAATGGGACTTGCATCCCAGAAGAACAGTGAATCATGTTGATTTGGAGTCTTGGACTATAATTTCATTCTTCATATCCATATCGATCAGAACATGTATCAAAAAGTTAATGCAGCAACTAATAATAAGAATTCTGAAGCTTGTATCATAAGGTCTTGGACTATAATTTTATACTATGCATGATCTTTAGCCTGATAAACTAAAGGTCACTTCACCATTGCCTATAATTAAGAAAAACAAGGCTCACTTAAACTACAAATAAAAATGCAACAAAACAATGATCTCTAGTCTAACCCCATCAAAAGATGGAAAGAAGGCGGTCAAGATTTAGTTTCCTATAGAACAAGCCACTGAATAACAGTAAACAATCATTGTATAATCAACTAGTATCTGCAGAGGCAAATACTATTGACAAGACTACTATATCCTAATTGGCACGCTATTATTATGAAACTATTTTTATGTAAATTATAAAAACAATACCATGTAGATGATGTACAATATGAAACAAGAGGAAAACTACTAATAAGACTATTATATCTTAAATTGTTTAAATTCAATGAACATGTAAGTGAGAAAGCTTTTGTGTGTGTGTGGGCGCACGCAAGCGCAGGAGAGAGAGAGAGAGAGAGAGAGAGGGCTAAATACCAACACTTGAAAGAACAAAACTAGCTAATATATCATCTTCTTCAACTCCTGCCAGTTACCCTCACGTTTTCACCAGGTCCAGCCTGCTTTACTTTGTTTTCATCACAATGCACGGACAGCACTTTCGCATTGGCCTGCAGAACGAATAAAATAACCAGCAAAGTGAATAAAAATATTTTGTAAAACATCCTTAAACAAGACATCACAAAAGAAAGAGAAGTACTTTGTTGGGCATGACCAACAAGCTATTGCCTTCATGTACAGTTCCCGACTCTATTTTCCCCATCACAACTGTTCCCATATCTTTGTACTTATCGATAATCGGCATCCTATAATTCAAGTTGTTCATAAATATCAGAAAAAGAAGTTCATCTAACCAGAAATCTAAGATCATGAACAAGATCTGACTGAACAGGAGAGGCATCTGAAAAGATGAAGAATCTTGATTCCATCCTAAGTGAACAGTATATGCAAAAACAAAAAAGTTATTGTTTTCTAAAAATGAGATTTACAGATAATCTATGATGATTACACAGAAAAATGGAAGATAAATTTATTATCAAAACAAATTTCAAGAATAACCTTTCAGAATTGCTTACAGTGTGCATGGACAACCAATAAAAAAAATTCATAACCCACCTAACAGGACCTTTAGGATCCCGTGCGGGAACTTCGACAGAATCCAAGACTTCAAAAAGACATGGTCCATTCCACCAACTGCAAATGCTCTTGCCCACTCTTGTCTTCATGTTGATGCCCGCCAAACCAGATGTAGGAAGAAACTGAACATCTGCATGTAGATCAAAGGGCATAGGAAACCAGTGTACAACAACTACATAGATCTGAAAATCATCAATCAATTGGCTGAGATGCAGATTTAGCCTAACCAACTTCAATAAGAGGTCATTTTAAAAAAAAGTGATGTCAAAAAATAGACATATAAATTGTAAAAGAGAGTTAAGGCAGTCATGGGCGAGTAAAAGTTATTCTATTGGCTGAGATGCCATTTACAGAAACAAACAAATTCAGTTAATCATACTAGACTAGATTTAAAACTATCAACCCGCTAAAAATAAAATAAAGTAAAAATGGACCACACAACAAATAAGGAAGTCATGCATGTGTAGTTATTTTTTCCTATATGATAAAATTTTAAAGACAAATTAATACCACAAAAAAAGAAAGTGATTACGTCACAAGCATACATACACCAGTGAATAGAACCCCAACATGAAGTTGAATGATAAAAAGAACAAACACAATAAAAAGCTGGAGAAGAATCCCATGTTTCTACCTCTCTTGACATTGTAGCCTGAAGATTCAGGAAAGGTATCATCTTTGATTCTATTTCATCAAACCTGCAATGAGAAAGGACCTAGATCATGAACTTATGACCATTTTGCTAGGAAAATACAAATGACAATCCATCTGAATAAAGCAATATATAAACAAAAGTATACCTGTCTTTAGACCATTGAACTGTTGGCTCATCCATTTTGTTCACAACCACAACCAACTTAGAAACACCCAATGTCTTTGCAAGTTGGACGTGTTTGTCCTCCTTTTTCATATCCAGTTTCAAATTCACCCTTTCGAGCAGATATCACCTATAATTATTATTTTTTAAAAAAAAGCCAATGACTGCAATATACCCATACAAGAAGTACCAAACAAGACAAATAAAAAGATTAAGGAACTTACAAGAACACCAACACCAGCTTGAGAAGCACCACTAATCATATTTGGCACATAGCTTTTATGCCCCTGCAATACAATTAATAGAATACTTATATGAACTTGGAAGAGGATAGCACAAATTAATCAACTTTGACAACCACTAGGCAGATTTTGAAGTGTAGCCTGCCCTCTTTATGAGTTATGAATGATCAGAAGGTGAACTGAACAAAAATCTGGAAAGCAAAAGAAGGGGTAGAGAATTTCTGCAACAATTTTTTATAAAATCATCCGAGCAATATACAAACATGACCCCATCACAGGAATCATTCCCTACGCCACAATCTTACATAGATAAGATGAATTTCATTGCCAATCAAAACCGATAAGTTACATCCAGTGAATATGAATGAGCATATGGAAAAAAAGGAAATTACTACAACTCTTGTGAAGCATGTTGGTCAGTGAAGTCTATGACCATTTGTCAATAAAATTTAAGTCCTTATCCCATCCAAGAGAGGTCACATTTACATCAGTTTCGGAATCTCAATACTTGCACATTAAGAGTTATTTAAGGCAAAGTCAAACTTATTATTGAACCAAACAAGTCCTGAAGGACAAATATAAAATCATAGAATAGTTTTTAACAAACTCCATCAACCATCATTGATACAAAAGGATAAGACTTGAATCTGTTGCTACATATACATTGCAGAAGTCTCTCCTCAGAAGCAACCATCTTCACATGAAGGTCACATAAAGATCAGACAATATCATTACTAGTTCACACACATAGCAGTAAACATACATTGAAGCATATTAGTACAAAGATATACAGTTACTACTTGTGGATCAAGGATTCCCCCACCCATGTTTATTTAGAGGGTAGCTTGAGTGTTGTACTTGTTAAAATGGCTAACTGTTCTTCACTTGATGTTTGTGAACAGATGCAACACTAAATCTCACATGTGCCAAGTAAATCAAAGTTGTTTAACAAGTATAGTTATTCAAAACCAATCTTGAACTAGTATCTAGTATGTAGTATAGGATTTATTGGCATATCTGAAGTTAGACTGTGTAATTCCATCAAGCACTCATTCGCAAAACATTAAAATCTAATTATATAACCAATAGCTCTCCAATGGACAAAAATAGGTGCACTAATGTAATAGTAGAAAGACAACCGGAAAAAGCATGCACAATCTTCACGATAAGGGAAATAAATCCAAGTCAAAACATATTTAAGGTGAATAATTTACATGCAACTAAAATTGAAAATTACATCATGGAGAATCATTAAATTCTCACATGTGAGTTGGGAAAATGATCCGTAATGTGACAGAAATTTTAAACAGAGATGATGCAAACTGGTAAGAAATATCTTCACACGCTCTTCCTCACTTGTGTCCATAATATATGCCATATACCTGGAAAATAAATGAGCGCTAATATAAATAAATCATCTTGTGAACAAAAAACACATGTGGAGGAAAAAAAAAAGGATCTCAAACAGCAGTACCTTCCAACACATTTTGGTAAAATTCAATTTATAGGCAAATTAGCATCATATGAGATATGCTTGTAAGATTAGGTTTTCATATGCAAATAAATGGAAAGGAAAGCAAAGGAAAGGAAAAATTCTATTAAAGCATGAGATATAAAAACAAGTAAAAGGTGAAAGAATAATTTTCTTCATTGTTAACTTCCCACCTATGAGGCGATGTACCATTATCAACTGTTCAGGAGGGACCCGAATTCCCATGAATCGTAGAAATCTAAATCCCACGGATATATTACATTCCAAACAATATAATTACGAAACCTAAATCAAACATGGGAATTTGAAAAACCATAGCAATATTCCTGGAACCCTTAGACATTTCACAAACAAAATGTGACCCAAGTTTAATGGCCCACTACTTTAATAAAATGCATGTGAATGTCTTGGTCATATTTTAGGTCCTCATGAACACTTCAACTGGTTCCTAATTTTATAAAAATAATGAAAAAGGTTAAAGCTATTAACTCTTAATATTTTTTTCAGAACATCTAAAACCGAAAATGCAAATCAAGGAAATATAGCCTTAAAAAAGATGGCATCCAACCGACCAGTGACACAGCTTAAATTAACCATGTAAAACAAAAAAGAAACAAAAAACCCTTAGTCTGGATAGCCACCAGAACCAATGGAAAACTTTGGAAATTCCATCACCAGGATTAAGAGGAACTATTGCATGAAAGAACAAAGGAGAAAGACAGATCTTTGGAGGAAATGAATCCATGAACACTCAGCAAACACTGACATACCAAGGGCACAATGCATAAAAAGTTCATAAGAAATATTGCCAAAAAAACCAACCCATGACAATATGTTATACTGATCTTTAAAGGATATGAATCTCGTATTAAGAAAGGGTCACCTTTAATTCTACTGGGTCCAGGCAATGGTTGAATGTAAATTATTACTTCCAAATGAAGGTCGGTTCCTGAAATGAACTGTGTACTGTTCAGTGTAGAACACCATTTACTTTCCTAAAAGCAAGCTTCTTCCCTTTTTCTTTGGATCCCAACATACTGACTAAGTAATAGAAAAGTGCTTACAAACTTACAATCAAAAGAAATGATCATCTAGAATACATGATCACAAGTGAAAAAAATTCTCAGCCTCCTAAAACATAACATGAACTTACAATCTATAAATTCAATTGCACTTGGCCTGATTAAAAAGAAACTTAAACTTGTTCCTAGAACCCAAATGAAAAAGCAGAAATAAACAAAGAGGAATGGAAAATAAAGAATAAGAAAATGATAATCAAAGACAAAATTCAAACAAAAACAGAAGAGAAGGAAAGAAGAGCAATCTATTATAAAGCTACAGAGATGGAGAATGTAGGAGACATTAAATACAATTCTAAATAATGGTTGCTAAATCTGTTTCTAATCACTCATGTGTCCTATGGTATAAGAACTAAGAATTGTAGATATCACGATCAATACTTATGATGAGTTCAAATATCATGACAAGGAGCGGTGTTAATTATATCGAATCAAAGGCTTAAATATCAGCAAAAGCAACTCATTATGAATCAGAAAGGAGTGCTTAGCCTGAGCAATGGATGTTTAACCCTAGGTTACAACAACAGATGGACAATAACCACTGAAAGTAACATATCTATTTAAACGCTAGCATGACATTCGAAAAGTAAAGATTGAATATTACCAATATTTGCTTGATAAGAATACCATCTGTTATCATTGTTCAAGTAGATCAACGATTGTCATTACAATAAATCCCTATGACATGTGTTTTCTTTATCATGCATTTTATAGTAATAAAGGACCAACCATATCTAAAAAACAATTCTTATGAAGTCAGAACAAATCAAAATAATACCAGCTTTCACGACTTTTATGCTTGGCTTCTCTCTCATACTTTTGAATAGTTCGGTCATCAACATGACCACTAAGAAAAAGTATCTGACCTCCAGTTGTCAATTTACCTGCATCTGCATGCAAAACAAGTACAAAATTTCAAACTCAACTAATTGGAGGCAAACTAGTTTTGACAAAATTTTTACAAGTAGAACTCTGAGCATTTGTGAAAATAATCTGAAGTAGCATATCAAGCCACAGTAATCAGATAAGGATGTCAAAACCATGAATATCCAACCAGCAAGGATTATATTTGAGTCTTTTTGTTACTAAAGAAATATTAAAAGTAAAATAAGCATATATAATGCAGAACCCGCTAAACAATTAACTGATTAATTATGAATCAAATTAAAAAAAAGAGCGCTACTATTGAGTTTCCATACCAACATGACCAATAAAAACAACATTCAAGTGTCTTTTCTTATCTTCTTCATGGTCATTAAGATCTTCAACTTCCTTGGGCACAACACCAACTTTATCTTTCACATGAGTTACTGCTGAACAAGAATACCGAAGAAGAGCATCAGAATAAAATAAATGCAATCACAAAAATAATAAATAGCCCCAAGCAGGTCATGTGCTGAGCATATGGAGATGGAAAATTGACAAAACTGGTCACAGAGTAATGTCTGAAAAGTTAACAAAGAAGAAAGACAAAGAAATGAAAAATAGAGCTCAGAAAGTCTTACATTAGATATACTTATATGACTATCCACTAAATGTTAAGCATGTGAATCTAAGAAAATAATAGCATGACACCTTCTGTTTCCAATTGTAATAATTCAAGCCTTGCCTCAATCCCCTGGTTGCTATCTGAAAGGAACAAAGATAATCATCATCAGCAACAAAAACAACAGAGGGCAACAAGACCTTTATTTGCAACAACATAAGTGCATCCCCATCAGTGAAAAACTAAGTGCAAAAATTTGCATACGCATGTGGTGTATAAGGAAAATTAAACACTACTCGGTTTGCTATAGTTTTCAGACCTCATTCTATAACATTAAGCACTCAAGAATCAATAAATTTTATAAACATAAATATATGATGATAGAAATTATAGACTAGTCAACTATTATATTATACTAAGCAGGAACAAAAAGAGAAAAGCTGTTTGTGTATCAAAAAATAAAATAAAATAAAATCCAGAAAATTAGGACCACTACTTTGGAAATTTAGAAGATTAAAAATAGTATCAATGTTAGTTACAAATGATAATCTTGACATGATTGGCTATATAAACGGGATGAAGCCAACTTGTTTCAAACGAGCATCTCCCTGAAGTGGAAAGAATCTACTGGAAAACCAGAAAGAAAAAGCGATAACATTAACCTCCATGAAATATCTAAGTAAAGAAAACATCAAATGGTATAAATATTCATATGAAAAAAAATTATCACAGAAAGAAAATACCAGCCATAGTAATTCTAACTCCCATGATTCCACAAACGTACCATCAAGATCCGAATTAATCAATTGAAAAAAAAAAAAGCCACAGTAAAAACAAATCTAAAAAATCAGCGTACTCAAAACTGAAACTATCAATCGAATTCCCAGATCAAAATCAAAATTCCAATCCCTCCCCAAAGAAAAAAGCAAGAGAACAAGAAGAGTTTCGATCGAGTAAAAGACCTCCGGAAGCAGCGCGAAGATGAGCAGCAGCTTCAGGTGGAGCGACCTCCGCGGGTTCATCACATTCCCCGTTCCAGTCCTGGATCTCCTTATCGTCGGTCGGAGGATGCACAGCATGATCCATCTTCCCGTCCTCCGCCATCGCCTCTGTGGCCGCGGCGAGCACCTCCGGATTGGAACCCTATAATTTTGTAATATTTGCATTGTTTGAAAAATTGGATACCCCACAGTCCTACCTCACTAGTTTGGCTCTTTGCTGAAAATTAAAAAAAAAAAAAAAAAAATTTTTCAGAGAGTGAAGCTTTTGGAAAAAAATAAAAATCACTCTAAAAATTTCACTTCTATAAAATTTCTAACAAAAAACCAAACAAGTGGAAGAGGGCTATCGGGTATCCAATGTTTCAAACCATACAAGGGCAACGGGCGTCACCGGAGCAATACTTCCGCTTTCTGAGAAGAGCGAACCCTTCCAGTATTTATAAAGGGTGGATGTGTCCTCAATGACACGTGTCTTTTCTAAGTCCGCAGGTTATTTTACACTTGGCCTCATCTAACGGTAACTTCCGATTCCACGTGTCTCTCACTTATTGCTCATAAAATTTTCCCAAAGTTTTTGTGATATTTTTTATTAAAAAGGATATGATCTGCAAATTAAAGAAGGTTGTGGTCAGATGCAGTTAAAAAATATGGTGGATTTCGTGGGAGGGTGCCTTTCAAATCCACTATTTAAAAGTATAACAGGATTAAATGCATGTAGTGTTTGGTAGGATATATCTTAAAATAATAGAATATATGATTTTATTTATTTGATAAATATTAACAAATCATGGTGGTATAGATAAGTGAAAAGTTAATATTTTTATCTATTTATATTTTTAATTTTTTATTTAAGCTGATGTTCAAATCCATCTCCTTATTAAATATACAAATAATCCTATGTAGAAGGCTTAGATTGTAGGATTTTATATTTAGTTGAAGAGATTTGTAAATTTAGATTTAGTAGGATATATTTGAAATGATAGATAATAGATTTTTATATTTTTAATAAATGTGGACAGAGATAAAAAGTTCATATATTCACGGATTTATATTTTTAGTTTTTTGTTTATGTGAGCTGAAATTTAAATTCATCTTCTCAGTAAGGACACGAGTGCGTTATGCAAATGGTTCAGATTGTAGGATTTATGTTTAGTTAGAGAGATTTATAAATATGGATTTAGTGTATAATCCACTAATGTAAAGGGAGGTTATTTTTTTATGTGAGTGACTATCAACTTTTATTAATTATAAAATAAAATAATTTTGCATATATTTAATTAATTTAGTATATAGTTATGTTTTTGTTATCTTAAATTTACTTTATATTTATATCAAAAGTTATCTAGAAACATATATTGTGTCATCCTTATATAATCCTATTTTTTAAAAAAATTTGTAATATATTATAGACATACACTAATAAACACAAAATTTTAAAAATATTTTTTTCATTAAAAAAATACAGGATCGTCATGATATATATATATATATATATATATATAAGACGTTAATCATAATGAAGAAGTTTTGAATTAAAAATTTAAAATTATTTAACATTAAAATAAAATTATTTTGACATATTTCACAATTAATTACAAAAATGGGAGGGGGGGATAAAATTTAAATAAAAGTTTTAAAATTTTAGTTATATATAAAATAAAATATTTATATTTATATAAAAATTGAATTAATTTCAAAATTAGAGATATTAATCTAATAATTAAATAATGTGATGGTTGTTGTGACTATCATTCAAAAACTTAAAAGTCTTATGCACATGAAAGAATCTAATTCACTAAATTTAGTTATAAAACCAAATCTTTCATTACATATAAAAATTGAGTAAATCCAATTGAGTTTCCAAAAATTCAGGATCTAAAATTAGATATTATTTTTAAATACAGCCAAACAAAATAGCTCCCAAAAGGTTTTAATCCGTATGCTTTTGTAACTAACACTCCCACAAAAAATATTTATATAAAAAATTAATTAAAAATTTATTATAAACAATTTTTTTACAAAATACATGAGGTATCTTTTTAGTTTATAACACAAGTTAAAAATTTTCAGGCCAAAAAAAAAAAAAAAAATTAAAACATGTGAGTTATTAGAATTGATGATGGAGGAATGCTACTGGTGATAAGGCATTTGGTGGAAGACAAAGGGATGCAATTTTTGATAAGGAACTTATAATATTTTATTTTATCATATTTTAGTTTATTTTTTTTTGAATTTTTTAAAATACAATCTATATCACAGGTTGGACTTTGGGTTATTTTGCATTTTATAAATAAATAAATAAATAAAAATTTTAATCGTGTGGAATTATAAATTTTGAAAGGGTATAAATTCAAAATTTGTAAACGGGTGCGGATCCAAGTGAACCCTACCCGCATCCGCTGTTTCCATTGGCTATATAACACCACCCGGATGGCTTTTGTTCCCATTCTCAAGCGAAGCTTTGCCCCTTTCTCATCAATTAAGCCAGTTTTTTTGGTACAATATTTTCCCTGACTTTTCCATTAGATTCCTCCAAGCTTGGCGTTGGATCCGTCCGATTCTGCTAATCTCGGGCCAAATCTCTTCTGGTTCGCTTTTCCCCAATTTCTATTGTTCACCCCTTTGATTTTCTGGGAAAAGTTTGAAATCTTCGGCTATGTAGTCTCATGTTTGATTTTGGTTGAACCCTTGGATTGCTTAGTTTTTTGAGACGTATGATTCAAATCATCTTTATGTGTGCATAAAAGATCCTCTTTTGCGTGTAATTTGATGGTAAAAATTTAATCTTTCTGTTATTGGGATGGAACTGCTTTTGTTTGTTGGAACTAATGATTATTGGTGGAAACTTGGTTGAATTTATGTGCTGGTATGCTTCTTCTTTGATTAAAAGGAAAATCACAAGATATTGACGAGTTGATTTTGTTTGATTGAAAGTTGAAACTATAGGGATGTTCTGAAAATTGAGATAATTTGGCAACATGAGAGCCATCTGGATCTGTGTTTCCTTTGTTTTGGCTTTTGGAGAAAACTGAACAGTAGTGAGCTGAGTAAGTAGTTGTGGCACAATTGAAGACATAAGGCCGGCATTGAAGTTTCAGTTCTTTGATAAGTTTTTAAGGTGCTTTCTTGCAAGATAGGTGTCTTTGAATTCACGTCTTGTCATGTTTGTCGGTACCTGAGTTAATTTTGTGGTATCGGGAGGGAATGGCTGATCATTCACTTCTGACTATTAGATCTCAGTAAATTGTATTTTGGCTTTAATGTTACGTAAATTTTTGAGGGCTGACTGTGTTGTGATTGTTTGAATATGGTCTCAAAAACAAATAAGAATTATCCTGTTCCTTCTCACACTAGTGTGTAGTCTTCTCTCTAGTCGCCTTAAGGAATGACTTTGTAGCGCATCTGCAAAAGGGAAACTTTAAAACTTCATTTACCACGTTCTCATTCCATTATTTATCTAATGCCTTTGGTTGAATTGTTTTGTCTACAGTATAAGAATTTATGATATTTTTACTTTATGTGGTCTGAGTATGCATTTGTAATACTTATGTTACTAGCTCTCTTCCTCTTGTTGCCAAGTGAGGACTGAGGAGTAACTATGCTCACAATTTTTAGTGTCTAAAAAATTTATCTTTCGGTTCTGACAGTTGGGAACATAAGCATCAGTTTTCCAGATGGCATTGCAAGAAAGTCTCAATAAGTTTAAGCAGCAGCAGGAGAAGTGCCAGTCAACACTTACCAGTATTGCAGCACGATCATCATCTGCAAAAGCCTCCCACTCACACAAAGCAGCACCAGGAAGCTCTTCTTCTTCTTCAGCCACAATAAAAGCTCCTAGTGCAGCAGTGAAATTCTCAAATGATACCGAAAGACTTCAACATATCAATGCCATTAGGAAATCCCCCGTGGGCGCCCAAATCAAACGCGTCATTGACCTGCTTTTTGAGGCAAGGCATTGCATTGTTTTGCATATTGAGAATTAACTGAAACAGCACTATGCCTTGCATGCCTGCTTGTTGGTTATATGACAACCTTCCAATATTCTTGAAAATGGCAATGGTTTTACTTGTTTAATGTGGAATTCAACTCAAATCAGATCATGAATTCTAACCAACCTGTTTTTTCTTTCACGGAGTTAAGGCGATTGGCTGATCCTAATATTTATAGTTGGAAGGAGTATTAATGTTTCCTGTTAGTAATGTATTATGCATCAATATGGTGGTGCACACTATCAGAAATGTGTCTAGATTTAAGATATAATCACAGTCAAGAAGGTTCAAAAGTTAATGTGGCGATAACTTTCTGCTTTAGTGATTTTGTTATCCTGACAATGAATCTTCAATAATGTTAATATAAGCACTGAGGATGTTTCTCTGACCCCCTGAAAGTCTTGTTTTTTAGTAATTGAGGATTGTAAACATTTAAATTTCTAATTTACATACCTATATCTAAATGTCTGGAACTGCAGCTGCACTTTTTCTTTGGGTTCCTTAAGATGAAACTAGTGTAGAATATCCAATTTTTAGGAAGCCTTGCTTTACTTCTAAGGTGGAACAATGGACAAAAAGAAGGCACCAATGAAATCAATATAGTTGTAACAACATCGGTTTCCTTGAAATGTTTGGGGTTATTATCATGTTGAAGATGATATTGCTGTTGTTTACAAACTTGGCTGTAATCTATGTGCCTTATCACCCTTGCAGACAAGACAAGCATTCACTCCGGAGCAAATAAATGAAGCATGCTATGTAGACATCAATGGAAATAAGGCTGTCTTTGACAGTTTAAGGAATAACCATAAAGTCAATTATGATGGAAAGCGATTCTCATACAAGGTAAAGTGCGCTTTCTCTTAAAATCAACATTACTTTCTTGTAAGGGTGTGTTCTGATATTCCTGAATCATTCCACTATAGATCTTCATTGAGACCTTTGTTTAAAACTACAGCAATAGTTTCTTATAAATTTCTGTCTATCAATCGGGATTTCCTATTGGAAGTCTCACATTATTTGAAAGGTGTTATTTGTTTATTGTTCACCTAATTCCATGGCAGTTAGGCTTGTTCCATAAGAGTACTTAAATGGTTTGTTTGTGTTCTAGTTTTATACAATCTCCATTATCACACATCGCAAATATTCAATGGAAGTTTTCCCGCTTCGAATTTATCTTGAAGAACTTAGCTGTTATTGAAAAAATGGGTGTGCTGGGAGAATATGATTATTTGCCCTGGTTGATCACCTGTCTATGTCAATTAGCAAAATTGTTTGCTGCTTTAAACTAATGTGTTGTTTGAATTTACAGTCCAAGCATGACTTGAAGGGAAAAGATCAACTACTTTCTCTGATACGGAAGTTTCCAGAGGGCCTTGCTGTTGTTGATGTGAAGGATTCTTACCCATCTGTAATGGATGACTTACAGGTACTCTTGAAAGTGAAGCTCAAAATTCTGTAGATGGTGTATGCTTGCGTATTAATTAACCAACAAATTGCTATCAGAGAGCTTCTTTTCTATTTTGTAATGTTTCATGGAGAATTCCAAGCTGTTTGCTCAATACAAGCCACTGATAGATTTCAAAGGTTGTGATTTTGTTGGAAGAAACATGCATTTTAGTCTTCAATAGCACAAGCTGTAGTTCCATCTGCTACACCTATTAGTGTGACTAAAACAGATTTTTTTTCTTGAAATATATCTCCTGAATTTAACATTGTTTGCATGCCAGGTGGAATTTTCTAGAATCTTCATTCCTCTTTTGGAGGGAGTAACTACTAAAACTTCTCTCAAGAATTGTTGCCCCATCATCTTCTATCCCACTTTTGAAGTTTATATGGTGACAGTGTCTCTTGATCTCAAGCCTGCTCTCACAAATGATTATTGGTCTTTTTTTTCCATCTCATTTTAAACTGTAAAAGTTTGAAATCCTCTTGATGATCTTAGTGAGTTAACTATAAGGAGCTTGACATTTAGTAATTCCAATCGCGTCGGCATGACTGCATTCACATCTTATAAATTTGTATGAATTAATCAAACTCTTTATATTAACTGACTTGTTTGAATATGTATTATTGCCTCGCATTACTGATATAATTATTCTCATGGATATCACCTACAATTTGTTTTTTGGTGACTCATTTTATTTGGAAATACATCTTATCCTTCAAATTTTATCATACAGGCTCTCAAATCAGCTGGCCAGGTTTGGCTTCTCTCCAACATGGATTCCCAGGAGGACATTGTCTACCCGAACGATCCGAAGGCAGTGATAAAGGTAGATGACGATCTCAAGCAGCTCTTCAGGGGCATTGAATTACCAAGAGATATGGTTGATATTGAGAGGGAGCTCCAGAAGAATGGTATGAAGCCAGCCACAAATACTGCCCAGAGACGAGCAATGGCGCAAGTTCACGGCATCATCTCCAAGCCGAAGCCCAAAAAGAAGCAGCGTGAGATCAGTAGGAGGACCAAGCTGACCAATGCTCATCTTCCAGAGCTCTTCCAAAACCTAAATGGGACTTCTTGATTCTTAATGGGTAGCCGCATTGTCCCATCTGCCAATAAGGTCTAATGCTGAAACCTTGATGCAAAGCCCCCCAAGTGAAAGATCGATGATCGGGCCTGTTCTGTCTGTATCCGGCTTCATAAAGTAATATATTGAGTTGGAATTGTGTGTTATCTTCAGTGTTGTCATATGAATGTTGATCTCTATGAAATTAACCGAACAAATGTTTCAGTGCTAACTTTCTGTACTTATCTGGGAAGATGGTTTTTCTCCCCTCTTTTGTTTCTGTTGCAATATGGCTGAAAATTATCAAAGATCAAATGAAAAATCACTTGATATTTTTGGATACTTCAATAACAGTTCTTGTGCTGCCATATAGAGTAAATTTTAGCTGAAAAATACTAAAATCAGTGAGACAGTAGTTGAATGTTCTGATTCATTCAACAGTTGTATCATCTCTGTAATTAATCAACATGACAGACCTAGAAAAAGGGGTGGGCATTTCTATTCACTATAATGGATGTTTAACTGGCAATCAAGATTACAGGGAAAAGCTTAATGTTTGAACAATCGATCGAGCATGTACACTCAATTTTATTCCTTCATAAGATTCATGTATTTTCCAGCATGACCTGTACACGACAGCCACAGTAAATTTCACATCCTCTCATCTCCGAGAGCTCTATTGATACTCAAACCATTTGGTAAAGCTGGATTACGGCAAAGAATGGCAATGCAGTAGGGCCTTTGACAGTGAAATTTCGCATGAAGTTCATCGTCTAGCGCTAATGCTCTCATAAAACAGGATGTAACCATGATCAGTGTTGCTTGTGAACTCCTGGGCTGACCCAAAGAATGTCTGCACAGTGGATTCATCGATCATTTCAGCATTCTCATCATCAAAGAACAACCAGTGATCATGGCTCTTGACTAGGCTGATGTAGTGGCCATGGTTCGGCCCGATCCCCACATGAACTACCACGGCAAATAGGGTGTATTCCATGTCAGTACCATCAACTGTGTTATTAAGCTTCAGTTCCATAGGGAAAACAACCCGATAAGATAGTTTCTTGTAGCGCCCAAGCTGCTCCATGTACTTGAAACGCTTGAGATGGATAACCAGGATTGATGGTGGCTTCTTAATCTTCATCCTCTTCTGAGCTTCTTGCAAACTGCAGCAGGAAGCCTACAGATGTAAGTGAAGCGGAAAATAGAGGCCAACTCTCAAGAAAAATACACAAAGACTACTGATGGCCAAAACAGAAATAATAGATAGACAATGCATTATTTCACACAACCATGTAAATAAATCTATAATATTTTCTATTAAATGTTGCTTATTTGTCTATTCAAACAGTAATATTTCTAAAATTTAGGAAGACGGTGGATGGTGAATGATACAATGCTTATACTAACAGTTAGCATTAGGAACACATTTCGTTAAGTTTTAAAATCCATGCAAAAGCAGATGAACTGCAAAATATTCACTCATTTATTTATGTATGAATTGTACATTGAAATTTACCCAATATGATCAGTGTTACAAAGCATGACGAAATTTATGAATCAGACTTGCATGGCATATAGTCATTTGAACTTCTGTTGTCTAGAATTCACCAGTCAACATTATGATAATAAAGGGCATATCGAACAAAAGCATGGGGATCATAAGAAGTCTGATTGCCAACCATGAAAAAAGAACAGAAGAAAGAACCAAAAGAAGATAACAAGCAAAGGTATCAAAAAAGTACCTGCAGCACTTGTCACAAAAGAACTTATCCTCAGCATTCAACGTTTCTGTTGAGCTAAAGTTTTTCAGACAACTGGTAATTGAACTATTTTGCTCAATGTCAAGACTTAAATCAAAGAATGTCTCCTCCCTTGCAGTCACAGTTTCACACCGTAAGCACCTTGTTTCATTTGTTAGAATACCCTGCAGTTTAATTAGAGCGGCAGATTGTTAGATGAAAGCATATAACTCTTTGTTGAAAATGAATATCGCACACATCATATATTACTTTATTCAGTATGTATGTCATATTGGGAAAGATGGCAAGCCAGACTTGTTGGCTTGATTCACCTGAAAGCTTTTGTGGACCCATGTAACAAGGGCTTCCCTATGCACACCATTCGCTTGAGGATTAATTTGACCGTTGTTCAACATTTCTGAAGGTAATGAGGGATCAAAGGAACCTTCTGCAACCTTACTCTCCTTCTCAAGGATGTCAACAAGCTCATTGAGCAAGAAAATCAAAAATTCATGAGCATCCTGCAAATGGCAGAGCATTGCAGTTGTGAACCATCAAGATGAATGTCAACAAAGACCATGTTCTGCATTTCAAAAGCTCCAAAAACAGGCCAAAGAAGCATATATAGAAATACAATAAGATAGAAAGAGTTTCACTGGGGGAAAAGCATATATTACTTGTTACTAAATTTATTATTTCAGCAGTGAGACAATTTTTAAAAAGCATACATGCAATGACATCACAATCTCGCACAGACCAAGAAAAAACAACTCAGTATAACATAGGAATAACAAAGAAACCTGGTGCATGTAACCACGGAAGAGCTCATTTTCCTTCTTCACTCTTTGCACAAAACGCTTTGGAGCTATGACACCAGTTTTCTTTTTCTGGGAGCTAATCTGCACAAAATCACTACCCATATAAATCCACACGCAATACACATTCAATTAACAAAACCAGAAAACACTTTAAATTTTACAGAACAATATATGATGAAAGACTGACTGATTGGACTGCTGTGTTATGGTTAATAACAACATAATAATATTAAAAAAAGACTAGATAGGACGCTGGCACTACCAATGCAAAAGAATGTACTGACTTCATAGAAAGGCGGCCATAAACATTTCCTTGTGCGCATAGCCCATGATACGGGGAATGCTACATCATTAACATATAAATGAACAAGCCAGAGTCATGGTAGAGAACTAATAAGAATAGTTGCTCTGTTATGGTCACAACCTAACAATTCCACAATACAAACTGTTGATCATGAAGCTGGTACAGGCTTGTCCAGTGATATTAGAGTGAGACAAGAATTAGACGATGGTAGATAACCTTAGTCCAACCATAAGGTTTTATTTCACAAGCTAGGCTTGTTATTTGAATCATGGACTCAAGTAGTTCAATCACTTTTTTTTTTAAAAGAACAATAATATTCTTGCAGTTATATAAAAGCAATGTGAAAGGATTCCTACAGCTGCTCAACTGATCAATCCTTGTCAATCATAAAGCAAACAAATAATCCAATAAATCATCAACATATGAATAATTCAAGCACAGAACTTTACCTGGGTGAACAGGTCAGCCAAACAAGTCAAAAGGTTCTCCTCTAGTTCTCCTTGCTTCTTGTTATTTGCATAATATTCTAGCAACTGCTCTCGAAAAGGTATACAAAAATAAAGCGCCTGGAAACAAAACATATCAAACAAAGTGAGAAGTCAACTGAATCAGAACAAGGAAAGCAAGCATTTTAAACACAAAGGCAATACTCCTGACATTCCAAATCACAACCACAAACATCATCAAAAGAAGCCAAACTACTTGATAGCAACCAAAACAATCACAAACTACCAATCAAATTCAACGTTAATAGCAATAGATTGAATCATACACGAAATTGAACAAAAAAATAACTCATTTACGGTTCCATACCTGCAAGACGCTGTTGCAGTAACAAGTGTTGCCGAAGTTCTCAAGGCCAAAATACCTCTCTCCTTCGGGGAACTGGTCTCCGAGGGCCTTCTCGAGCTTTGACCCCGAGGCCCCCATGACCATCAACTTCTCCCACACCCACCCCAGCTCTGCTACTTCTGAAAACCTCTCGAAATCAAAACCCGATCCCAATCCAATTCCAAGAGCAAAGTTTTCTAAGATTGGGAGCCCATTGAAGAAGACACCAAGGGTAACGGATTGAAATGGATACTGATTCAGCTTTCTAGGGTTTCAGAGTTGATCGAGAGATGGAGATGAATTCGTATTCTAGGGTTTCAATGAATTCCTTTGTTTCTTATTGAATTCGAGGACGAGGATCAATTTGACGATCAATTTGACGCCGGCGTCCGAAGGAAAAAGAACACGATCTCGAAACGAAATTGCGGCGGAAGTATATAAACAAACGGGAAGTTTTGCACATCGCCCCTTTGAAAGGTTTGTAATTCTTTTTGAAAACCATATTTAATTTTATTTTATTTTACGAATATTTTTTGATAAAATAAAAATGATTTTGATAGAAATACTTATGAATTTTTAATGTTATGAAGTGAGTGGTTGGTTGTTAAATATTTTAAAAAATATTGGATCACATAAGATGCCATATCACTTAATATGTAACATGAGAATCAATGAGCCAAAACATTTTACATAATAGAGACCGCTTTTATGTTTCCTATGGACTCGTTTTTTATGAAAATTATTTTTAAAAAATAAAGACCTTTTTTTGTGGCAAAATACAAATTTACAGAATTCTCATCAAATTCTGGTGCTATAAAATAGGGCTGTTTAAATAGAATTTAATTTTTTTAAATTCATTAAAATAAAATTTATTTATTTATTAAAAAATAAAAATATTAGATTGGACTATCTCTAAAATTGCGATGAAGTGATGACATTTTACTTGCCTCAAAAATCTAAGAACATGAGTTCAAGTCTCCTCTTTCAAGATTACTCGCCCCAGTCCTTTTTTTTTTTAAGATTTATAAAAACTATTTCCCAAGTCTTCTCATTTCTCTTTGAAGATATCTTAAATATGAAAGTTTTCTAATTCTGTCTTCTATAAATTTACTATGTAGCAATTTTACTGTTTTACTAATTTTACAATTTGTTCCATGTCCATATAGACCCATTCACTTAGGAGAAAGGGTTTGAAATAAAAAATAATAATATCTTTTCAAAAAAAAAAAAAATAATAATAAGAGAAGCAGTTTGAAGCGAAAAGAATGAGAGAAGCGTGGTTAAAATTTAATATTACTTCCTATAATTTCTATTCATTTTGCAGAAAATAAAAAAAATTAAAGTAAAAAAAAATTCAATATAATTAATTAAAAATTCAAAAAACATTAAAGTGAAAGAAATACCACCACCCCACTTTTGGACAAATCAACACATGGAGAGAAATAATCCATTGATATCCCACCACCCACCCAATAAACACCCCTCACCCTCTCCATTTTTACTTTAAATCCAAGATTTGACATATAATATTTTCTATTTATTTTCTCCAATCCAATAAATAAGCGTTGACGACTTGAAGATTCTTTGCATTTACCTTTTTCCTTGTATTCCCGTTTTGATCCAGACCTTAAAAAAATTATCTTCAATTTAATATTCGATTGCCCAGGCCTTATCCTATTTAAACTTGAATTCCAAAATCCTTTTATGTGGGAAAAAAATACCTTTTAATAATACTACTTACAATAAATATTTACTAATATTTATTTAAAAAAACGATTTTTTTTCCAACTAAACAATAAACATTCATATACAACTACAATTATCATCGAAACCCTTATATAACAAAGACACTATCTAAAAATATCCCTAGATCAAATCTAGAGACGTTCCACAATATCATTAGATTTGCATCCAATAACAATTGATATTTTATATACAGTATCAAACAATATTAAACAATACCAAACAATAATCATATATAATAATAAATAGTAATCTGCATAATTCCCTGTACAAGTAATAGCCATTAGATAATATCTAATAACTATCATCAAATGTCCTTAGAGAACAATAACTCTCAGGACGTGCGCAGTGGATGTTTATCCTATATATCTATCTACACACAACTAATTAAAAGCGTCAATGCTATAACACACAAATGACCTGTACGGAGGAAAACCAATTACAAGTAAAATAATTAAGAACAGTTTAATAAAGCAGAGAAATTACATATTAATGACTACTAACAGAGGAAGGAGAGCTCAGCTTCGTCATGCAGAAGGCAGTGGTGAATCCTCCCAGAGTTCCTCTAGTTCAGTCATAAAATCTCCACCATCTCCTGGACCATTTATAAGACTTTCCTGCATAGCCTGTAAATATTTGCAGATAAAAAATTTATAATTATTATGCGATGTTTTTCATTTAAGAAACTTAAATTTGGAGAACTGCATACAAAAATAATGTTCCTATGTTTAATCTGAAATTTCCAGCTTGCATGATATGAAAGTAGAAAATGATAGATTTACTTCACAGTTCACATACTTCCTCTGTGTTCATAATCTACAAAAAAAATCCCGGAGTTTCAAATTCTATGAATTTGGTTGATATTATCTACAGGCACAAGTTGAATTGATGGTATAGCTAAATTACTTTATGTTGACGGACAAGTTTTGTTCCAAGTTCAAATATACAACAAAAAAGCACAATGCATGGATGCAATCCAAAAGGATAAGGAGAACACATGGATGATGGCTGAGAAGCATTGTGATCCACTTGGACCGGAAATTAGACATGGCATTATGAGAAATTTAATCAAGACTTCAACATTATCAGAAGGAAAAATGATCTAATTAGAACATGACAAATTCAATAATGAAAAACCAGTGTACGAGTAAGTTTTGAGGTAAACAAAACACCTTATCTGTTGAATTTTTCGCTTGAAAGTAATTTTCTGCCATAACCTGTTGACCAGTGGTGCCAATTTCTAGCCTATGCTATCTATTAGCAACCTATGCTACTGATTTCATCAGACTGAAGAAAGTCAAACAGAATGACAACATTCAGAATATTACTCTACCTACCTTGGACTCCTGGAGTTCTGTGACAACTTTCAGTAGCCTATGGTACTGGTCTCTCGCCTCTGGATACTGAACCATTGACTTCACCCGGGCCAATGCTTTGTCAAACCTGGCCTCGGTCTGCTTTCTGCCTTCTTTCAAGTAATCATACGTGTCCTCTGTAGAAGATTGGTCTCGCATCATTGATCCCTCAAGCAAGTTTTCTGACCTAAACCCTCGCAAACCACTTCCTTTACGCCTCCAGCGCAATATAGCTTTCTCCACAATTCCTACAGACCAAGCAACATTTTTGTAGTGCTTCCTCACTTGGTGACCCCTTACATGAGCCTGCTCAGTAATCAGGAAGTATCACTAATAAGAAGAGAATGGTTAACATATATTTAACCTACATTTCATGGCTGCATAAAATATGACTAAAATGTCAGGATTACATGTTACTCAGCAAAAGATGGAAATCCTATTCTGGTAAAGGGTGAGAAGTCCCCATTCAAGATGGAGATTCAACGGAAGATGTCTTTCAATTGGGAGAGATAACACTTGATGTATAGAGAAATATGCATGATAATGTCTTAAAGCATTTCATTCAAGCCATGAGAACATGCATGCTCAAAAAGTTAGAAACTTGAGAGACCATAGCTAGGAAATTATTATACTTCAAAGAAAAAAGTTCCAGGACATTCGCTTGAGCAGCCAAGTAGAAAAAAAATAAAACGACTAGCAAATACTATTACAGTAGCAAGCAGGAACAAAGGATGATCATATACCTGAATAATAACAATTCGCTTGCGGATAACCAAGAACTCTTTTCGGTCTTTCCATCCCCGGAACTTGTTTTGTATTTTTATAGCAGCAGCATTCACAGCCAAATCCTGTTGTCCCAGCCTGGAAGGTTTCAATGACAGAAGAGAAATAACACTTTCATCTGATATTCCACGATTATCATCACCAAATTCAACAAGTTTCTTTCTTTGAAACGATTGCACTCTGAACACTTGGTGAATTTGAGCTGCTGCTAGAGCCGAGTTCCGAAGAGCACTTAGACAGTCCTTCATTGAAACAGTAGTATGCTCCTCCCCATCAGTCAGATGAAAGACACTCTCTGCTGCAACATCAACACTACTCAGACCAGAAATCTCAGGGACATCATTGCCTTCTGGTTCCTTTAACCTAAGCGTTGAGAGGTGGTTGGTAAGAGAAGATTCAGCGAGGAAACCACCAATGCCTTTATGATTGTTAGTAGAAGCTAAATCTGAAGCAGTTCTTCCAGTGGGAAACTCAGGTGTTGGATCTGTCAATGCTCCAGGATCAGCACCAAGAATGATGAGTGTGACAACAGTGCGCTCCCTGAGATCCAAGAATTTAACCAAATAAGAAAAGCAGCAGCAGGTTACTAGCCAAAGAAAAGGAAGCAATAATGAATATAGTATTCTTACCGACCACAAAATGCAGCCCAATGAAGTGCGGTCCATCCATGAACATCTCTGAAATTTATGCTAACACCTGCAGTGATGGTAGGTTCAATAGCCCAATCATAACCAAGAGCAGCAGCTAAATGCAGCACACCTTGCCCCTCGCTATCTAATACACTAGGACCTTTCCCATCTTCAGCTAGTTTGTGGAAAAGCCAAGTATGCAGTTTATCTTTCAAAAGCTTTTCAAGTAAATGGTTCTTCGCATTTCCAGGGGAAATTCTTTTGTCCTGATTCAGCTTTAATAAATTACACCACTCATCCTCGCTTTCCATCAGCAATGAACTAATTTTGATGCTCAAATCATGCTTCTCAGTTAGGACACTGGATAAAGGTTTTGAATGGCTAGCTGATTCCAAAGATAATAATCTTTCAAGACGAATATGGAGATTCAGTTCATCTGTACTGCACAAGAAGGAATCTGAAATCTCCAAGCACTGAACATCACTGGCACGATATTCAAATTCACGTACTTCACTGCATGCCAACCTATTAGAGCAAGTGATATAGAAAGGAACCCTCCCAGGGGCATGTGGTGGTGCAATACAGCGAAGAACACCTTCTGCCAGAATCTCGGCTTGAACTTCAATTTCCCCAAACATGCAAGACCATTTACATTTATCCACATCCTTTTTATCTTTCAAGAATTTTCCAGTGACTAGAACCTGTCAAACATTAAAGCAAGATGTTAAGGGGACAAGTGGCAATTGAATCAATTGCGTATAAAGATTAAGGCCATGCAAGAAAACTAAATAAAGCTAGGTTTGATTTAAAACCTTGGTTTCTAAGCCTGTGTATGCCCAATTGGGAGAGAAATCAATTATGCTGAAAAGCTGGTCTTGAGAAAGTGAGGGAGGCATCTGATATGTATCCAAGAGATCCTGAGTAGTCAAGCTAGAAACTTCAACATTTCCATTATCAACAGTACCCCAGTAAACCCCAGAGCTGGAATTCATACAAGGGTCCTCCACTTCTCCAAGCTCTTTGCTCATCCATCTGGAGAAACTGTCATGTTTCTTTAAGCCTCCCTCACCAATATTTGCAAGGTCCAATGATTGAGGCTTCCTATTACAAAAATCATTATCAACTCCCTCTAGTAAATGCTCAGCTTTTAAATCCCCATCTAATTTAGGCAAGGAACTGATTTCAGCATTTGAACCCTGAAATAAATAGCATAATCAAAGAACAAGTTCTCAGATATCAAAGCCTTCCAGATATACTTAAATTCCAAAGTGGAGACTGTTTCCTTATAAAACTAAATGAATCTGAATGTGAGTTATCATATGCAAGCTATTATTAATTTTAACATTTCAAAGGTGACTTCTACAGTACCATCCGAGATACTTCCTAATCTGATTATACAAACACCCTTTTAACTTTTATAATAACTATAATTAAGATCTTACCTGAAATATTAACTGATCTTGAGCAATAGCAACAACATCTTGCTTGAGAT